>CM039728.1:32807063-33517878 GCA_022539455.1 Dendrobium nobile | reverse complement strand
GAGTGCAAGACTCCCTGAGTTCGCCCTCACTCTGTCCGCCTCCGCGTTCGGCTCACTCTCATCCTACCTCTCTTCATACGCCCTCCCCTGCCCGACTCCAGCTTGTCGCCCCCCCCCCCCCCCCCCCCCCCCGGGTCTTAAAGTTTAGAGCTCAATAATTTGTGGAATAAATGCACTTCATAGCTCATAAATTCAAAAAGGTATTCTCATTATTATGGAGTGGACTTGCGTCTCTTCCCTTCCCCTTGTCTTTTTGGTGTCTACTGGTTGTTGCTGTTCCCGTGGTCACTCCCTCTCGATTTTATTATTTTCCCGTGAAGTTCTGCCCTGTTTCTCGTGTTGGCTCTTCGGGTCCCTTGCTGGTTGGGCTTCCGTGGCTTTTGGCTGGGTTTCACGTTAGTTGTTCTCCTGTTTTTTCTGTGCAGTTTTATGTGATGTTATGGTGTCTTATGGCCTTTCATTTCCTTAAATCTGATTGGATTTGGTTGGAGGTGCTATGGTGTTTAGCTTCCTTCTTTTGCCTATATAATAGAGATATTTTGGGATGGAAAAGGTGGTTGAAAATCTGAGTGAAATCTCTATAAAACCTTAGGGTTTCTTCTTCTTGGAAAGCTTGAGAGCTTGTTCACCCCCTTTTCTCCTCTTTCTTATGTTCGTCTATATTGTAATACAAAGAACTACTTACATTTATCAACTTCTCTTAATTGCCCTCTTTCCTTTCTCTTCTCATCTAAACATTTCTTGGCTTCTTACTCTTCTAAACTCTCACTTAATATTCTCTTTCGGTTCTAGTTTCCTCTTAGCAAAACAATTCTCATTTATAGCATGTACAATATAAATGATCATTAATTATATAAATAGAATTATGCTTTAGAAATTATGCACTAATGAAATCTACTTACCAGGGATGCTGTAGTTGAAATCCTACTATATATCTCCGCCTCTTGTTGAAGGAGACTTCCGATGCTTGCTACAGGAATCCAACCTACCAAAACTTTTTTTTTTTTTGCTTACCAAGCCACTAAGCTGATCCCTTTACAGCCATCGACTTGCGTCTAAACAGAGAAAGAGCTATGTTGTTCAAAGAGAATTCAAAACAGAAAAGAATTTCCTCCAGCAACTAGTTTACGGCTCCTTCAGTAAAACTTCCACTGTGCCGCCACTTATGCTTATAGCACTTTGCCGCATTCACTCGCTAAGAAGGCTTGCGGGAATATGAATTACAAACTAGAGAAGTAACTCTATTGCCTAAGTGAAACGGCCAAGATAATTGCAAGAGAGGGCCCACACGCCATTATAAATGAATTTTAATCTTATCCTTTGAAAGCATCTATTCAACATAAGCATAATAGTAATATTACAAATATCATCTCTAATAATTGCTATTAATTAAATTAAATTTTTATTTTTATATTAATTAATCATTTGATTGAATTTAGAAAATTTTGTAAAATACTTACTTGGGTTTTACAAATCTTCCCTCCTTAATAGAATTTCGTCCCTGAAATTCACTTTTCATACTTTTTCAAACAGGTGAGGAAATTTTTGTTTCATGTCTGACTCTTTTCACATGTAGCATGTTTTATTGTTCTGTGTTTTCACTTAATTTTTATAAAAGGAATCATTATGCTCCTCAATCTACAAACATCCCTTTCCAAAATCATTTCTGGTTCTTTAATATAAGTTAAATCTTTATGAAGTTCAATATCATTATGTGAAACCCTTTGACCTTTATCTGTAACCCACTTTCTGAGCATTGAGACATGAAAAATATTATGTATCTCGGACAAATTTGTAGGTAGAGCCAATCTGTAAGCTACTTGTCCCACTCTTTCAATAATCTCAAAATTGGACCAATAAATCTAGGATTCAGTTTTCCACCTTGCCCAAATCTAGAAATATCTTTCATTGGTTTCACTTTCAAGAATACAAAATCTCTCACTTCAAATTTTACCACTTTATGCTTGGGATCATAATATTTTTGTTGGGGGTTTTAAGCTTCTTTTATTCTATCTTTTGATTAAGCGGGCCTTTTTTATAGCTTGATCTATTAATTGTGGACCCATTAACTGTCTTTCACCAACTTCAAACCAACTTTAGAGACTCTTGTATTTCCTCCCATATAAAACTTCATATGGAGCCATCTTGATACTGGATTGGTAGCTATTATTATAAGTGAATTCTATTAAGGGAATATGATCTTCCCAGCTACCTCCAAAATCAAGAATACACAATCTTAATAAATCTTCCAGTACCTGAATTAGTCTTTCTTATTGACCATCTGTCTATGGATGAAAGGCTATACTGAACTTCACTCTAATGCCCAAACTTTCATGTGTACTTTTACATAATTTGAATGTAAATCTCCCATCTTTATCAAAAACAATATCTTTGGGGATTCCATGCAATCTAATGATTTCCTTCACAAATAACTTGACCAATTTTTCCATTAAACCAGTCTGATGAATAGGTAAAAAAATAAGCTAACTTCATTAGTCTATCTACTACAACCCAAATATTATCATGTCCTTGCATTGACCTGAGAAATCTTGTAACAAAATTCATCGCCATTTTCTTCCATTTCCATTCTAGAATTGGTAGAGTTTGTAACATCCCATTGGGTTTCTGATGTTCGGTCTTAAAAACTTGACATTTTTGACACTTAGCCACATAATTTGCCACATCTCTCTTCATTCATGACCACCAAAATAATATCTTCAAATCCTTATACATTTTCGTGCTTCCTGGGTGAATTGAATAACCTGAATTATAAGCTTCAAATAAAATTTCTTGAACTAGATTTAATTTCTTTGATATCCATAAATTTCCATTGCTTCTAACTCTTTCTTGATCATCAATGATACTATTTTTTCTTGTTCCTGATTGCCCTTGCTCCAACAGCTTTTGATATTCAGTATTAGCCTTCTAAGCTTTAGCAATTCTTTCTTCTAATAAAGGATGCACTGTCATTTGATTAAGGCTAATTGGGTCTTGAACTTCTTGAACCTTGACTTCCAATTTTAAGTTTTCCATTTCTCTAATCAATTCTTCTTCATTAGTCAACATACAATTTACCTGTATTCTGGACTTTCTACTTAATGCATCAGCTACCATATTAGGTTTGCCCAGATAATACTAGATGTCAAGATCATAATCTTTTATCAATTATAGTCATCTTCTCTGCCTAAAATTTAATTCCTTATGAGTGAAAATATATTTTAAACTCTTATGATATGTAAAAATCTCACATCTGATCTCATACAAGTAATGTCTCCAAATTTTTAATGTAAATACCAATGCAGCCAATTCCAAATTATGGGCTAGATAGTTCTTTTCATGAGGTTTCAACTGTTTAGAAGCATAGGCAATAACTTTTTTATTTTGCATCAACATACATCCCAACCCTTTTAGAGAAGCATCACTGAACAACTAGAATCCCTCAGTTACAGAAGGAATTGTCAATACAGGTGCAATTGCTAAACACTGTTTTAACCGTTGAAAACTCTACTCACAATTATCTGTCCATTTAAATTTAATGTCCTTCCTGGTTAACTTAGATAAAGGCAAAATAATTTGGAAAAAGCCTTTAACAAATCTCTTGTAATAACCTGCCAATCCCGAAAAACTTATAACTTCTGTAACATTTATTGGTTTTGAGCAATCAACTACTATCTTTATCTTTTATGGATCTACTGATATTCTTTCTCCACTGATAATATGTCCCAAAAATGAAATCTTCTTCAACCAGAACTCATATTTGGAATATTTGGCAAACAGCTTATGTTGTCTCAGTAGTTTTAGCACAATCTTCATGTGATCTGCATGATCCTTATCGTCCTTAGAATAAATTAAAATGTCATCAATAAACATAATTACAAATTGATCCTTATAAGGTTTGAAATTTCTATTCATCATATCCATGAAAACTGCAAGAGCATTGGTTAATCCAAATGGAACAACCAAAAATTCATAGTGTCCATATCTAGTGCCAAAAGCAATTTTCTCAATATCACATTCTTTTACCCTGACCAGATGATAACCTGATCTCAAGTCAATCCTGGAAAATACAGAAGCATCTGCCAACTGATCAAATAGATTGTCACTTTCTTGGAAGAGGAAACTTATTTTTTATTGTCACCTTATTTAATTTTCTGTAATCAATACAAAGTCTCATTGAACCATCCTTCTTTTTAACAAATAACACTAGCGCACTCCAAGGAAATGAACTGGGTTTGATGAAACCCTTTTCAATCAACTCAGCCAATTGACTTTTCAACTCTTGTAATTCCTTGATTGTTGTTCTGTAAGGTACTTTTATAATTGGATTTATACCAGGCTGCAAAGTTATTGAAAATTCCACCTCTCTTTCTAGAGGTAAATCTTTCAATTCTTCTTAAAAAACTTCTACAAATTCATTCACTACAGGAATGAAATGTAAATATTACTCCTTTCTATTATCACTTCAAACTTTACTAAGAAATCAAGTCACCCGCTCTTAGACTTTTATGCACCTGACTAGACATCATCAATGAGGAAATGAGTCCTCTTTCACACTGGAAATAAAATACATTTTATCCAAGCAAATCAAACCCGACATTTTTGTTCCAACATTCTATGGTGGCAAAATATGTGACTAGCCAATTCATTCCCAGAATTATATCAAATTCCACTGATGGAAGTACTATCAGGTATGTTTGAAATTTTTTATCATCTATCATAAAATCAACTGAACAGGATGTACTAGCATTTAAATAATTATTCGCAAGTAATCTAACACTTAACCAAGGAGTAAAGTTTGCAGGCTTTATATGCAACTTCTCACAGAATATCTCTGAAATAAAAGAATTCGTCGCACTAGAATCAAAAAATACTTTAATAGGTAAATCTGAGATATTTAATATACCTATCACCACCTCAAAATATTCCTTAGCCTCTTGAGAAGTTAAAGCAAATACTCATGATGGTGCCGATCTAACTGCTTCACTTGAGGTTTCTCCTTTTATCTTCAAAGCAGGTTGATGTAAGGGTGGCCTAACACCTCTGTACTGCTATATCCTCTGATCGCATCTAAATTCCTTGCCTCCCTAAACATTCCTTGAACAATTTCCCTTGATGTGACTTGATTCTCCACACAAATAATGCTTTCTTGAATTCATCAGGCATCTTCCTGGATGAGATTTTCCACAAGTTGCACAAACTGATATCACAGGAAACCTTGTAGACTGATGTTGTTGCCTCTGATGAAATTTCTACTTTTTGGATGATCCACCTATGTGATCACTTTGTCTCTTTCTATCATTATTAACTCATTTATGCTTAACCACTTATATGTCATTCGCTAAAAGTCTGGCACTTTCTATCAATTCAACAAATTACTTTATGCGGAGAGGAATTAATGTCTATCTAATTGAATCCCTTAAACCTTTTGAAAATCTGTAGCCTTTTTCTTCTGAAGTAATGATCATCTGTGGAGCATACTTTGATAGAGCTGTAAATTCTGCTTTATATTGTATATCATTCTTTTCTCCCTACTTAAGGTTCACAAAACTTTCTTGCATTTCCTACCTTACTGATGGAGGAACATAGCACTCTCTAAAAACTTGTTTAAATTCTTCCCATATAATTTGTTCATCTTATTTACCTCTAAATTTCTCCTATTGTTGTCCCCTCCACCACCTTTCAGCTTTACCTTCTAGCATAAATATTGCCATGGATACATGTCAGTTTTCAGGGCATCTCATTCAATTTAAAATCTTCTCTATTCGTATGATCCTGTCTTTTGCACTTCTGGCATCCACTCCTTTAAACAATGGAGGTTTTAAACTCTAAAAGAGCTTTAGATGCTTATTTGGTTCTGCTCCCACAAGATTACATGTCTCAACATTTGTACTATTACAAGGAGTGGTAGGAGTAAGTGATGTAACTACATGTGAAACATTAGGTGTTGTAGATGCCACCATAAACTATATCTTTTCCATCATCTGCATCATTATATTCATCATTTGCATTTGCATTAAGTTCCCTGACATTATATTAACATCATCTATTTCTACTGGTGTAGGGTATACATAGGGTGCACTGCCTCTTACTAGAACCACATTTTCAGGATCCTTAGAGATCCTAATAGGCTGAGATGACTGTCCCTCAGTTCCTTCAGGTATTCTATCAGCCATTAAATCTGCAATAAATTACATCAAGAGTTATGCATTTATAATCATGTATTCCTAGTTATAGGTTTTCATATGCTTACTTACAATCCCAAAATAAATTTACATATAATTCAATTGAAGTTAGACTTATCTTTAACTTAGGAATACTATACTCTCATAGGCTCTGTAATCATTCCATCAGATCTTATCTTAATTTCATAGACAACTTGATTTGTTTATGCTTCCATAATTAAATCCTCATAACCTTAAACATTTGCTCTGATACCACTTTTGTAACGACCCACAGTACCCCTGAACAGTACTGTAGAGTGTAACAAATAAAACTTAACTTTTTTATCTTATAATCATTTGAAATAATCCATCATTTGCATGTTTACATATAAACATATCATAAACCTCAATTAGTACATCAACAGAAGCACTTTATGGGAATATTAACATACTTTAGTTTAGTTTTACAAATAGAAATAAAATTAACATCTAGGATTGAAATATTTAAAACTAGTTAGCAACCACTTTTTTTTCCCTTTTCCTGTAATAACAGCCAGTAATGAAAATCCTAGTGAGCTATAAGACTCGGCAAGTTATGCAGTTGTAAATAGTATTAAACTTGTATGATAAAATTTTATAACATTAAAACATAAATAAAAATTTAACTACTTGAGAAACCACATAACATCTCATTTGGCATTACCTTTAACTTTCCTCTTAGATCAATACTAAATATCAATTTTTTTCATTAAAGATTTGGCTATTCTTTCATAAACAAATTCAATGGAGCCCAAATAAACATGGAATTATCGCCATTGAATTCCAGAAAAGTCGCTTTTGCCTCTTTATGGGTCCCTTTGCCCCACATGCTATGCTTGTATCATTTCTTTTCCTTTTGCCCTACTAACAAGGTAGTTACATATTTGGGAACCCTTTTGTCCCAACTATCCTTGTAAATCATACATCATATATATAGCCAAATTTTACATTAAATTGACATTCAATTCACCTTTATAACATAACTCATACTTGTATCGTTGCTTTCATAAAAATCTTTATATGCTACTTATTTGAGTAATGAAACTGTGTACCATATGTTAAGAATGGAGATTCTTTCCAAAATATTTCCAACTAGTAAAATCTTTAATGAAACATAACATCTCTTATTTGAAAGTCTCATGATTCAAATATATAAGAGGTCTTTCATATATGAAACTAGGTTAGGAACATATCTTAGCCAGAGAATTACTTGTAATGCATATTTCTCTTGCATTCATTCAAATACCAATATACAATGTAAAATTAACAAGAATTATATTTAAAAATTTAATTTGCATTACTTACCTTCTTAACAAGTTGACTTTTCCAATTCTACACCACTTAACTTCCTCCTTTGATAAATTCTCCCAAAACTTTCTTCATTCATAAATGTGATAAATCCTAAAACACATTTAGGTTACATTCATTAGAACCTTACTGTAAAAGATAATTACAACTGTTGTAATACAAAGAACTACTTACCTCTATCAACTTCTTTCAACTGCCCTCTTTTCTTTCTCTTATCATCTAAACAGTTCTTGGCTTTTTACTCTTCTAAACTCTCACGTAATATTCTCTTTTGGTTGTAGTTTCCTCTCAGCAAAATAATTCTCATCTATAGCATGTACATCATAAATGATCCTTAATTCTGTAAACATAATTATGCTTTAAAAATTCTGCACTAATTAAATCTACTTACCAGGACTGCTGTAGTTGAAATCCTACTCTATATCTCCGCTTCTTGCTGCAGGAGACTTCCGATGCTTGCTATAGGAATCCAACCTATCAAAATCCTTTTTTTTTTGCTTATCAAGCCACTAAGCCGATCCCTTTACAGTCATTGACTTGCATTTAAACAGATAAAGAGCTCTGTTGTTCAAAGGGAATTCAAAACAGAAAAAAATTTCCTCCAGCAACTGGCTTACAGCTCGTTCAGTAAAACTTCAACTATGCCGCCACTTATGCCTACAACACTTTGCTGCATTCACTTGCAAAGAAAGCTTGCGGGAATGTGAATTCCAAACTAGAGAAATAACTTTATTGCCTAAGTGAAATGGCCAAGATAAGGAATTGTAGATAATTGCAAGAGAGGGTCCACACGCCATTATAATTGGTTTTTAATCTTATCCTTTGAAAGCATCTATTCAACATAAGCATAATAGTAATATTACAAATATTCATCTCCAATAACCGCCATTAATTAAATTAAATCTTCATTTTTAAATTAATTAATCATTTGATTGTTTATATAAAAATTAGAAATTTTTTGTAAAATACTTACTTGTGTTTTACACTTTTAAGGTTAAATGGACACTACATAACTTATAATTGACAACTAATTTTATGTTTAATCACGAGTTTATACAAGATTAAGTTAATTATCTAGGTTCAAAAACAACAGATGTTACAGTTGTTTGATAAATAATGAAGTTGATATAGAATATTGAGGATGATGGAAAATGGAGGTTTTCAAGGTTGATCATGTAACCTTGTAAAAATGAAAATTTTTGTGAAATATGGAGATGATATTAATTCGGCTATGAGGTTAGAAGGGGTCATATCGAGAGGAGGGAATTGTAGATATTTTAGTGATACGTGTTGTGAAGTGTGAAAAAAAACCTCCATTTTCCATACTTCATACTTAGAAAAAAAAAATTAAATAATATCAAATAAAAATAATGCACTTTATTATATATTTTTTTGCACTTTTTTGAATACAAAAAACACTCTAAGTGGAATTTAAAATCTCCTTTGGTATATGGGTGTGGAGCACCTTTTGGAGTGGGATAGGAAGGGGAAAAAGCCTATATTTGTCCAATATGTCTCATTAGAATGATTTAGTTTAAATTCAACTAAGAGTGTTTTTTATATTAAAAAATTGTGCACAAATTTTTTGTTTAATTAAATAAATTTTATAAGCCAATGTTATGACTTTTGTTTTTATTTTTATATTTATAAAATGTATTTATGCCCATTCTTGTAGCTGACCCCACATAGTGGAATAAATATGTCACGACCCGACCCGACGGGGACGGATCCCACCCGAGCTGGATCGCGACCAGCTTAAACAGACTAACCAGGATCTGGCTTTGGAATTGGTTACTGAACTGAATCTTCCAAAATATTATACACAAAACAAACACACAGAGCTACTATAGAACATCAAATGCAGCGAAACAAATCATCTATATTTTACTTTCTTTTCCTCAAAACAATCATCTACAAATACAGTGCATGGCTGACAGAAAATAAAACAGAAAGAGTCATGACTGTACAAAAAATCAAAAAGTACAAAAGTACCTATCATAGATCGGACTCTGAACTCTAGTCCAAGACCTCCTTCCCTTTCCCAGAACCTGAAAACCACCAGAAAGCAAGAGTGAGCTCAACAGCTCAGCAAAGCGACAAACCTCCAATCAAAACTCTCAGAATCCAAAACCAAACACATCAGACCCAAATCCAAATCAGAAGCCAAAACGGAGTCGGATAGATATCAGAACAAAGTAGATCAAATCAGAACAGATACGGACATATCAAATCAGAATCGGATACGGACATATATCAGATCAAAATCAGATCGGAACTGAAACAGATATATATCAAATCAGACTCAGATCAGAAATCAGAACAGAACAGATCAAACAGAACCGTACGGAAACAGAAGTCGTATCAATTTAGATACCAGATATCAGATATATAATTCATAGCTAAATTCCCTGATACTGACTGAATCTCATAGGATCTAGGCCCCTTATGCCTCCCTTTGTGCTCACGGCACCAGAGCAGATGTGCTTATCGCACCAGAATATATATATAGTGCTTATAGCACCTAAACAGATTTCCTCGGATCCGGAATAGAACAAATTTCAGATTTCAGATTTGAGCTCATTTCAGATTTCCCAGACACTAACTGAATCTCATAGGATCCAGGCCCCTTATAACTCCCTTTTTATAGCTTATACAGATAGCATTTCAATTCAGAATAAATCCGGGCAAATCAGAAATCAGACAAAAATCGGGCAGCACAACGGCAGTATACGGAATTTACACAATTTTTCCTGAAAATCAAAATTCACCAAATTCGCACAGAATATAGATAATCACATTTCAGAACATTTATTCTACTACACAGATAATTTTAGAATATACAGAAAAATCCAGTCGACGAAAAACACCGTCAAATCAAAAATACCCGGACAAAAATCTTCAGAAAATAACCAAAATGTGCACACTCGGCACGTCGACGATATACAGAAAGTTACGCGGTAAAAACTGAACCAATCAAAATATACGGACGAAATTCATTAACGGAAACGAAATCCGGACAGAAAATACCGCCAAACACGACGGTTCTGAAAATTGAGAAAGGCGGAATGTGCCTTACCTTGCGTACAGCAATTTCTCGAACAGTCTCCTCGGACGAAAACGGCTCCGCGTCGTCCGAAAATCAACTTTTCCAAAATCCACCTCGACTTTCTCTCTCCTCAGAAAAATCAGATATTTTATTTTGATTTTCTCTCTCTTCAAAACGACTGAAATCAGCTTTATAATACACAGATCGGCCCGGCCGATCGCCAAATCGTCCCAGGACGATCAGACCAAATTGGATCGTCCTGGACGGTTCCCAGAACTATTCTCAGGCCGACATTTTCTACAGTGCCGATCGGCCTGGACGATGTCCTCAATCGGCCTGGACGATGTGTACAGAAAATCACCTGGAGCAAACTGGGCACATTCTGGAGCAAATTTTCAACTGATCGTCCCAGGACGATCCAGATCGTCCTGGACAATCCAGATCGTCCTGGACGATCCTGGAGCAGATTTTTGATATTACAATCTCCCCAACTTCAGAAAAATGTCGTCCTCGACATTATCCAATCCAAACTCAGTCAGAACAAGTACGGGTACGACCGTCTCATGTCAGACTCCTTCTCCCAAGTCGCTTCTCGTGCAGTCCGGTGCTTCCACTGGACTTTAACCATCGGAATCTGTTTACTTCGTAGTTTTCGGACGTCGTACGCCAAAATCAACTCTGGCTCTTCCTTATACGCCAGATTCTCCTGAATCTCAACCTCATCAGCAGATACCTTCTTTCCAGAGTCAGATACCCACTTCCTCAAAGTGGATACGTGAAATACATTATGCACGTCGGGCATCGAATCAGAAAGCAATAGTCTGTAAGCAGCTTTCCCAATCCTTTCTAGAATTTCAAAAGGTCCAACATACCTTGGACTAAGCTTGCTTACCTGGCCAAATCTGCTCACACCCTTCATCGGGCTGACTTTGACATACACAAAGTCACCGACTTGAAACTCAACAAACCTGTGATTCTGATTGTAATACTTCTGCTGATGGTCCTGAGCCGCTTTCAACCTCTCCTTAATCAAGCTGATCTTCTGAGCAGTTTCATCAGCAAAAGGGGCACCCAAAGCCTGTCTATCTCCGACCTCCGTCAGAGTCAAAGGAGTACGGCACTTCCTGCCATACAGAGCCTCGTACGGTGACATACCGATACTAGACTGGAAGCTATTGTTGTAAGCAAACTCAATCAAAGGGATATGATCTTCCCAGCTTCCGCCAAAGTCCAAAACACAAAGTCTCAACAGATCTTCCAGCACCTGAATGGTCCTCTCAGACTGTTCATCAGTCTGAGGATGAAAAGCTGTACTGAAATGCAATTTAGTACCCAAACCTTGCTGAATGCCCTTCCAAAGTCTGGAAGTAAAACGTCCGTCTCGATCAGATACAATCACGCGAGGCACACCGTGCAATCTGATAATCTCCTTAACATAAACCTGTGCCAAGCGCTCTACTGAGTCAGTCTGTCTGATCGGAAGAAAATGGGCTGACTTCGTCAATCGATCCATGACTACCTAGATGGCATCATGTCCTTGTCTATATCGAGGAAAACCCATCGCAAAGTCCATCGTCACCTCCTCCCACTTCCACTCAGGGATAGGCAACGACTGCAACAGTCCACCTGGTCGCTGATGCTCTGCCTTCACCAACTGACAGGCCTCGCATCTCGACACAAACTCCGCCACATCCTTCTTCATCCCAGGCCACTAGAACAAAAGCTTCATATCAGCATACATCTTACCACTGCCTGGATGAACAGTGTAGCCTGACTGATGAGATTCATACAGAATCTCCTGCCTCAAATCCCCAAACACAGGTACCCACAACCTGTTATTGCAGAAAATAGCACCAGAATCAGAAATTCGAAGTTCAGGAGTCTTACCAGATCCAATCTGAGCAATCAACTTCGAATAGTCAGAATCTGACTTCTGGGCTTCCTGAATCCTTGCTTCCAAAGTAGACTGAATACTCATCTGAGCCAAATCCAAACCATTGGAGGAAATCACCTCCAACTGCAATCACTCCATGTCTCGAATCAGAAAGTCATCAGAAGTAAGCTGAATACCTGATAATCCAGAAGACTTCCTGCTCAAAGCATCCGCTACCACATTCGCCTTCCCAGGCTGGTACTGAATAGTCAAATCATAGTCCTTGATTAACTCGAGCCACCTTCTCTGCCTCAAATTCAGATCCTTCTGAGTGAAAATATACTTCAGGCTCTTATGATCAGTAAAGATCTCACAATTGACGCCATACAGATAATGACGCCAAATCTTCAAAGCAAAGACAACAGCAGCTAACTCCAAATCATGCGTCGGGTAATTCTTCTCATGTGGCTTTAATTGTCTAGAAGCATAAGCAATTACCTGACCATGCTGCATCAGAACACATCCCAGTCCTTTCAGTGAAGCATCACTGAACACCTGAAAACCTTCCGTACCTGACGGAAGTGCTAACACTGGAGCTGAAGTCAAACAGTCCTTCAATCTCTGAAAACTAGCTTCACACTCCGGTGTCCAAACAAAAGGTACTGACTTCTGCGTCTGTCTCATCAGAGGCGTCGAAATCTGTGAAAATCCCTTCACAAATTTCCTGTAATACCCGGCCATGCCCAAGAAACTACGTACCTCAAATACCGTAGTCGGCCTTGGCCAATCAGCAACCGCCTGAATCTTTTGGGGATCAACAGAAATGCCTTCTCCGCTAATCACATGCCCCCAGAAAAGAAATACTCTTCAGCCAGAATTCACACTTGGAGAACTTGGCATACAGCTGATGCCGCCTCAGAGTCTCCAACACAATCCTCAAGTGTCTGGCATGCTCATCCTCAGAAGTAGAATAAACTAGAATATCGTCAATGAAGACGATCACAAACTGATCCAAAAACTCCCTGAATACTCGGTTCATCAGATCCATGAAAATAGCAGGCGCATTGGTTACCCCAAAAGGCATAACCAAAAACTCATAGTGCCCGTACCGAGTACTGAAAGCTGTCTTCACCACATCAGCTTCCTTCACCTTCACCTGATAGTATCCGGATCTCAAATCAATCTTCGAAAACACAGAAGATCCGGAAAGCTGATCAAACAAGTCATCGATCTGAGGCAAAGGATACTTGTTCTTGATCGTGACCTTGTTCAAATCTCTGTAGTCAATACACATACGGAGTGTACCGTCCTTCTTCTTCACAAACAAAACAGGTGCTCCCCAGGGCGAAACACTAGGACGGACAAAACCTCTGTCAACTAACTCCTGAAGCTGAACTTTCAACTCAGAAAGTTCTTTCGGTGCCATCCTGTACGGAACTTTTGATATAGGAGCGGTACCCGAAAAAATATCGATAGAGAACTCCACCTCTCTATCCGGAGGTAAACCAACCAACTCCTCAGGAAAAACATCAGCAAACTCCCGTACCACTGGGATCTCAGAAACAGAACCAACCTCAAGGTTCAGATCCCGCACCGAAGCCAAAAACACTGGGCATCCTTTCTTCCACATTCTGCTCACCTCCAAAACAGAAATCAGACTGGAGAGAACACCTCGTAAGCCCTGAAATACAACTCTCTCCCTAGCCACAAGCAAGCTCACTTGCTTCTTCAGACAGTCAATCTGAGCCTCATACCGACTCAGCCAATCCATGCCCAAAATCACATCATACGATGAAATCGGCAACAGAATCAGACTAGATTTCCACTTCTTGCCAGCAATATCAATCTCGCACAAACAAAACTTCCGAGCAATCAAAGGATTCCCAGCCGGTAAAATCACAGACAAAGAAATCGGCAAAGAAACCGAGTCCAAATGTAAAATCTCAAAACAGTGCTCGGACAGAAAAGAATGACTAGCTCTAGAGTCAAACAAAACACGACAGGGCTGATCAGAAATGTAAACCGTACCTGTCACAACATCTGGAGCATCACGAGCCTCCTGCTGACTCAAACTGTAAACTCGGGGCTGCACTGAAGCAGGAGCTGAAGCAACAGAACTACTCTGCTCCCTCTGAACCGTAGGTGGTCTCCGTGGTCCAGAACTAGAACCACCACCTCTACCAGCAAACCCCTCAGGACGCGGAGGAACAGTCCTCGGTCTCCCTGCTGAACCAGTATGTCTAACAGAGCCCTCAGATCGAAACTCAGAACGTCGATCAAAACCCATCTGTGGACATTCTGCAATTTGATGTCCTGGCTGACCACATCGGAAACAAAGACCAGCCATCCTGTAGCACTGGCCCAAGTGTCGTCGTCCACAGCTCTGGCACACAGGTGTCGTACTAACAGAACCAGAACTCGTCGTACTGGTAGCAGTACCAGACGACCCTCCACTCCTCCTGGAGTCACCAGATCCAGAATCAGGTCCAGGTATAAATCTCCTCTTCCCAGAGGAACCACTGCCCGATGCCTCGCCTCCAAACGTCTTCCTACTCGCAGTCCACCGCTGCTGAGTAGCCATCAGATCGTTCTCTATCAATCGAGCTCGCTCCACAAGCTCAGCGAAATCAGTGATCCGGAATGGTATCAGGGGCTGTCTCAAAGTATCTCGTAGTCCTCTCAGAAATATGTAGCACCTCTCAGCAGACGTGCTAACCAGCTGCGGGGCGTACCTGGCTAATGCAGTAAACTCAGCCTCATACTGCATCACCGTCTTGCTCCCCTGAACAAGTCTCAGAAAAGTCTCCTGCATCTGCTGTCGTGCAGAAGGGGGAACAAACCAGTCTCGAAATACCTCAGTGAACTCTTCCCAAGTGATCAAAGAGTTCAGTCTGCCCTGAAATCTGGCTGCTTGCTGGCCTTCCCACCAGTGCTCAGCCTCTCAATCTAGCAAAAACACTGCTAGCGGAACCTTCCTGTCCGCAGGACACTGCATCCCGTCAAAAGTCTTTTCCAACCTCCTCAACCACTCCTCGGCAGCTCTGGGCTCAACAGCGCCCTCAAACCTCGGAGGTTTCAACCTCAGAAACAACTGCAGATGTCTGTCAAGATCATCAGATCGGACGGTAGAAGCTCTGCTCTGAGTCTCGCTCATCATCTGAGCAACAAGCGTAGCAAACTGTGACAGCGTGTCAGCACCGGCCACTGGGGCTGTACTCCCCACTGGTGCTGCCTGACTGGAACTCTACCCGTCAGTCATGTCTGGGTCTGGCTGATCCATACAGAAAAATCCAGAAAATCCGGAAAACTATCACAAAAACAACACAATAAAAAGCCGAACAAACCAAAACTACCCCAGATAAACTCAATACAGATCATTCCTATAGCTCTGTTTTACAATCCAACCAAATTCCAAAACCAATGCTCTGATACCACTTAAAAGGCTTGTCACGACCCGACCCGACGGGGACGGATCCCGCCCGAGCTGGATCGCGACCAGCTTAAACAGACTAACCAGGATCTGGCTTTGAAATTGGTTACTGAACTGAATCTTCCAAAATATTATACACAAAACAAACACACAGAGCTACTATAGAACATCAAATGCAGCGGAACAAATCATCTATATTTTTCTTTCTTTTCCTCAAAACAATCATCTACAAATACAGTGCATGGCTGACAGAAAATAAAACAGAAAGAGCCATGACTGTACAAAAAATCAAAAAGTACAAAAGTACCTATCACAGATCGGACTCTGAACTCTAGTCCAAGACCTCCTTCCCTTTCCCAGAACCTGAAAACCACCAGAAAGCAAGTGAGCTCAACAGCTCAGCAAAGCGACAAACCTCCAATCAAAACTCTCAGAATCCAAAACCAAACACATCAGACCCAAATCCAAATCAGAAGCCAAAACGGAGTCGGATAGATATCAGAACAAAGTAGATAAAATCAGAACAGATACGGACATATCAAATCAGAATCGGATACGGACATATATCAGATCAAAATCAGATCGGAACTGAAACAGATATATATCAAATCAGACTCAGATCAGAAATCAGAACAGAACAGATCAAACAGAACCATACGGAAACAGAAGTCGTATCAATTTAGATACCAGATATCAGATATATAATTCATAGCTAAATTCCCTGACACTGACTGAATCTCATAGGATCCAGGCCCCTTATGCCTCCCTTTGTGCTCACGGCACCAGAACAGATGTGCTTATCACACCAGAATACATATATAGTGCTTATAGCACCTAAACAGATTTCCTCGGATCCGGAACAGAACAAATTTCAGATTTCAGATTTGAGCTCATTTCAGATTTCCCATACACTAATTGAATCTCATAGGATCCAGGCCCCTTATAACTCCCTTTTTATAGCTTATACAGATACATTTCAATTCAGAATAAATCCGGGCAAATCAGAAATCAGACAAAAATCGGGCAGCACAACGGCAGTATACGGAATTTACACAATTTTTCCTGAAAATCAAAATTCACCAAATTCGCACAGAATATAGATAATCACATTTCAGAACATTTATTCTACTGCACAGATAATTTTAGAATATACAGAAAAATCCAGTCGACGAAAAACACCGTCGAATCAAAAATACCCGGACAAAAATCTTCAGAAAATAACCAAAATGTGCACACTCGGCACGTCGACGATATACAGAAAGTTACGCGGTAAATACTGAACCAATCAAAATATACGGACGAAATTCATTAACGGAAACGAAATCCGGACAGAAAATACCGCCAAACACGACGGTTCTGAAAATTGAGAAAGGCGGAATGTGCCTTACCTTGCGTACAGCAATTTCTCGAACAGTCTCCTCGGACGAAAACGGCTCCGCGTCGTCCGAAAATCAACTTTTCCAAAATCCACCTCGACTTTCTCTCTCCTCAGAAAAATCAGATATTTTATTTTGATTTTCTCTCTCTTCAAAACGACTGAAATCAGCTTTATAATACACAGATCGGCCCGGCCGATCGCCAAATCGTCCCAGGACGATCAGACCAAATTGGATCGTCCTGGACGGTTCCCAGAACTATTCTCAGGCCGACATTTTCTACAGTGCCGATCGGCCTGGACGATGTCCTCAATCGGCCTGGACGATGTGTACAGAAAATCACCTGGAGCAAACTGGGCACATTCTGGAGCAAATTTTCAACTGATCGTCCCAGGACGATCCAGATCGTCCTGGACGATCCTGGAGCAGATTTTTGATATTACAAAATATTTGTTGTTGTTGTTTATGTTTATATGGATAAAAATAATTCTTTTATTAGATTGTCACAAATATTGGCCATATCATTGCAAAACATTATCTTTATAAAAATAATTCTTTTATTAGATTATGTTTTAATAGCTGATGTCCCATCCAACGAACACTCATAAGAAATTTATAATTTTATGCGGTTCATCCTGATCTATTGGTTGGAAGCTTTAGCTACCAATCAAAAGGTCTTGATTTTTAAATTCTATATGTGAAATGTGTATAAGTTTATTTTAATTGGCTTAGAAGTCCAAAAAAAATATAATTTTAAATTACATTTTTTCATATTTTTAATTAAAAATTAAATTTTATATTCAAATATTTTAGTTGTTTTATCAATTTGAATGTCTTGAGTTTATGAGAAAATGATTAAAAAAAAAAACAAATATGATTGATGGAATTTTTAATTTTTTTTAATCTGAGTAATTTATTTTTGCTTTTTCAAGAAAAAATGCGTTCAATTGAAATCTGATCATTTAATTTCTTACATTGGATACGATACTTTTTTTTTTTAAAAATACAGTGTATATTATTAATAATATGATTATATATCAATTTTTTAATACTTATCTTAAAATTTGTCATCACATCTTGTTTTTAAAATTATTCTTATTTTAAAATCCCCGGACAGTGCTGTTTTTACTGCCCGATCTGAACACGTGTGATTCTCGCACGTGCGACGTTTAATTTCTTACTCAGTTACTCTGCCTGGTTCTTATGCTTTCGAACAAAGCCCTAAGCAAAATGGCGTGGAAGAGAACGCTCCCGCCCCATGTTATCGAGGTGAAGTTGGAGGAGCAGCCCCCTAGCGAACCCATCGACGGCGACGGCGACGGCGAGGAGGAAATAAGTCAAGACGAAGAAGAGGAGGACGAAGATGAAGATGAAGATGAAGATGATGAAGATGAAGATGATGATGAAGATGAAGATGATGAAGAAGAGGATGAGGAGGAAAATAATGAAGTCGAGGACGAAGAGGAGGAGGACTTCTCGAGCAAAGAATCCATCCGTAAGCTACTTGAGCCTTTCGGCAAGGAGCAATTGATGGAAATCTTTAAGGAGGCCGTCGTCAAGAATCCCTCTCTCCTCTCCCGTATAATGAATGAGGCCGAGACCGACCCCGTAAACCGCAATATCTTCGTCCATGATCTTGACTGGAATGCCACCGCCGAGACCTTAGCTGCCGCCTTTTCTCCCTTCGGTCAGATCGAGGATTGCAGGGTCATCAAGAACCAACGCACCGGGCGATGTAAAGGCCATGGTTACGTTCTCTTCCGCACCCGGGCTGCGGCCAAGAGGGCCCTCAAGGATCCCCTGAAGATAATCGGTGGCCGCGCGACCAAATGCCGGCTCGCTTCCTTCGCCCCCTATGCCGCAGCTGGGCAAGCCCGAGCTCCAGCAACAGTTACTGGAAAGAATTTTCGGGTTGGGCTGCTTAATCCTGCAGCAGGCTTGTCTCCTGCATTGAGTGGGAGAGTTGCTGGTGTTTCTCATCAGCCTTATACAGTTGGAGATGCTGGCATTCCTCCACAGTCTTATGCTGGTCGACCAGTTGGATCAGCTAGTAGGGGATCTGTGGTTAGTGTAAACAGTATAAGCCCGAGTGTAATCGGGAATTATGGATCCCTAGCAGCGCTCCATGGTTTGGGAGCTTACCAGAATTCAGCACCTTCTGCAGCTATGAGGCCTCAAACAGGAGTTGGTTCTTGGGGAGCAAGTGGGTTGTGACCTTTCTACGGGCAGTAAGGTATATGAATTTCATCATCATTTATGAAAGCTTGTTTCTCTACATGGATTCTTCAGGAAAATTTTCATTTTTAATTCTGGCTATTTGATGGCTTTTACTGAAGGGCTACTACTTGTGAAATTACTGTTACCATTATGCAAGAAAACATGGGTTTAGGTTAATAAAACTTCCTAGGTAGCATTGTACTAACTCTTTTATTAAAGTTTGATAGATCTTTAATGCTTTAGTGAGGTTAAGGCTATTTGTGTTTATTCCACTTGCTGTGATTTGGATCACCTATTTGTTTCAGGGGAGAGAGTTATTTAACATAGGTGACAGCGTGATACTAGTGTTTCTCAAAATCAATTTGGATTAATGTCAGGTAGGTCTACTATGGAAACTATACATTTATTGAGAGGTTGATGGAGAAGTATAGAGAGAATAAGGGGGGTCTACATATGATGTTTATTGATTTAAAGGAAACATATGATATAGTTCCAAGAGAAGTATGATGGAGAGTTAGAGATCTTACAGGACAATATATATCTTGCATTTTTTTGTTATATGCTTAGTTGTTATATCATTGTTCGAGATCTTATTTAAATCAAAGAAAAATGTTTTAACTTGTTATGATTTATTATTTTAGTCGTATTTTGAAGATGAAGAAAAAAATGCTGTTTTTTTAAAAGCTTCCTCACAATTAGAAATTTAATGACCCTTCCCCCTCTTGGATCTGTTGTGCACTTTATCTCTTGTTTTTTTTCATTTCAATAGATTTTCTACTCATTCCTCTTCCCAATGATAGACCTTACATTTTGTAAAAAGTCCTACAATAATTTTCTTATAGCTACTACCTATGATGCACAGGAACAGACACAGTGACACATATACGACACGACATGGACACTTGACAAGTCAATTATTATAAATATAGGACACAGATACGGGTTGGACACAATATTATAATTTTTATATTTTAAAAATAGTATATAAAAATTGAATAAGTATAATATTAAAAATAATTTAGAAATAATAAGTCATTTAACTATAATTTGTGTTTAAAATATTATGGTGTCGATGTCATGTATCAAGAATCGAGAGAGGAGACGACAATGCAATCGAGATTCGGGCATCGATGTTATGAAGTAAGTATTGGGGGTCAATGTCAAGAGGGTGTCTATCATCGATGCTGAGAGGGTGCTAGTCATCAATGTTAAGACGATATCGGACAAAGATGAGTTATTAAGCCGTGGGTATAGAAATTTCTAGTGTTGAGCATCAATGTCAAGACAATGTCAGATTTTGATGTTGAGATGTTTTTGAAATGTCGATATTATAATGATGTCAGACGTCGATGTTGAGATGATATTGGACATTATTGTGAAACCAAAGTCACGACCCGCCAAAGAGAAATGAAAATGAGAATATTCAATGAATGAGATATTGAGTGCAGACAATTGATTTGATGTTGTAGATAGGAAATAAGAAATTTAATTTATATATTTTAAATAAAAAAATTTAAATACAAGAAATTATATTTTAGAAAAATTCATAAAATATTTAAGACATGCTTGCCCAATTTGTATTTATTATTTATTTTATCGGACATTTTTTTTGTTTGTCCGACACGTGTCGGAGTTGTCAAAACGTGTCGTGTTGGATATGTGCCGGACACTGTACGTTTCTTTGAGGAGAAGTGTCGGTGCATCATAGGCTACTACACTCTAGTAGATTTGATTGTGAAAAGGTTCAACTCATTCTAGAAATTTTTAAAAGCACCCAGAAAATTATAGTCAATTAAAGTATGGTAGTAATATGTAAAGGAAAGCGGTAAAAAGTTTTCCTAAATTCACCTTTAGTATTATGTATTTCAAATGAATTCCTTTTATAAACTATAATGTCTATTTGAAAAGTTAATAATAGGAATCGGGATAGTAGTGGATGTAGAGTGGAATATAAAATTATCGAGTTGTATATGACTAGGGATGTTATGATTGCTATTTAGATCATTATTGGTGAGTATATTTTGAATGTAGTTAATGCTTATGCTTTTAAATAAGATCAAAATATAAATTAAAAAAATCAATTATTGGAAGATACGGATGAACTATTATGTTGTATGCTTGAGAAAGAAATAATATTTATTATATGTGATTTAAATGCGGGTAGTGAGCTGTCTTAATATTATAATTTTTTATTGTTTATACAACAAGTTTAGTAATAAGTAGAAAATGAGATGATATATATGATGGGATATTAGAGGATTCTGAATATGAGATAGAAATGTAATGGGTGGAGAACACATGCTTTAGAAAGAGAAGAGAATTTAGTTACAAAAGTGGAGCTTCAAATCACAAAGAAATTTCTTCTTTGAAAAAAAAAACTTCTTTTAAGTATTATAAGGTGATTCTAAGAGAATTTGATCCCCAAACATAGGGTAGGAGTTATGAATGCATATTTAGAGTGTAAAGATAACAATCAAAATAAATAATTTATATAGAAATAGGTGGTGGAATTTAAATGTTAAGAAATCAATAATCTATGAAGATATATTGCTACAACAACAGCATCAAGCCTTTTTCCCACTATGTGGGGTTTGCTACATGAATCTTTTTTCTCCATTGTATTATATTAAGAGTCAAATTCTCATTTAAATCTAATAAAGATAGGTCATTTCTAATATTTTCTAACCAAATCTTTTTACACCTATCTCTACCTTTCTTAACATAAGTCAAATCTAATACATCTACTCTCATAACTGGGTCATTTGAAGCCCGTCATTTTATGTGACAAACCATCTAAGGTGACTCTCTTTAATCAATCTACCACAGGAGCTACTCTAACCTTTTCACGTATATGTTCGTTTCGTATCCTTACTCTAAAAGATGTAAAATTGATGTTCTTGAATTGAGGTAAAGCTTATTTAAGATGATATTGCTAGTTTTATTAAAAATTTATCGTAGAAGTTTTAAGAGTGTCTAGAAATAGTTATGCACTAATAAGGAGATTTAGTGTTAGAGTAAGGTGTTAAATTAGGTTTTTAAGGAAAAAAATATTTTTAAAGAATGACAAAAATTGAATATTACTTAAATTTATAATAATTTTAAGAGAGTTACCTGCCTTCAAAAGGGTGTAGTGATCAAAGAAATAAATTATTAATTTTTATTAACTTGGTACTATGGAGAAATATAAGACATTGATGTAGTTAAGAACTTATGTTTTATGTATTTTTATTTTTCGTGATATTGAACGCTATGTATTTTATTTTTGTATTGCCCTATAATAGAAAACAATCAATGATCATGCTGGGTTTGGCGCTCTCGGGTTGGTTCACACAATTGTCCTTCCACTTGTGTTGATCTTGCTTCCTTGCTCCTTGGTGGCTAGTTGACTATTCAAATATGGGTTGTTTTTCTTTATTGGGCTTGGCCCATTTCTTCCTTTAGGTTGGGGATTGCTTGAGATTCTTCCCCTCTTTGAATGTTCGGTTTTCCCTTGCTGAGTGTTCTGTTTTCTTTTGCTAGCTGTTCGATTTTTTCCTTGCCAATTCCTGTGCAGGATGCTTTTGCTTTCCCTTTAATGAGCTGATTTGTATGGTTCTTATTGGTTATATTAAAGGTACATTTATGTGAGCAAATAAATACTCTTTTCCACTCCTATATATAGTGGCTGAATCTCTATTGTGGGTAGTTTTTTGGAGAAAAGAATTAAACATGATGGTTCTTTCTTAGCTTGCGAGTTGGTCTTCCCTGATATTCAGCAAATCCCTATTATTTCCTCTCGGGTTTCTTTCGACTTGTTCCCTCCACAGGTTTTCCTTCCACTTGTATCTTTGATGTAGGCAAGGGGGGTCAAAATATTTGTGTTTTAATTTTGGTGAGTTTGTTTTTCCTTTACTATAAATCAGCTCATAAATACTCAGCCTCTACCTTTTAAGCTCATAAATTGAGTATTTATGTTGATTCATTCCCTCTCTCTAAAGACTCTCTAGTTTCCCCACCTAGTTCCCCTCTCCAAGGATGCCTTTCCCTTTCCCCTTCTTTATGTCTCCTTGGTTTCTTCTTTGTGAATTAAGACTGGGTGCTGGTTGCCTTTTCGGTTTTCTCCCTGACTGCTTTCCTGTGACTTCTTCAGTCTGGTTTCTGTGTTAGCTCTTCGGGTCCCTCCCTGGCTATGTTCCTGTGGCTTCCTAGCTGTGTTCCCGTGGCTTCTCCTTCCCGTTTTCTGTGCTGTTTTTTGGGAACTGTTTTGGGATTATTTCAGGCCTATTTTGGGCTGTTTGGCTGCTAATTTTGGACATCCAGCTGGCCCTCTTTGGTTGCTTTTTGGGGTGCTGTTCCTAACAGCTTTTTGACCTTCTATATCCCCCGTTGTAATGGTTTTAATTAATTATTATAGTGGCGGTTTAACTGCCCCTTTTATCCTATATATATGTGATGTTTTGGCAAATAAATAGTGAGATGATATGATGTTATTTCTGGGAGCATAAACCTGCGGGTTTCGTCGTGGAAAAGCTTGTGAGTTTGTTCCACCTCTTCCTCTTCTCCTCTCTATAGCTTGCGAGCTATGTTTCGTCTCAGCTTCTAATCTGTTTCTTCTCGCCGCAAGTGACCACCCCACATGTATCTTTCTTCTCAACGATGCAAGCTCCTTTAGGTGTCTTTATGTTTATGTTTGTAAGTGTCAAGAGTTGTAAGGGTTGTTTTATATTATAAAAGTGAAGCTGTTTTTGTTTTAAATGTTGTATTTTGTCAAGTTTTTGGGAATTTTGTGTCTTTTCTATTACCTAGGAAGCTTTAGTTTTTGCTTGTAAAAACTTGGGGCTTTTCCCAATTTTTTGCTTGCATCAATTTGGTATCAGAGCCTAGGTTTGTGTCTTCCTAGGTCTTGTTTCGTATTTTTTTAAGGGCTTGCACTATAAACAAAGTTATTAGTTAGACCAAAACCTACAGGTTTGAAGGAGTCTGAGTTGATTGTAGCAGATGTGTGTTTATGGAGATAGTTCGCCCATATGAAAAAAGATATCTTGCCCCTATATAGTTTCATTTATAGAGTTTCATGATGTGTGAGTGGTAAGCCTAGATAGCTAAAGTTTTTCTCTATCTTCTCTTCCAGGTACCCAAAAAGAAAGAATAGGAATGCAAAACAAAGACAGATTGAAACAGCACAAACAGAAAGAGGAAATTCTATCCCATCCCTAAAAACCAGTGAAAGAAAATAGTACGCTAAAGAGTTCTTTAGTTACCTGATGGAGTTGGTATTGGATCCGCTCTTCACTCTGGAAAGTCAGTAGTCAATGCGATCAAAAAGACGGGGAAAACGCAAAAAGTTTCATCTTTTAGTCCAGGGGCAGAATCAGCTCATACAAGGGCAAAGTAACAAAGAATTGATTTCCTTGTGAGTAGCTCTTGAATCAAGTAATTCTTAAAGAGAATGAACATGATAAAATAAATTGAGTGGGCTGAAGTCAGTCTGATTCTTACCCTTACTTAGACATTGTACCTTCTCTTCCTTATAATAGATGAAGAAGTCTAGAAATTATGCTTAACATTTTCCAGAGAATGATACTATTTACTATGAAATTATTCATTTTCTTAGTTTCAATCATCCTAAACTTTGCTATCAGTCTAGAGCAAGCATGGGAATCTGGATGATATCTATTTTATCTTCAAACTAATAATCCAAGATCAAAGCCAAAGATTCATATGAGCCTTTTGGCTAGGAGATCATAATGTTTATAATTGGCCTAGCTCCTTAAACTCCTTATATTTCTTCATTGCTGGAGGTAGTCATCTCTTTCTCTGGAATAGAAAGGAGGGAAGTATGTTGTGTTAAGAAGTACTAGAGTGAAAAGCAGCTCGACTATTAGGGAGAGGAGAACTTCTATTATACTCGACTAAAAAGAGAGGTGCTAGCATGAGAGGTGGTTCGGGAGGAGCTGTTAGGCCACTCTTTGGGAGAGGAACAACCTCTATCCCTACAGAAGGCCTTCGCAAAAATTATGGCTAACATTACAGGGGGTCAGTTTCTAGTACTGGTTCACACTACTGACAAAAGAAATTGTTAGGTGCGCTCACAAATATTTATTATTAGTATGTTCAAATTCAAGTTTTAATCAAGGTGGGTAGCAAAATAGAAAAAAAATGACTCCTAGAACACCGACCATCCTTTCCTTAATGTGAGCTCTTCTCCTTCTTTTTTGTACTTCACTTGACTAGGTCAAAAAGTGACACCGTCACGTCTCAGGGTCATAAGCTTGGACAAGAAAGTTTGTCATACAATTTTGATGATGAAGTCGTGCTGACCTCTCTTTATTTCTATTTTCACTTCTATCGTTCAGGAAAAAACACTTCAATTTTTTTGAGTCCTAGCTCGGGTTTTCCCAAATAACCAATTAAGTTTCAACGACATAAACAAACTTGGTCAACGAACAAGGTTTATGCACCGATAATGTAGAAGCTTGTCAAGCATTTGACAAACTCACACCATCCATTTCAAATGAGATTTGTCTCGTGGACACACAAGAAATCTAAACCATATGGTTTCCTTTTCCTCTTCCCATTCTCACTTCTACAAGTTTCCTCGTAATAGGAAGATCTATGAGAACTCTGACCCATATCATCCAATTTCTTTGAAATTGCCTACTTATAGCTTAATGGAATTGTCTGATTATAGCCTGACACATTGCTTCAATGGCTCGATATAAAAGATGACCTGAACAACAAATATGTATCCCCTCAACCCCTTGAGGCATTCTTAATGGAATATCCTGAACTATTTGACTAAAAATTGAACAAAATGAGATTTGATTGTTCCTCTATTAAGAAGAGATGTTTGAGAAATTAGAGAATCACTTTGATAAACATATTTGATCTTTATCGACTCCATTAAGGTATTCATTTTTATTCTATTAGATAAAAAAGATTGCATTTTTTACACTTCGTCCAAATAAGAGTTGTAATCGTACAGAATTCTCTATTTCTCCTTATGATCTCTATCATCATCTCAGTTCTCTTCTTAAATTCTCCTACACCACCTAGGGCTGTGAATTTCTCTATCAATTATATTACCTTATCCTGACCCATGAGGCTCCATCATGTCATCCAAAATTGACACTAGAGTTGTTCTTGGGCATACTCCAAAAAAAGGTTATTAAAAACCCCAACACCATCCCTTGTAAAGAAAAAGGTAACACCGATGAAAGGAAAAACTGTGATGGTTATTTTTGTTGTTCCCGTGAAGTGAAGATCATTCACCAAGAGAATGAAGTGGACCAACCTTTTTTTTTCTTGGGACAAACACTTTATCTTACATATCGAGCTTTCTACAAAAAAAATGATGCGAGAGTGTAATCTCTTATCTAAGCTTCTTTCCATTGCTCCAGCCATCATATATGGTTTAACCATGCCCAGTGCCACGAAATGATTAAGAACTATGACAAGGTTGAAATGCATTTTGTTCTTTATATTAAATAAGTATTCTATGACTGAATAATTCAATGAGGATTGCACAGCGCGTGGGGGGGGGTGTCCTTTTTAGGATATTACTCATCAGGCCATCAGAGCGGGACTTCTTTTGTAAAAAGAACTTGAAGAACTTAGTTTTTTTGGAGGAGTCGTCATTTTCTATCAGGAACGCTATATCATTGCCAACTTCTTTCGGATGCTTGAAGGCCCCGCTGACCCGAAGTGATTTAGACAAATTCTTCTTTCTCGATGGTGATCAGTCATAGTATCCATAGCATTGCATCTTTTTGGCCAAATCCTAATTTTGTTTTGCTTCTCCCGACTGTCGAACATGATCAACTCGACTCTTTTCCCTGCCCCCCAACATTTCACTTCATTTCATTCTTCCTTTGTACCCTAATTTTTGGATTTAAAATAGTTTAAGTCGGCGGTGTATCAGACCAAATTGTTGTTCCCTCAGAACATACTCATTAACATTAATGCATATAATATTGTGTATTCATTTATATAAAGCATTATATTCTGCATACAACAAATACATAACATAATACACAATAATACAAAACTTAACAAGCCTTCCTCTACTGATGACTTCCATGTTATGAATCATGTTATAAAAATTAATGAAACTTATTATTTTATTAGATGCAATACACACTAATATTTATTTGTAAACTCTCTAAACAGCCTAAAAGTGATGTGTTAGGCTGGCCCAAGGACCGGCTGAACCGCTCCAAACTAGACCAGTTCATGTATACAGAAGGCAAGCCAGGGGGGCGGAACTAGGGAGAGAGAGCGAGGGGGAGCTGCTGATAGGATGGGGCCCACGCACAAATTAAGTTTTGGGTTGAGGGAAAATTCAAATTAGGGGCTATTTAGGGATTAAGTATTTGTCCTTTTGCCTTAATTAATCTCTTCTTGTTAGGGTTAGTGTTATCTTGAATTTGAAATCTGAATTTGAGATCTTGGCTTTGGTTTTGGGCTCTAGACTTTGGCTAGAGATTTGGAGAGCTGAATCTTCCTCTCAAATTGAAGATTCATTGTATCGGATTGTTCCTTTCTTTCTATTAGTGAATTTCAAGTGTTCTTCTTCATTTTTTTTCTTCAGATTTTGAAAAATCTGCACGTTGGCAAGTTTTCCTTTGTTGGTGGTTATTTTCTATCATGATGATTTTATTTTCATACTTAAGATGAGTGAAAATAAAATCATCATTTTCTAAAATATATTTTCTATCTAGAAGGAAAAGCCGTAAGCCCTATTTAGTTGCTTGAAGTTGAATATCACATTTTGTAAAACAACTTAATTTTCTAATCTCATCATTTGGTCAAGTGCAATCAGAAATCATCATTGAGTTTAAACTGTACAAATTCGTTTAAAATATTGATTTCATCTTATCAAAACATATTTTCTTCATACAACCAACCAAATGAGCCCTTACAACATTATGCTTTCTTTCTAAACGCTATCTCAAACAAGAAAAAATTGAAGAATTACCTGAAACCACAGAGCTCCAAGCAGCCTCCTTACTCATCCCCAATCTACCAAGTCTTTCCCAAACATCAGCAGCCTTCTCCCACATTTCAGAAGCAGCGAAGGCATTAGAAACCACCACATACTTGCCAACATTTTCTGGACTCATCTTGAAGAATTTACTTGCTGCAACCTTCACCATCTCAACATCTCCATGGTTTCTGCAAGCTCCAATCAAAGCTCCCCAAACCACTGAATGGTTTTTACAAGGCGAGTTACAAACTAATTCATATGCCTCATTCAACCTCCCGGCTCGACCCATCATATCGACCATCACTGCATAATGTTCCTTCTTTGGCCTGAAGCCATAATCTTCAATCATGGAAACGAAATACTTCCATCCAGTATGAACAAGACCTCCATGGCTACAGGCTGAGAGAAGAGAAAGAAAAGTGACTGAATTCGGCCTGAAACCTTCTTCTATCATCTGATGGAACAGCTCAATCACATCCCTTACTTTCCCATGCCGGCCATAACCAGAAATCAGAGCTGTCCAAGTTATCACATTTCTGTATGGCAATCTATCAAATAATTGTCGTGCATCATCCAAATTACTGCATTTCAAGTACATATCGACAAGAGCGCTGCTGACAACTATATTGGCCATTGTTTTCCTCTTGATCATAACACAATGTGCTCGCCTGCCGTGCTCCAGAGTGGCCAATCCAGCACAGGCATGGAAAACTGATGAGAAGGTGAACTGGTCAGGATCCAAACCATTGTCACGCATCGAGTAGTAGAGCTCCAAGCCATGGGACTCCAAGCCCTTGTGCACGTAGCCGGAGATCATTGCATTGTATGCGAAGAGATTTGGATCAGGCATTTGATCGAACAAGTGGCGCGCAGCATTCAAGTCGCCGGCTTTAGCATAAAGGATTATAAGCTTGGTGTTGAGATACTTGCCTGGGGTAAATCCAGTGGCTAAGATATGGGCGTGGATTGCCTTTCCGAGCTTGAATTCTCGCCGGTGAATGGTTTCTTGGAGGACGAGAGAGAAGGTTGGAGGAGAGATGGCCGAGCCACTGCAGCAAAGGATTTTGACGGCTTCGTCTAGTCTTCCGTATAAGCAGAGAGATTTGAAGATTTTGTGCCCGTACATAATTTAAATCCTTTTAATTAGTTTGAACATATTAATAGGTCGTGTTCAAGGCAAGTTGGCCTGTATTAATAGGCCGAGCTCAAAGTCATTCAAAGTAATTTTATGGGCTATTTTTTAAACTAAGTATGGTTTAAATTATAATTATGCAATTAACCAACGTAAAAAAAAATTTAAAACTCGCCCAAGTCGCCCGTTTAACGGACGACTTATGAAACTACTGTTTTGTATCATTGAATTAAATTCATTATGTTCTTGCATTTAGTCCTAGATGAAGTTTGATCTAAAAAGCATAATATTGGATGATCCAAAAACATATAATTTTTTAAAGAATTTTTAATGTTTCATATACATATAGATAAATAGCAAATGCATCTTTTCTTCATAAAGCATATCATATAATAATTATCCATAATCCTTATTAGTGGCAATTTTTTTTTTTAAAATTCACAGGAGTAAACGGGCGACTTACTAGTATTACATTTTTCCATTATGCGTCGCGCATAACGGCTAGCTGAGTTAGCATAGAATAAGTTGCCCGTTTAACGGGCGACTTACGTTAAATAACAAATCGCCCATTTAACGGGCGACTTTGGAGATTTTAAAATTATTTTTACATTGGTTAATTGTTTAATTATAATTTAAATGATGCTTAGTTTAAAAAATTGCCCTAATTTTATTGAGCATTTCCTAGCCCAAAGGCCAAGTAAGGCTACCAGGGGTACTAAATCAACTAATCTAACATGCTCGGTCTTTGGGCCGACTAGGCCAAATCATTGAAGTCGTTCAGCGTATCTATTTGCTTGTACTCGAACAACATCGGTGAAATCTGTCAGGGATTTTACATGAACCTACCCTTATTTGAAAACCAACATATACATTTAGTATATCGAATAAACTACAACTTGCTACGTTACTAGAAAAGACCTCCCAAAGATGAATATGATGGTTTCTTGTTGTGTTGGCAAACGCAGATGGTAGAACCTAAGCATAACCAGAAAAGCAAAGGCAACAAAATTACTTAAAAATATGAATAGAAATATGAACACTATACCATCTAACCAAATTAAAAATAATAATAATAATAAAGGAAAAAGTCAAAAAAATAAAGATTAAATTGCAAAAAAAGATGAATGTCATTTCAAATAAAATCCTTGGTATGCAATTGATAGTATACCATACTCAATGGCACTAGATCAAATAGACGCCTCTATTACTTTTAATGAAATATGACTGATATATCCTCAAAAAATCATCTTGATCGGGCACAAATCTCGAGGCAAAATCAAGCTGAAAACTTCAAAAATTAAATCTAGGTTCACCTGAACTCTGATTTTAGGAAACTTATAATCAAACTGAGCATCTCAGAAATACAAACCCAATGACACCAAATTTGACTCAATTCGAGCCCAAATGAGTCCAAATCAAGGACCCGAAGTGTTGTTGGAAAGTTCAAACCATAATTTGAGTTACCAAATAATTTCCAAACCTAAGGTGCTTATAGTCGAATCAAGCGGCTCGACGAGACAAGTTCAATGAGCCCAAGATCATCAAATTCTAACATCATTAAGACCTTTAAATGTCTGACGAACCGTACATGATAGAGGGATTCAATATCGGCCATCCATCCAACCACTCCCCATTTACCCTTGATCTCTCACCTATTTACTAGTCATGCCATTCTCAAAAACTATAAAAATCCCCTCATTTCTCTTGAGAGGGGACCCAAGCAAGAAGAAGAAGAATAGAAGGATTGGAGGGAAGAAACTACTCTACGTCCACCGCCGGAATTCTGCCTGATGCTCGAGTGATGCCAAAATTCTGCCGGACGCCTGAGTGACGTTGGAATTCTGCCCGACACTCAAGTGAAGCCGGAATTTTTCCCAATTGTCGCCGAAATTCTACCTAATGTTCGAGTGACGCCGAAATTTTGCCCAATCTCCAAGTGACGTCAAAACTCTGCCCGACGTTGTAACTGATTTTCATTCCATAAGTGATTCATTGTAATCTGATCATCGTAAATTTTAAGGATGAGTCTGTTGAGATAGTTGCTACTTAATTTTTTCATAATTGATATTATTGCAACTTGTATGTTTTTTATGATTCCAAATATTATTATTTTGATTATTATTTCTTCTAACATATTTTGGAAGAATTGTTTTGCTCTTGTGTGTACTAACATTTTAGGGAAATCAAACTCCGGATTGCTGAAGACTTTAAATTAAGATCAGTTTAGAGTTTATTGTAATTGAAGTATGTATTTTCTATTTTATTGAGTCTGAGAGAGTGTCATTGTAATTGAGTAATAACTGAGCACACACACACCAGGGTAGAGTTTAAAATTCACATTTTTTAAACTGATCGTATTGTATGATATCCATTCATACGGGACGATCTGGTCAGTTATTTTCCCAGACGAGCAGTCGAATGAACAAAAATGAAAATTTTTCTAAATATGGATCGTACGGGACTATCCCAGTTAGTACATGCTTTCACGAGTACAAAATTGATGGGTCCATTCTCGCTCAAAAATATTTTTTCAAAGTATGGATCGTACAAGACGTTCCCAGTTAGTACATACTTTTACGAGTACGAAATTGACGGGTTCGTTCTCGCTCAAAAATATTTTTCTAAGTATGGATCGTATTGTACAAACCCAGTTCGTACATGCCTCTAGAGTACAAAAATGTGAGTCCCATTTCATCCTGATGTTTCGTTCAAAAGAAAATTGAAATGTTTTATAACAGATCATACCGGATGATGATGTCATCGTACGTACGCCATCTAGAGTATGAAATATTGGGGTTCCATTTCGTACAAATGAAATTTAAAAATTTTCTAACTGTTCATCTCGGACGAACTTGGTTCATACCAGACGATGATCGAGTATGAAATGATTTCATACCAATTCATAACAAGTTCGTATGCAACAGTATTTGAACTATTTGTATGTATAAAATCTGATCGTACTGTACGATCGTGTAGGCTCAAAATTAAAATCTTTAATTTTTTGGATAATTTTTCGTGTCGTTTGTATAAATGGTCCACTAAAAACTGACGTGAAATGTCTTTTCTTCGTGATTTTTCAAGGACAATATAAGGAGAGAGTGTTTTAGAAAGATTTCTTGCTCATAGAGGGATTGGTGGAAGAGAGTTTTGTAAAGGATTCTCCACCTTGTTTTGAGGGCAAAAGGGGAGTCACTTTGGTAATAGTGTAATACCTGAAGAGGAAGTCTTCAGGGAGTGGATGTAGATCGTGTTTGACTGAACCATTATAAATCTTTATGTCATTTAAATTTCCGCATTTTATTTACTATAAGTTTTTATTCTGTGGTTGAAATTTTTGTTTTCAAATATTATCAATTAACTTGCTACGAATCTTTAAAGATTTTCAATTTTTAAATTCTAAAAGTAATTTTTAAAATTACCAATTCACCCCTCTCCCCTCTTGGTTAGCCTTGAGACATTAGCTTAGGTTTAACAATCTAATCAAGATTCAACAAGTGGTTTCAGAGCTTTATTTTAAAACCACAAGTTTAAACTACTTTTTGAAAAACGAGTATGACTACTTTGGAAACTGAAACACACCCGAAGGATATTCGATCACTAAACCTCCATTATTTGACAATATCCCTCTTGATTTTGAGAAAACATGCATGTCCACATTTTTACAATCACTAGATTATCGTATATGAAACTTAGTTCAAAAAGGATATACAAAACCAACTAGATTGTTGATGGTATTAGAGTTGAAACACCCTTTACAGATTGGATTGTAAAAGAATATGACTTAACACAATTTAATACTAAATATTTAAATATTTTATTTTGTGCAATTAAGTCAGAAGACTATATGCTGGCTTCTACTTGCAAAAGTGGAAATGACATATGGGATAACTTTGTATTATTTATGAAGAGATAAATGAAGTAAAGCAATCTAGATTAAACATCTTATTACATTATTATGAATTATTTCACATGAAATCAAATGAATCCATTTCTAAAATATATACAAGATTTACTCAAATTGTCACTTCTTTACATGTATTGGGTAGGGAATTAATAAACACTAAAATGGTTAATAAAATTCCCTGTTGTTTGCCTGCTGCATATGATGCCAAAATAACTGCTATTACAGAGTCTAAAGATTTGAATATTTACTCAATTGATAATATTCTTTATTCACTAATTGTCTATGAGCAAGGAGTGAGTCAATAAAAAATTTATGTAGGTGAATAGTAAAAGGAGAAGAACATTGCACTGAAAGTGGAGGAGTCAAAGAGTGATCTTTCACAACCTGGGGATGAGGATGACATTGCCTTAATGACTAGGCAATTTAGAATTTTTCTTAAAAAGAAACAGAAGATACGCCAATAATGGAACAGTGATAAGTTTAATAAGAATGTTAAGATTTATAATAATGTAATTTGCTATGAATACAAGAAATCTGAACATATAAAATTGAAATGCCCAAACCTAAAAACCACTCCTAGTAAGGTGAAGGTAGAGGAAAAACAAAATGTGAGGAAGAGTCAAGAAGAGATTTCAAAGAGCTTTTTGGGCAGGCTCAGCTTAGGATTCGTCGGAAATAAAAAAAGAGGAGAAAGTCACCATTTTGTACTTAATGGCCGATAATCTTGATCAGTTAGATCAAGAAGAGGTATGTGACTTGACTTATAATGAATTGTTAAAAGTTTCAGAAAGAATTCATGATGCATATAGAAAGCTTAAGAAAATGCATGCTAATCTGAATTTAGAAATGCAAAAATTTCAAAGAGAATACGAAATTCTTAGAAAAGATCATGCATTGATAGATAATAACCACATGAGCTTCCTTGATGAAATTAATTACTTGAATAAGAAAAATGAAATTTTAAAGTCATCCTATGCTAAATTGGAAAATGATTTCAAAGTTTTTAAGGACAAATTTGAAAATAGAGAACACTATTTGAATTATGATATTAATATCTTGAAAGATGTAAACACAATTTTTAAGTTGAAAGTGAAAGCACTCGATGAAAATAGGAAACTCCCAACACTTCAAGATTTTACAAATACTATTTTGAGGCCAAAATTTTTAAAACCTAGGAAGAATCAAAATTATTATAGAAAATTGAGAAAACCATTTCCTGGAGTAAAATGCTTTTCTTGTGGGATGATTGGACATATAGCACACACTTGTACATTGGATAGAAAAACTCATTTAGTGTGGAAACCAAAGATGTATAAACCTAATCATATCATACATGCATTTAGTTTTATCTTGCCAAAAAGAGATCCCAAACTTGTTTGGGTTTCAAGATCTAACATTTGATAATTTTGCAGGAACACTCTCATACAAGGCCTCGTGAGAGCATTTGGTACATAAACAGCAGTTGCTCAAAGTATATGACTAGAGACAGTAAGCAATTTATATTGCTGGAAGCCAGAAGTGGATGCATGGTTACACTTGGAGATAATACCACTAGAAAAGTGGTTGGATCAGGTATGATCGAAAACTTGCAAAATTTCTTTATTGAAAATGTGCTACTTGTAGAAGGCTTAAAGTATAATTTATTAAGTATTAGTCAGCTTTGTGATAAAGGATACAGTATAAAATTTTTTTCCACTAACTCCATATTAAGCTTAAATGATAATGATTTTTTGCATAGATTAAGGGTAAAAAATATTTATATGCTAGATTTTAATTGTATTAAAACTCCTAATGCATTTTATTTGAAAACTATTTATGATGAATCATAGTTATGACATAGGAGACTCTATCATTTTAGCATGAAAAACCTTAAGAAAATTACCCAAAAAAATTTGGTGAGAGATATACCAAAACTAGACTTTACAAAGGATCACCTTTGCGATGCATGTCAATTAGGAAAACAGGTGAAATCCTCTTTTCAGTCCAATAATGATCTTAGAACTAGTAAATCTTTAGAGATTTTACATATGGATCTTTTTGGACCGGTTGAAACTGTAAGTCTAGGAGGGAAGATATACGGATTTATGATTTTAGATGATTTTTCTAGATTCATTTGGGTTAACAAAATGGAAATTCACAAAAAAATTGAGTTCGTTGTGGAAGAATGCAATCCAGAAGATCTTGAAGACCCTGTTCCAATAGATAGGTGGATTCCGACAGAAGGAAGTTCAATAGATCCCCTACAGAATGAACTATACAAGCTTCAGTTGAAGATGCATTTGTGTATGGAGCACTACATGAAAAAGAAACAACTTCTACAAAAACAATTCAAGCGAGAGCGAGACGAGGTCTTGAAAAGGTATGCAGAAAAAATTCAAGAGCTTGAGGCGCCTTCTTTGCCTCCTTGGAAGAAATCTAAAGATAACTCATTGGGAGATGAGTATTTTCAACCGGAGGAGAATTGATGTAGGCTAGGGGGATCAAAATATTTTGTGTTTTAATTTTGGTAAGTTTGTTTTTCCTTTACTAAAAATCAGCTCATAAATACTTAGCCTCTACCTTTTAAGCTAATAAATTGAGTATTTATGTTGATTCATTCCCTCTCTCTAAAGACTCTTTGGTTTCCCCACCTAGTTCCCCTCTCCAAGGCTGCCTTTCTGATGTAGACAAAGGGGGGGGGGGGGGGGGGGTCAACTCATGTCCAAAATAATATGTATTTTGGCTTCCCTTGAGTCTACTAGCTCAAATAAATTTGAGCTAAAATTTTAGCTCATTTATGAGCTGGACTTTAGTTCATTTATTAAACTAAGGGTTAGCTCATTATTAGCTAATATTTTAGTTCATTTATTATCCTATATTAAATATTCTTTTATGCTTTTTATGTTTGTATTCATGTTTGTCTCTTGGAATTCCAAATCGGCCTTTGGAATTCCAAGAATTTACTTTTCCCATGGGGTGACTCCTTGGTTTCCTCCATGGCTTTTGTTTTTTGTGCTTTGCCTCTTGGAATTCCGGCTAGCCACTGATTTTCCCGTGCCTGGCCTCTTTCCCGAGGTCGTGGCCCCTTGGTTCCATGCGGCCTCCTTGGCTCCCGTGGATGGCTCTTCGGTTCCTTGGCTTGGGTGTGTTTTTTCGTGCAAAGCAATTATGTTTTAATGTTGTGATGTTTAGGTTCTAGTGAAAATTAATGTTTGTGTCTTTTTGTATTCCCCTTTCATACCTATATATATGAGGGGTTATGTAATGTTTGAAGTTAGTGAATGATATGTGATTTTTGGAAAAGTTATAATCTGCGGGTTTGCTTTGGAAATCCTTCGGGCTATTTCCACCCTTCTTTCTCATCCCCTCCGAAAATCTTGCGGGCTCTTTCCAACCTTTCTTCTCGGGCTTCTAATCTCTTCGTCTCTCCGCAAGTGCCATTCCACCTGTATCTTTCTTCCAAGTGCAGCAATTTTAGGGTGTCTTGTTTGAGTCATTTGAGTCAAAGTTTGTAAGTCTTCATTTTATAATATTAAAAGTTTGTTTTATCCAATTTATCTTCTTTTAGTGTCTTTTCTTTTATGTAGAAAAGCTTTTCTTTTGCTAGGCAAAAAATCAGGGTCCCCCGGATTTTTTGCCTGCATCACTTTCCCTTTCCCTTTCTTTATGTCTCCTTGGTTTCTTCTTTGTGAATTAAGGCTGGGTGCTGGTTGCCTTTTCGGTTTTCTCCCTTGTTGCTTTCCCGTGACTTCTTCAGCCTGGTTTCTGTGTTGGCTCTTCGGGTCCCTCCCTGGTTGTGTTCTTGTGGCTTCCTGTTTGTGTTCCCGTGGCTTCTCCTTCCCATTTCCTGTGTTGTTTTTTGGGAACTATTTTGGGATTATTTCAGGCCTATTTTGGGCTATTTGGCTACTAATTTTGGACAACTAGCTGGCCCTCCTTGGTGGCTTTTTGGGGTGTTGTTCCTAAGAGCTTTTTGACCTTCTATATCCCCCATTTTAATGGGTTTAATTAATGATTATAGTGACTGTTTAACTGCCCTTTTTATCTTATATATGTGATGTTTTGGCAAATAAAGAGTGAGATGATATGATGTTATTTTTGGGAGCCTAAACCTACGGGTTTCATCGTGGAAAAGCTTGAGAGCTTGTTCCACCTCTTCCTCTTCTTCTCTCTATAGCTTGTGAGCTATGTTTCATCTCGGCTTCTAATCTTATTCTTCTCACCGCAAGTGGCCAACCCACCAGTATCTTTCTTCTCGACGATGCAAGCTCTTTTAGGTGTCTTTATGTTTATGTTTGTAAGTGTCAAGAGTTGTAAGGGTCATTTTATATTATAAAAGTGAAGTCATTTTTGTTTTAAATGTTGTATTTTGTCAACTTTTTGGGAATTTTGTGTCTTTTCTTTTACTTAGGAAGCTTTAGTTTTTGCTTTCAAAAATTTGGGGCTATTCCCATTTTTTTGCTTGCTGATATTTTTTCTCTAAATATTGTGAGTTGTGAGGTGGTGTGTTACCCTTTAGTGTTGGTATTTACCCGAGGAGTACATACTTGTGTCGGATCAAAATTTCAGTGGCGGATTACTTGTTAGATCTTTCCTTTAAGCACCATTCCCTAGTTTTGTTAGTTTCATGTGAGGTGACCAGTTGTTGTTCTGAGGTATATTATAGTTTTTTCTTTCTTACTCAATTTCCTAATCATTTTCTCGTGTTTGTTTCCAACTAAGTCTCTTTATGTTAGTGTTTGTTATGTTTTATTGAAAGGAAGATTCTGAATTGCATGTCTAGTGTTCTCCTAAAAGGTTTAAAAACTTAGGTTGCATCAATTTGATATTAGAGCCTTAGGTTGTAGGGCAAGTTTTCTTTTTCTCTTTGAAAAAAAAAATCAAAAAGAAAAAAAGATAATCAAAATAATCAACAAGCAGATTGACAACATATGATTATGCAACAAATGACTAACCTCAGCAACAAACAAAACCAATGGCTAATACCCTGACTGCACTAAATCTAAACAATGCTAATACCCAAAACAATGAAAATGAAGGTGAAGCACCACAAAACCAAAATAGAAATAATAGATAGTGGGATCACAGGATTAAAATCTACGTTAATTAATTTGGCGGAAAATTTCAACCGGAAGAATTTCTTGAATGGATAGAAAAAACGAATCATTTGAATGGAAAGAAATCCCCAAAAATTAAAAAGTTGGTGATGCAAGACTACATATGAATGCAATCAGTTTGTTAAGAATTTGCACAGATCTTGATTATAATTAATGAGGGAGAGAAGATTTGAGAGAGAGAGGGGCGGGTATAGAGGGGGAGGCCGGCGGCAATGATGGGGGGAAGTAGGGAATTTGTTTCCAAATTGCAATGATTGATTTTGGAAAGAAATAGGGAGGTGAGGGGCTTTGGAAATTTTGGCTAAGAGGGAATTAGGGGATTTGAAATTATTTCCTAAGTGAGGGATTGGATTTAGGAAATAATTAAATGAGCATTAATGGGATAGGGAGAGAGGGGCCGGCGACATCCAAGGGGAAGAGGAATTTGAGGGCAATTAATTGGGGGTTTCTATTTTGGATTTAGGAATTAGGAAAGTTTTAAATTAAATCCAATTTAAATTTTAAATTTAAATAGGATGAGTTTAGAAACTTAACTAAAATAAAGGAGTTAAATTATTAAAGATTTTGAATTCAAATTCCAATGATTTTGAATTTTAAAATTATCCTAAATTAATTCTCAACCCAATTACGAAACTCAAGGGAGAAGGGAAGTGGGGGATGGTCGGCGGCTAGGGGGCTAGGGCCGGCGGCATGGGGGATTTCGGGTATGGTGGCCGGCGGCTTGTAAGGAGAAAATTTGTGGAGCTCGGTTAGGAGGAGATGATGGCCTGGAGATGGAGGCGGTTTGGATGCATGGTTGTTCGATAGTGGAGGTGGAAGGCGAAAGACAAAAAGCTAAAGAAGAAAACCACGAACCAGGTCGTCTCTAAGGTTGGTGGGTGATCCGATCTCCCTTTCCTAGGGATTTCTCTCCAATCACACTCTCAAGCCCTCACAAGAACTCATGCATAGAAGAAATTTTGTAATCAATCCTTCATTACTTCAAAAATAAAACATGGGGCTATAAATAGCCTAATACATGAGACTCAAGAAATAAAAGATGAAAGTGCCCTCGAGGCTTACATACGACATCCCTCACTAAAAGGGTACGACTGGAAAAACTCATAAAACAAATACACGACACTGAAAATAAAAAATACATAAATAGGAAAATAACATAAATAAATCAAAAATACAATGACTCGATCGTGGCCGTAGATCGGCGGCTACGCCTCTGATAAACCTTCCATGCTCTGATGTCCTCATCAGTTGGGTTTGCTAGTTTAAAGCTGTTGTCATGCGTTAACTTGGTGGAAGAATCTTTAGAATAACAGAGTAAGGAGAGGAAAAAAGAAAATCAAATCCTGGGATAGAATGAAAGAAAAAATATAGAGAATTTTTACCTTCTAACCATGCCCGAACCTTATTCCATGAATACAATAATATTTGTCAAGGAATTCGATTCATAGAAGAGTACATTGAAGAATTTTATAACTTGCAATTCCAAAATGATTTAAATGAACTAAAAAATGGACTATAACTCGTTACATCAATGGACTAAAGTGTTCATTCCATGATCAACTAAACATTCATCATGTAATCAAACTCGATGAGGCCTATCGCATGGCTTTGAAAATTGAAAAACAATAACAACGAAATAACAATAAAAAATTGATTCAACAAAATCTTAGCCATCTCTGGTAAGTAATGCTCAAAATTCACAAGGAGTCATGGGGTCGACTTCATCAAATCCAATCCACGAATAAAATCTAATGAATCCCAATTTAATGAAAAGGAAAAGGGTTAATAGGAGAAAATCCAATTGGACCCTACTATAAGTGTGGCTTGTATGGTCACATATCAGTAGCCTTTAGAAAAAATAACCCCTCTAGAACCAACTATATTGAACAAGAGGATAACCTTGAAAATTCGAAAGAGGATTAGTTTGAATAAGAAAATGAGGAAGATATAGAACTAATTAATATTTGAAGGTGACCAAGGGGATCATTACTTAGTATCCATCAGGTCTTGACCACCAGAACTGATATTGGAGATAAATGGCTTAGACGATATATTTTTCGAACCATGTGTAGTGTAGGAGGAAATTTATGTATCCTCATTATTGATAGTGGTAGTTCAAGACATTTTGTGTCGTAACTCACGGTGGATTAGCTTAAAATAAAATCAAAACCCCTTGTCAAACCTTACAAGATATTATGGTTTAAAGGAGGAGAAGTCCCAATCACTCAGCAATGCCTTGTCAACCTCACAATCAAAAAATTTTACGAAGATCAAGTATTATGGGACATCATGTCCCTCTAGGCATGTTATATTTTTACTAGATATACCTTAGCAATTTGATCATAAAACCATTCACAATGGGGAGAAAATACTTACACCCTGACCAAAGGAAACATAGAATTCACCTTATATCCCCCAAAGAACATTTTTGATCCTCCCACTAAGACTGTTCAAATAGCCTCACATTCACCCACTCCTAAATCGCTTCTCAATACTAATGAACTCAAAAATTTTGAAGTGATCTATCTCTTAGTAGGTAAAGAGGATGACATAAACCATAGTTTAAAATCGCACAATAAGAGGCGCGCCTCTGCACAATTTGGACTAAGGACGCCTTATTACCTAAGCAATTTTAATGTCTGCTGAGGCTTATGCCTCATGTATTATGAGGCGCACCTCAATTATGGTATTGCGCAATTTTGGTTAAGGCATGCTCCTCATAAAAAGGGTCCCACTTACTTTAGTTTTAAATAAAATGATATTTCCTTCTTCCTTCTACCGGTCCAAGCCGAACAGAAAGCCATCCCGCATGCTCCCAATCCCGCAAGCTCCTGATCCTGGATCTCCCGCATGTTTCCGCCGCCTCTCCCGCCGGCACCGCCTCTCGCCGGTGAGTCCTTTGTTTTTGGCCGCCCCTCTTCATCACTTCTTCAAGTGTTCTTAGAGTTTTTTTTTTAAGTTTAGGGTTTGATTTTTCAACTTATAGGAAAGCTAGGGTTTTAATTTTTTTTGAGTTTTTTTGTTTATTTTTCTTTTTTTCTTTAGGAAATATGATTAATGGCAAGGAAAAGTCTAATAAGTCATTGCGGAGGGACCCTTATTGAAAATACAATGTACAGGTTGACGTAGGCGGCGGTGAGAAGACTTATGTGTATTTGAAATGCAATTTTTGTGATAAAGTGGTGAATGACGGAGTTACCTGCATAAAGGAACACTTATCATGCTCTCATAAAAATGTTGCACCATGTGCAAATGTACTGGACAAGATAAAGGATGAAATTATTGCTTACATGAATAAGAGCACTACAACAAAATATTTACAACAGCAGGAATTTGATGAAAGGGTCGAACAAGGTGCTTATTATGAGAGCGAGAGAGGAAAGGGCTCTTCCTCCACTATACATAATAGAGGTGCGCGGGGTGTCACGATCCAACTCGACCGAAACGAAGCCCTTCGCATTGGGCCGCGACAAAAAAATTTGAAAATCCAGGATCTAGTTCTGGAATTTGCTTCAGACTTTCTTTCAAATATCAGACACTCAGAAAATACAGAGCTACTATAAACATCCAAATACACAGAACTGTTCATCTATACTTTCTTCTTTCATCGAAATAATCATGTACAATACAGTACATGGCTACAGACAAAAAAAATAGAACAGAAAAGTCATGACTGTATAAAAATCAAAAGAACAAAATATCTAATCACAGATCAAACACTGAATAGCTAGTCCAAGACCTCCTTCCCTTTCTCAGAACCTGAAAACCACGCAGATTACAAGGATGAGCCAACAGCTCAGCAAGACTACACTAGCCAATCAAAATATTCAGAAATTCACATTAGAAAATACGTCAGAAGAGTAGTCGTACAGAATTCAGATAATCATACAGAGATCAGGCAGAACATAGAAATTCATACCAAACAGATATCAAACAGAAATCAAATAACTGAGTTCATTTCACATAACAGACTTAAATCAGATTAATCACAGATCACATAATCGTACAAATCAAAGAGCAGAACGGATTTCATAAAAACATTCAAATCAGATTTCATCACAGATAAGATCACATATCAGATATCACATGTCCCTGACCCTGACAGAATCTCAACGGATTCTGACCCCTTATGCCTCCCTTCCCTGACCCTGACAGAATCTCAACAGATTCTGGCCCCTTATGCCTCCCTTTGTGCTTACAGCACCAGAACAGATTAGATATACAGAATTTTCAAAACAGAACTTATTTTCAGATTTTCCTGACATAGACAGAATCTCGAAGGATTCTGACCCCTTATAACTCCCTTCTGATAGCAAATAAACACATATTATTCATTCAATTCAGAAAATCAGATTACGTCAGAAAAATCGTCAGTGGCATAACGGCAGTATACGGAATTTCCACAGAATTCATAAATTCAGAAATTTACCAAATTATCACAGCTAGTGCAAAACATCAATGTAAGACTTTTATTGTACTGAAGCAACATATTTCAACATCCAGATAATTCGTTATTCGATTAAAACATCGCAGAATTCAAAATACCCGGTAAAAATCTTCCAGAAAATACTCAAAACGTGCAAAAACATCATCTTAGAAACATACCAAAACTTACGCGGTAAAAAGTTTATCGGTGCGAAATGAACCCAAATATTCGCTAACGGAAATAGACTGCAAAATAGAAAAAATGTCAAAATACACATTTCTGAAAATTGAGAAAGGTGGAATATGCCTTACCTCGAGTCGATCAACTTTTCCAATTATGGCGACGGACGAAAACGACCGAAGTCGCCCAAAAATCACTATTTCTTCTTTTTCCTTTGATTTTCTCTCTCCTGGGCTTTTCTCTCTCTTCAAAAAGATCTCCATCCAATATATACACATGCAGATTGTCCCGGACGAAGTGTATTCGTCCTGGGATGATTTGCCCTCTGGACGAACTTTGTCTTCAGACGAAGTGTATTCATTCCTAGATGACTTGCTCTTTGGACAGATTTCGTACGGACGAACCAAATTTTGTCTTGGGACGAACCTCCCAGTTCACAGATTCTGTACTGATCGTCCCGAACGATCCCACTTCGTCCCGGACGATCCTGGAAGGAAAACTGAAAATTGGCTTTCACACGGGGTCCAATTGACTAGTATATGATTAATCCAGGAGAGAATAGAGGACAAACATAGATGATACCTGAGACTGGTACAAGAGAGGATCGACGCCAGGTGAGTTATTAACTTCTTATATGATATGTTAATGTCATTGCTATTTATCTTGTGCATTTTTATGTTTTATATATTATTTACTCATTAGTATATACAAAATTTATTATTTTATGTTTACGCAATTTTTTTTTTTGAGGCTTACGCCTCAAATCGCCTTGAGGCTTATGCCTCGCCTCACGAATGAAAAACGCCTCAATACCCGAATACACAATTTTAAACCTTGTTAATGGTTAGTCATATCCTTTGGCCTGCCAAACATACCTAGTATGTTTATGTTAACCATGAATCATATCTTATGTCCCTTCATTTGAAAATTTGTTGTGGTGTATTTGGATGACATTCTGATTTATAGTACCTGTCCCAACAATCATCTTGAACATTTAAAATAAGTTTTCCAAATCTTAAGAGAACAAAGTTTGTACATCAACTTAAAAAAATGTTCTTTCATGACTAACAGTTTGACTTTCCTTAGATAGATTGTCTCTGTAGATGTTATTAAAGTAGAGACATTAAAATAGAAACAATCTGAAGTTAGCCGACTCCAAAAAATATAAGTGAAGCTAGAGGATTTCATGGATTAGTCTCTTTTTACTGAACATTATGAAAAATTTCAGTACTTAGATGTCACCTGTCACTGATTGTCTTAAAAAGGGAAATTTTAGGTGGACCCCTTAAGTTGAAAATGCATTTTTGATGTAAGCAAACTAGATAGAAAAGACACAGTTGGAGAACACCCAGACAAATGAAAAACCAAACTCATTTCATTATAGCTTGCAAACAACCAAACAAACAATTGGAGAAGCAAAAGTAAAATTAAACGAAACAAAATAATAACATAAAAACATTATCCTCAGAACAACCATCTAGCGGTTTCCTCACATGCAACGAGAGTAGGAAAATATAATAAAATTGTGCTTAGGCTTGCATACCAAGCGTCCACCATTGCAAAAGGTTCAAACGTCCTACCAAACTCCTCTATCAAATGTCTCCAAATTTTAGCCAACAAACAATATTCAGAGCTCAAGAAGAAGGATACAGATGGAGTGAAACTTGCATAGAGAAGAAGAGGTTAGAAGCCAAGACGAAATAGAGAGGAGAAAAGGGGGTGGAACAAGCTCTCAAGCTTTTCCAAGAAAGAAACCCTAAGGTTTTATAGAGATTCTACTCAGATTTTCAACCACCTTTTCCATCCCAAAATATCTCTATTATATAGGCAAAAGAAGGAAGCTAAACAACCATAGCGCCTCCAACCAAATCCAATCAGATTTAAGGAAATGAAAGGCCATAAGACACCATAACATCACATAAAACTGCACAGAAAAATAGGGAGAAACAACTACGTGAAACCCAGCCAAAAGCCACGGGAAGCCCAACCAGCAAGGGACCCGAAGAGCCAACACGGGAAACAGGGCAGAACTTCACAAGAAAACAATAAAATTGAGAGGGAGTGACCACGGGAATAGCAACAACTAGCAGAAACCGAAAAGACAAGGGGAAGGGAAGAGACACAAGTCCACTCCATAATAATGAGAATACCTTTTTGAATTTATGAGCTAGGAAGTGCATTTATTCCACCAATTATTGAGCTAAACTTCAGCACCCACAACTTGACATCTCATTTTTGTCCAACACCTTGTCAACATTAACGATAAACGCCCTCTTAACATTGACGCCCAATATTTATCGCATAACATTAATGCTCGACTCTCTATAGCATTGCATCTTCTCTCTCGATGACTGATAAACGACATCTACGCCCGACTCTTGACATCATAATTTTAATCATTTTAAGCACAAATTCTAATAAATGACTTATTTTTTTAATTTTTTTAAAAATTTATATTTATTCAATTTTTATATACTATTTTTAAAATATAAAAACTATAATACTGTGTCCAACTCATGTCCGTATCCTATATTTTTAATAACTGAGATGCCCCGTGTCCGTGTCATGTCTTATCTGTGTCGTCTAGGGGTGTCAATATTTGACACGACATGAAAACCCGACCTAGACCCGGCCCGAAAAATCCGAGTTGGACCTGACCGGATTTCAAAACGGGTTGGGTTCGGGTTCTAGAAATTGACCCGTTTGAAAAATAGGTTTGGTTCGGGTTGACCCAACGGGTTGCCGGGTCAACCCGTGAACCCTTTTAATTCAAAAATTTTTGAACCCCGCCGCTGCCCGCTGCCCTTGCCCGAGCTGCTCGCGCCCGCTACCCGCGCCCGCCCTGCTTGCGCACACTGCCCGCCCGCGCTGCCTCCGCCCGCCTTCCTGCGCCAGCGCCCGCTGCCCACGCGCCTGCTTCCCACGCCCCAGCTGCCCAGCGTGCTGCGCGCTCACGCTCGCTGCGACGCTGTCCAGCGCTCTTGCTCGTGCTGCTGCCCCTGCTCGCGTCCTCACCAGCCGTCCGCCCGCCGCCATTCCGGCGCTGACAGAACCCAAAATCGGGTTGGGTCGGGTAAACCCGGCAACCCACCGGGTTGGGTTCGGGTTCGGATTTCCGACCCGTTTGTCTGCCCGGGTCGGGTTAGGGTCGACCCGTTTGAACCCGGGTCAGTTCCGGGTTCGACCCGAACCCGACCCATGACACGAAACTGACTAGTGTCGTCGTGTCCGTGTGTGCATCATGGATAGGGATATTTGATTTTTAAGTCATTTTTGGAGAGTACTTTAATAAAAATTAGGAAATATTCTCCAATTCAGTAATGCATATCATCCACAAACTGATGGACAAACTGAAATAGTAAACAAAAGTTTGGAAAATTTGCTTAGGTGTCTTACTGGTGAAAGACCTTCCTATTGGGACTTGATTTTACCCCAAGGTGAATTTGCTTATAATAATTCCATTAACTTATACACTGTAAAAACCCCATTTGAAATTATTTATGGCCAACCCATTTCTCACATCTTGGACCGAACTTCATTACATATACCTGATTGAATCAATGCATCTACTATCATATCGGGTCATTCAATCTCTCTCACTCCTAGGGTTTAGCTCCCAACTGGAGGGAGAGCGGCAAGTCCAGACTCGTCAACAGTACCAAGCCCGGCAGGAGCGGTAAGCACAGAGGCCCATTCTACCTTTAGTCTGTCCAGGAAAAAGAAGATCAATACAAGACTACTTTCAAATTTGTAAAGAAAAGTAAAAGGAACTTCCGCCCGTGACCCCCAAAGGGGTTAGGCAGGCTCTGGTTGAATTTGTGTATTCTAAATGAATATCGTGATGCTCGTGCTTCTTTCTAGGAAACCTTACGCTGTGTAAAGCCAACTCCCTCTTTTTTTCTTAGCCCGCCTTCCATCCAAGTCAAAGCCCCAAGTTTTCCCGCGGTCTAAGTAAAGGGGTGAAGCTACTGTAATTATTGAACACATTCAATCAGTCAAAAAACAGGTCTTAGAAAAACTCCGTATGATAAATATCAAATACAAGACAACGGGTGACAAGCATCGGAGAGAATGTTATTTTAAAAAAAGAGATTTAGTAATGGCTTACATTCAACAACAATGCTTCCCAATTGGCACATTTGGTAAATTAAACCAGAAGAAATTTGTTCCTTTATGAATCCTTCGAAGATTGGGTCATATGCTTATCTATTAGATCTCTCATCGTATGTAGGAACTTTTCTTGTGTTTAATGTTGTCGATTTTACTAAATATAATGGAGAGCTGACTGATTTTGTGGATATAGAGACTTTGCCCCTTACTGATCCAGTTCAAACTACTGATGATCTTATCGATGTTGTGGATATTCGTACTATCCAGACAAGACATGGGGTGCACTGACGATTCTTGGTTAGATGGAGTGGCCGTCCTCTAACTGATTGTTCTTGGATTGAAGTTGAAAAGTTGCAGCTTCATCGTCTTGATATCTACCAACTGACTGTTCTTGGATTGAAGTTGAAAAGTTGCAGCTTCATCGTCTTGATATCTACCAATGTATTACTGAGGCATTCTCATCAGAAAATGAGATTCTTCCATCATAGGAGAATTGATGTAGTCAAGAATTTACGTTTTATGTATTTTTTAATGGTATTGGATGCTATATATTTTATTTTTGTATTGCCCTATGATGGAAAATAACCAATGATCATGCTGGGCTCAGTGCTCTCGGGTTGGTTCATACCATTGTTCTTCCACTTGTGTTGATCTTTCTTCCTTGCTCCTTAGTAACTAGTTGGGTATTTAAATATAGGTTGTTTTTCCATATTAGGCTTTGCCCATTTCTCCCTTTAGGTTAGGGGCTGCTTAGGATTCTTCCCCTCTTTACTGTTCGGTTTTCCCTTGCTTGTTCGGTTTTCCTTTGATGGTTGTTCGGTTTTCCCTTGTTGGTTGTTTGGTTTTCCCCTCGTTGATTTCTATGTAGGATGCTTTGGCTTCTTCTTTAATGAGTTGATTTGGATGATTCTTATTGGATGTATTGAAGGCACATTTATGTGAGCAAATAAATACTCTTTTTCCCTCTATATATAGTAGTTGAATCTTTATTGTGAGGAGTTTTTTGGAGGAAAAAAATCTTGAGGATTCCTTAGCTTGCGAGCTAGTCTTTCTTCTTAATCCCTATTACTTCCTCTCGAGTTTCTTTCTACTTATTCCCTCCACGGGTTGCCCATCCACCTGTATCTTTCTTTTTTAAACATTATGAGTTGTGAGGTGGTGTTGTTACCATGTTCTGTTGGTATTTTCCTGAGGAGTGCATACTTGTGCCGAATCAAAATTTTAGTGGTGGATTGTTGGTTAGATATTTTATTTAAGCACATTTCCCTAGTTTTATGAGTTGCATGTGAGGTGACTAGTTGTGGTTGTTCTGAAGGTTATTATAGTTTGTGTTTTTGTATTTTTCTTTCTTATACAATTTCCTAATCATTTTCACACGTTTTTTCCTCCTAAGTCTCTTTCTGTTGGTGTTTGTTATGTTTTACTGGAAGGAAGATTCTTAAGTGCATGCTAGTGTTCTCCTAAAAGGTTTAAGAACTTAAGTTGCATCATATACATAATTAACTAAGACAAAAGATGATAGATCTTGAGATTTTAGTTAGATTAGATGTATTAGAAATAAATATATTGGATTCATAGTAAGATTAAGACATTAAAGAAAGATGTAAATGAGAATTTTAAAGAAGAAATTATTTTAGAAAAGTATAATTGAATAATATATATATAGACTGATATATAAATTTGAATTGTAGTTCGCTCTAAAGGAGATGCGTTAGTATAAATGAGATATATTGAGAGTTATTTGGAGTATTGTAGCTGTTTGATTGGTAGATTTTTTTTAATTAATTTTGAAGACTAAAATGATGCAGAAATGATTGGAGAAGTATTTCGGTATTAATATCTAATTATAGCGGAATCAAATTAAGTTATATAAATAAATTATGAGAAAGAGTAACATTATATCGGTTTACAAAAATTGTCCGCTTTAGATAATCAGCTTGTCTTTTTGCTAATAAGATTTATTATGATTTTCTTTGTTGAGGCAATTAATAAAAAAATATGGAGAGTACATAAAGGAGTTTCATGTAATCTTGATTTAATTGAGAAGGCATATGATCAATTACATAATAATTTATTTGGTATTCATTAAGATAGGAATGTGTATGTCAAAGTTATGTTACGAAAGATACATATGATGAAGCATTATTCATTAACTAGTATTATAAATACTTGTGTAGTGTCTTAAGAGTTTCATTAACGTTGAGTCAATATCTTCTTATATTTATTATAGATATGTTGACAAAGGATACTCAAAAGTAATTTGCTTTAGTATATGTTCTTTATAGATGACATGAGTCTAAAATAACTAAAAATTTAGAACAATGAAGAAAATGTTTAGATGATGAGGGATAGAGAATTAGTAGATAGAGTGTATGATTTTTAATTTACTGAGTATAATATATACAATTATAAATTACTATTGTTAGAAGACATGATGATATATATATATATATATATGTGTGATAATATGTTTTAGTATCTTGAATTATTATAGAGTAGATTTATGATATGAATAATGATATAGTTAAGGTTTTGTGGTTAAAATGAAGAAGTATATCAGAATTATAATATGATAAGAGGATAATATGGATACTTCAAGGTTTTTTTTTAAACTTATGGTAATTAAGATTTAAATTAATAATTTATTCATAAATAGCTAAAGTAATTATTGAGATTAATCATGAATTATTAATTATGATAGTTAAAGTTTTAGTATTTTTAACTTTATTAATTTGGCATGGTATTATTAAATTGTCAAATAATTAAGCACTTTAAAGTATGACTAACTATTTATAACTCTTTTAATTATAATTTTAATTATGATTTAAAATTAATTTAATTAGATTTTTTACTCTCAATTATTCCTAAAGTTCTGGTTGGAATGCTGCTATGTTGATTATCCTAAGAATATTATAATTAATTATTAATTATGATAGTATATTAGACAGAAAAGGCTTAAATAAGACTTAATTAGGATAATTATTTTTTTAATAGAGTAATTATGAATTAAGTATTACTTTGGTTAAATCTAGATTATTTCTATTTTAAGTGCAAGCAAAATAAAATTGAAATAAAATATAACAAAATAAAATATAAAATGGAAACAAAGCAATCCAATCATGTCCTAAATCAATTATGTAATTGGTGTCTTTAAAAAATACTTCTAAAAAATATTTAAGAAAGGCCCGTTAATTTTTTTTAACAATATTCATTGAAAATACAGACATTGTATCATTTAATGAATTATTTTAAGTTATATATCTAAGAATCACCCAAAGTTACAACCATGTTCTAAACAATTGTTCAAGTTGCACCTCGAATTATGGTGCTTAAGAACCTCTTCGAGGCTTAAGCTTCATGGGCTCTAATGAGGCTCTAATGAGGTTTAATGCTCAAGGCATTTTGAGGTGGTGTGTCATTCAAACTAAATTTTCTAAATTTTTTAATAATAATACTAATATATTATATACTATATTAGATTATCCCAAGCCATCTCACGCCAGCGCATTAGGGTTCCTAGTAGGGGAGAGCCACGTCTTCTTTGTGTGTGTCATATTCTTCTACGTTTGTATGTGCGCACCCTTGCTTGCATCTTCTTTCATGCCATCATACCCTAGTGCGTAGTAGTGCTTCGAGCGAGATCAAAATCGAGTGTGTATGTTTGTGCATCTTCTTTGCAGTGGAAGAGAGAATTTTCTACTCGGCCTAGGTCAGTGAACTAGCTTTTCTTTTGCATTTTTGCTCAGCTTATTATGGCTTTATATATCTTGGCATGTCTTTCTTGTCTGCAAAGCATTTTGACTGGTTGGAAATATTGACCCTTAGGGGTTTTGCGTTTTGAATACCCAGGGCTTATGTACATGTGGTTTGTATAGTTCTGATCACCTAATAACCTTCTCTTTCATTAGAGATTAGGGTGACTTGCTTTTATCAAATCAATGATCAAGAAGAGCTTAAATTTTGCTCAGTTTATTTAGAATCATGGCTTGAGAAATTGACATGCAGCACAAAAACTAATAATTCACCACTATTTTTGGCCATTATTCAGTACTTTAGTTTATCTGACTGGACATCATTATGATAAACTTGTCCAACTGAAAATTTGCTTCTTTGTTTTCCTCTCTTCCAGGTCTAGGCATGAAAGCACTAAATGTCCTTCATGCAGAACCAAAAAAAACAGCGAAGTCGATGCTATTTGATCGTTTTTGGTTAAATTAGTAGTTTTCTTGATGCTTTCTGAAGTGTCAAACTGCTTATCTGTACGAATACATAGTATATAATGAACTGTAATTTGGTTGCTCTGATTCTCGACTTCAGCAACTAAAACTTGTTCCCTGGCTTCTTCTTCAGCTTGTTTAATCTATCTTTTCTAACATCAAATGCATAGTATAGGGATGCAGGTTAGAAGTGGAGGCGGATTATCTGGAAGATTTCAGAGGCTATAAATGGAAGCATTAAGAGTTACAGAACCATCATATCCTTAGCTCTCCCTTATTTTTTTTCATCTATGCTATATTTATTTACTACAGAACCATATGAATTGGTTTCCTTTGTTTTGTGAGTTGCTTTAGTTACTGAATTCGGGCTCATCACACTAATTTATGCTCACTATGTTCCATAAAAGAGTGATACTTCATATGCACATTTTGTATACTTTTATGAATTTGTAACAGGCAACATTATGAGTGAAGGTGATGGCATCTAAATCTAAAAATCAAGGAGAACTCAAGGGACAAATAGAATAGAACTTAATAAAAAATGTAAATAAACCACTGACAAAGATACAAACAGATGCAAGAAAAGATATAGAGGATTTAGAAAGAAAAATAAAACTAAAAAAATACAACTCTCAGAACAACCTTACAAGGTCACTTCACATGTGTCGATAAAATTAGGAAAAATTAGGTGCTCTAAAAAACATTCAAACTAGGGGTCCACCATAACAATCTTGATCCAACGCCTGTTGGCACTCCCACTACAGAAAAATCACTAATTTCCGGCGGAATTTTCCGGCAGCTTTCTGGCGGCCACTTTTCCGGCGGCTTTTTGTCACTTTTCCGACGGCTTTTTCCCATCGAAATTTCCGGCAGCTTTTAAAAATTTAAAGAAAAATGAATAAATTTTAAATTATTTAAATGATTTAACACATAATAATTAAAAGTTACATTAACTATTTAATTAATATTCATTTTTAAAATTAATTAGTTAGTTAATTTTTATTTTATATTAAATATTAATTTTTTTAAAAATTAATTAGTTCCATTTTTTAAATAATTAAAAGTTAATTTATTTACGGTTAAATATAGTTTAAATATAAAATATTCACAGATATAACATATTTTCACACTTAGCAATTTGGTCCGTTGCCTGTATTTCTTCCGAACTTGACGCGGTTCGAAACTCATCGCAGGCGCGGGCGCGCATGCGCGAGCGCGAGGGACGCTGGCACTGGCGTTGGGGTGGCTGTCGTGTGGTTTCGTCGCCGGCAGCAGGAGGGCGGCGGGTACTGGCGCGGCGGAAGCGGGTGGGAGGCGGCCGCGGGTGGGAGGCGGCCGCGGGAAGCTGGCAGCGGGGTTGTGGGCGGTCGCGATTTCGAATAAATTCAGGCAAATTTTTTTTTTTAATTTGACCGGCGGTTTAAGACCGCCGGCAAGCCGCCGGAATAATTTGCCGCCGGAAAAAACCGTCGGTATGTAATTTCCGACGCCGTTTTTTCCGGCGGCATTAAAACCGCCGGAAAATTGCAAAACCGCCGGAAAAGGCACAATTTCCGCCAGAAAAGGCCGCCGGAAATAGGTGATTTTCCTGTAGTGTCCCTCCGACAAATACAAACAAACCTGCCAACAACACCACTCACACTTTATGCAGAGAATAAAGATACAATGGAAAGGTACTTGTGGAGAGAAGAAATAGGCAGAAGACTAGAAAAAGAAATAGGAGGGAAAGAAGTAGCTCTCAAGCTAGGAAGAAAAAAACCCTCAGGTTTAGAAGCAATTTAAGATTCAATATCACCTCAAAACAAAAGCAAACATCCCCCTTTAAATAAGAAGAAGGAATTCAAACAGCCACCCAAGCTGCCCAAGCCTTCAATAGGAGCAACCAGAATTTATGGGAAAATCAGCTAGAAAGAGGCACGGTCAGTCGAGGAACCAAGCAGCCAGAAAACCAATAGCTAGCCTAGGAGCCAAACACCCAAGAAACCAATAGCCAGAACAGGATCCGAACAGCCAGATCAAGGGAAATACCCAAGAGAGAGGCTCGGTCAACCCAGCAACCAGAAAACCAACAGCCAAGGGAAAATGGGCCAAAAGCCCAATAGGGGAAATTTCAGCCCAACAACAAATGCCCAAAACCAAAGAAACTTAGCAAACCAAAGGTGAGATATGTCATAAGAGCATAAATTCTAAACTTTTTCATAGGTTGCCTTCCATCATAAGGTAAACAAAATAAAACATAAAATTCAAAATGACATAAGACCAAAATAAAAATTTAAAAACATTAAAAAAAAATGTATGCTGATCAATATTGAATGCGTCAATTTTCCTCCGGCTCAAGATTCTCATCTCTTGATGAGAATGCCTCAATAATTTGTTGATAAATATCATAATGACAAGTCTGCAATTCCTTTGCTTCAATCCAAGTGCAATCAGTCAAAGGACACCCACTCCATTTTACCAGGAACTATCTGTGCACGCCAGGCCTTGTCTATATGGTTCTGATGCCCAAAACATCTTCAATTCGATCATTTTTTATATGAACTGGGCTGGTAATGGGTAAGGTCTCTTTATCCACAAAATCAGTTGATTAATCATAAGAAGTAAGGTTAGCAACATTAAACACAGGTGAAGTCCCAATAGAAAGTGGAAGATCCAATAGGTAAGTATTTATTCCCAATTTTTGAAGTATCTCGAAATGACCAAATTTTTTTTCGACTTAGTTTGCCAAAAGTGCCATTAGGAAAATGCTGACGTCAAAAATAAGCCATAACTAAATCTCCTTCTTGAAAATGACACTACCTTCGGTGTTTGTCAGTAGCAGCTTTGTATTTAGTATTTGTCATATGGAGTCTTTCTAGGACCTGATGTTGGATCAATTAAATGTGATCAACAACTTTCGTAGCTTCAGCACTGATTTTACTAGGCATGGGTAGTGAAGTTCGATCTAAAAAATGGGTAATATGTTGTCCATAAATAATTTCGAAGGGATTTTTTTCCAGTAGATTGGTTGATGGAATTGTTGTAAGCAAATTCAACTTGGGGTAAAATCAAATCCCATTGAGATGGTTTCTCTCCAGCAATACATCTAAGTAAGTTTCCTAAACTTCGGTTTACTACTTCAGTTTGTTCATCTATTTGTGGGTGGTACGCGCTATTGAATTGGAGAGTAGTCCCTAATTTTGACCAAAGTGTTCTCCAAAAAATGGCTCAAGAACCTAGTATTCCTATCAGAGGTAAAGTCCTGAGCATACCGTATAGTCTTATAATTTCTTTAAAAAATAAATCAGCGACATGCGAAGCATCAAAAGTTTTCTTACAAGGGATAAAATGTGTAATTTTGTTAAATCAGTCAACAACAAAACAACAAACACAGAATCAAATTTTCGAGCAGTGACATGTAATCCTAAAACAAAATCCATAGTGATATCTTCTCACATTTTGTTTGGAATTGGGAGAGGGGTACATAGACCAGTGTTTTGAGTGGTTACTTTGAATTCTTGACAGATTTTATATTTTTTTATGAATTTTATTATATGTTTTCGTATGTCGAGCTAGAAATATCGTTCCTCAACTAAAGCAGTGGTCTTTCCTTGTCCAAAATGCCCTCCTAACCTCCATGAAGTTCTTTAATGAGTTTTTTGCGTAAAGAGCTTTGGATAATACAAAGTCTAGTTCCCTTAAACAGAAATCCTTCTTGAATGGTAAATTGAGCAGAAGAGTCAGTTCAAAAAGCACAACATGGTTCCCAAATAGTTTTGAAATCTAGGTCAGTGGCATAGCTATCTTTTAAAGAATCAAGGGAAATTACAGTTGGTTTGATAGTTATCAATAGTTGGGCTCGTCTGCTTAAAACATCAGCAACTTTATTTAAAATTCCAGCTTTATGTTTAAGATGAAATGTATATTTTTTTCAAGAAAGATGTCCATTTAGCATGTCTTCGATTAAAAAATTTTTCTATGATCCTTAGTATCGTAGGGCCTGAACAATCACATAAAACTTAACATCATAAGTAGAATATCGGGATCGGGTATCATTGAGTTTTTCACTAAAGAAAGCAATAGGTCTTCCCTCTTGACTAAGGATTGCTCCAATGCTTACATAGGAAACATCATAGTCTACTTCAAACATCTTTTCAAAATCGGAAAACTTAAGAACAAGGGCTTAACTCATTTTTGTTTTAATCAGATGAAATGCTTCTTCACCCTCAGGGGTCCATCTAAAAGTTTCCTTTTTAAGATAATCGGTGATGGGTGAAATCAAAGTACTAAAATTTTTCATAAATCGATGGTAAAAATAGGCTAATCCATGAAATCCCCTTCACTAATCATTCTTGGAGTTGACTAGCTCTGGATTGCTTCAATTTTAATGGGGTCCACTTTAAATCCATAATCAGAGATAATATATCCAAGAAAAGTCAAACTATGAGTTATGAAAGAGCTCTTTTTAAGGTTGATGAATAAGCATTGTTCAATCCGTTTTCCTAATGAGAGAGAGTCTGTTTTCCTAGTGAGAGGGTCTGATTTTCAAATTTCAGTTTCCTTCATTTTCGCACCTCGTTTTGGCGGTAGATGATCTCTGACCATCCTCCAGCGATTCTCTAGTACATACGATGGGAGATAATCGTCAACCCTCTGGTGATGCTTGGGGGAATTCATAACCAACTTTGAAGCCTACAGGTCGTTCGTCTGGCAAAGTTTTCAATTAGAGCTCAAGTGGATCTTCGTTATTGGGAGGCCGCAAAGAAAGGACTTTGGTTATTAATGAAGGTGGCTTATTGAATGCTAAGGAGGTTATTGTGGCAGGGAAGGGTAAGGAATTATTGATTGATGATGGATTTAAATACCACAAACCTTCTGTCACGCCCCAAGATCTAACTTGGAAAGAATTTCAATCAATTCATTAAAACCAATTACCAGAGCTGTCTATAACGTCAATCAAACAGTCTATCAACATCTATAACATTCTAAAAGTTGTGCGGTGAAAGTTGTGTCAATACAAAACCGGGTCCAAAATTCGACTACGAAAAACACAAAATAGAACATAACTCGATCAAAAATCAATATCTCTGAAAACAGAAATAGGATTCAGAGTCCTTACCGCGAGATCTTCAATTATCCCAACAGCGGCGACGGACGAAAAGCGCTCCGCGGCCAACGAAATCTGACTTTTCTCTTTGATTCCTTCTCTTTCTCTCTCCTCAGATATTTTATAAAATATCAAATGATTTTCTCTCTCCTCGAATCGAGCTGATTTCTCATATAAACTCAACAGATCGGCCCGGCTGATTGCCACATCGTCCTGGCCGATCAGAACAAAATCAAATCGGCCCGGACGATTTTTCAGGCCGATAATTATTTTTCCTTGGACGATAAAAACCCTTATTCTCTAGATTCTTGTCGTATCTGATCGTCCCCGGCCGATCCAAAATCGGCCTGGACGATCCAGTCCAGAATTCACTCCAGAAATCATTCCAGAACTCAGCTCTTTCAATGCACTGATCGGCCTGGCCGAACTCAACATCGTCCCGGCCGATCCTGGGAGGAAAATCCAATTCAGAGAGGTAAATCAAAGGACAAGTCCTCACAATCTCCCCACCTTAGAAAAATGTCGTCCCGACATTTCCCTACAGGTACGAAGCAAAACGAGGCAAACAAATCGATCCAAATCCAAATCAAAATCAAAACTCGTCGAAATCCATACAGAACACACAATGCAATCAATCAAATGTCAATATGTATGATCAAATTTCAATGTCAATCGGTTAGTCAAATCAATCTTATCAGTAGAACTTTCCGGTCATTATTGATCCTCATGATGCTGCAAACTGTAGACACGTGACACCATTGGAGGAAGTGCAGGAGGTCGTGGCGCAACTGTCTCCCTCTGATCTCTGACCGATCTATCAATCATCCTGTTTCCCGATCTCTCACTGTAGGCTCTCGAGCCAACAGTCCTCTGATGTCCTGTACCAGTGCCAGAATCAGTCCTTCCACCCAATCCTTTCTGAGGACAATTTGTTGCTCTATGCCCTTGCTGTCCACAATGAAAGCACTGTCCCGTCAACAGGTAACACCGACCTGCATGTCGTCTACTACAGTGAATGCACTCGCCAGAACTACCAGACGATACTATCGATGCAGATCGTGATGCTGATCCCGATGCAGATCCCTTCAAATCATCGTACCTACTTTTCTTCTCTCTATCTCTATCTCTACCTGAATCATCTCGTCGTACCTCATCTCTTGCTCATTTTGCTCTGTGCATCACCCATAACATGTGCTATCGCAGTAGCCAACTGCATCATACTCTCTGAAGGTACTGGGGCTGCACTGTGTTGCTCATTCGGTATACTGGATTCTGCTAGAGGATCCATATCTTTTCACCTGCACAATTCAGAAGAAATGATACACACATCCAATGATGTATGCCAATGAAGCTCTTACAGCTACCCATTCTACCCAATTCTCAATCCAATCCTACAACTCTAGTAACAATCCATTCTTCCAATAACACTGCTCTGATACCAACCTGTCACGCCCCAAGATCTAATTTGGAAAGAATTTCAATCAATTCAATAAAACCAATTACCAGAGCTATCTATAACGTCAATCAAACAGTCTATCAACATCTATAACATTCTAAAAGTTGTGCGGTGAAAGTTGTGTCAATACAAAACCGGGTCCAAAATTCGACTACGAAAAACACAAAACAGAACACAACTCGATCAAAAATCAATATCTCTGAAAATAGAAATAGGATTCGAAGTCCTTACCGCGAGATCTTCAATTATCCCAACAGCGGCGACGGACTAAAAACGCTCTGCGGCCTCCGAAATCTGACTTTTCTCTTTGATTCCTTCTCTTTCTCTTTCCTCAGATATTTTATAAAATATCAAATGATTTTCTCTCTCCTCGAATCGAGCTGATTTCTCATATAAACTCAACAGATCGACCCGGCCGATCGCCACATCGTCCTGGCCGATCAGAACAAAATCAAATTGGCCCGGACGATTTTTCAGGCCGATAATTATTTTTCCTTGGACGATAAAAACCCTTATTCTCTGGATTCTTGTCGTATCTGATCGTCCCCGGCCGATCCAAAATCGGCCTGGATGATCCAGTCCAGAATTCACTCCAGAAATCATTCCAGAACTCAGCTCTTTCAATGCACTGATCGGCCTGGCCGAACTCAACATCGTCCCGGTCGATCCTGGGAGGAAAATCCAATTCAGAGAGGTAAATCAAAGGACAAGTCCTCACACCTTCTAACTCTAAAACCTTTGGAATTGGTGGAAGTTTGATTTTAGATGCTTCATCGTCTTCTGGCTTGAAAATTCATGTTAGCAGGTTTTGTCATTCAAATTATGGTAGCCTTGGGGATGAGGCAAGTAAAAGGGTTAATAGTTCAGTTGTTGCTACTGCAGAAGGTGATTCTTCTATGAAGGCATAAAAGGTTATTGATACAAATCCTGAGAGGGTTGATGCTGAATGTTCAGTTAAACCAGATGACTTAAAAAAGGTTTGGCATTGTATATCAAATGAATTGAATATGGTTGATCAAGATTGTAATGAAGTATTTGTTCCAGAATTGGGTAATCCAGTTAGTAATGTATGCCAAGTGCTTGGGGAGAAAGGCAAACATAAAGATTGATAACCTGGACTTGCGTTCTTGTTTAACAGAGGATGGGAAAGCGGTGAAGTTACATATGCAAAATGAATTGGAGAATACAAAAAGCTGGAAAATGCATTAGTTATCAAAGTGTTTGGTGACAATATCCCCTTTCATGTGATTAGTCTTGAGCTAAGAAGACAATGGAGTCGTTTTGGAAAATTGCATCTCACTATATTGGGATTAGATTGGGTTCTTTGTTCATTTGATGAAGCAACTGTTGTGGATTCAATTTTTGACAGAGGGACCTTGGTTTGTTAAGGGACATATTATTGATGTTGATAAGTGGTCACCAACATTCTCTCCAACTTCTCTTAAGGGTCTTTCAGCTCCGGTGTGGATTAGGATGCCTAATTTGTCTTTGCAATGTTGGGATGAGATCAACGTTTGCAACATAGCTTGTCAAATTGGAAAGCCGATTTTATTAGATGAGAATATGTTTCAATAGGGGAGGAGAGAGTTTGCCTGAGTATGTGTTCGAATCATGTTGGATAGATAGCTTCCATTGGGTGTTTGGGTGGAAGGTGAGTTTTAGTAGGTTTTTTAAAAAGGTTGAATATGAAAAAGTTTCAAAATTTTGCTTTAAGTGTGGTAAGATTGGCCACCTTAAGAGCAATTGTTCTGAAGTAAGGGTGGATGTGAACAATTGTTTGGGGGGGGGGGGGGGGGGGGGGGGGGGTTGTATACCAATTTTTTCTTGTGTTGATGGTGGACGTGAAACTGAAGGAGGTCATGGGGTTCCTACTTTGTTGAATTCAGACGTTGGGTATGGACCTTGGGCTCATGTTAATTATGGGAAGAGAAGATTTAATTTGGCTAGAAGAAATTATGTTCAAAATGTTGTTAGGGGGAGGAGAGAAAACCCAGGTGTTGGTGATAAAGAAAATCTAGTTGCTGGCTCATTTGGTCATGCTGCTCATGAACAAGGCTTTCGAGGTGTTGTTCTGGTTGCTGAAGTTGGTGAGTCTGCTGAGCATGTGGAGCTTAAGATTGTGAATCCAATTGCTGATGGTCCTGAATTTGGTGCTGTTTCAGAGTTGGGTAAGAATTGCAATTCCAAATCTCCTCCTCCTGTTATTCTTAATTATAAAAAGTTTGATGCACTTAATAATATTGAGGAGTAGGAAAATTCAGATGGTTGTGCTGGGAAGGGAAATGGATTTATTATGAACAATGTTAGTAGTAGTAAGGGAGAGATTGTGATGGCCTCTAACAAATCCGATTTGGGCATGTTTGAAGAAGGGGGCAAAAATAATGGTGCTACTTCTATCAAGAGAAAATTGGGAGAGGAACTGAAGAGGCTCGATCCTATAAAATTAATGGCTAGGAGTAGGAAATTAGATGTGGGGATTAGAGAAAAAGCAGTTGGGGATTGCTCCCCTACCAGTTATCAATGAATTCGATTGCTTTTGGAATTGTAGAGGAGCTAGAAAAGTTCAAGCTTCTCTATATCTAAAGGAATTTGTGAAGGAGAATGATGTATTTTTTGTTGGTCTGTTGGGTACAAAGGTTTCGTCTATGGATAGGAAGGATGTTAATTTGCTAATTGGAGTAGATTGGGATTTTTTTCACTTTCCTTCATATGGATTGTCTAGGGGAATTATGGTGTTATGGAAGTCTATTGTTGCTTCTTTTACTACATTGAATTCTTCAAATCAATGTGTGATTGGGGATCTAAATATTCATAATAAAGGTGTTTGGAGGATTTATACTGTTTATGGGAATAAAGATGCTATAAAAGGAGGGAGTTATGGAACAATGTGGAGTTGTTTTCTTCCAAAGAGGTGTCATCGGTGGTGGGTGGTGACTTCAACTGCTTATTGTCCAAAGGGGATAAAAGGGGAGGAAAAAGGTTTGTGTTTTCCCAAGGACCCAAGGAAATGAAATCTTTTTAACTAATAATGATTATCATGAAGTGGGGCATATTGGACCTAATTTCACTTGGTGTAATAACAAAGTTGGAGGAGCCCGCATTTTAGAAAGATTAGATAGATGATTTATTAATTTTGCTGCTGTTAATTCTTCTCAGTTGATGGTGGTTCGTCATCTACCTAGGGTGGCTTCAAATCATTGCCCTATTATTCTAAATCTTTAGAATTGTGGTTCTATGGGAAAAAATGTTTATTAGATTTGAAGATACTTTGGCCTCTCATTTTGCTTCTTCTGTTGTAATTCAAAAAATTTGGAACATGAAGACTATTGGAAGCTATTATGATATTCTTAATGCCAAGTTTAGAAGGGCTCTAAAAGCTCTATTCTACTGGAGTAGAGTCAAGCTGAAAGATCTTAATCAATTAAAGGAATCTCTTAAGAAGGAAATTTTGAAGTTGCAAATGGAGGAGCGAATGGTGGACTCTCTGATGAAAAGATTCAAGCTCTCAGAACAAAGGTAAGTGAGCTTAATAGCACACTAGCTCGATTGAATATGTGGTGGAGACAAAGGGTAAAGGTTAAATGGATCAAAGATGGGGATACAAATTCGAAGTTTTTTCATGCTTTTGCATGTGCTAGGTGGAATGCTAACCATATTTATAAGATAAAGGATGATAATGGAGTGATAGTGGATGACCAATCTCGGATTGAAAATGTTTTTTTTTTTTTTTCAATTTTTTTAAAGACAAGTGGGAGGCAAGAGCTTGTTCGTTGAATGGCTGGCCTTCTCCTATGCGTGTGCTGAATGAAGATGATAAAATATTATTGGAGGCCGAACTATCGATGGAGGAAGTCTTGGGAGCTATCAATCAACTTGATGGTGGGGTTTCACCTGGAATTGATCGGATTACACACTCAATTACCAAGGCTTATTGTTCCATTATTAATTCAGATGTTTGGCATGCTATCAAGCAATTTTTTTTCTACTAGGAAAATGGATCCTAATTGGAAAGGTACATTGATTGTGCTCATTCCAAAGGTTGATAATCCTTTGGTTCCTTCCAATTTTAGGCCAATAAGTTTATGCAAAACTATGTATAATTGGTGGCTAAAATTCTACTTAATAGATTAATGTCTATTCTTCTAAAGCTTATTTTGGATAATCAATCAGCTTTTTTGAAGGGTTGTTCTCTATCTAAGCATGTGTTGATAGCTCAAAAAGTTTTTCATAAATTCAGATATTTGAAATCTTCTAAAGGTTTGGTTTCATTTAAAATTGACATGGAACAAGCTTATAGCAGTATGGCGTGGAGAACTTTGGAACATGTTTTGAACTATTTTGGCTTTCCTTCGAAATTTTCTGAACTTATTATGGATTGTGTGGAGAATCCCATATTTTTCATCTTAATTAATGGTAATTCTTCAAATTGGATCAATGCTAGAAGTCGTTTTTACCAAGGTTGTCCCTTATCTCCTTATCTATTTATTTTATGCCCTCAATTATTATCAAATGCTTTGACACAAGGAGATAATGAGATTGGGATAAAAATACAACCAAATGCTCCAAGGATATCTCATTTGCTTTATACAGATGATATATTGATTTTTTTTCAAGCTGATGTGAAGGTGGTAAATAAGATCAGGGGTATTCTATTGGACTTTTGTAGTTGGTCATGCCAGAGGGTTAATTATAAGAAATCTATTATTCTATTTGGTAAAGCCATTAAAAGGAGGAAGAATAGAATTTCTCGATTGATGGGGTTTAAAATTGTTAAAGAGATGAATTACTTGGGAGTGAAGATAGCCTTAAGAAGACTTGTTGTTGATGATTTCCATTTTATTTTGGATAAATTCATTGGAAAACTGAATGCTTTGGGTAATAAGTTTATTTCGTTATCTGGAAGATATACTATTTTGAAGTCGGTTTTTCTCTCGATCCCTGTTTTTCAATGCACTCACCCTCTTCTTCCTATTGGCCTTTTGGCTAAAATTGATAAGGTTTATATGAGATTTATTTGGCATAAGAATGGCAGGAGGAAGGGCCTTCACTATGTGTGCTGGGAAACATTGTGTAAACCAAATCAAGTTGGAGGCTGTGGACTGCATTCATGTGTAAGCAAGGTGGGAGCATTAAGGGCGAAGCTGGCTTGGAAGTTTCTTAATGAAGTTGATTCTTTGTTGTATAAGACCATGGAGTCCAGATAAGGTTCGGCATGCTGGAGTCCTAAAGTCAAGCAAAACTCTTCTAGTGCTTGGAAGATAATTTTGAGTGGTGTTATGTCTCTACAACCGATTGTTAGGTGGAAGATCTCAATAGGGGAATCAGTGAATGTGATTAAAGATGTTTGGGTATTGGATAAAGCTCTTATTAAGTGGCCTACTTTTGTTTCTAACTTACAAAGTGATGATATGATTGTTGATTATTACATCAAAGATGGAGACCGGGATAAGGAGGAGCTTCAGAAATCATTTGGAGAGGAGTTGATCAAGCTTATTTGTTAAGTTCAGATTGATCTGAATCTTTCTAAAGACCAAGTAGAACTTATTCATCAAGTAACATGTAAATCGGTCTCTACTCTAACATTTGAAGCGACTGTGGAGTATATGATTGTAAATATATATTGGAAATGGATTAAGAAGATTAAGCTTAATCCAAGGGTGGAAGTTTTCTGGTAGAGGCTACATCACAATGCTATTCCCAAGTTCTAGTTTTTGGAATATAGAAGGTTAAGATATGGTAATTTATGTCCTAGAGGATGTAAGGTGATGCAAGACTATGAACACGTGACAGGTAGCTATTCAAAGCTTGTTCGAATAATGTAAATTTTGAATGAATTGTTTTTTTTTTTCAAATTCTATCTATTGGATCTTTTCATGAATGCTGCATTTGGTTGGAAAAATCTGCATCAAACAATGTATTTCTTGCTAATCTTTATTTTTTGACTGTCTTCCTTTGTTGGAAATCCGAAAACAAAGCTGTGCATGATGATAAGGAGGATAGTAATCTAATTATTGCTATAAACTCAATGGGAATTGCGTCTATTTCCCTGTCAGGCGAACACATTAGAATAAAATTGCGCATCATGGGTACTAATCAACCAGTTTGGTTGTTTAGAAATTGATGGCATCCTCCTCCCGATTGGATCAAAGTTGATGTAGATGCTTCCTTATTATCTTCTTATAAGGCTGGAGTTGGAAATGTATTTCGGGACCACAAAGGAAGGTTCTTATTAGCATTTGGGTTCAATGGTGTTCATTGGGACATCTCTCGATTTTAAATGTTACGTATTCACTCCTTGGAATTGGTCTTCAAAGATTGGATGATGCAGTACAAAGGAATTATAATTGAAGGGGACAACGTCAATGTTATTAAGTACATTTAGGAAGATCTTAAGAAGATGAAGGCGTGCAAGTCCGGCAGTGGAATTGAAGTTTTGTCTTTTATTAAAGAGTTTCATCATGTCATTTTTAATTGTGTGAATAGAGATTGCAATAAGTTAGCAAATTTTAGTGCTAACATTGATCTTAGTAGTAGCTTTATTTGGGATGATATTAGTATGGATCATATTCTTCAGTTTTTTCAATTGTTAAAGGAGTGTGACAGCATTAATAATTTGTATTAGGCCATTTTCTTTTAATGTTATTACTATATGCATCTTTCAAAAAAAAAAAAAAAGAATAAGCATGGTTCTCTTAAAGTTTGAAGAACATGTCTTACATGTTCAAGATGATCATTGGGACAAGTGCTATAAATCAGAATATCATCAAAATAAACCACCACAAATTTTCTAATAAAGGGATGCAAGATTTGATTTATGGTTTGCATAAATGTACTATGAGCATTTTATATACCAAAAGGCATTACTAGCCACTCATAGAGTCCTTAGTTTTAAAGGCTATTTTTCACTCATCACCGCGTCGTATACGGATTTGGTGATATCCGCTTCTCAAGTCAATTTTAGAGAAAATTTTAGCACTACTAAGCATGGCAAGCATTTCGTCAAGTGTTGGGATTGGAAACCTATAGTGATGGTTATCTTGTTTATAGCTCGACTGTCAACACACATCATCCAAGTTTCATCTTTTTTAGGGGTAAGCAGGGTTAGGACAGCACATGGACTCATACTTTCTCTGATTAATCCTTTAGTTAAGAGTTCAGTTACTTATTTGCGAAGTTCTTCATGTTCAGCAGGACTTATACGATAATGAGGTAGGTGTGGTAAATTTGTTCCAAGCACAAGGTCAATCTGGTGTTGGATATCTCTTAGAGGTGGCAAGGAATTAGGTAGTTCTTCAGGAGTTATATCCTCAAATTCGTTGATCAAAGATTGAATTTCTTTAGGATTTTTTTTTTGTTTTCTTCAGTCTCTTTTCCTACCACAAGATTGTGGACCTCCGAAAGAGCACCGCTCGTGGGGTACGAACGCAGAGGGTACGGCCGCACTATCCCGTAGGGCAAAACGATCGTAGGTCTCTACACTCGACACGAATGGGTCGATGGAAGGGCAGATTGGATCGTGCATACGACTAACCATTGGGGATAGAGGCTTTCACCAAAGCATCCCCGATGGGTAGCAATATACACGACCTAGTCACGGGTTTCCCCCACCCGAAAAAGTTTGAATGGGGTTTAGTAGATTGTGGGAACCAAGTTTCCCACGGGCGCAAGCCCCCGTGGTTAATTACATCTCAGGCCGGAGCCTGAGAAAACTCTCGATTAAGGATCATACATTATCTCTTCCTAAAGTGGGATCAGCACGAAGGGGTAGACTAGGAAATCCTACTCAAAAAGGAAGAAAAGGTCCCAAAGGGCTGAATCAGACATGCGTGGCTCATTCCAGCATCCAGAGGCTCTAGGGTACTAAACAGAAACTAGATCAAATAAATCAAGCACTCGTTCACATGCGTGAGAGAAGGGATGGAGGTGGCGTCATCCTGTGACGCGGATAAGTAGGATTTAGGGTCCCTGAAAAGAAGGGACCTACCTACTATTTTAGGCTTACTACGAGACCGAATGTAGTAGCCTTGAATCCTAAATCTAGATTGGACTTAGTGTTCGACACACACTAAGACCAGTGTTCTAGCTAATGCAATGCAAAGATCTGGACTTATCCCGGCCTGGATGGGGGAGCCAGCTAACCACCTAATCGGTTTAAAACCATGCTGTCAAGTCAATTATGAAAGATGAGTGGGTGGTACAGTTTCTAAAAATAGGACCGACATCTAGAGAATTTCCTAAGTGGACCTGGACTTATGTAGGTTAGATGCTCCTAGCTAATGCAATTAAATCTTAATTAGTTAGTTACTAATGCAATGCATGCTAGTTAAAATGTCAGCTCATGAATGCTTTGGATTTTAAAAAAACAGGCTTAATATAAAATAATTTTTAGAAAAGACTGGGTCTCCCTAGGTCCGGCACTTCATCCTCATAGGCCAGATTATCCGGACTCTACCCGCAGGCAGGGAGATGTCTTATAGCAAGGAAAGAAAAATGCAGTAATATGCATGCGACCCCGGACGATTCCGGTAGTTCCCTAGATTCGTTAGGTTTCTATGTTATTTAAACCTTAAAATTTTAGAAATTAGTTATGAGTAGAAAAGTTTTATAATCCTTAGAAGAGCCTACGAAATCCAGGCGAAAACAAAAACGGCATGCAAGACATAAACCTAGAAAAAGCATGTAATTTCTAATGCGCAATCAGGTAAACACATCAATATAAATCCAACAAATCAAATAAATGTCCATAGGCCAACTACCCTTTAATTACAACCCAGGGTATGCAGAAAAGTAAAGTGGCCGGGCACCACTGCCAACAACCCGGATTTCTAAACCTATGACAGACGCCAATAACTTTGAGTGGGATATTGGGTCTTCAATCTTTAGCTTTCTGGATTTCTTCTCCTTGGGTTCCTTGGATCACTCCTCCTTGGACTCCTTGGATCCATCGTGACTTGAATATCCAAACGAAGAGACAATTCTCCCTTTTGGGGAGTATTGCCTTTTCTCTTTGGATATCTAAAGCCATCCAGCTCGATCTTCCAAATGGAAGAAGACTCTCCCCTTAGGGATGCCTTCTTCTTTTAGAATCCGAGCTGGATAAGAATATCCCAACTCAAAAGTTGTTTTCACAACTCTTAACAATTATTACAAATAAATTACATTAATTGAAAGCAGTAAAATCTAAGAATCCCTGCAAGGTTATCCTAGTAAAAATCATCCCAAGCAGTTTATATGAAAATAAAAATGCTAACACCATTGACCCTGTGCCAAGCCATGCTCTTAATTTTGAGGGCTAAGCGCTCCACCTGTGCAGTTATAATTAATTTAGCCCTCATTTTTATTTAGGGGGAGCTGAGCAAGCACCTGCATAAAACATTATTAGAAATCATGATATTGCTCCCCCCTTTTATTAGCTTGAGCATGGCCACCTGCACGGAAGAACAGTATATATATGACGCTCCTAACCTATGGGTAAGTCTAACGATCACATCCAGAGTGCAGAAAAAGTAAGCAAACACAGCAATCAATTTTCAAACAGCATGCAATGAAAACCACGGAAAGCTCCGGCACACAGCAGAAAAATAAAACCCAGCGGCCTAACCTAGATCTAGAAGTGGTGCCCTAGCAAACAATTCTATGTGTGTGTAAGACTAGTGTGGTTTAGATAGATCCTAAGTGGGGCAATTAATTAAAGTTATCTAGAGTTCATGTTTGTTGGGAGTCTAAAAAGGATATTTTAGTTGAAATTCAAATATTAGTGAATTAGGTCCGTTTTAATTATTTCAGTTTGTTGATCAGTTTTAAGAGCTTAGGATACTGACGTTTAAAGTTAAAGTGATATTAGCCAATTTTGGAAAGTTTTAGGTCCCTCTAGGAGCTAGACTAAGGGTCCAAAAAGTCACTATGGAAAATAGGCTAGCTATGGGATTCCTACCACCTTAGGAAAATACTAGACCTGAATACGAGTAGTTAGACTAGTAGTACACTAGATTCGGAGGTCTCTAGGCAAAGTTATGAATTTTCTAAGTTTCGGGCCCTATCCTACAGACTAGGGTTGACCAAAAAGTTGACTTTCTAATTTAGGTGAGTTTCTGAAAATCTAATAATTTTGATAAATACTAGACCCTAATAGGAGTCTAATGCCACTGAGTTTGCCTGATTTGGAGTTTTCTACAATTAGTTATGAATTTTCTAAATTTGGGGTATTTATGGAAATTTCTAAATTAATTAGGAGAAGGCCCTATTTTGCAATTTTGGCCCAAATCAGCCCCAAACTGAGTCGAATCACCCTCAAAAGTCAGGGATGACCTGAGAAAGTGATCCCCTAGGGTTTGGAGAAGATTTGGGATTTTTAATAATTTTTAATAATTTATTAGGGGCAAAAAGGTAATTTCTACCTAAGGTCAAATTATGGGTCAACCTAAAGTCAAACTAGGGAGCCCTATTTATCTAAGGTCAAGGGTCAGATTCGGAACAATTCAAGCTATGGTGGGTAATTTTTCTAACCTAATATGTATTTATTGTATTTTCCGGAAGGTCTAGGGGTCTTAATTAGCAGATTAATTAGGGTTGGTTAATTAAGGGCTCTAAAAGCTCCTAACAATTTCCAGAAAATTATGGAGTGTTTATGATGTCACTAAGTTTAAGTGTTGAGGTTTTCATGTCGTTCTGGGGTCTATCCTAGTCCCTAGGAAACTTCTAAGTTCGCTAGACGAGTCCTTAATTATTGTCCTTAGGGTGTCGCTATGTTGTAGGAGTTTGAAGTGATGTTTTAACTAACCCTCAAGGTAATAAATGCATGGGAGTACAAAAGTGAAATAAACACACCATGTCCTTAGATCTAGGAGAGCCTAAGCTAAGTGCTCGTGGTGCGACCTACACATGCAATCTATGAAAAATAAAAGACAGACACCTAAAGAACGAATTAGTGAATGATTGGGACTCAACCATTCACTAACCCACTCCCCCATGATTGTTGTTCACACATAGAAGCCAAGCTTAAAATTTCATGAAATAGCGGATCTCCCAGAATTAGGGGATTTAATTATAAGTAATTTCAAAATAACTTAAAATAATTATATGAATATAATTTTTTCTTGAAAAATAAGATAATTCAAAATAAATCAGTTTGTAATAGATAAATATATGGGAGACTCGCTGACCACTCAATCGAGACCTCAAGATGGTTTGAAAATAATTTGTATTTTCAAATAATTATGATAATGAATGTTTAATTAACGGGAAAAAGACTCGGAATAGCGGTCGAAAACTAAAACCAGTCAAAACAGCCAAAACCAATGGCTGGAAATGGTTTCAAAACATAAAGCTCATCTTTCTGAAAAGAACGAGGGGTTATACGTCAAAATCCGGTTTAAAACGAAAAAGATACGAAATTTACAAGTTCAAATACAATAAAATAATATTTTAAAATAGTGCAGTTTCACTGTTTTTGAAATGACAGAAAATGCAGACAAAATTTTCATCTGAAAACAGCTTCAAGCTATGCAGAATTCAAAATACTCCCAAAACAAGGTGCTGTGCATCGACAGCGGACCTAAAACGACAAAGTTATGTAATTTCAAAGTTCAAATACGATAATTAAATATTTTTAAATATTGCTGTTTTGCTGTTTTTGAAATAACAGAAGATACAGACAAAATTTTCATCTGGAAATAGTTTTAAAATATGCAGAATTCAGAGTACATCCAAAACAAGGTGCTGTACATCAAAATCCGACTTAAAACGAGAAAGTTACGCAATTTCGAAGTTTAAAGACAATAATTAAATAATTTTAAAATAGTACAGCTGGCTGTTTTGAAAATAACTGCAGAAAGATCAAAACTTTTTTTTTTAGTGAAACCAACTCTAAGGTGTGCAGAATCAAAATACGATCGAAACAAGGGGTTGTGCGTTAAAAACGGAGCGAAAACGAGAACGATACGAATTTTGGGAGTTTAAGTCAATAAAGGATATTTACAAATAAACAATTATTGGAAAATAGTAAAATATAATTAAACATAATCTCAAAAATAATTAATAATTGGAATGATTATAAAATAAAACATAAACAGTAAAATAATAACTTAAACTAATAGTAATTAATATAAATAATTATTAAATAATAATTATATTAAAATAATAGTTTAAATAAAATAAAAATAAGGTTATTTTTACTGTTTTTTAAATAATTTAAAATATAATTATAATTTTAAAATAATTTTAATTTTATAATAAAGAGGATAAAAATCCGAACAATTCGATATATTATACGTCAAAATCAGACAAAAAATGGATTTTTGGCAAATTTTTGAAGTTTAAACAGATTTTAAAATAAATAAAAATATTTATATATTTTAAAAAAAAATCGGCGGCGGCGGCGGCGGGCCACGTGGCGGCATCCGGTTCGTTCCCAGAACCGCGGAGGCGGCGGTCAGCCACGCGGCGGCCCGGGATTGGATCCCGGGATCGCGGCAATGATTGCCGCGGTAACCGCTCGGTGCGGTCCACGTGGCGGCGTCCCGTTGGGTCCGGGGTCTCGGGGAGACGGCGCGCCAATCATGGGCAATGATTGGCGCCGCCTCCAATCATTGCGTCGTGATTACCTCACTTAAGTGAGTCAGCACGCGTGGGAGCCGTTGGATTCTCCGCTGATCCAAACGGACGGCGGTGATCAAGTCGGACGCGGACTCGTTCGACAGGGCAGATGGCGCCGTTCGGACGAACAGCGGAATGACCAGATCACGGCCGTTGATCCGAAAATCAACGGCTATGATCCGGCACAGATCAATACAGCCGGAACCGAAGCCCTAATCCTTAATTCGCTTCGTTCTCCCGATTGGATGGACGGAATTGCACGAAATTTTATATTTGGATTCCATACGTGAAGAGCATCAATGGGGGATCAATAGAATTATCTAATATTAACTATATAAAAAGTTAAATAGCTTCATGTGTTCTAACTAGGGTTGAGAAATTTACCCAAAATACTCGATGAAATCGAGAGATCTCTGGCTTGTTGCACTTGTAGGCTGTCCACGCTCCTATTTGCAGAAGAAACCACGAGCTCTCGACGTCTGGATTAACGGTAAAACTCCTTGAGTGTTTCACGCTCTCGGGTCGCCGGAGAACTCGCCGCCGGCGACTTGGGACGGCTGGGATCCGATTGGGGATGAAGCTGGAAGTCTCTAGGAATCCTCACAAGAAATCTCAGAGCAAAAGGAGGCCTAGAGCACGAGCAAGGAAAAAAAAGGCCCTTCCCTAACCCTAATTTCTCTCTATTTAAAGCCCTAGGGTTAAGATCAACGGCCAAGATCAATTCTATGATCAATTGGGAGGGAAATCCTCAGGTTTTGGCCGTGGGTTCAATTTCAAAACGAAGGGCATTGAATTCGGCATTGAATAGGCTTTTAAATAGAATTTAATAGGTTATAATAACCTATTAAGGGCTTGGTTTGACCAAGTCAGCATTTGACTTGGTCAAATCAGTCAAATAGATCAATGGTGGATGAGGGTTGAGCCATGAATGAGTTTAAATTGGATTTGGGCCTCTAATGGGCTTAATGGGTCAAAATTGACCCAATAAGCCTTGGGTTGACCAAGTCAACAGTTGACCTGGTCAACCTAGTCCCTCATGCCCAATGGTTTGACAAAATCGAGGTCAACAAAGATAAATCACTTCAGAGACTTTAAGTTCATTAGTATTGAGAAGTATTTCATGATCGGGTGACTTTGAATTTTTTGGGACAGATTTTGTGGGAGGATCAGAATTTTTTTTGGGGATACAGGGTGAACTCTTTGTTGTCTTGGGTTAAAGTGTAAGTATTTCTCTCTCCATTGTGAATGGTTTTATGATCATATTGCCAAGGTCGGCCTAGTAAAATATGACATACTTCAAGAGGCATGATGTCATATAATACTTGATCTTTGTAAATTTTTCCAATTAAAAGATTGAGAAGGCATTGTTGAATAGGTGGCACTTCTCCACCTTCCTTAAACCATGATATTTTGTAAGGCTTGTCAAGGGGTTTTGTTTTCAATTTCAGTTTATCCACCATAAGTTAGACACAAAATTTTCGGAGCTACCACTATCAATCATGAGGGAACACAATTTTCCTTATACCGTACAAGTGGTTTGAAAAATATTTCTCCTAAGCCATTTTTCTTTGGTTTTCAATTTAGTGGTCAAAAGCCTACTGATAACTAAATAATGATCTCCTTGGTCACCTTTAACATTAATGACTTCCACTTCTTCCTCATTCTCTTCTTCAAATTCATCATTTTATGAGTTTTCAGGACTTTCCTCTTGTTCAATATAATTGGCTATATGTGGGTTATTTTTTATACAAGCTGTAGACAGATAATCCAATAGGTTTTGGTCCTATCACTCCTTTTCCCTTTTCAATTGCTTGAGTTTCATTAGGTTTCATTCGTGGATTTGGATTTGAAGAAGTTAATCCAAAGGTTGTTTGTGAAGTTTGAATTTTACTTCCAACAGATTATTTAGGCTTGTTTGAGTCGATCATTTTATTATTGTTTCTTTGATGTTGTTTTTCAATTTTTAGAGTCATTCGATAAGCTTCATCGAGTTTACTCACATGATGTAGGTTCAATTGATCTTGAATGGACCACTTTAATCCATTGATGTATCAAGTTATGGTTCGTTCTTCAGTTTCATTCAGTTCATTTTTGGATTGTAGTTTGTTGAAGTTTTTAGTGTATTCTTTATTGTATTGAGTTCCTTGGCGATTGTTATTGTATTCTTGGAACATAGTTAGGGAATGGTCAGAAGGCAAGAATTTTCCAGGCATTTTTTCTTTCATTCTTTCCCATGGCTGAATTTTTTTCTTTCCCTCTCCTTATTCTATTGTTTTGAAGATTTTTCCACCATGTTAGAGCATGACGCATCATTTTTAAACTAGCAAACCTATCTTTCTTGTTTTTCAGGAATTTCTTTCCATTTAAAGAAGTGATCCATTTCTCAACCAATTGAAAGAATTGTTTAGGTTGTAGTTTACCTTCAAATTCACAAGCATCAATTTTAATCCCATGATCCCATTGCTTATTTTGTGTATTTTGATTTCATGGAGCTTCATCTTCACTTTCAATGTTTTGTGCATGAACGTTGTTTACATTTAAGGTAGCTAGAGTATTAGCCATTAATTCCATTTGTTGTTATAGATTAGCCATTTGTTGCATCATCATTTGTTGCCAATCCGCTTGATTATTTTGATTATTATTTTTTTAAGAAAATGACTCACATGCAAACCAAGGACTCTGCTATCAAATTGATGGGATCTAAGATCTAAAAACCAAGAAGGAGATCTCAAGAGACAAATGGAATAGAAGTCAACCAAAAAGTAAATAAACCACCGAAAAAGATACAAACAGATGCAAGAAAAAATAAAGAGGACTTAGAAAGAAAAACAAAATTAAAAACACAACCCTCAGAACAATCTTAGAAGGTCATCTCACATGTATCGATAAAAATAAGAAAAATTAGGCGCTCTAAAGAGCATTCAAACCTAGGGGCCACCACAACAATCTTGATCCAACACCCGTCAGTAGTCCTCCAACAAATACCAACAAATCGGCCAACAACACCACAAACACTTTATGTAGAGAAGAAAGATACAATGGAAAGGTACTTGTGCAAAGAAGAAATAGGTAGAAGACTATAAGAAGAAATATGAGGGAAAGAAGTAGCTCTCAAGCTAGGAAGAAAAAATCCTCAGGTTTAAAAGCAATTTCATATTCAATATCACCTTCAAACAGCAATAAACATCCCCCTTTAAATAAGGAAAAGGAATCCAAACAGCCCCCTAAAGGTGCTGCCCAAGCCTCCAATAGGAGCAACCATAATTTATGGGAAAATCACCAAGAAAGAGGCACGGTTAGCCCAGGAACCAAGCAGCCAAAAAACCAACAGCCAACCTAGAAACCAAACATCCAAGAAATCAACGGCAAAAATAGGATCCGAACAACAAGATCAGGAGAAATACCCAAGAGAGAGGCTCGGCTAGCCCAGAAACCAAACATTTAGAAAGCCCACCGCCAAATGAAAATGGGTCAAGCCCAATAGGGGAAATTTCAGCCCAACAACAAATGTCCAAAACCAAAGAAAGCTAGTAAACCAAAGCTGAGACATGTCCTAAGAGCACCAATCCTAAACATGTTCATAGGTTTCCTTCCATCATAAGGTAAACAAAATAAAACATAAAATTCTAAATTACATAAAACCAAAATAAAAATTTAAAAACATTCGAATTAAAAAAAAAAACATATGCTGATATATATTGAATGCATCAGAAGTTTTAGTAGCATAAAGAGTCATTTTATTTTGCACTAAACTCTAAATTTATTAATGGTGTAATATTATTGAAAAGTCTAAGATCTAAAAATGTTTTTTGGATGAATAAATGTTTATTGCTAGGAAAAAAGTCATTTCATTTTGCATTAATAATATTTCAATTGCGCCTAATTTCTTGCTTTTACTTGATTTATGAAATTGGAAGGAGAAGGCATTGGATATGCTAGTTTGACCTTTTTTTCCTTGTTAAATATTTCGTTGTTGAAGTAGAAGATGCACAAAGAACATTGGCCATTATTATAGATATCAAAGCTTATGAGCAGATCTCCATAATTTCTAGATATGTTTGAGTGGCTGCTAGTTAGAGGGTAATGCAAAAGCAAAGCTTAGCCTTTTGAAAAATATATGAAATCTAAACTAAGAGTTGAGTTCAAAATCATTGATCTAATTTCAAGCCCAGTTAGTCCTTGCTATATGCTTGTTTAATCTCATTTCAAGCAGAATTAGGCTTACCTTTAAATTTGTCTAATTGATATGATTTATTAAATTAACATTATTGTTGTCAGATCTCAAGTTCTGAATGAGAAAAGTGAAAGGTTATGATAGGTTGTTGACAAACAACATAAAATTTGTCGAATAATTATGACATGAATATTTTAATATATTATTTTAATGCTTGGGCATTATTTAAATAGACTTATTGTACGGCTTGAATATAATACGAGTGTGCAAGAGCTGTTGCACTGGCACCCGAGTACTGTATTAAATAGGCAAGATTTTTCACGTTACAGACGGATGTGGGTAAATAAGTCCATAAAATTAAAATTAGGATATGAACTTAGAATATAAATTTTCTTAGAGGCAAATTAAATTAAAAGATATTATGATTTATTGAAGATAAATATTCTAATTTTTTTTCTTTTTTTTTTATAGCAAGAAGTTAAATATTATATGCATCAAAGAAACTAAATGGATTGGAGAGGGCTAAAGAGATTGATAGTTTAGGATTTAATTTTTGACTAGTTGTCCCAAATGAAGCCAAATAAGTTAGTACATAAAAAATAGAATTAGGATAGGAATTTGTAAAATATGTTTTCTTACAGACAAATTAATGAAATTAATAGATATTATAATTCATAGAAAGATAAATATTATATGCATTTAGAAAACAAAATGGGTTGGAGAGAAGACTAAAGCTTCGTTTGGGACGGCTTTCTTATTGCTTCTTAAAGCAGTTTTTTAGTATTTAAATTTTTTATACTAGAAAGCTGCTTTAAGAAGCACTAAAAAAGTAGTCTCAAACGAAGCCTAAGAAGATAGATAGATTATTGTACATGTAAAGATTACTAATATCATAAGTTCTTATGCTACTCAAGTAGGTTTGGATATGTGTTCAATTAAAATTTTAAAATGATTTAGAAGAATTAATACAAAATATATCTCTTGGAAAAAGTTTTTTTTTTGTAGAGATTTAAATAGTCATGTTGGTAGAATGGTAAAAGACTTTAAAAGCATTCATAGTAGTTATGAGTTTGGAGTTACTAATTAAGGTAATAGAATCATATTAGATTTTTTTCTAGCTTGGAGCGACATATTGTTGTAATGTAGAGCCTCTGAATAGTAAAGTAGGCCCAACCATGTATGTTGGATTGGTATGATGCATGTATGGGCATGATGCTTATCATGTATCAAATTTAAACAGATGATTTGTCATGAGGGGGGTTTAATAGTATATGTTTTATTTATTCTTCTAAGATTCTCATAAGATAACATACTTTGGGAGTTTAGAGTGGTATTGAGATTGGAATGTTTAATCGATCCTTTATCTCTTCACGTTTGACTGAGCAGTAACTAATGCATATGCTCTGAATAACATCAATATAAAAGAATCATTAGGAAATATATTAGTATGTAAATTCAATCAATTCAAAATAATTTATTCAAATAATATTTCATTTAATTATTTTTTATTTTAAATTAAGTGATTGAATCTCCATCAAAGCTTATTTTTATTGAGTATGATAATTGCTGTGGTTGAAGTAGACAATACTAATATTTGCAAGTGAACATTCTTTCTCGTGGGATTAATACTCTGCTATATCTCTATATTACTTGATTCGACACGTATACTTGCGTATATTAAGTGGAGTTTTTATAAATTGTATATCAAAAAAATCTAAGCTTTATATAGAGATTGATAGAGCCCTAAATTATTTTCATAATTTTTTATATTACTCCACTACCCCATCAAGACCCATAACTATACTCAGACAACAGAGACTTGATTTTTTTGCTAAAATTACTTTATCAGAACAAAATGAAGTATTATTCATAAAGATAGGTATTATAGCTATAAAAATTCAACATTGAAAGAAAAAAATTACAAGTAAAATTTTGTCAAAGTCTTTTGATATTCCTGGCTGCTAAAAAAGAATCTCTGTTTTATTTGCAACTAAACTTAACACTAGTGTGTTTAACATAAAGATTTTGGAAATATCTACAAAGTGTAAGGGTTGAAAAATAATTAGAGCATTCATTTAGTAGTATATCAAACGGTTAGAACAGCTATCTCTATAAAGATTAGCTTTAGTAAAGCTATATTAAGTTTTAGTGTTTGATTCTCAAAATTGAGTTTCTGCTTAAGAGACGCTCTCTTTGTTAATGCCATCCATTTGAAAGAGATGATTCAACAATGAGGAACTTTAGGTTGACCTTTATGTTAAATAAATTAATCACAGTGCAGATGACAGAAGCATTGAACATCATTGCAGAATTAATGCAGCTTATTCATGACTTTCTTTTGTTATTTGGTTACCTTGCATTGCCTTTTGCCTGTTCTTGGTAGAATTTTAGGTACTATTTTCTTGGAGGTGGGCTTATTGTTTTGATGATGTTTAAAAATGTTATCGACTATGTTGAAAACATCTATTATTGCACTTTTTAGCTAATGTGTGTGATCACAATAATTAGTGCCATCTTCATTTTTAATGGTTTTGTGGCAATATTCCATTGAGACCCCTATGACTACTCACAAGTAGGCCAACTATGTATTCATTTGCTTAAATAATATATTTATAAATCTCGGAAAAGCAAGTGGTTTTTTCTACAATATTATTGAAAAAATTCATTAACATTCTATTGACATAAGTGATGAGGTAATTGTTTGACTTCATCCATAGAAATTTTCAATGTTGGCCCCTCTTGTTATGTGATGACTAATGGAGTTGGCATAATGAAAGTTTTTTATGTTGGCTTAGTGCAAGATTATGATAATGAAATATTTTGCAAGGTGGAGAAAGACAATAAACATTAAATGTATTTGAATTTGGAAGATAAACCACAATCATGATGTGCCTCAAGTATCTATGACAATGGAAGTATTAATATTTTCATGAATGGTTGTTGACCACCAATGGTGTAAAAGGGAAATAGATGCATAAGACATTATACGTCTTATTATATGATTTCTCATAAAAACATTGTATAAGCACGTCATTAACGTCATAAAACCTCTAAATGATTGTCGTTCAACAATTGGAGAGGGGAGAAGAGACCAAAATGGTGCAAATAGAAAGAAAAGCTCAATTTCATTCACTTGTTTTCATATATATAAAGGGGTTGTTAGTCTTAACTAAAATTTAACATATTTAAAATTGAAACTGACAATTTGAGGGAAGGTGACATTTTTGCATGTCACATGATGCTTGTTTGATGGATCTTTTTAATTTGAATTTTCCTTAGGAAAGGGAGGAGGAGCTGATCACTTGATTTTGAGTATAAAATCACCATTGGAACACATCTATAATGGATCTTTTAGCTTTTACATGGCACACCTTTTTCTTGATTTTGCATCAAAAGTTGGTCATATAACTGTATGTGATATGAGATGAATAGATTATCATCATATATATTTTTTTTTGAGAAATTAGGGGCAATACTCAAACACACGCACAACGCATACGCTAGACTCGAACTCAGAACTTTTTAGTTGAGATTATATTAAATTATAAAAATTTAAATTCAAAATTGAAAATTAAAATATTAAAAAATTTCCTTAATTTAAAACTTATTGTTCTCTTCCACTTCATGAACTCTACCTTATAGAGTATTTTTTTTTATTTTTTTTATTTTTACCTTTTAGAGTAATTTTGAACAACATGAAAGTATTATAGTAGGTTTTTTTTTTAATACTAGCATTTTTATGGGCATGATTAAATGGTTATAGGGAGGAATTAATAATAGTGGTCAACCATTAGCCATGGAAGAGAGTAAGAATGATGAAAAAAAATTGATAAAGCCATGAAGCAAGGTATTAAAGAAAAAATTTATAAAGACTTGAAGCTCTAATCAAAGTATTTAAAAGATTTCTTAAATATTTTTTGAAAATTTTGAAATTCAATTTTACGTATTTTTGGATTTGAAAAAATGTAAAAGAATTTGTTTAATTAGATAAATTTTGTAAGCCGATGGCATGATTTTGTTTTAAATTTTATATTTATGAAACATGTTTGTGCCTATATATTTTTATGTTTATACGGATGAAAACATCTTATTTATTTGACGATCCTAAGCATGAATCACATTATTATAAACAATTAGCCATATGTGAACAAACATCTATCAACATCCGATGTTTCATCCAATAAATACTTATAAAAAAATTTAATTTAAAATTAAAATTTTCATATATCTAATTTTAAAATAAAAAATTATATTTAGATATTTATTTTTTTTAAAAGTTGATTTTCTTTTAAGTTTAAGAAAAATATTTTTAGAAAACTCAAGTATGATTGAAGAACCACTTAAAATTTTTATCAATTTTTATCGCTTTTTCAAGAAAAAAATGCATTTAATAAAAATCTAATTAATAAAATATCATTTAATTTCTTACCTTGATGCAATATTACTTTTTTTTAAAATATAATGTACATCATTAATATTATAGTTATTTATCAATTTATTAATAATTATTTTTAAATTTGTTATTATATCTTATTTTTAAATCCCGGACGTGCGAGATCACTCGGGTTTTGCATAAATTCTGGTTCTGATTGCCCCAGCTCAATGTTCAATGTGATATATCGCACGTGCGACCACGATATGTATATCACCCTTCTCTGATTCTTTCGGAGAAACCCTAACCAAAATGGTGTGGAAGAGAAGAAAGCTCGCGCCCGATGTTATCGAGGTGAAGTTGGTGAAGGGGCAGCCCCCTATCGGACCCTCCTACAACGAGGACGAAATTAGTCAAGAAGAAGAAGAGGAGGACGATGATGATGATGAAGATGAAGTAGAAGATGATGAAGATGAAGATGAAGATGAAGATGAAGACGAAGATGAAGAAGAATCAGAAGAAGATGAGGAGGAACAAAATAATGAAGTCAAGGACGAAGAGGAGGAGGACTTCTCGAGCAAAGATTCCATCCGTAAGCTACTGGAGCCGTTCGGTAAGAACCAATTGATCGAAATCTTTAAGGAGGCCGTCGTCAAGAATCCCTCTCTACTCTCCCGCATAGCGAAAGAGGCCGAGGCCGATACCGTCCACCGAAAAATCTTCGTCCGTGGACTTAGCTGGGACGCCACCTCCGAGGCTTTAGCCGCTGCATTCTCCCCCTTTGGCCAGATTGAGAATTGCAGGGTCATCATGAACCAATCCACGGGACGATCTAAAGGCTATGGTTTCATTGTCTTTCGCACCCGCGCGGCGGCCCAGCGGGCCCTGAAGGAACCCCTGAAGAATATCGGTGGCCGCCTTACCAAATGCCATCTCGCTTACTTGGGCCCCACTGCCGTCGCCGGGCAAGCCTCTTCGGATACCTCCGGTAGGAAGTTATATGTAGGCCATGTGGGAAGCAATGTTAACCCTGAACGCCTTCTTGCATTCTTTTCTAAATTTGGAGAGATTGAGCTTGGACCGCTTGGGTCTGATCCGGCAACGGGGAAGTTCCGTGGCTATGCACTTTTTATCTACAAGACGGTGGAAGGGTTAAATAAAGCTTTGGAGGAACCAAAGAAGTACTTTGAGGGGTTTGAGCTGGAATGCCGAAAGGCATATGAAGGGCTTAATAAGAATAATAATACTCAGATTGCACCAGTAGTTACAACTGAAACTGTGCCTACTGGGATGAAGTCAAATGATTTTGCTCAGAGTTATGCTTCTGCGGCTGCTTTGATGGGGCAGAATTTAGCCCCAGGTCCAACAACAGTTATTCCACCGAATGTTGGGGTTGGGCTGCTTAATCCTGTAGCAGGCTTGTATCCTGCATTGAGTGGGGGAGTTGCTGGTGTTTCTCATCAGCCTTACACAGTTGGAGGTGCTGGCATTCCTCCACAGTCTTATGCTGTTGGACCAGTTGGATCAGCTAGTAGGGGATCTGGGATTAGTGTAAACAGTATAAGCCCGAGCGTAATCGGGAATTATGGATCCCTAGCAGCGGTCCATGGTTTGGGAGCTTACCAGAATTCAGCACCTTCTGCACCTACGAGGCCTCAGACAGGAATTGGTTCTTGGGGAGCAAGTAGGTTGGCACCTTTCTACGGGCAGTAAGGTATGTGAATTTCATCATCATTTATGTAATCTTTTTTTTCTAAACGGATTCTTGAGGAAATTTATCATTTATAATTCTGGCTATTTGATGGCTTTTACTAAAGGACTAGTACTTGTGAAATTGATGTTATCATTGTGCAATAAAATATGGGTTTAAATTAACAAGACTTCCTAGGGAGCATCCTATTAACTCTTTTACTGAGGTTTGATGCATCTTTAATGCTTTAGTGAACTTAAGGCTATTTGCGTTTATTCCAGTTGCTGTGATTTGGATCCCCTATTTCTATTTAAAACATGAAATTTTGTTAGGTGTTATTTTCTGTAATATTCCATTCTTCTTTATGTGTTGATATTTTTTTATTATTCTTATAGCCTTTGGAACTCTGTTTTCTTGTTTTAAAAGGATAATTGCTATTATGATGAATGCTTTAATTTATCATTTCAATTTCTCACACAATGTACTTGCACTTTATTTTTCTTTAATTTGTTTTCAATTTTTATGCCTTCCTGATTTTGTTTAGTTGGGTGGACATAGTAACATATAATGGCAGTCTTAATTCATTCTGAGTTTGAATTATTTTGGAGGATCTATGTAGCTAGCTTTAACTCTTAACTTTAATCTGTGTAACTATTTGGTTCTGTTATTTTTATTTGTGAAAATTGAATATTTTTTATATAGTATTTTGCTTCCATTAGGAAAAGGAAACAAAAGGGAAGACCTAATGAGAATGTTCAAGGTATTAATAGCAATAACAGTGAGGAATGCGCTATGGAAACAGTTAATATCAGTAATGTTATAAAATAATGCATGACTATAATGTTTTTAACATTGGAATGGTAATGTTCCTATATAGATGTATTTTTCTAGGATTTGTATAGAGATACATTTGAAAAGTACACTCTTGGCAATGTATTTTTCTTAGTTGATGCATTCATGATTTTTTCAACCTTGCTTAATTTGATTGATGGGCTTTCTCATTTATGTTAAGTCGATTTGTCTATCTTCTAGAATGGACATCAAATTGTGACATACCATAGGTTCATAATAAAAAAGCATCTATGAGAAACATTGTCATTGCCAAGCCCCAATCGTTGGATGAGAAAAGTGGAGGGTTACATTAAGTAGTCGTCATTCAATGTACAATTTGTCACACAATCATGACATTGATGTTGTTGTATTTTTAAGTGGCAATATCCCAACTTATAAGTGGAGTAATTTGGTTTGGGAAGAAGACATCACATATGCTTATACTGCTTTATTTTCATTATTCTAGAAATGAGAATCTACAAATAGAATCTTGCTGCTTGCTTGTTGCTCATCAATATCCATGAGCTAGCAAAGAAGATAGGTAACATATTTAGCAAAGGATATTCAATTGTGGACTGATCTTTTTTTTTTTAGATTCAAGAGTTCCCCTGATTTTCTTATATTGTTCTCTTGCCTTTGGTGCCTTATTAAGGCCTTACATTATAGTGTAGATATTAACTTATAATATGAGCTTGGTGAACTTTGAACTATGATGCATTGACACTTCTCCTCAAAGAGGCGTGCAGTGTCCGACACCGTGTCCGACACGACACTCATCCGACACGTGTTGGACACGCCGAAAACGTGTCCGATTAAAAACATATTAAAAACAAATTGGACACGCGTATCTTAAATATTTTATGATTTTTTAAAAAATATAATTTCTTGTATTTGACAAGATTTAAACTAAATTTCTTATTTCCTATCCACAATACGAAATCAATGTCTGCATTTAATATCCATTCATCGAATATTCTCATTTTCATTTCTCTTTGGCAGTGAAGGTATTTTCATCTCCTCTCGGTGATTGATAAATGACATCGACGTCTGACTCTCGACATCTTAATATTAATCATTTTAAGCACAAATTCTAGTCAAATGACTTATTATTTCTTAATTATTTTTAAAATTATTCTCATTTAATTTGTATACACTATTTTTAAAATATAAAAGTTATAATACCGTGTCCAACTGGTGTCCGTGTCCTATATTTTCAATAATTAACGTGTCCCGTGTCCGTGTCATGTCGTATTCATGTCTCCGTGTCCGTGTATGTGCATCATAGACTTTGAAATATGAGTGATGTTTTTTTTTTGCTAGATGTTATTTTTTAATCATATATTTTTGCATACCAGTATTAAGTTATATTTTCATGTTAGAACTCTTGAACTTTCCATCATCCATCATCCATCATCCATCATCCATCCCTACTGTTTCAGTTCTACTTTGTGATTCTCATTTTCCATACCATTTTGAACAACTTCTAACCTTGTAACCTTTGGTTTTCCTCTTCTCATTCCTAGCTTCTCGATACTAATTTTATGATGAGCACAATTTTTACCCTTTCTTGTATATTCTCTTTTTAATTTATTAATCTTTAATATATGTCAGTCTAATCATCCCTTAATTATATTTCTCATTTTCCCTATAAATCCATCTTAACATTCTCATTTCGCCATACATAATTTAGTTATCAATGATTTTTTAGTTGCGAACATTCAGATCCATATAATATTGTCGGCGTAATTGTTTTTGTATAACATTTACATTTAAGTCTCATTAATATTCTCTTATTATAAAAAGATTCTATATTACTTCTCCATCTTAACAATATAATTTTACCTCTAGAAGATTTCATTAGCTGTAAATAAATAATTTTATATAATGGACCCAAGATGCCGTATTAAATCTGGATAGAACTTTTTTAAAAATATTGATTAATATTTATTAAGATCACATTCATTAAAATTTCATATTAATTTTTATTCTACTAATTTTAAGTATTGTATCTTTTAAATATTTTCTCCATTCTATTTCAATACTTATTTAATTGCATGTCATTTGTGAAAGCATACACCAAGACACATTACTTTGAGTATTCTTCGTAAACATCACTATTATAAATATAAAAAGATATGGAGTTAATGTTATTGTTGATTTAAATCTAGCACAATTTAAAATTCTTAGGTCACTCCACAACTATACTAGTCAGTGCTCCATCGGGTATTTATTTGATAACATCATTGTACAACACACACCTTCTACTTCAGTGCACACCAAATCATTTCTTATTATATATGATCATATGCTTTCTTATGATCAATAAAAATCATATAAAGATTTATTTTTTGCTAAAAATATTTTTCCATTATTTGTCTTAACCCAAAAATCACTTCTATAATGGATCTTTTTGAAATGAAGCTAAATTGGTTTTCCAAAATTGATGATTTTTACAAGCTTACGTTGTATTACACTTTTTATTGTCTTCATTGCACTTCTTAAAAGTTTGATTCTTTTATGGTTAGCATAATTTTGAACATGTACTTTATTGGTATCAAAATGTTTGTTCTCTAATCATATGACATTCTCTCATTTTTCAAAATTATATTAAAATTAATGTATTAATCATATCATTGCAATATTTCTTATAATTGTTCAAATATCAATGTGTATCTCATGTAAACCTTAAGTTTTTCTTGATGTATCCTTTTTAGAGCTAACTTCTTTTCGTTTATTTTTATGGATCAATCTATAATGTATTTGTTATCTTATAAATAAATAGTTGGAGGTGGGGGGGGGGGGGATTGTGACTTTGGTCATTAAAGTCATTAAAAAGAGTACACATTTTATATATCTCTGGTCTATTGTTCAAAGCGGTGGGGATATTATTAATAGAATTCAAGTTGGATGTTTGAAGTGTAGGAATGCATCAGGTCTGTTGTGTGATAGAAAATATTTCTCAAACTTAAAGAAAAAAATTTTATAAGATGGTGGTGAAACTTGCAATGATTTATGGCGTAGAATATTGGCCATTAAAAAAGAAACATAAACTTAAGTATTACAGAGATGAAAAAAAAAGTGTTACAGAGATGAGGATGCTAGGGTGGATGAGTGGCTTTGCACTTAGAGAAAGAATGTAAAATGAGCATATAAGTGAAATGGGTGGAGCAGCTCTAGCGGAAGATAAGATTAGAGAGAGTCGCCTTTGATGGTTGGATCATGTAAAACATCGGCCTTCTGATGACCCGGTTTGAAGAGTAGATGTATTAGATCTATCTTATGTTACGGGTAGAAGTAGACCTAAAAAGAATTGATTAGAAAGTATTAGAAATGACTTTTTTTATATTAGATTTAAATGAGAATTTGACTCTTAATGGGATGCAATGGAGAATAATGATTCATGTAGCTGATCTCACATAGTGTGATAAAGTTTGATGTTGTTGTTGTATATTGTTCATTATGGTCTTTTAAAATAATTGTTTCTTTAAGCTCTTATTTAGTAATTTCTCAAAGTGTATTTTTCATATTTTTATTAGTGTACAATCTATTTTTAAACTCTTCTAGTATTTTTACAGCAATTATCTTAATTGAACTAACAATCTTGGTCCACCTTTTGTTTGGGGCAACTAAACAGTTATAATTCACATCTTCTAATAGCTTGTGTTGAAATATTAACAATTACTCACATTTTAAATTTTATCATCTTTTCTAAAGAAGAATGAAGAATTTTCTTTTCTGAAGAAGAATGAAGAATTTTATCACATTTTAAATTACCTGTATATTCTAAATTCTATCACTCTACATTTATTGCAAGAAGAATTTTCTTTTCTTCTTAATATGAAGAAATTTATTTGTGATGTGATGGCTTTATTTAACTAAGTATTTATTTTATTTCTTAAATATTGCTCGCCATTACGAGATTATAGATTAATATAAAAATCAATTTAGTTTCACCCTCATTTTTATCTCCCATCCTACTAATACCTATATATCCTGTTAAATCATCTCAATTAAATAAACATTGTTTACCATAGTATTCCATCCATCTCTTCTTAAATTTGATTTTTAAAACTATCTTCTAATTTAACATGAGGTGCATATATAAGTATTGATCACATTTACTATACTCTCGCAAATAATTACTTCAGTAGTATTCTCCCTATCACTAACCTTATTACTCAACATTTTTTTTTGAACTCTTTATGCACTATTATTGTAACCTTATTTCTATTGTTTGACTTTTTAATATCTAATAACTTACAAATTTTCTCTGTCTTTAGTTTCTTTTTTTTTTTTTTTTTTTGCAAATAAAGAGTATTTGTTGTTTTATGATCTTCTGTTTTGTGATTCTCTTGAAAGTGCTCTGATATTAATTGAAAGTATACGACACACTCGAAAGGGTCTTGATTGGCATGCCTTTCAAAAATTTCTAATTGTGTTGAAGCTTTTATAAATAAAAAAACACCAAATTGAAAATCATAGATTGTACATGACAATATATATCTTGCATTGTTTTTGTTGTATGCTTAGTTGTGACATCATTTTTGCTCTTGTTTAAATCAAAGAAAATTATTATAACTTGTTATAATTTATTATTTTAGTCTTATTTTGAAGATGAAGGACATGGTGTTTTTTAAAAGGCTTCGGTATAATTAGAAATTTAAAAAAGGCACACCAATTACCCCCTCCCTCTTGGGTGTTTTATACCATTTTAATTAGTATCAGAGCACTTTTATATCCTATTTTTTTATTTCAATAGATTTTCTACTCATGCTTCTTCCCTATGATAGAACTTACTCTTTTTGAAACAGTCATACAATAATTTTTTTATAGCTACCACACTCTAGTAGATTAGTCAAATAGAAGTGAGGCAGTGATATGCAAATGAAAGCTTTAAAACGTTTTCCTAAATTCACCCTTACTATTATGTATTTCAAATGAATTCCTTCTATAAACTATAATGTCTATTTGAAAAGCTAATAATAGGAATTGGGATAGTAGTGGATGTAGAGTTGAAATATAAAATTATCGAGTTGTGCATGACTAGGGATGGGATGATTGCTATTTAGATAATTATTGGTGAGTACATTATGAATGTAGTTAAGCTTTTGCTTTTTAAATTGGATTAAAATATATGTTATAAAAAAATCAATTTTTGGAAGATACGGATGAACTATTATGATGTATGATTGAGAAAGAATATTTATTATATGTGATAAAACAAATGTAGTGAGCTAAGCTATTATTATAATTTTCTGTTATTTATATTTTATACAAGTTTAGTAATAAGTAGAAAATGTGATGATATATATGATGGGTATTAGAGGATTTAAGAATATGAGATAATGAGCGGAGAACGCATGCTTTAGAAAGAGAAGAAGTGGAGTCTTCAAATCACAAAGAAATTTCTTCTTTGAGGGGACAAAAAAAAAAACTTCTTGTAAGTGTTCTAAGGTGATTCAAAGAGAGTTTGATCCCCCAACATAGGTTAGGAGTTATGAATGCATATTTAGAATAGAGAGAAAACAATCAAAATAAATAATTGATACAGAATAAGAAGTTGGAATTTAAAAGTTGAGAAATAATAATCTATAAAGATATATTGCTAAAAGATGCAAATTGAAATTTCTTTAATTGAGCTAAAGCTTATTTAAGATGAGATTGCTAGTTTCATTAAGAATTTATCGTAGAAGTTTTAAGAGTGTCTAGAAATAGTTATGCTCTAATAAGGAGATATAGTGGTAAATGGAGTTATATTAGGTTATTAATGAAAGAAAAATGCTGTTAAAGAATGACAATAATTGAATACTACTAAAATTTATAAATTATAAGAGAGTTACCGGCCTTCAAAAGGGTGCAGTGAGCAAAGCTAAAAATTATTAATTTTTATTAACTTGGTACTAAGGAGAATATATATATATATACACACACACTAAGGAAAAAGATGAGAGACCTTCAGATTTTAATTATATTAGATGTATTAGAAATAAATATATTGCATTCTCAGTAGAAGATAACCACATTAAAGAAAGATGTACATATTACTTTGAAAATTATTTAATGAGAATTTTAGAGGAGAAAGTAATTTAGAAGAGTATAATGAATAATATATAGATTGATCTAAAAATTTGAAGCGGAGTTTGCAATGAAGAATATGCATAAAGGTAAGACTTTAGATTCAAATGAGATATATATTGAGATTTTGAGAGTTATGTGGTGTATTTTAGTAGTTTGATTGTTAAATCTTTTTAATGAATTTTGAAGACTAAAATGGTGCACAAATGATCGGAGAAGTATTTTGGTATTAATATTTAAGAACAAAGGAGATGTTTAATATTGTGCTAATTATAACATAATCAAATTAAGTTATATAATTAAATTATGAGAGGAGTAACATAATATTGGACTAGAAAAATTGTCAGCTTTAGAGAATCAGCTTGTCTTTTTGCTAATAAGATTTATTATGATTTTTTTTTTGAGGCAATTAATACAAAAGTATGGAGAGTAAATAAAAGACGTTCATGTAATCTTGATTTAATTGAGAAGACGTATGATCAATTACATAATAATTTATTTGTTGTGTATGCCAAAGCTATGTTTATGAAAGATATATATGATGAAGCATTATTCATTAACTAGTATTATAAATACTTGTGTGATGTCTTAACAGTTCATTAATGTTGAGTCAATATCGTCTTATGTTAATTATAGATATGTTTATAACTGATGCTCAAAGTAATTTACTTACTTATTTGTTATAGATGATATGAATCTAAAATAAGTAAAAATTTATAACAATGAAAAATGTTTAAAAGATAAATGACATAGAATTAAAAGATAGTGTATGGTTTGTAATTTAATGAGTATGATATTAACAATTATAAATCACTATTGTTAGAAGACATGATGATATCTATATGTGATATGTTTAAGTATCTTGAATTATTATACTATAGATTGATGATATAAATAATGATATAGTTAAGGTTTTATTTGATGTTCATTAAAATAGAAATGTTTATGAAAGATACATATGTTGAAGCATTATTCATCAATTAATATTATAAATATGTATTCATTATAATAGAAATGTGTATGCAAAATTATAACCATGTTTTAAAAAATATTCAAGTTGCATCTCAAATTGCAGTGCTTAAGAAGGTTGTCGAGGCTTAAGCTTTACATCCTCCAATGAGACTTATTCTTTTTTAACTGGGACATATGCCTTGAGGTCTAACACTGGAGGCATTTTGAGATGGTGCGTCATTTGGATTAAATTTTCTAAATTTTAAATAATAATAATATTATTATATAATCTATTATGTCATATTCCCCCACGCCATCGCATACTAGCACATTAGGGCTCCTTGTAGGATTAGGATTGTGAGGCTGCAAGAGAGCTACGTCTTCTTCATTTGTGTCGTATTCTTCTTCCTCCATATGTACACACCTTCGTGTGCATCTTCTTCCATGCCATCATGCCTTACTGCACAATAAGGCTTCGAGCGGGATCAGAGTCGAATGGCTATGTGTTCATCTTCTTTGTAGTGAAGAGACAACTAGAAATATAACTCCCCTTAAATGTAGGAATATAATTCTTATTATTATACTTACGATGTGGCATCATCTGGGATCATAGTTAAGTTGGTTTAATTTTAATTGCATATTTTATTTAATATAACCGACCCAAGTGTCATGTAATATCTCTAGATGATGGTGTCATGCAACCTTAGGTTTTGATATCAAATTTAATACAAGACAACCTCATAAAAGCTCAAAACTATAATAAGTAAAGAGGAAAAAAATGAAAAATATTAAGAAACAATAACTTGATAAGCAACCATCGCTCTCGAACAAATAGGCAACTTCTCTTGGAAATATTGAAGTCTCTCACTTGATGAAAGGAATTGAATTACCATAATTTATTTAAAAGTAATTGACCAATTTCATACTTGCGGAAGACCCCCATTTATAATTACAAAGCTTAATTGAAATCCCTTATCCATTGTTCACATCACAAACACAACAACAACAACATCAAGCCTTTATCCCACTACGTGGGGTCAGCTACATGAATCTTTTTTCTCCATTGTGTCCGGTTAAGAGTTAAATTCTCATTTAAATCTAATAAAGAAATGGCATTTCTATTATTTTCTAACCAAGTCTTTTTTGGTCTATCTTTACCTTTCTTAGCATAAGTTAAATCTAATATATCTACTCTCCTAATCTGGTCATCAAAAGGCAGTTATTTTATGTGAGAAAATCATCTAAGGCGACTCTCTCTAATCTTATATGCCACTGGAGCTATTCTAACATTTTCATGTATATGCTCATTTCATATCCTATCTCTAAGAGTAAAGCCACTCATCCACTTGAGCATTCTTATCTCTGCAACAACAACAACAACATCAAGCCTTTGTCCCACTACATGGGGTCAGCTACATGAATCCTTTTTCTCTATTGTGTCATGTTAAAAGTTAAATTCTCATTTAAATCTAATAAAGGAAGATCATTTCTAATATTTTCTAACCAAGTCTTTTTAGGTCTACCTCTAACTTTCTTAACATAAGACAAATCTAAAACCTCAACTTTCCTAACCGGGTTATCGGAAGGCCTCCGTTTAATGTGACCAAACAATCTAAGGCGATTCTCTCTAATCTTATCTTCCACTGGAGCTATTCCAACCTTTTCACGTATATGCTCATTTCGTATCCTATATCTAAGGGTAAAGCCACTCATCCACCTAAGCATCCTCATCTCTACAACACTTAACTTAATAATATTATGCTTAATGGCCAACTTTCTGTGCCATAAAGCATTGCAGGTCCATCCACCATATTATAGAATTTTCCCTTAAAGTTTAAGTATTACTTTTCTATCATGCAACAAGCCTGATGCATTTTTCCACTTCATCCATCCAGCTTGAATTCTACTAATAATATCCCCGTCTATTTCACCATCACTCTGAACAATAGATCCAAGATATCTAAAATGTGTAATCTTATTAATGTCTTGATTTCTCAAAGTCACAAACCCCTCACTAGATCTATTACTATTAAAATTACACACCCTGTATTCGGTTTTAGATCCACTCAAACGAAAACCTTTAGACTCTAAGGTTGACCTCCATAATTCAAGTTTACCTTTAACTCCCTCTTTAGTCTTATCAATAAGAAGAATATTGTTAGCAAAAAGCATACACCAGGGAACATCTTCTTGCAAATCTCTAGTAAGAACATCCATGACTAAAGAAAAAAGATACAGGCTTAAGGCTGAACCTTGATGTAATCCAACTGATATTAGAAAATACTCGGTCAAACTATCTTGTGTTTGAACCCAAGTAACAACTTTAGCGTATATATCCCTAATGAATAGTTTAACTGAAGTGGACCAGACCAAAATCTAGAAGCTGTAAGAGGAGCTGCTCTGTATCACCATGCATCTTATTTTCTGCTATGGTGTATGCGTCTCTAAGAGTTTGCATTTCACCTTAAGTTACTATGAAGGGTTTCTAGTTTGACAGATTCCTTGTATAGGTAGGCCACTTTTCTCATTTTACTTTTGGTTCAAAAGCAGGGGAGTGAAGTAGGGGTGTCAATATTTGACACGACACGACAACCCGACCCGGAAAATCCGGGTTGGACCCGACCCGTTTGATAAACGGGTCGGGTTCGGGTTCACAGATTTGACCCGTTTAATCAAACGGGTCGGGTCGGGTTGACCCGGCGGGTTACCGGGTCAACCCGTAAACCCGTTTAATTTAAAAAAAAAATAAAAAAATGTCTTCTCAAAACGACGCTTTGGGCTTCTCAAAGCTTCTCCTCGAGCCCTTCAAAGCCCGGATCCTGTTCACGTGCTCCTTATCCTTGATGGAAAGGCAAGGATACTCAGCCACTCCATAACAAGCTCCTTATTCTTGCTCCGCCCAAGGATCCTGACATCCTGTTCACGTGCTCCGAGCTCCGTGCAGCTCAAGCTCCTTCCCAAAAAAAAAAAAAAAAAAAATCTCTGATGCTCTCCTGTTTTGCGTGTTTTACAAGATGAAGGAAAGTATCAACACCAGTTGTTGCAACTTTTTCAAGTTTGTGCACAGGCGTCCGTCTCCGGTCTCCAGTCGCTTCAAGGTGGGATCAATTTTGAGAGCACATTTGCCAAATTTGAAAAAAAAAAAAAAAAAAGATTGGGAGAACGCTGCCGGGTCGCGGGTCGGGTCGGGTCAACCCGGCAACCCGGCCGGGTCGGGTCCGGGTTGAAATGTCCGACCTGTTTATAAAAACGGGTCGGGTTCGGGTTGACCCGTTTAGATACGGGTCGGGTCGGGTTCGACCCGAACCCGGCGGGTTGACCCGAATTGACACCCCTAGAGTGAAGTTGTTTTTTCAATCCTTCGATGCAGAAAGTTAAATAAATTGTTATATGCATATGTCTTTAATTTGTATTTGTATTTGTATTTGGTACATAAATACTCATTCAGCTTTGTTTTTAGTTGTTGACCTAACTAGGCATTTTGTTTGTTTTCTTAGAAATTTTGTATTTGCTTTTGCTTATGCTTATGGTGAGCCTGTTCAAGAGATTGTTGTGAATGGATGATGATTATTGAGTTGATGCCAGTTTTTAAACTTGGTTGGGGATTTTTTTGAGTTTGCTTCTTTTGAAACATATCTATGAAATCTTAGCAAAATTCCTCAAACAACCATGTTTCTGCTTTATCAGAGTATTATGTGATTAAAAAAATAATAATTTTACCTTCTTTCCTCTCTCTCTCTCTCTCTCTCTCTCTCTCTCTCTCTCTCTCTCTCTCTCTCTCTCTCTCTCTCTAGTCTTATGCTATTTGGTTGTTTGTAGTTAAATTAGTAGTTTTCTTGGTGCTTTCTGAAGTATCAAACTGCTTATCTGTACGAATAAATAGTATACAATGAACTGCAATTTGGTTGCTCTGATTCTAAACTTCAGCGACTAAAACTTGTTCCCTGGCTTCTTCTTCAGCTTGTTTAATCTATTGGCTTCTTCTTCAGCTTGTTTAATCTATCTTTTCTAACATCAAAAGCATAGTATAGGGATGCAGGTTAGAAGTGGAGGCGGATTATCTGGAAGCTTGCAGAGGCTATAAATGGAAGCCATAAGAGTTACAGAACCATCATATCTTTAGCTCTCCTTTATTTTTTTTCATCTGTGCTAAATTTATTTACTGCAGAACCATATGAATCGGTTTCCTTTGTTTTGTGAGTTGCTTTTGTTACTGAATTCGGGCTCATCACACTAATTTATGCTTAATATGCACATCTCCTATGATTTTATAATTTTATAACTGGCAACACATCTATGAGTGAATGTTTAGTATCATAAAGTCATTTTATTTTGTACTAAACTCTAAATTTATTAATGGCGTAACATTATTGAAAAAGTCTAAGATCTAAAAAGGTTTTTTGTTGCATCCTAATTTCATTTGCAGTAAATGTGTTGATTGAATTTGTATAATTTTCAGCATTTCTTAGTAGACTTAGGTTTCATTTGGAATGGCTTTTTTACTGCTTAAAGCATTTTTTTTTAGAAATTTGTTTTAAGAATTAATAAGAAAGCTGTCTCAATCGAAGCCTTAATGCTAGACTTTAAAATAGTACCCTTGCTTTTTATATAAGACTAGTTTAATTTTAGAGTATTATGTTGCTCTAATTTAATCATTTGATCATATAAAATAATTTAAGATGTTCTCTTTAAGAATTGAAGTGGGATTAATTTTGTATGGTTAGGAGGCTAACTTGGGATCAATTTTCTATCATAAATATAATATGAGAGATTAATTTAAATTAGTTTTATATAATTGAGAGATTGAGTTGGGGAAAAATTATCTTTAGTGATAAAATTTGTTAGGCATGAACAATTTTTTTTGTTTTATGATGGTTCTATGATTATTGTTTTATATTAATAGTACAATCGTTGGCCTCATTTTACTCATATTTTTTTCTTGAGTGTGCTTGATCGACTCAGTTGAGCCTAATTTGATTCAAATTGACATCGGTTCGAGTTTAATTTCATTAATTTGTCCTGATCAAATCAAATCAAGTTTAAATTAACTTGAATTGAGTTGAATTAGACTTGACTAAGTTCAATAAAGTAACATTCAATCAATTAAAAGTTGGTGAGGATGACTTGAAGTAATATTACCATCGTCAAACTTATTTTCCTTGAGTGTGCTTGATTGACTAAATTGGACTTCGTTGAGCCTAATTTGATTCAAATTGACATCAGTTTGAGCTTAATTTCAATAATTTGTCATGATCAAATCAAATCAAGTTTAAATTAACTTGAGTTGAGTTGAATTAGACTTGACTAAGTTCAATAAAGTAATATTCAATCAATTAAAAGCTGGTGAGGATGACTTGAAGTAATATTACCATCATCAAACTTAATTTGATTCAAATTGGTGCTGATTTGGGTTCAATTTTGACAAATTAATTCGATCATATTGAATTACTCGAACTTATTCGAATCTAGTTTGATTCTAGCTCAATTGCAAACCTAATCAATCTAATTGACTAAAAATTAAAATCCAATTAACTTTCTAATTAATTTAAATCCATGCCCAAATCAAGAAATAAGATAGACGACTCCGATCTCCATGAAATTTGAAATATGTTGTTGTCATAGTGTTTTCAGTCGGATGACCTACAGTTCTGGTGTGAACACAAGCGGCTTTGGCAAAAACGAAGAGGGCAGAACCTTCTTTTTTTTTTATAGAGAAACTAGAGAGGGAGGATTCGAGGCATTTGAGACCAACTCTCATCCCCCCTATTTTTCTTCCACACACACAGGCTTGGGATTCGACTCCCTTGCTCATGAAAGGTCTCGCTTTCGAGTTACGTGTGGAGTCAGATCGGAGAACTATCTGGATTATTTGAATGTGCACAGTAAAAGCGCAATTACTGTGCACTATTGTGCTTTCGTTGCGCACAATCATAGAAATCAGACGCAGCTTCGGTTTGGATTTTGCACGTAATAATCTCTTCGCTCCTGAAGCCTTCTCTCCCTCCGTTCCTCTCCCGTTCAGTCCACCCCAGAGAAGGAGAGATTATTACGTGCAGAGTTCAGACAGGAGAACTGCTCGGATTCTATGAGTGTGCACAGTAAAAGCGTAGTTACTGTGTGCTTTTACTGTGCACACTTACAAAAATTGGGCGGAGCTTCAGTCCAAACTTTGCACGTAATAATCTCTCCTAGAGAAGCTCCTGAAGCCTTCTATTACTTCGTTCCTCTCCTGTTTGGTCTGCCTCAGAGAACCTCAAGCACGTTGCTTATGACCTGCTCCTGTTCGAACGACTCGGCCATGAGATATTTTTATTTGCATGTGCACAGTAAAAACACAGTTACTGTGCACCATTGCGCTTTTACTGGGCATACTTAGAAAATCCGGACACATCTCTGGTCCAGAATCTGCATGCAATAATCTCTCGAGACACAAAAGCGATCCCCCCATCACACGCGATTTTCTCTGCTCGTAGGTTCTCCAACATCCCCTCTTGTTCTTCTTTCTCTTCATCTTCTTCTTATTCTTCAAGAATATCAATGGTTGGGTGGTCAGTCTATCAATTCAAACTATTTAACAATTGTTCTTTCTTATTATAACTAAATTCCTACACTTCCTTGAACTGAATGCTCTCCAATTTACAAGTGCTTCCTCTAGAAGTTTCAACTGGATGGTCTTGTAAAACATGGATAGGCTCTGTGACATGCTTTATGTTGTTTGAAATTACATTCTTTGTGTGTAAAATCTCCAGAAATTTACATCCATTAATGATTTATATAATGCAATATAGAGCCTAGAACTTCATGTATTGATTATGAGAAATTATAGCATCCTTTACAAAGTGCATAGAAGATGCTTGCACCAATGTCTATTGAGAAATTGTACAAGCTTTGATCAAATAAAGAGTTATTGGATGAACATGCCTATACTTCGTTTCATTTATGCTTTAAAAAAAAAAAAGAGTTAGGACACAAGAAAGAAGTCATGCATCCATTCATGTTATAAATAGTGGCTACATATACTCAAATAACTTTATCTATTTTATCTATATGGGGGTTTATGGTTAATTAGACATTTTATATACATTATATGTAAATAGTGCAAACAAATCTCATTGGGTAATTTCAATAACTTAAAACATTGTATATGATTTACAATTCTCATACCCAGGCATGTTTGATTGTTATTCTTCCTCAAATATGTGTATGCCTTCAAGTATTGCAAGTTGCACTTCTCTTTCCTACACATTTCATGCCAAATAATAATTTTAAAAGTTGAATATGCTCTCTACACATGCCATGATTTCTTGTTTATCAACAAAAAAATTTACTTTCTTTTCTATACATATGTAGTGATATCTTACAGATGACAATTGTCTTATGTTAACCAAACGTATCATTGTTAATTATTCATTGTGTTATTGTTAAACACCACCTGGCATGCTATTTAAATTTATTAAAAGATAATACATTTGAAGTGTTCACATTGCAAGATTGAACTTCAACATTATATGTGCATTAAACATAAACTGAGATTTATGAGTATTGTTGGAAGGTTTCCAAGACATATTTGAAACTATGTGGTGTAAGGGTCGGTACCCATGTTACTAAGTTCTTATTTAATTCATATATAGTCTTCTTCTATGTTCTATGTTAAGCAAGATTTTATATACTTCATGTATGGTCTTCCTCTCTATTAATCCTTCTTACATATGTTAGTAAGCTTTCATACACGTTGATATGAATGTATACATAACCTCTTTATTATTTGCTTACATATACTCTTTTTATTTATGTTGTTTGTGAGGTACTTATGCCTTGCATGTGTCGCTGGTTGGTGAGTTATGCTTACTTGAGCCTCATGGAGATGCTTCTACGTTTTGCTGAGGTGTACGAATACATACACCTCAGTACGCCTCGATCAAATACAATTTTGAAAACCCTATAAAGACTTCTCTTTTGTATGGAGAATGGTAACACTTGCACACACATAACTGCTCTTTTACTTTCACCTAAATCATGTGGTAGGATGTATTAGTCATTGAACATGGGTTAATACACTAATAAAGCCTTGGCCTTATTTGCCAAGGCTTGTGCCCTCTGTAAACCTTAGAGACCTTCATGATCACTTAGATCTGTAGTTTAGACTACCTACTTGTGCCATATGCATCGATATTTTTTTGCATGAAGTGCAGCTTGCTAAGATGCTTTGTTTGAGTTTTAAAATACTTAAACAACTCTAAAAGATCACACCTCTTAATAATTTTTGAGCATTTAAATGCTGTTTTCATAATGATGTCAATAATATGAAATATAAAATAGAATGTGAGCTCTAGTATGTTAGATTAATCATTGTATAAGTCCAAAGATGTATGTCTTCTTGTAGGTGATAGGTTTAGTTCTATTATTTGAACCTACTATAGAACTTGTGTTTGAAGTTCATTTACTACAAATGATAATAAAAGAGGAACTATTAAAAATCAAATTAACTAAGTTAACTGATGGAATATAATTAATAAACTCATAATCAAACATAAAATTGGTAATGAATAAACTAAAATAGTAATCACACATTGAAAATCAATTAAATAATGAACATAATCAATTAAACAACAAGGTGATTGTTGGATAACTTGGGCTTATGAGGCTATTGAGTTAGCCCCAATAAGGGTAAAATAAATCACATAGCCCTGATTTAAACAAACATAATTATTACGTAACTTAAATAATTGACTCATAAGTGTAAATAATGTGTTATTTTATGTGTGTATTTTTAGTGAATTTTTGTTATGGTTTTATTGTGCAGGAAAGATACAAAAAGACATAAAATTCTAAGTTTCATATAGCACCGCGGAGTCGAAAAAAATAACACCGCAGTGCCATCAAAAGACACTACCAAAGTGCCAAAATATCAGCATTGTAGCCCCGCAATGGTCAAATATCAAATTTGTGACACCGAGTTCTCTTTTGTCAAGCGTCGATGTGCCATAATCCAAAATACCTCAGTGCCCAAATTTCCCTCCTGGTGTTGCAACATCTGAAAGTTAACAGTGTTGCAGCATAGCAGTTTTAAATTCCCAAAGATATGATATGTTAGTGAAGCGATGTGATTGTTCACCAATTAACTGATCCACACAAGAAGTGGTGCGACAGCACCAAAAAAATAACGCAACAACATTATTTCATTTTTTGGGTACAGAAGCGACGATCTTTCTAGCGCCACAACGCTAGATGTCTATTTTGTGTTTTCCTATAAATAGTCATTGGGTTATGTTTGTAAAGAGTTCAATCACTTAGATAATTTTAGTCCAATTCATAGTGCTTCTTTGAAACTCCTTTAGGGTGATAACTAAGAAAATTTAGAGAGGTACTTGATACAGTGATTAGAGTATTTGGCTTGTGTTTGTGAAAACAAATCAATAAGTAAAGAGGAGTGTAGAGGAAATCCATGAACCTCTCTATTGATATCTATCTCATGCATTTTCGTTCTATCATGATATAAAAAAAATGAATTTGCTTCAATTCTACTCCATGTCTAGCTAAATTCTCTTATTTTAGATTGATGATATAAGTATTATATGTAATACTAATAAATTATCTTATTCCTTAAATGATTAAAAAGATATTTTTAATGTTATCCAATATTCATTTAATGCATATAGTGATCATATGTGCAGTTAAAATTATGTGTAATGTGGGGCCTCGATGGAGGTAAGCAAGCATGACCAAGAATATTTAATTAATATGCGTTATGCCTAAGCATAGAACATGAAATATACTAAATTCTTAAGGAGATAATATAACCAGTGGAAGTCAATAGACATCCTTTGTTCATACAAGCTTGATAGAGATCTAGGGATGTATATACTCTGAATAACATCATAATCAAAAGAGATTTATTAAGAAAAATATATTATCTACATTCATCAATCCAAAATATTATATCCACATAATGTATTCATTATATTTATATAATTTTATTTAAGTGATTGAATCTCTACAACCTTTATTTTTATTCAGTAGGATAATTATTATAGTTTTAATAGAGAATAATAGTGCTTATAAGTGAGCACATCTTCCTCGTGAAATCAACACTCTACTCTATCACTATATTATTGATTTGGCACGTATACTTGCATATATTAAGTAAGAATTTTATAAATTTTATATAACAAAGAAAACCTAAGCATTACTAGGGATTGATAGAGCCCTCATTCTTTTAACAATTTCATAGGTTACTCCACTACCCTCATCATTGACTAATAAATCACTAACCAACTAATTAAATAAATTTGAATCTGTAAGCTAAGTCAAACATAAATAAAAAAATGATGGTTGGGTAACCCGGGCTTAAGAGGTTATAAAGTTAGCCCCAAGAAGAGTGAAATAAATCTTATGACTTTGATTTAACAAAGGCAATAATTATTCAACCTAACTAATTAGTAATAAACTATTAATAAATTGAAGCTTTCATAATCTTTATTATACTCAACTTGGAGAGTAAATATATATCAAGGTCATAAAACTTTAAGGGTTAAAATGACTAATACGATTTAATATATATGTATATCTTTTATATTAACCATTATATTAATGAAGTTTATAGGCTGAACTACCTTAAGCTATGGGGCTACATATCCTAAGGAGGTCTTAGTCCTCGTGCCTATTATGACAATGCCACAAACCTCACATGTTAAGGGAAAAGGATTTAAAGATCTACATAAATAACTCTCTTTTAAAAATTTGAAGCTATCCTTAGGAGCCCGATCTAACTTCATAACCACCCAAGTGTCAAATCTTAAGTTAGGTAGAACTTTCATACATCCTTAGATAGTGGGTTTTTCATTATTATGCCAGCCTTTAAAATTGATTAATCTTATACATAACAAGCTTATAATATTTTTATGGTGGGAAATAGGCCCACTTTAGTGTGTCACTTATTGACCTTATCTTGAGTCATAGGAAACCAATGGGGGCCTAGCCACCTTGTAGCCTTATAACTATCCTGGCCTTAGTCAGATATAGGATTGAGGATGAGCTATTTGCCTCTTAATTTTTTACAACTCTAACATATGTTAGGACCCATGTATTTGGGTTATTTATAATCTAATGATTAAACTCATAACTCTAAAATTAAGTTGTAATTAATCCTCCCTAAATGGCTAATCACTGAAAAAGAAATGCTTGGACTAATAAATTAAATAATATGAACTTGACATTGCAAATTAAACCTTTTTCACCTAAATTGGTGTAGTTAGGTAACATTAATTTTGCACATACTTAGATGTTGTATAGGACATTTTTCTATAGACATACTATGATAGGGTGTAGTTAGGATAATATTTTTAGTTTCTTTTTTTTTTTTTCACACGGGACAAAGCTATTTTAGAATTAACACCACCACCAATGTTACTAGCACAAAAACGAGAGGTCAGGACAACATGTTTGAGCCCGACAACAACAAGATCCACCCGAGGAGACAAAAATACAGGTAAATCACCCTCAGACGCTACCACCTCCTCAGCTGGAATCAAAACAAGATCATAATCTAAAACAGCCACAGTATTAAAACAATTTCCTGCAGGGGAGGAATTGATCACAACATGATTTCCATGCAATAAAGCAACAGGAAGCAGAGCAGCTAGATTAGGACTCAAATTAGTAATAGTATTATTCCTTAAATCCGGCACAGCAGCAGAAGAAATTTCCCTCAACAATTGGGACTGAGATAAATGCGGATGCAAGATATAACATTCTGATTTGGAATGACCTAAGGATTTGCAATGCAAGTAATACAAAGGCAAATCCTCCAAAGTAATTGACTGGACATACCCTAAATTGTCCGGACCAACCCAAATCTTGTCAGGAAATTGCTTAGAGACATCCAATTCAACCAAAACACAAGCAACCGAGGGACAAGAACCAGAAAAGGTAGTATGATCAATTTTGAGGGGGCGACCGAAAATAGAGTCGAGGCCCTGAAGAATCCTCATAGAAAAGAGATGAGATCTCAAATTCAGGAAAGACACCCAAATAGGGATTATAGGAGATTCAACATCCACGTCAAAAGAAGGCGATCATTTGATCAAACACATGTAACAATTTTTCATGAAATAAGAATGATGCACAAAGATATGACAATAATCCAAGTCATTCCCTAATTTAATCAAAATGTTCTTTGGATTCATAACCGTAATAGAGAAATCACTATTGAGTTTCAAATTGAAAAAGAATTTTCGAATAGCCTTAAGGGAAGGCCTGTTGGTCAGAAACTTCCCCACCAATGCAAAATCAAAAGGAGTAGCAAGCGACAAGATTTTCGCCTCAGAAATCCATTAAGAGAGAAGTCCATGATGAGTAGAAATTTTAAGTTCATGGAAGGGAGAGACATTACCGGAAAGAGCCTCTTGAAACGACTTGGACGATGGTTTGCCATTAAGAAAATCACCATCAAACAAACATTTACCAGCCATCTAGAGTAGAAGGCATAAAAAGGAAGGAAAAAAATACTTCCTGGAGAGAAGAAGCGCAGTCGAAAAGCAGCATGACAGAAATCGCCCCGGAAGCCGAAACCCTAGCAGAGCACATGAGGAATTCTAGCTATTAACGTTGACCATAAATAAAAATCAATCAAAATGTTCTTCGGATTCAGAACCGTAACAGAGAAATAACCATTAAGTTTTAGATTGAAAAATAATTTTCGAAAAAGCTATTTAGCGTAATGCTAGATTAGGACTCGAATTAGTAATAATATTATTCCCTAAATCCAGAGGAATTCTAGCAATTGACGTTGACCATAAATAAAAATCAATCAAAACGTTCTTCGGATTCAGAACCATTCTTCTTCTTTGTCCATGCTAGCCTCTTTTTTTACATAATTTATAAAATGGAAAGTAGAAGATATTGGATATGCTAGTTTTACCTTTTTTTCGTGTTAAATATTTCACTATTTTAATAGAAGATACACAAAGAACATTGGCTATGATTATGAGGGGATCTCCATGGTGTCGAGATATGTTTTAATGCTAGTTAGAGAATAATGCAAAAGTGAAGCTTAGAACTTTGAAAAATAAATGAAATATAAACTAAGAACTTTTTCTTAAAAAAAAAAAACCCTTAATGATTTATTAGTTCAAAATCATTGATCTAATTTCAAGCCTAGTTAGCCCTTGCTAATGCTTGTTTAATCTCAATTATCATGTTAAAATTATTCGATCTCATTTTAAGCATAATTAGCCTTACCTATAAATTTGTCGAATTTATTTGATTTATTAAATTAACATTGTCGTCGCCAGGTCTCAAGTCTTGGAAGCGAAAAGTGAAAGATTGAGTTAGATAGTCGATAACTAACATAAATTCTTTTGAATAATCATGACAAATACTTTAATACATTGTGTTAATGATGGGGTGTTCTTTAAAAGTGATGTGTTGTATGACATGTATACAATAAGAAGTATGCAAGGGCAACTACATTAGCACCTGGGTACAATGTTAAATAGGTAAATGTTTCTACATCACGGGTGGATGTGGCCAAAAAACATAAAACTAAAATTAGGAGAAGAATTTGGAGTATAGGTTCTCTTACGTACAAATTAATGAAATTAATATATATTATGGTTCATAAGAAGATAAATATATAATGCATTCAAGAAACTAATTGGGTTAGAGAAATTAAGGAGATTGATATTTTATAATTTAAACTATGATATTCTGGTGGTAGTCATACGAAATTATGTGTTTTTGATTTTATATAAGAGTTTGAATGATAATATATAAACTAATAGTCTTGGAGATAAAATTATATATTTAAAGATTATTATTAATATTAACAATATTAATATTATATGTGTTTATGCTCCTCAACTAGGTTTAAAAATATGTTCAAAATCAAAATTTTGGAATGACATAAAAAATATACCTCATGAAGAAATAAATTTTATTTGAGGAGATTTAGGCTTCATTTAGAACAACTTTCTTACTGCATCTTAAAATGGTTTTTTAGTATAACTATTTTTTAAAATATAAATTTTGTACTAAAAAATTATTTCATAAAGCAGAAAATAAGCTATCCCAAACAAAGCCTTAAATGGACATACTGGTAGAGAAATATAAGATTTTAAAGCATTCACGATGGTTATGAATTTGGAGCAACTAATAAAAGTGATAGGATCATATTAATTTTTTTCTCTTGCTTATGATTTTATAATTAACATTCTCGTTATCAAGCTCAAGTCCTATATAAGAAAAGTGTCAATATATGACATGACCTGAAAACCAAACTTGGACCCAACTCAAAAATTCTAGGTTTGGGTCATCCCATTTAACAAACTGATTGGGTTCGGGTTATGTTTTTGACCCAGTTGAAATATTGGGTCGGGTTCGAGTTAAGCTGTGAACTCAAATGCAACCCATATGACTCGTTTGTCGCCCACATGTCGGTCGCTCGCCCACTCGCCTGTGTGCTCACCTTCATGATCTCCAACTCGTTTGTGTTTGCTCGTTAGACTCAATCGGGATAATGGGTCCAAGTTGAGTTGGGTCTGGGTTGGGCCAGGTCAGGCTCGGGTCTAAAATTTTAACACATTTGGACAAATGAATCAAACATGTTAAGATCGGGTCAATTTCAAGTTTGACATGAACCCGAATCAAAAACATATTATGACACCCCTAAAAAGTGGAGGGTTACATTAGATAAGTTGACAGCCAATGTAAAACTTGTTGAACAATCATAATATTAATCTTGTAATACATTGTGTTAATGGTAAGGCATTCCCTAAAAGCGACATGCTATATGACCTAAATATAATGAAAAGTGTACAATGGTCGTTTCACTAATGCCAATGAACAATGTTAAATAAGCAAGAGTTTCCACATCAGTGATGGATGTGGGCAAAGAAGTCGGTCCTTGGAAATAAAATTATGATAAGAACATGAAATATAAATTCTCTTACATGAAAACTAATGGAATTAATAGATATTATTGAAAAATATTCAATGCATTCAGAAAATTAAATGGATTGGAGAGAATGTCAAAGAGATTTATAGTTTAGGGTTTAAATTATAATATTTAGGTAGAAGTCATACTAGAAATAGAGTATGTGTGATTATAGATAACATAATTATGGATAATATAATAGAAATTGAAATAGAATTATAGTTTAAAATATTGTTATTGATGTTAAGATTATTAATATCATAAATGCTTATGCTTCTCAAATAGCTTTGGATGTGTTTATAATTGAAATTTTAGAATGACTTAAAAAAGAATTATACAAAAGATATATCTTCAAAAAAGTATTTTTATTAGAGGAGATTTAAATAGACATGTTGATAGAAAAAAAAAAAAGATTTTAAAAGATTTCATGATGGTTATGAATTTGGAATAATTAATGAAGATAGCATGATTATAATAATTTTTCTCTAATTTATGATTTTAAAATTGCTAACATCTTATTTAAGAAAATAGAGAAGCATCTCATCACTTATAAGAATGAATATAGTAAAACTCAAATTTATTATTTCCTCATAAAAAATATATCATTTAGATAACAAAGATTATAAAATTATTTCAAGTGAAAGTTTATGTATTTAGTATCATTTATTACTTTTAGACATTAAGATGAATGAGCGGAATATAAAAAATAAAATAAAATATTATTCTAAGATTAGATTGGGGCATTTAAATAGCACAAACAAAAATATTTATTAGAATAAGATTTAAAATCTTAAGATTCTCACTATACATGAGGAGGCTAATTTTATATGTGAAAAAAGTAGCGAATAATGAAGTATCAAAAGGAAAAGCTCCAAAAAGTAAAAATAGTTGGCGGTAAAATTAAAATGAGCAAGAAAAAAACAAAAATAAAAGTTTCGTTAGAAAAATGTTTTAATCGTAAATATTCAAAAAAAAAGAGAAAAATATAAAGAGACTCATGAGTCTAAGAAAGTAATATGTGATGTAAAGAATTTAATTTTTAATGATTTATATATAGATTATATATTAATGAGGGCAAAATATGTATATATAAGTTAGTTAAGCAAAAAGATAGAAGTTGGATTTAATTTAAGTGAAATGTATTTATTATGGATGAAGGTAAAAAAAGTGTTATTATTAAAAGAGGATATTAAACAAAAGTGGAAGTAATTAATAAGTTTTTTAATGACCTTAACACTCAAAATGAGAATAGATATTTTTATTTTTATCGTCGTACTAATAAAATTGAAGTTAGAGATGCTTTAAAAAAATAATGTGTGGAAAAGCTGTTGAACTTGATGATATTCTAATATAGGTGAGCAAATGCTTAGAAGATGAAGGAATTTTTTAGCTTACGAAGTTTTTCAATATTATTTAAAAAACCTAAAAAGATGTTAGATGAGTGGACAAGGAGTGTCTTGATTCCTATTCTTAAGAATAAAACTGATGCATAAGAGTGTGTGAATTATAGAAAAATTAAGTTAATCTATCATACTTTAAAACTTTGGGAGAGAGTTATTGAGTATATGTTGCAACGTGATACTTATGTTTCTCAAAATCAATTTGGATTCATGTCGGGTAGGCCTACTATGAAAGTTATACATTTATTGAGAAGTTTGATGGAGAAATATAGGGAAAATGAGGAGGGTCTACATATGATATTTATTGTTTAGAGAAAGCTTATGGTAAAGTTCCAAGAGAAATGCTATTGAAAGTTTTATAAAAGAAATGTGTTAATCATGCTTTTACTCAAGTCATTAAGGATATGTACATAGAAGCTATTACTTGTATTCAAACACAAGGAGGTTTGACTAAGTATTTCCCTATTTTAGTTAGATTATATCAAGGATCAGTTTTAAGCACATATTTTTTTGTTTTGTCCATGAATGTTCTTACTAGACATTTACAGGAGAATGTACCATGTTGCATGCATTTTGCTGAGGATATTTTCTTGTTGATAAGACCAGAGAGGGAGTTGAAGATAAACTTGAACTATAAAGGTTAATTTTAGAGTTTAAAGATTTTTATTTGAGGAGATGTAAAACTGAATACATAGAGTGCAAGTTTAATAATAATAGATCTAATTGGGGGTTATGACGTTGGGCAATCAAGTTATTAATAAGAATACATGTTTTAGATATTTGGGTCTATTGTCTAAAGTGATGGTGAAATAGATGATGATATTATTAGTAGAATTCAAGTTAGATGGTTGAAGTGGAGGAATGCATTAGGACTGTTGTGTGATAGAAAAGTATCCCTCAAACTTACGAGAAAATTCCATAAGATGGTGGTGAGACTTGCAATGTTTTATGGTGCAAAATGTTGGCCATTAAAAGAGAGACATACAATTAAGTGTTGAAAAGATGAGGATGCTCAAGTGGATTAGTGGCTTTACTCTTATAGACATAAGTGAAACGAGTATATATGGAGTAGCTATAGTGGCAGATAAGATTAGATAGTTTGGTCACATAAAACATCGACCTTCTAATCACCTGGTTATGAGAGTAAATGCATTAGATTTAACATGTATTAAGAGGGGTATACTAAAGAAGAAAATATTAGAAATGGCTAGTCATTAGATTTAAATGAGAATTTTATTCTCAACAAGACACAATGTAAAAAAAAAAAAGGATTCATCCACGTAATAGGATAAATGTTTGATGTTGTTGTTATTATTGTTGTTGTTGTTGATTTGAATTATTAATTTGGTGCAAAAAAAAAAAACCCACTTTACTTGATTCAGGCTCGATTCAGTAAGTAGTGATCATTAGTTTAACACACATATATGGATCAATTAAAATATGTAATGAATTTATTGATTCTGATCGCCATATGAAACAGGAGAGAAGCAAACCTTTGTCATGCTCTCTTCATTATTCTTTGGCTAATTCTAAACCTAGATTGTTCCATCCAAATATTGTTAATTTTGAGAACGTTTAAAGAGAACAAAAGGATGAAAATTCCTAAATTTGAGGCAATATCTCTTCAAGCTTCGGTTGATGATGAAGGAATTTCTTAGCTTACTAAACTTTTTAATATTATTTTGAAAACTGAAAGATGCAAGATGAGTGAAGAATGAGTGCATTGATTCCTATTTTTAAGTATAAAGGTGATGCACAAGATTGTGAGATCGTGCAAATAATAGAGGAATTAAATAGATTGTCATACCTTAAAATTTTGGGAGAGAGTTATGAAGCATAGGTTATGACGTGATACTAATATTTGTTAAAATCAATTTGGATTCATGCCGGATAGGTCTACTATAGAAGCTATTCATTTATTGAGAGGGTTAATGAAGAAGTTTAGAGAGAATAAGAAGGATCTACATATGATATTTATTGATTTAGAGAAAACTTGTGATAAAAATCCAAGAAAAGTGCTATGGAGAGTTCTAGAAAAAAAAAAGGACTTGATAGCTTATATTGAAGTCATTAAGGTTATGTATGCATGAGTTGTTACTTGTTTTCAAACACAAGATCGTTTGACCATGTATTTTTCTATTTCAGTTGGATTACGCCAAGGATCAGCCTTAAGCCCTTATCATTTTTGCTTTAGTTATGGATGTTCTTACTATACATTTGTAAGAGGATGTAACATGGTGTATGCTTTTGTTGATGATATTCTTCTTGCTGATAACAATAGAGAGGGAATGGAAGGTAAACTCAAATTATAGAGATCAACTTTAGAGTCTAAATGTTTTCGTTTGAGTAGATCTAAAATCAAATACATAGAGTGTAATTTTAATAGTAATATACCTAGTGGGGGTTTGTAACATTGAGCGATCAAGTCATTAATAAGTGTACTCATTTTAGATATCTTAGATCTATTGTTCAGAGTGATGGTAAAATATATGAGGATTTTATTAATAGAATTCAAGTTGGATGATTGAAGTGGATGAATGCTTCAGATTTGTTGTGTGATAGAAACGTACCACTCAAACTTAAGGTAAAATTTTATAAGATGGTAGTGAGACCTGCAATGTTTTATAGCGCAAAATGTTGGCCATTAAAAAAGAAGCATAATATTAAGTTAAGTTTTGTCAAGATGAGGATGCTCAGGTGGATAAGTGGATTTACTTTTAGAGATAAGACATGAGACGAGCATATCCGTGAAAAGGTTGGAGTAGCTCCAATGATAGATAAAATCAAAGAGAGTCGCCTTAGATGGTTTGGTCATGTAAAACGGTAGCCTTCTGATGGCCTTGTTAGGAGAGTAAATATATTACATTTGGCCTATGTTAAGAAAGGTAGATGTAGACCTAAAAATATTTGGTTAGAAAATATTAAAAATGATATTTTTTTATTAGATTTAAATGAGATTTTGACTCTTAATAGGACACAATAGAGAAAAAAGATTCATGTAGCCAACCTCACATAGTGGGATAAAGACTTGATGTTGTTGTTGCCGTCCTCCTTCAGTTGAAGATAAATTACATGCCATTTAAAACCGAGCTTACATGTTTCTATCAGTAATTTCATGAAACAGGTTGTCATCTGCGGCGAGGCAAATGATGATGACCCCGTAAGTAATTATTAGTCATAAAACAGTGAGCATAAATCATTAATGTCAACTCAACAAATGCCCATTTAAAAAAAGTTTTTTTCCTCATGTGATGCCCAAGCTTCTCTATCAGAGAAAAACTTCACAGGAATTTCATCAAACAGGTTGTGGTCATTAGCGGCAAGGGAAATGATGGTCGTTACCACTACCGTGGTCATCATCGAGGACAAGGTTAACCCCGTGGGAGCGAATGGCGTTGAGGATAGCCCATACCTTAGCGCGGTTCTTGAAGCCCTTCTTCTCGACTTCCTTGGCGGCATTAGCGTGGATGGGCTCGCTCGCCAAGCCGTCTACCCTAAGGCGCATGGCGAGGACTTCGCCGACTGCGGCAGCTGCCTTGGAGTTGCAGGTGCGGCCGCAATCGAGCCCTTCCTTGAGTTCCTTCTCCACCGAGGAAGCCGTCACAATAACCCTACCGCTACGGCGATCCACAACGTTCGCTGTCACGTACTTGAGCGAGATGAACAGCCGCAGAATGTATCTCTTCGCCACAGGTGCGTGAGACCAAGGCGGAGCAATCCGGCTCATTTCTGTTTAAGAATATTCTGCCACTCGATTACCCAACTCTCCCTTTGCCAGAAGTTTTAATAATTTCGCTATGAACTATTACAATAAAAGATAAAAGATTTATCCAAAAAAGTTAAGAGAATTTTAAAAATTATTAATCTGTGCCTCACTAATATAAATTTTTTGGTTCTGTTCCTGCTCACACATATTACTTACGCAAGCTTCGAATCCAAAATATCTTGTTTAGCCCAATAATATCATAATATTCAACTAGATAAGAATTAAGAGATAGATGTATTACAACTCAATAAAATTTATCCAATTGAGGGCTCAAAGGAATTTTCGGGATGCAAATTAAATAGTTGATAAGAATTATTTGAGATCTTAAGCTAACTGATGACTTTTACTCTTAGATTGAGGCTTCTAATGGGCACATGCACTAATAGCTAAAAATATTCCTTAGTTGAGGTTATTACACTCTAAAATAAATTTTATGTTATAGATGGCTTCCTATTTTAAGGTTATATTAATTTCTCTTAAATTTGGTAATTAACTTTGCTCCTATGTAAAAGAGATGGAGTTAGGTGGTAGTGGTAAATTCAATCAAAATATCATATTTCCATTATTTGTAATCTATCATAGTAGAAGACATGTTGTTTTGAAATAATTAATCTGAGGTTCAATGGTATTGCCAAGCTGAGGTATGATCTTCATCATTTGATGAAGCATGGTCATTATGAGCAAGTAGGCTATATATCATAATGAGTAATTATGTCACACCTTAGAATGAAATATGAAAAAAATTATCTATTTTAATATTTTTAAATCATATATATGCTCAGTTTAGTCAATAGAATTCATATCTCATCAATGATCAGTTATCATTCGTAAGGCTCAAAAGGATCAATAACAAATATAATAAATCATTTCAATGAATCAATAGTCAATACGAAAATCAATAAATCCATAAAGCAATCATGCTTATAACATTTATAAATCAATAAAGGAATCATAACATACAAGTGTCAATATCATCAACCTTATCTATTGTATCTATTATTAATTATATGCATCATATGTTGTCATTATGTTACGGATCTATGGTTTATGATTTTGATGATAGCAAACAATCCTTATTTCTCTACGATTGCCTTATGTGCTAACGTTTCAGGTTCACATGATCGGACTGCAATTTAGAATCAGCTCAAAATTGGGTAGACTAGGTCTGAGTCAGTTTGTAATTTTTTTCCTTTCTTGAGTCTGTTGTATTTGGTGTGGGACCAGTTGGATTGTAAATTGGAAGATCTCCTGTTGTTCCCTATAAGATTTCTATTTTTAGTAATATCGGCCGGGACGATATTTATATCGTCCTGGACGATATGTCCAAAATCAGAAATCCTAATTAGGGCATCCTCATTAAGGCAGCCGTCAACAGATCTGCCTGGACGATAATCTCAATTCAGAAAGAATCAACCGCCATAATCAGTTTAGGAATTCTTTGTTTTAGAAAATCGGCCAGGACGATATTATTGTCGTCTAGGATGATCTAACTCAATCATGCGTAAATTGATCTAGTATCTTTGGAAAGCATTAATGGTTGATTGATACGATCACATCGTCCGGGACGATGGCCTGGACGATCTATATCGAACAGCTTGTATTCAGGGCGATGATTAGGACGAATGAAATCGGTTTTAAATTAGTCGGCCTGGACGATCGTGATATCGGCCAGGACGATGTAACCAAATTTCTTATGATTGTCCCAAATCGTACCAGGCTAATGAGCTGAATTTGTACTAATCGGTCAGGACGATATACCTATCATCCTGGATGATAATGTCGGCAACTTACATTAATGAGCTCGTTTTGAGAGCTTCTATTTAAGCTTGGCATGACACTTTGTAAGTGTCTTTGGCAGCCATTGTAGCTTCGTTCTTGTGGGGGAAACTTGAAGAGAGAGCCTGAAAGGGAGAGAGGAAAGGGTAGAGTTTGAGAGGGAGAAGATCCTGTGAGGGGGAGGAACTCAAGGGAGTGTGGTGGGGGATCCACACGGTTACTCCGGCGAACTTGCACCTTAGTACCATCGGATTTAAGACTTGTCTCGAGGTAAGTTCACCAAAGAAGAAGATCTCTTTGGTGTCAAAGGACCCGGCGACTCCGCCGCACCGGGGAAGGTGGAAGTGATTTTGTAAGGGCTTCTCCGCCTAGCTGTGGGGGCTAAAGGGGAGACACTTGTTTTAGTGCAATACTTCGAGGGTGCCTCCAAGGTGTGAACGTAGGTCAAGGTTTGACCAAACCACTATAAATCCGGTGTGTTCTTTTCTTATTATCGCTTCCGCATTTATTTTTCTTCCGCACTTTGTTTGTGGTGATTTTGGTTGGAGTTTTCTCTTTGTTTTAAAGTTTTCCAAATCACCTCTCTCTTTTAATTAGCTTTGGGACTAAGTTCACAGGGCTTAACATCCCTAACAAACTTTCATGTATTTTCAGAGCAATTTCTAGTGTCATCTAAGAATTTTCAAGTGGTATCAGAGCCGTTTTCAAAAAATAAGTTTTTAAAAGCTTTTGAATTTCGATCCATGGCTAATTTTTCAAATCGTAATGTTGCGGAAGGATATTCAATCACCAGACCACCTTTATTTGAAAATATGTCATTTGATTTTTGGAAAACTCGCATGTCTATTTTCTTGCAATCGATTGATTTTCGCATGTGGCATATGATTTTAACTGGTTATTCATCACCGTCATGAATTGTTAATGGAGTTAAAATTGATATTCCTTTTAGTCAATAGAACAGGGAAGAACAACTTAATGCTCAATTAAATGCAAAGTCTTTAAATTGCTTTTTCTGTGCTTTAAATTATGATGATTTCATGTTAATATCCACGTGCACGACCGGTAAGGAAGTTTGGGATAAATTGTACACCATATACGAAGGCACTAGTGAAATCAAGCAATCCAAATTGAATTTGTTAATGCATGATTTTGAATTATTTTCCATGAAACCTTATGAAACGATCTTAGACATGTACACCAGATTCATTCAAATTGTAAACTCATTGCATGCTTTAGGAAAAGAATTTTCAAATTTTGAAAAAGTCAATAAAATTCTTCATTGTTTACTTGAAAAATTTGATGCCAAAGTTGTTGCTATTTGTGAATCAAAAGATTTGAATGATTATTCTATTGATAATTTGATTGGCTCTCTCATTGCCTACGAGCAAGTTTGGGTCAAAGACTTTTGGATGCAGGTGAAACGATCGTTCTAAAAGTTGAAGATACGGAAAGAGGAAGCTTAGTTGGTGACGATAGCAATGACTTGTTAAGCAAATCACAAAGCTCACCAAAGCATAAGCATAAGCAAAAGTGGAAAAAAGGTAAAAATGGTAAGGATGTTAATATTTCCTCTAACATTATTTGTTTTCAATGTATGAAACCTGGACATATGAAAAATGAGTGCCCTAATTTAAGAATTCTTCCTACAAAAGAAAAGGGCAAGTCGAAGCAAAATTTAAACTGGGGAAATAATGAAAGAAAAAAAATCTCATGGGCAGATTTGGTCTCTGAAGCATCGGACTAGGAGAGAGATAATGGTTAAGAGCCTTTCATGTTTTTTTGTTTTTTTTTGTGTTTTTGTGTTTTTCTTTTCTTTTATTTTGTTTAGTTTATTTCTTGAAATTTTTTCTTTCGTGAAAATTTTTTATCTGATCAACACACACACTCACTTTTCTAAAAATGAAAAATCTACTTCCCATTTTTCTTGAAAATCTTTGATAAGTTGTGTTTGACTTCTCTAAAACAGTCGAAGGAAGGAAACTCATTTTTTTTTCTCAATCTCTGTTTTCTAAAAGAGGTTATCCTACTTTTAATTTAAAATATTTTTCATCTTTTAAATTAGTTTTTGAAACAAATTTTTTTTTCTTTCTCTCCCTACATTTTATCTATCGCATAGGAATCTTTTGCAAGTCTTTGAATCTAACTCATAATTTTCTTAATCAAGAAATTCGATTTGTCACTAAGATGGGGTTTTCCTTTGTTTTTAAGATTTAAGAAAGGAAGCATATTCAAAAAAAAAATGGTCAATGATGCCAAAAATAAAAGATGCACAAAGACGCCAAATTAAAAATATAGAATACACAAAGTGTATCAAAAGATGTGTAGTGCGCCAACCAATTGACAAGAGGCATAAAATGAGCCCACAAAATTAATGCTTACCGTTCTTGTACTTCTTAAAAACTTAAGAAAATCCTTGATACTTTCGATACTTGAGTTTGAAAATCTTGATTCTTGATTCAAAAATTCGTGCATTGATCTTCTATTAGATAAATTTTATGGAAGGAGCTTTTTTGAAAAAAATGATTATTTCTTCCTCTAATTTATTTTATGATTTAGATATTGAATTAAAAAGTTTTTGAGCCTTTTTTAAGAACTTGAGTTTGGATTATCAATCTCTGAGTTTCTAACCTTTTCTGGATTATGCGCTGTCAATCCAATTCTACTAAGTTTTTGATTAAAACCAAGAGGTAACTTTATCATTTTAAGATTTTTTTTTTCACTAGATCAGAGAACGTTTTTTTTTCTTCTGTTTGTTTTGGTTTTTGTTTGTGCCTCCTCTCTTTTTGATAATGTCAAAGGGGGAGAACGTATTGTTGAATTTTTGTACTGTTATCGTGTTTGTATCTTGGTTTCAAAAAATTAAAAACAACAAAAATATTTTTATTTCCCCTATTTTTTAAAAAGGTTTTATTTTAGTAAGGGGGAGATTAGGAGAAAATAGTCTTTTTTGAAAATTCAAATTGAAATGTTTTGCCATCATCAAAAAGGGGGAGATTGTTACGGATCTATGGTTTATGATTTTGATGATAGCAAACATTCCTTATTTCTCTACGATTGTCTTATGTGCTAATGTTTCAGGTTCACACGATCGGACTGCAATTTGAAATCAGCTCAAGATTGGGTAGACTAGGTCTGAGTCAGTTTGTAATTTTTTTCCTTTCTTGAGTCTGTTGTATTTGGTGTGGGACCAGTTGGATTGTAAATTGGAAGATCACCTGTTGTTCCCTATAAGATTTCTATTTTTGGTAATATCAGCCGGGACGATATTTATATCATCCTGGACGTTATGTCCAAAATCAGAAACCCTAATTAGGGCATCCTCATTAAGGCAGCCATCAACAGATCGGCCTGGACGATACTTGTATCGGCCAGGATGATAATCTCAATTCAGAAAGAATCAACCACCATAATCAGTTTAGGAATTCTTTGTTTTAGAAAATCGGCCAGGACGATATTACTGTCGTCCAGGACGATCTAACTCAATCATGCCTAAATTGATCTGGTATCTTTGGAAAGCATTAATGGTTGATTGATACGATCACATCGTCCGGGACGATCGCATGATCGGCCAGGACGATGGCTTGGACGATCTACATCGAACAGCTTGTATTCAGGGCGATGATCAGGACGATTGAAATCAGTTTTAAACTAATCGGCCTGGACGATCGTGATATCGGGCAGGACGATGTAACCAATTTTCTTTTGATCGTCCCAAATCGTATCAGGCTGATGAGCTGAATTTGTACTAATCAGCCAGGACGATATACCTATCGTCCTAGACGATAATGTCGGCAACTTGCATTAATGAGCTCGTTTTGATAGCTTCTATTTAAGCTTGGCATGACACTTTGTAAGTGTCTTTTGCAGCCATTGTAGCTTCGTTCTTGTGGGGGAAACTTGAAGAGAGAGCTTGAAAGGGAGAGAGGAAAGGGTGGAGTTTGAGAGGGAGAAGATCCTGTGAGGGGGAGGAACTCAAGGGAGTGTGGTGGGGGATCCACACGGTTGCTCCGGTGAACTTGCACCTTAGTACCATCGGATTCAAGGCTTGTCTCGAGGTAAGTTCACCAAAGAAGAAGATCTCTTTGGTGTCAAAGGACCCGGCGACTCCGCCGCACCGGGGAAGGTGGAAGTGATTTTGTAAGGGCTTCTCCGCCTAGCTGTGGGGGCTAAAGGAGAGACACTTGTTTTAGTGCAATACTTGGAGGGTGCCTCCAAGGAGTGGACGTAGGTCAAGGTTTGACCGAACCACTATAAATCCGGGGTGTTCTTTTCTTATTATCGCTTCCGCATTTATTTTTCTTCCGCACTTTTTTATTGTGATTTTGGTTGGAGTTTTCTCTTTGTTTTAAAGTTTTTCAAATCACCTCTCTCTTTTAATTAGCTTTGAGACTAAGTTCACAGGGCTTAACATCCCTAATGAACTTTCAAGTGTTTTCAGAGCACTTTCTAAACCTCAATTGCTTCCTAGTTGATCATCAGTCATCGTTATCATAAATCATTATTTATCAATAAATCAATTATTATTATAGGTGTCTTTCATTAAATCAATAATGAGTCATTAGACTTTGCATGGCGGCTTAATCAGTGGAGCATGTCCTTCATGGCACCACCTTAGCTCTCTTTTTCTTAAGAATAGATGAGAGTTATCATGCTTTCTATACTTATGATTAAATCTACTAGTGGTGGAGAATGCCCCTTGAGGCACTGCCCTAGTATTAATTCAATTTTAATTCTATATGGTTAGTTGTGAGTCCCAACCTTAGGCTTCCTTTTCATACGATCATCTGCTAGTAGTAGAGCACGCCCTTCATGGCACCACTATAATTTTCTTCTCCTTAATGACAAATGTGAGTTGTCATGCTTTCTTTCCTAACGATTATATCCACTAGTAGTGGGGTACGCCATTTGTGGCACCACCCTAGTATTAATTCAATCTTGGTTTTCTTATTACGTGTTCCCTTTCCTTAGAATCAAAATCTCAAATTTGACCATTTTATTTGGTCAACACCAATATGTGCAGTAGAAATTTGTTTTACTACATATTAGGGGTCAATTATTGACCTCATTTTTGTACAAGCTCATTATGAACCATCTAGACTTATGTGAATTGATCTGATGGTTGACTATGAGCTAGTTGTCAGTCATCCAGAACTCAATCCAAACTTCAACTCAATCTTCTATTCAAACCTCAATTCAATCTTTAATCAAACTTTAACTCAATCTTCAATTTAATCCTCAATCCAATCTTCAATAAAACATCAATTTAATCTTCAATAAAACATCAATTCAATTTATAATACAGTCTTCAACCAAACCTTAATAAGACTTCAATCATCACCTAGTCTATGTCAACCTATCATCACTTGAAGCAGCAGCCTTACATTATAGCTAGGTGATTCAATATATTGCCTAGTTCAGTGCACTAGCACCTAGTTATCACCACTTGACTTTATGTATCCAATCATCAATAATCACCTAATTTGTTTTTATTGATGTGGATGAATCAAACTCAATCAATTAAACTCATAAAATGTATTCAAATTCCGAGTTTTAGACCAAAATTCAAAGTTAAAGGCATGTGTCTTATAACTCTTTTTGGGTGATTTTTCAAATCACATCAAAACTTAGTCAAATGACCACCGATTCATTATCTATCAATTGTATATTTATTAGGCATATCTCTAGGGCATCCTTCCCAATTTGAGCCTAATATGAGGCCTATAACACCAAAAACTAAATTAAAATATAAAGACTATAAAATATACAAATATTTATAACCTATGTCACCAGACCTTCCATTTTATGAAATTTGACCTTTGGGCCTTTCTCACAACATTTGACCATGAACATAACCCTTTTTATGACATGTCAAATATTAAACTGCACTTTGGTGGACCCAAATTGACCCATAGTTGACTAGGGTTCCAAATGACCAAAATGCCCTTTAAGGAAAAATTTTAAATTTTCTCCAAACCTCAATATTACCTTATCAAATCAAATATTGAAACCTCCTCTAATGCATCCTAAGCCTCATTAGGAATGCATTGAACTCAAACCACCCAAACTTTGGTTTGACATGGTTGACCAAGTCAGTCATGATTGACTAAAGTTCCCTTTAACCATTCAAACATGCATTTCAATCCAAATAGTCTTCCCATTACTTGAGAACACTCCCATTAATTTCACACCATTAATCCAAACTCAATGGACCCAATCATTAATCCTAGGTCAACCTGGTTGAGTTGCCTAGTTGACCAACTCAACCAAGTTTGACCAAACACACATATACTTGAATCTAACTCAATAAGGCATTCCCAAGCTAACTCAAACCCTTAGGGTGACCCATTAGATCTCTATGAGAGTCCCTTTGAATGCCTAAGCCTTGGGCTCACTTGGACTAGCCATATGGCTTGACCTAAGTGTCCAAAGAGAGCTCTTCATGAGCCAAATCTCACCCTAAGCCAAATCAAAACAAACCAAAGCATGCGTTGGGTTCCTCATGACCAAAAACATCAACCTAGTTGGCCCAGCCCTTAGGTCAATTTAGGCTAAAAATTGGGCTAACCCAAAGTGGTCAAAACTACCTTGACTTGAGCCAATTCCCAACAAAGCTCCATCAAGCCAAGCTAATGCTTACATTGAGTGGCCCTAAGTCTAATACACCTTCCCTAGTCAACCCAACCCTTAGATTAACTTGGGTCAAGATCTAAACTAGCTCAAAGTGGTCAAAACCACTTTAACTTGAGCTAACTCCCACCACAGATCAAACTAGGCCCAATTCTCTATCACATTGGATAACACTTGACCCAACACACTTTCCCTGATTAGCCTAGCACTTGGCTTGACCTGAGTTGCACCTTAACGGACCCAAACCATCTAGGTTTGGGTCAACCTGAGCCACTTTGGTGAATTGGGCTGTTTTATGCCCAATTGACTTCACATATGAGCTTACTAGACCTCAATATAATTTTTTACCAAATCTTGACCCAAGTAGTGGCCACCTGTAACGCCCCAAGATCTAACTTGGAAAGAATTTCAAGCAATCCATCAACAATTTACCAGAGCTATCTATAACTTCAATCAAACAGTCTAGCAAAAATCTATAACATTTAAAACATCAATGTACAAGTCGATTCATTCCTCAAAAGATCATATACAATACTCAGGAATTACACTATGAACTGACATCTATCCAGTCCTGAGTACAAAAGAATATCTATAACCAAAAAGGATAAAAACCTGGAGATTCCTGATCAACCTCAATCTCCTGCTCCCTTACTCTGATCTGAAAATATTAACTACATATAATGAGCTTCAAAAAGCCCAGCAAGTCACCTAATACCTACAAATGAAATCAAAGAATGGTACTGGAAACAATATGTATGTCAGTCAATCAAATCCATAACAGTCTATTGCACATGGTCAATGAATCTATGCAAATACAGAAATCAAATCAGTAGTCAATGCAGTGGTAGAAAAATCAATAAACAGTAGGAAATCAGTCGATCAGTCAAATCAATCGTATCAAATCGAATCAATCAAAACAATACTATATGGTCAATTAAATCGATCGGTATGAAATCATAAAATCAATACAATAAAGCCCAGTCTATACTAGCAATGAATCACATGCAGCAGTTCAATACAGTGTAGAAGCAATAGTATCAATGAATCAAGAGATGAATCCATAGTATCCATAACCATAGCATCAATGAATCAATTACAGTATCCATATCCATACAGTATCTATAACAGTAGCAATGCGCAATGACAGAATATAAATATCAATAAAATCGTACAATAACATTAAGTCCGTAAATCCGTCTGTAAATCCAAATCAATAAAGCAATAAATCCATCACGAGTCAAAGCCGTACACATGCATTTCAATACAATAGTCTTACTGAACAAGCACGATCACTGGCTATTCGATAATCCATAGTGCTGTTGTAGATATCCATACGTTGGTTCCATAAGAGTCGTCACTCTGTGCCCGTCGGCTGCCCGTCGGCATATTAAACTTCTTATTACTCCCAATCGTTATATTAATGATCAATAGTTTAAAGGAAAGCCCGTCGGCCCACCATCCTGTACAGGTCAAGTCAATCTCCAACCAACGGTTCAACCAGACTCCACTTGTCTTTCAGTATTCAGTATTAGAACAGTATAGCAAATTATTTTCACATTCGTATGCATATCAATTCAAATCATCAATTTCAAAAAATCGGAAATTGTATAGAAAACCGGCGGCATAACGGCAGTATACGGAATTTACAAAAAAATTCCTAAAAATCATAATTTACCAAATTAATACAGAACGTGCATGACAACATTATAAGACTTCTATTCTACTGAAGCAACATCAATCAACAACCTGATATTTATCTATTCGATCAAAATCGCACAGAACCCAAAATAACCGGTAGAATCATTACAGAAAATACTCAAAACGTGTAGAAAAATCATATCAATAACATATCAAAAGTTGTGTGGTGAAAGTTTTGTCAATACAAAACGGTGTGCGTTTTTCGGTAACGAAAACACAATTCTATGCACAAAATGACCAAAACTCAACATCTTCAAAAACAGAAATAGGATTCGGAGTCCTTACCGCGAGATAAACAATCCTTCCAACAACGGCGATGGACGAAAAGCGCTCCGCGGCCTCCGAAATCTAGCTTTTCCTTCTCTTTCTCTCTCCTCAGATATTTTGATTTTAAAAAAAGATTTTCTCTCTCATCAAAACGAGCAGATTTTCTTTTAAAACAAGCCTGATAGGCCCGGCCGATCGCCACATCGTCCAGGATGATATGAACAAAATCCAATCGTCTAGGACGATATCTCAGGACGATAATTAATTTTCTTAGATGATAAAAACCCTTGCTCACTGACTTCTGCCATTCACTGATCGTCCCCAGACGATCCAAAATCGGCCTGGACGATCCTGGAAGGAAAATCAGATCTTGAAAGGCAAATCAAAGGAACGAGCTCTCACAATCTCCCCACCTTAGAAAAATGTCATCCCGACATTTCCCTATGGGTCCGAAGCAAAACGAGATAAAACAAATCCAATCAAATCCAAATCAAAATCAAAACTCGGCGAAAATCATATAAATCACACAATCCAGTCAATCACATGTCAATATGCATGATCATATATCAATCAATCAATTAGTCAAATCAGCTTACCAGTAGAACTTTCTGGTGGTTGTTGATCTTCATAATGCTGTAAACTGTAGATACGTGGCACCACTGGAGGAAGTGCAGGAGGTCGTGGCGCAACAGTCTCCCTCTGATTATCTCTGACGGTTCTATCAGTCATCCGGTTCCCTGATCTCTCACTGTAGGCTCTCGAGCCAATTGTCCTCTGCTGTCCTGTACCTGAATCAGTCCTTCCGCCCAATCCTTTCTGAGGGCAATTTACTGCTTTATGCCCTTGCTGTCCACAGTGAAAGCACTGCCCCGTCAATAAGTAACACTGACCTGCATGTCGTCGACCACAATAAATGCACTCGCTGGAACCAGAAGATACTACTGATGCAGATCCCGATGCAGATCCCCTCGAATCACCATACTTGCTTCTCTTCTCTCTATCCCTTTCTCTACCTGATTCCTCTCGTCTGGCTTCATCTCTCCTCCTCCAGGTGTCGTCATATCTCGATACTGGTGTTGCCAAATCAATCTCTATCAGTCTGGCCCGCTCCACCAACTCAAAAAACTCATGGATCCGGAAGGGTACTAGTGGATGTCTCAGCTCTCTATTCAATCCGTGCAGAAATCTATAGCATTTTTCTTCAGCAGTAGGGATCAAATGAGAAGCATACCTCGCAAGTGCAGTAAACTCGGCCTCGTACTGCATCACTGTCCTGCGTCCTTGTTCCAATCTCATAAAAGCTTCCTGCATTTGTCGTTGAGCTGACGGAGGTACAAACCACATCCGAAACACTGTAGTGAACTCATCCCAGGTGATCTCAGCATTTGTCTTTCCCTGGAATTTCTCTCTCTGCTGTCCAATCCACCATCTCTCTGCTTCTCCCTCAAACAGAAACACAGCCAAAGGTACCTTTCGATTTCCCGGACACTACATGCTGTCAAAGATCTTTTCTACCCTCATTATCCAATCTTCAGCCTGGGGTCCCACAGCTCCTTTGAACAATGGAGGCTTCAGCTTATGAAACATCTGTAAGTGCTTATCAGCTTCTTCTTCTTTACTTCCACTCATCTTATTCTGTGCATCCCCCATCACCTGTGCTATAACAGTAGCCAACTGCATCATACTCTCTGAAGGTACTGGAGCTGCACTGTGTTGCTCGTTTGGTACACTTGATTCCAGATTATCCATTTATCTTTTCACCTGCACAATTCAGAATAAATGATACACACATGCAATTATGTATGCAAAATGATGCACTTACAGCTACCCATTCTACTCAACTCTCAATCCAATCCTATAACTCTGGTAACAATCAATTCTTCCAATAACACTGCTCTGATACCAACTTGTAACGCCCCAAGATCTAACTTGGAAATAATTTCAAGCAATCCATCAACAATTTACCAGAGCTATCTATAACTTCAATTAAACAGTCTAGCAAAAATTTATAACATTTAAAACATTAATGTACAAGTCGATTCATTCCTCAAAAGATCATATACAATACTCAGGAATTACACTATGAACTGACATCTATCCAGTTCTGAGTACAAAAGAATATCTATAACCAAAAAGGACAAAAAGCTGGAGATTCCTGATCAACCTCAATCTCCTGCTCCCTTACTCTGACCTGAAAATATTAACCACATATAATGAGCTTAAAAAAACCCAGCAGGTCACCTAATACCTACAACTGAAATCAAAGCACGGTACTGGAAATAATATGTATGTCAGTCAATCAAATCCATAACAGTTTATTGCACATGGTCAATGAATCTATGCAAATACAGAAATCAAATCAGTAGTCAATGCAGTGGTAGAAGAATCAATAAACAGTAGGAAATCAGTCGGTCAGTCAAATCAATCGTATCAAATCGAATCAAATCGAATCAATCAAAATAATACTATATGGTCAATTAAATCGATCGGTATGAAATCATAAAATCAATACAATAAAGCCCAGTCTATACTAGCAATGAATCACATGCAGTAGTTCAATACAGTGTAGAAGCAATAGTATCAATGAATCAAGAAATGAATCCATAGTATCCATAACCATAGCATCAATGAATCAATTACAGTATCCATATCCATACATTATCTATAACAGTAGCAATGCGCAATGACATAATATAAATATCAATGAAATCGTACGATAACAGTAAGTCCGTAAATCCGTCAGTAAATCCAAATCAATAAAGCAATAAATCCATCACGAGTCAAAGCCGTACACATGCATTTCAATACAATAGTCTTATTGAAAAAGCACGATCACTGGCTATTCGATAATCTATAGTGCTGTTGTAGAAATCCATAGTGTTGTTGTAGATATCCATACATTGGTTCCATAAGAGTCGTCACTCTGTGCCCGTCGGCTACCCGTCGGCATATTAAACTTCTTATGACTCCCAATCGTTAAATCAATGATCAATAGTTTAAAGGAAAGCCCTTCGGCCCACCATCCTGTACAGGTCAAGTCAATCTCCTACCAACGGTTCAACCAGACTCCACTTGTCTTTCAGTATTCAGTATTAGAACAGTATAGCAAATCATATTCACATTCGTATGCATATCAATTCAAATCATCAATTTCAGAAAATCGGAAATCGTACGGAAAACCGGCGGCAAAACGGCAGTATACGAAATTTACACAAAAATTCCTAAAAATTACAATTTATCAAATTAATACAGAACGTGCACGACAACATTATAAGACTTATATTCTACTGAAGCAACATCAATCAACAACCTGATATTTATCTATTCGATCAAAATCGCACAGAACCCAAAATAACCGGTAGAATCGTTACAGAAAATACTCAAAACGTGTAGAAAAATCATATCAATAACATATCAAAAGTTGTGCGGTGAAAGTTTCGTCAATACAAAACGGTGTGCATTTTTCGGTAATGAAAACACAATTCTGTGCACAAAACGACCAAAACTCAATATCTTCGAAAACAGAAATAGGATTCGGAGTCCTTACCGCGAGATAAACAATCCTTCCAACAACGGTGACGGACGAAAAGTGCTCCGCGGCCTCCAAAATCCAGCTTTTCCTTTGCTTTCCTTCTCTTTCTCTCTCCTCAGATATTTTGATTAAAAAAAAGATTTTCTCTCTCATCAAAACGAGCAGATTTTCTTTTAAAATAAGCCTGATCGGCCCGGCCGATCGTCACATCGTCCAGGACGATATGAACAAAATCCAATCGTCCAGGACGATATCTCAGGACAATAATTAATTTTCTCAGATGATAAAAATCTTTGCTCACTGACTTCTGCCATTCACTGATCGTCCCAGGACGATCCAAAATCAGCCTGGACGATCCTGGAAGGAAAATCAGATCTTGGAAGGCAAATCAAAGAAACAAGCTCTCACACCACCAGTGGTCAGAGTGAATGGAATTAAGCTCTACTAGTTCCCCCTTCTCGAGCCCTATCCAAGTCCTTTTTAGTGCTTAAGCTCGTCCGTTTTGTTTTAGGCTTACGAGGCTCAGAGCAGCTACCCCCTATATGTTATAAATCTTGACTCAAGTACGATAATTTTGGTGATAATAAATATTATTATTTCCTTACTGCTATCTCCTTTTAATTGGTTTATTGAGTATATGTTTTTTTTACTTGCCCACTAAAACTTTAGGTCTCCTTTCACTTGTAACTTTAATCAGCTCAAGAATCGGTAAATTAGGGTTGAGTATGTTTGTAGTTTCAACTTCAATGTACTTTTACCTTTCTTAAGTCAAGTCATGTATATGGTAGATATTAAGCTGAGTAACATTGCACACATACACTTAAGGGAGTGAGTTGGTGAGTTAAAACAAATTTTTATTTTTTGAACTAATCATATAATACAATTTATATCATCTTGATCAATTAGTTAACCAGAAAACCCTAATTAGAGAACCCTTTTGTTAATTGAGATTGATTAAACTAATCATATTGAATGATCCTAATTATATAGAATGATTAGATATAATCATAATATTCAGCCGCCAATCATAATTTAGGCAATATTTTAATATTTAAATTTTGTTCTAATCATACAGTATGATATATATTGTACTGGACGATTAGAGACAATCATGCCTAAATTGATCTTGTTATTAAGAGACTAATTATAGTTTAATTACTCAATCACATCATACAGCTTGATCGTATTATATGAACTAAGATATGCATAAGACGATATTTAATTATCACCCATCATCGCTTGTCATACTGGATGTTCGATACAGTCTCTTGAACTAATCGTACAGGATGATCACAGGATCATACAGGATGATCATTAGAATCTCTTGAAGTAATCATATAAACGAATGCATTTTTTAATTTTCAGTAGTGCTATTTTGTACTAATTATATAGGATGATCAAACAATTGTATTGGATGATCCTTGATGGAAAACTAAAATTTAGGGCTTCTTTGGAGGCTTTATAATTAAAATCCTACATTATCTTGTAAGATATCTTTTGTGGTTGAGTTTGCTTGAGTTAGAGCTTAAAGAGAGAGTTGAGAAAACCTTTAGGAGAGAAGAGAGGGAGAGTTCTTATGAGGAGAAGTTGTATAAGCTTCACAAGGTTACTCCAAGCAAAGTTCCTTCCAATTTCTTAAAGTCTCTGCTTTGATTCTTAGGTGGCTCCAGGGAGACATTCTTCAGCACTAGATCGCAGTTCTCTACCAACTCTAAGAGGAAGTAAAAGGATTTTTGGTTCTTTACCATCTATAGGAGGGAGAAAAAGAATTTTAGGTTATCTATCTTCACCAAGAGGGTGAAAAAGATTTAAGGTACTCTGTCACACTTGGTTAGTGAAAGAGATTTTGTAAGGGCTTCTCCGCCTAGCTATAGGGGCTGAAGAAGAGACACTAAAAGGTTTAGTGTAATACCTAGAGCGGAGGCCTCCAGGGAGTGGACATATGTCAGATTTTATCAAACCACTAAAAAATCTGGTGTGTTCATTCTTTTTTAATTTTTCATATTTTAATTTTCACAGTTTTTATGATTTATTGTGTGGTTGAAAACTCTAATTTATTTTATTATTATAAATTTATTCACTTCCGTATATGTTATTAAAATTGTCTAATTTTAGTGTTTTAAAAAGTATAAAAAGTTAAAAAAATTTACCAATTCACCCCCCCCCCCCCCCCTATTGATTAGCCTCAGGCTGGTTTTAAGAGGTTTAACAACCTTCATAAACATTCACTATAGTTGGCAAGCATCTAGCCGTTCACCATATCAATCCTAGCCATCCAAAGCTACGACCATGGCTTGAATAGGGGGTTTCAATTCAAAGGATTACTTTTTTCTCTAGCTTTTCAAAATCTATCTCCAAAGCTCTCTAAGCATTCCCGTTCTTTCTACAACGTCCTAGCCTTATCTAGAGTCAATTCGAGCGAACTCCAACAATCTTCCTCCGCCCTCCACTTGAAGGCCTACTTCTAGTGATCCTTCGGTCGCGTCGTCTGAAGGAGAAGTGCTCATTGCCATCACCTTAAACTATATGATACAAAAACCTACCAATTGGAGCTCTCTTTGAGGAATAAACCCAATCCCAAGCTCCTCGGTTAAGTAGTTGGGTCAAATGTGAAGTAAACCTTCAAACCAATAGATTTTAACCGTTGGATTGAAGGTTTATACCCCATTTGATCCTCTCTATAAATTTTGGCAAAGTTTCATCAACAGTATTTCTTGGATCACATAGGAATACATTTATGACTATGAAGATGTGCATGAGTTTGAAGATGTAATCAGGTTTTGAGTCGCTTTAAACCTTAGCCACTTGATCAACAATCCAAAGGCTATGGTTCACTCCATATTATCCAGTCAACCGTTAATGATTGGCCAGCCAATCGGATGACGTCCGAGTGGAAAGTGCACGGCTGATTGGATAATTCTTCATTTAAAAACTTAAAAAATGCAAAGAACTTTATAAATTCATATCTCCTCACACACTTGACCAAATTAGGTGATCTTAGGCTTATTGAAAAGGTCTTAAGGAGACCTACAAAAGTCGTATGGTCTTTGACTATGATTATGCATAAAACTTAATTATAGTAATTATCCTAGGGGTTTATTGTTATTTCTCTTAGGATTGAACTCACTATCACTTGGAATATTGGGGAATCAATTTTGGGCATATCTCTGACATGTCCTAATTTTCCCCCTCTATTTGATTTAATTAAGGGCATATTTTACTTAATCCAAATTCAAGGGACATTAATTGACCCTTAGGTTTGAATTGAGTTTAATGACTAATCCAATGGGGTTTAGGGTTTAGTTTTTTGTGTGCTATTCATGCTTTGGCTAGGGATTTGATAGCCATTAACTTTATCCCCCCCTGATCTAGATAGCCCAAATTAAATCCATAAAGGCAACCATGCAGTTACCTTAGGTGGTTTGATTAACTACCTTAGAAGGTTCACCATGGCCCTAAAGTAAGTGGGTTTGTATTTTGAGATCACGTGAACTCATGATTAAAATTTCACTAAATTTGTAATCCATTTGGACCACTATTTAGACAACCGAAAATGAACTCCTGAAATTAACCTAGAGCCTTAATTAATTCATAATTAATTCAAATTAAATAAAAATATGTAAATAATATATCATACTCTTCATAATTAATCCTTCTACTCAAGAAAATTAAACGCCACATGACTAGACCTTTAATTTCAGCTCAATTTAATTTTTTAAACAAATTAATATTTTATTAAATTAAATATTTAAATATATTAAAATTTCAAATAAATTTCAAACACTTGAGAACACTCCCATAGGTCATCCATAACCTTTGGGAGTGATTTTAAGAAGTTTGCAATGAGTTAGGAGCAAAACCATTAAAAATTTCTTAATTAAGTAATTTAATAATTCAATTAAATATTAGTAATTTAATTAAATACTCAAACTTTAAAAATTCACAATTAATTTCAAAAAATTCTATTTTAAACAAACTAAAAGGCATTAGACTCTTTTAAGGGTCTAATATTTATTAAAAATGTCAAACCTCTAGAAATTAGTTAAAGTAAAGAAGGACAACTTTTTTGGTCAACTTTAGTTCAAATTTCAATCCAAACTTTAAAAAATTATAACTTAATCTAGAAAACTCTAAATCAAACAAACTTAGTGTCTATTTACTCATCTTAGGGTCTCGTATTTATAAATAATATTAAAATTTTAGAATTTAACTCAAATTTTGATCATTTAATTTATTGAATTAAATTATTCATAAAAAATTCTAAAAATTCAACAAATCATCAAAATTCTAGAAAACATTAACATTATCTTTAAAATTAGATAAACAATCAGAAAATACACAAAAAACACTACATTGATGAAAATTTTAGGATGGACTACCTTGAGCTGCATGGCTACATATCATAAGGAGGTCTGGTTCCTTGAGCCCACTGTGATAACGCTACAAATAGATTCAATAGAGTGTAAATTTTTAAAATCAATTGATTATTAATTATTTAACTATATTTGAATCTTTAATTAAACTACATCAATCTGATTTTTAGGATAGACTACCTTGAACTATGGGGCCAACATATCCTAAGGAGGCCTTGTTCCTCGAGCCCATTATGGCAATGCCACAAACTGGTTGATGATAAATATACTTAGCTTAACTATCTAAATCAACAACTAACCAATTAACTTAAAAATTTCAACCCTTTAATTTCAACAAATTAAATTACTTAAATAATATTGGTTACTACTTTGTAACTCGGGCCTACAAGGTTATTGGCTTAGCCCCAAAGAAAGTTAAATAAACTTCACTGCCATGATGTAAACAAAAGTAATAATCACTCAACACATAAAAACTTATTCTAAAATCAATATCAAAAGATTAAATTCATATAATAGATTGAGACCTTTCTGAATTATTTTAGAATCCTAAAATGCCTCCAACTTCTTCTCTTTTGGTTTCCAAAATAAGTGCTCAAATTTAATCTAATCTCAGTTAAAATCCCAACCTCTTTCCTTTATATCACTCTCTGAAAATTCAAAATAAAATTTTCACCATTATTTTAATCGAGAGTATTTATATGAAACTCAAGCTTTTTACGATGTAATTAACTATGAGGGCTTATCTTCATAAGAGATTTAAAGACCCAAAATTAATTTAAAAGTCAATTAATTCTCTTCGGAAAATAAAAAAAATTAACGACAATCATTATTATCATATTCAAATAATTAATAAAAAATGACAATTTTCTTCCCTTTAGAAGTTATATCATTTGTTGTTATGATCTTGAATATGAAATTAACAATAGTACATCTAGATTATCATACCTAAATATTTGATTGAACATCATTTTGATACTTCAGGGTCATATGTTGTTCCTTCCTATATTCAACTATAATATTCAAAATGAAACTCACCATTTTGAATCTAGATCCATTAGGAAATTTTATCTCTACCTTCTGAGGCGGTATATTATTTTAAATGGTCTGTTTGATTTCAAGAATTAAAATTTAAAATTTAAAAATAAATTAAAATTTTAATTGCTTTGCACTCTTTCCAAAGCAAGCAAAGCTTTTAAAAACACCATGTCAGTAACCACCACAGTGGAGGAAACTCTTCAGCGCTGTGACGTTAATTCATTTTATAGGCACCACGACATAAGTCTCTCGAGCATGGTAGAGCCAAAATCTATTTTCTTTGTTTTTTTTTATAAATAACACAATTGTAAGGTTTGTAAGGGAGTTCATTTACTTAGTAAAAGCCAGCCTTCAAAGTGTCTCACTTTAATTTTCTTAGGAGTGACAACTAAGAAAATATAGAGAACACTTGATCCACTTTAATAGAGTATTTGATTAGTGTTTGTGGAAGTAATTCTGTAAGTTCAAGGAACGGTGTAGAAGATATTGTAGAACCATCCAGTGATATATTTTCTTTTGTACTTCCTTTTTTTATGCAATTAATGAAAATGAGATTGCTTCATTTGTTCTTCATGTCTTATAAAATTCTCTAACTTTGGATTGATTATGTAAATTAAATATGAAGAACTAATAATTTCACTTAATCTTTAAAGTGATGATATGATGATTTTAATATGCCATATCTTCATTTAATACATATAATGATCAATGTGTAGTTGATATCACGAGTAATATGGAACCTAGGACTAGGAAAGCAGACACTATTAGGTATGTTAGATTGGTATGATGCAATTATAAGTATAATTCTTGCTATCTATCAAATTTATAGAGATGGATTATCATGAGGGGGTAATTAATAGTACATACTTTACTTACTCCTCTAAGACTTTTATAAGGTAACAGACTATGACAGTTCAGAGTGGTATTAAGAGTGGAATGAGTTAGGCCCTTCCTTTATCTCTCCATGCTTGACTTAACTGTCAATGATGTATATGCTCTGAATAACATCACATTAAAAAGAGAATAATTATGAAAAGTATTAATTTACATTTCATCACTCTAAAATATTTTATTCATATAAGTGTATCCATTATTTTGATATTAATTTTTATATAAATGATTGAATCTCCTTCAATCCTTAGTTTTATTGAGTAAGATAATTATTATAATTATAGTAGACAATACTTTTATTTGCAAGTAAACATTCTTTCTTGTGAGATTGATACTATACTCTATCACTATATTATATGATTTGACACATATACTTACATATATTAAGTGGAATTTTTATATAAAAGAAAACCTAAGCATTATTTAGGAATTGATAGAGCCTTAGATCATATTCCCAATTCTTCAGATTACTTCATCACCCCCCATCACTACTTTACTCATATAATTAAATAACAGGATCATCTTTCACCCAACTTAGAGATGAGAAATTAAGCCATTTGACTCACCTGGCAAGTCTATACACTATATTGGGGGTTCTCGGTCATGACAACCCTATGATTTTTTTTTAACTTTTACTGAGTTGACCTTTTATACCCTTGAGTTTAAGGAGGAACCCAAGAAACTTATATAATCTTTCACTAAAGGAACACTTTAGGTGATTATGTTGCATATTGTATGTCTTAGGATCGAGTGGCAAAGTCTCCTTTAAATCTCAAATGTTCTTCTCAGGTGAATTGCTTTCACAATTATGTCATCCATGTATACTTCTATCTTTCAATCCTTTTGCCACTTGAAGATGTGGTCCATCATTATTTTATATGGTGCCCTAACATTTTGTTTCCTTGATGACATCACCTTGTAATAGTATAGACCTTCACCTATGATGAAGGATGCCTTATTGGAGGGTGTATTTTTATTTGATGGCACCTAAAAAAAGGCATTAAAAAAGCTTATCATCGAAAATTCTATTATTGAATCAACTAATAAGTCAATCATGGGGAGTGGGTAACCATCCTTTGGAATCATTAAGTTGAGAATCATGATGTGGATGCACATCCTCCACTTAACAATCACTTTTTCTGCCAATACAGCCTTAAAAGGTAGTTAGGGTATTGTACTGTGAAAACTTTAAAATTTTCATTTTTTTGTTGACCTAGAGAAATCAATAATTATTTCAGGAGTCATTATAAGACCAAATCACAAAGCATCTTCACCAGAATATTTATAGTGTTTTGTTTTAGCTTCTTTAATTTTTTTTCATAATTTTTAGGTACAACAACAACAACAACATCAAGCCTTTATCCCACTACGTGGGGTCGGCTACATGAATCATTTTTCATAATTTTTAGGTATTATTAAATTTTTTTAAGAAATTGACACATGTCGGTACAATTAGGGTTTTTGAGACCATCAGATATCCATTTTGCAAATCAATTTTATAAAAAAATTTTAAATAAAATGAGTTAATTTATGAATGTTTTTCTATCAGATTTGAAATTTTGGATTTAAAGAGGTAAATAAATTAAAATAAAACTATTATTTTAATACTAAATCATTAGAATAACTATTTATATTTTAATAATATCTAATTCCATTAATATATTATATAAGCTTTCATTTTAGTTCCCTAAATAGAGAACACAAAATGTGTTTGGAGAAAAATAAGAGAAAAAGAGGAGAGTTAAAGGGGAAAAATGAGATTTTGGGCAACTTCAGACTATTTTCATCTGTCAGGCCAATTGGAAAATTTATTGGTCTCAAGGTAAGTCATATTATGGCTATCTTAATTTTCAAAAATGCATAATTTTTAGCAAATTTTTCGATTAAAATTTTGTATCCATTAGTAAAAAATGGGGATAACTTTGCACAGGTAAAACTTTCATCACGTAACATTTTGTGTGTTATAGATATTATGATTATGCACATTTGAATATTTTTTTAAAATTTTACAATGGGGGTTTTAAAATTTATGAGGTTTTTATTGAATAAAAATTATCTAGATATTAAAAAATAGTGTAGTACAATAAAAGTCTTAAAACATCATTTTACATAATCTCTTATAATTTGATAATTTTCTGAAAATGTGCCTTTTTCCTAGTAGGATTTTTGTGTCTATTGTTATTCAACCTTGTGCAATTTTTATAGAATATTCAATTACTCTTTAACTATTATAATGTGATGATATATATATATATATATATATATATATATATATATATATATATATATATATATTATATATATATATATACATTTGTGATTAAATTATATCTTTTGGGAGTTATAAAGGGTCATAATCTTCTTAGATTCTATTTGTGTCATGGAATTGCTGGGAGCTATAAGGGGTTATAATCCTTTTAGATTCTATCTGAGATAAGAATATGTGATATGTTCTGGTGTTATAAGCACAAACAAAAATGGAGTCATAAGGGGACATAATCTTTTGAGGTTTTGTTTGGATCTGAAAAATGTAATATGAACTACTATATGATATGAATTTCAATTTATTTATTTTTTAATATTATTATTTAAATCATGAAATAACTATTATGCATTTATTACATCTATTAGTATAGTGATTTATTTAAATTACATTTAACAGCTTTTAAATTTTTAATAAAATATTTGATAAAAGAATATTTAAAATTTTAGATTGGTTTATGTGGCTTGTTGAGCTATTGTAGCTCATTATGGCTTTGCTTCTAAATTTCAAGAGTTGGGAAGGGGAATGAGATTGTTGACTAGTAGTTCAGGATTAGATCTTAGGTCATAGGTATTTTGCTATTTTGATTTTTATACAATCGTAGCAAGTTAAATTTTTAGTTCTGTAGCTCTTATATGTAGTCATATATTGTAGTGTAGATATTTATTTTAATAAAATGAAAGAGACCTAGTGAATGAGTTATATTTAATATTTGAATATTTTAGTAGCTATGTAGTATGTAGTTTAGTTCAATGATTATTAGCAGAAAATTTGAAATAATTCAAAAACTATATCTTGAGAATTACCTGTCACATGTACCTCCCTAATAAGGTTGGTGTCAAGCAACTATTTAACTTCCTGCTTGATCGCCTCGACCAGTATAACTGTCTATTTTTTCATTAATGGGCTTGGCATCTCTTCTTACGTTATATATATGGTAGATAATTTCGTCATCAATGCCTAACAATTCTATTACTATCCATCCAAAAAAGTTGATATCTTATGATCCATTTCCAAAACTACTGTTCTGATACCACAAAATATTTTCACAACCCAACTCAACAAGTCACACTAATGGGTAGGTTTTATCATGTTAAGCTATGACAGGTAAATTTCAATATCTAATTTTTAAAATATTTTAAATTTTCTTTTAGTACTCATTTTAAAACAAACAACAATAAACTACATAGTTAATAAAATATCGAAAGTGCTAAAATAAACTCATCCAAAATATTTACTTTTCATTTATCATCAAAATGCCATAAATACAATCATAGTACATGGATATAAACAAAAGCTAAAGAACTAAATTATAAAACTTTTCATGACTATACAAAAAATAACATAAGAAATACCTATAACTCGATTTGATTCTTAAAATTGTTAATCAACAGGCTCCTTTCATTTCTCAGACCCTGAAAATAGAATGCAAAATTGTAGTGAGCTAAAGTAGCATAAATGTTACAAACACCAATTTAAATTTGTAAATATTTCTTTTACTAAATATTTTTAAGAATATTTAAATACAGTATAATAAATCATTGTGCTGAGCAAAGTAATAAGAGCATGACAATTATTCAAAGAGTTAATATTAACATTAAGCAGTCAAATAAACTAAAATTCATACCATATAATAGAACATATTAGATTTCTTTGGTCCTTAATAGAATCTAAAAGGATTATAACCCCTTATAACTCTCTTTTATACTTATAGCTCCAGAACATGATATTTTGTCACCAGAATATACCCATAGACACCGGAACATGACATTTTACCACTAGAATATCCCCGTAGGCATTAAAACATGATATTTTACCACCAAAACATCTTGTATATGCACCAAAATATCTTTCTTTTCAAAATAATTTCTTCAAAACTTTTCAATTCAATCATTAAAACATATAATTCAATTAAATAAACACAAATTTCATCGCATTATAGAAATTAAAGCTCATGCCATAATTGCATAATTTTTATAACTGTAGGCAACAAAAATTTCTATTGAGTAAAAATTTACAGTTTCAAAATATAATCAAATTACTAGAGATTGTATAAAATATTTTTTAAGACTTTAATCATACTATAACACTATTTTTTATAGTCCTGATTATTTTCTATTAAAAATGCAAAAATTACAAACCCTTAATATAAAACTTTTAAAAATTATTTAAAATATTTGGAATCTCAATTTTTATAGCATATAAAAAGTTACATGGTGAATGTTTTATTAGTGCAAAGTTATCATTGTATTTCAGTAACAAAAATATAAATTTAATCAAAAAATTCAATACACTTCATATTTTGAAAATTGAGATATGTATAGTATGATCTACCTTGATCTAGATAACTTTCTAAACTATGTCGATGGCTAAAACATAATTGAAGTGGCCTAAAATCCCTTATTTTCTTTTCAAAATCCTCTCCCTCTCTCTTATTTCGACTACCAAGACATTCAAAATGAATTGAAGAGTGAATTTAAAATAGATTAAAGTGTAGATAATGGCCTAGTACTACAACACCACTATTCAACACTACCACACTAGTTCAAATTCTAAAAACTTGGAGCATAATACTGGGGTGCCACTGTTGAGCAGCTAGGCGCTAGTGCACCAACATTTCAATGCTAAACAACAAAACACCTAGCCCTCCAGTGAAAAACATTCTAGATTTTCCTAAAATACTTTCAAACCTCTCGAACCCACTCTAAAGTGCATGTAGACCTTTTTTATACACACATACAAAAGAGTTCAATATATGAAATTTCAAGTATTTTCCTTTTTTAATTCAAATCAAAGTAGATTAAATCAAATGATGAACCTGGAGGTGTCATAACTCTCCCGTACTTAGAAAAAATGTAATTCTAATATTTCAAAACTTAGATCTCATATCACATAAATAAATTGGGATACTGCTACAAGTAACTTCTTTTAGTCTATTCTTCTCTGAACTTTAATTATTAAAATCTACTTATTTCTTAACTTTTAACATCATATGATAGAATCCTTTTCGGTTCTTTCCTACTCATTCGGATGTTCCTCGTTGTCTTCAACAAATATCTTATTTTAGAATAGATACCATTTTCTACAAGCGACACATAAAATATATTATGAAGTTAAGAATGTTATCTGACAATTATAACCTATCATTATTTTCAGAAAATTATTATCTTTAATTTAAAGTTAAAATTAGTTTAAAATTTGAATTATATTTTAAATTATTTTAAATATTAAAATCTTTTTTTTTTTAAAATAATTAATTTTAAACATTTAAATATTTTATAAAAAATTTATAATTTTATTTTAAAATATATATTTTTTTATTTCAGATTAACATTCAAAATATTTTAATTTAAAATTTATTTAATATGTAACTTTTTTTAAATAATTATTATTTATATTTTAATGTATTATTATTATTTAAGTAATATTATATTATATTATATATATATATTATATATTATATATTATATATATATATATATAATTTTAAAATATAATAATAAAATTTTATTTCATTTAAAATCAGAACCCCACTTGTAATGATTTAATTTAAAACTAAAGATATATTAATAAATATTTTCTATTTTAAGTAATTCTAATTAATAAAGCATTTAAATCATTAATTAATAGTTAATTAAATTGAAATTCAATTATTTTTATAAAATTAAGAAGAATTATTTTTATTAAAATATTTTTTAAATATTAGGGAATTATTTTAGTTATTTAATTTTTAATTAACAAATATTTTTTTAGTTTAGATTATTTTAATTAATTAAATATTTAAATCATTTAATTAATGATTAATTAAATTAAAATTTTAATTATTTTTTATTAAACTTTTTTAAATTTCAAAAGAATTAATAATTAATTTAGTATAATTTAATAAATATTTTTAAATATTAACTATTTTTAAATTATTTTAAATCCCTTTTAAATACTTTAAACTTCAATAATACATAACTAATTCATTTTTTAATCATAAAAATACCTAAAGTACCTTAATTTTTTTAGAAATTTATGAATTTTAATTTAAAATTATCTTCAAATATTAAAATTTTATTTTTCTTATTTAGTTATCTTCCATATTTAGTTATTATTTAAATAAATAATACATGAAATATTTTTAAATTAAAAATAATTTTGAAATTACTTTAAATTCTCTTTTTGGTGACCAATGGACCTCCCATCTATTTCTGTATTTATTTACATTGAATTATTTTTTTTAATTACTTTACTTTTAAACTTATATATTACTATAAAGTATTTTAAATTATTTTAAAATTATATATATTATTAAATCCATTAATTTTGGGAGGTCCACTTTAAGAAATTTTAAACATTAATTATACATATGAATAGCATTCATAGGGGAAAGATTAGTGGATGATTTGCTCTAATCATTCACTAATCGCATCATTAAGCGTGCTTAATTACTTATTTTATCATATTTTGCTTGTGTAGGACGCATGAACACCTAGCCTAGGCTCTCCTAGATCTAAGGATATGGTGTGCTATGTGTTTGCTGAATTTCTCTATATGTTACCCCAAGGGTTAGTCATTAACATTGACTTAAATCTGCATAATGTAGTGATACCCCAAGGATAATAATTAAGGATCCGTCTAGCGAACTTAAAAAAAATTTTAAGAGTTAGTCTGCATCCCTGATTGAAACAAAACTTTAAACACTTAAACTTAGTGACATTATAAACCTCCTACAAATTCCTATGAATTTTAAGGAGCCTTTAAACTCCTTAATTAACAAATCCTGATTTACCCTCTTAATTATGCCCCGAGAACTTCAAAAAATTCTATTAAATCCAAATTAAATCAAAAAATTACCTATAATATATCAAACTCTTTATAATCTTGTCCTTAATATCAAAAAATTAAAATCCCTTTAATTGGACTTTAATCTTAACCTTAATTTAATTTTGATTAAAAAGTACTCTTTTAATTAAATTAAATAATTTAAATTATTAAAAATTCTAAATTTTTTCAAAACACTTGGGAACATCTCTTTAGGTCATTCCTGACCTTTGGGGTGATTCCAAGTAGTTTGGAGCTGATTTGGATCAAAAACCATAAAATATCCTTAATTAAAAAATTTCAATTGTTCACTAATTACCCCAAACTTTGAAAATTTATAACTAATTCTAGTAAATCCAAATTGGGAAAATTAGAAGTCATTCAAATCCAATTAAAATCTAGTTTTTATTAAAAATATTAGGTTTTCAGAAATCGACTTAAATTAAAAGTCAGATCTTCGATCATCCGTAGTTTATTAACTAGGGCCCAAAACTTCTAAAATTCACAACTTTACGTAGAGAACTCCAAACCTAGCAAACTCATAGTCTAATTACTCATTGTAAGGTCTAATATTTAACAAAAATGCTAGAACCTTTAAACCTAATCTATTTTTAAAAGTGACCTTTTGGACCCTTTAACTTAGCAGGTAGGATGACCCGGACATTCCAAAATTTGCTAATCCAACTTAAACTTCAAAGAATGCTATCCTAAGAATTTAAATTGACCAACTAACTAAATTAACTAAAATGGACCACAATTCATTAATACGTAAACCTTAACTAAACTTCCCCTTTTGACCTTCAATAAACTCAAACACAAAATAACTTCAGATATGAACTGCTTGGGATGTTGTATATTAATTGCTTGGAATTTTCTATTAGGTAACCTTGTAGGTTGAGTTTGAGTCTAGATTTATTTTTTAAATGATGTAATTTGTAATATAATCGAGTTATAAAAATCTTTTGAAAGTGAGGCATTTTAAACACTAGGTACCCAAAGAGTTTTAGAAGGCCCATAATGGGGAATTTCTTTTTTATTTGGGTGCCCTTATGAATGATGAATCTTATGAAGTCTAAAGGAAAATGAATCCCGAAGGAGACAATTTGGAGGAGAACCTGAAGACGAAGATGAAGATGAAATGCCTTGCTTTTAAGACTTGCATCATTTAGTAGTATTAGAATCCAGGATATTGTCGGTGGAGTCTGGCCACCATTACTTTTCTATACACTCTGGTTGTACTATATATGTCACTTACCATGGACTTTTCTTCTTCTTTTTTACTCTGCCTAGTTTTAATTATATTTATGTGTTTACTATTATTTGTGCCATAGAAATTACAAGCTTTTTTATATTTCTTTCTTGCATGTGAATAGTCTGATTTTATTAGGCTCTCTAAAGACCAAAAATCTTTTCTGCTCGTAATTAAAACTTAATATTTCTGGAATTAAGTAACATAGAAACTTAACGTTTAGGGAATAACTAGAATTGTCTAGGGTCGCATGCATATTAATGCATTCCCTCTCTCCTTCTTTATGACACTTCCCCGCCTGTTGGTAGAGTCCAGATAATATGACCAATGACGATGATGTGCTGGATCTGGGAAAGTCTAGTCTTTTCTAAAAAATTATTTTTAAGCCTTTTTTAAATTACATGCATTTTTGGTTTGGAGACTTTAACCAACATGCATTTCATTAGAAACCAACTAAATCAAAAATTTAATTGCATTAGCTTTAGGGGCATTCACCCTACATAAGTCTAGGGACATTCACCAATTAGGAAACTCTTTAGATATCAATCTTACTTCCAAAAACTTACCCACTCACCTATCTTTCATAAATATGACAACATGGATTTTATACGTTTAGGAGGTTAGCTAGCTTTCCCTTTCAGGTAGGACATAACCCTATAATACATTAGTTAAGACACAGGTATTATTGTTGTATAGAATATCAAACCCACTCTAGATTTAGGATTCAAGACTACTACATTTGGTATATCATGGTATATCTCATCAGTGGGTAAGTCTCTATTCTTCAGGGGTTATAAATCCTGCCTATCTATATCACCTAGATGACGCCGCCTCCATCCTTCTCTCATGTATGCTCTAAGTGTATGATTTATTTCTTTTCTCCAATTTCTTCTCACTACCTTAGTCCATTCGGATGTTGGTATGAGTCGTGTATGTTAATTAAGCCAGTTGAACCATTCCTTCCATTTGAGTAGGATTTCCTAGTCTCCTTCCTATGTGACAATCCCATTTGAAAAGAATAATATAAAATCTATAATCGAGAGTCTTCTTAGGCCCTAGGCTTGAGATGCAATTAATCACGAGAGCTTGCGCCCATGGGAAACCAAATTCCACCATTAAATAAACCCCACTCGAGCTATTGTGTTGGGTGGAGGAAACCCGTTGTTTCGATCAGGTTGTTCATATTATAACCCATCAGGGTGCATTGGCGAGAGCCATTATCCTCAATGGTTAATTATATGTGCAATCTAATCTGCCCCTCCAGTGGCCAACTTGCGAAGAGCGTGAAGGCTTATGAGTGTCTCATCCCTCGGGATGGGGCGATCGTATACCCATCGCATTATATCCCCTGGACAGCTGTTGACCTCATTTTTGTATGAGGTCATTAAGGACCCATCCAGATCAATCCTGACCCTACATCAATCCAGCCTCTAGACCCTATGATCTATTTGATCCATAGGATTCTTCCAGACCTCAGATCTTAGGATCCTTCTAGCCTCTAGGATTCTTCTAGATTTCAAACTCTAAGATTTCTACTAAATCCTAGGACTCTTTTAAATTCCAGACTCTAAGATCTCTATTAGAACCTAAGACCATTCTAGGTTATGGACTGCAAGATCTACTTAGACCCTGAACCAATCTTAGTCTTAGGATCAATTTAGACTCAAACCATTCTAAACTCTAAACTCTAATTCAAACCTCAAGCCCACTCAATTTTCAAATCAAAATCTGGACCTCAACCTATCAAGATCTTCAGCCTATATTGATTCCAAATTTAATTCAAATGTTGATTATGCTCCTTCAAACTTTGATTCTATCTTATTATCCATAATTTCTCTATGATTACAGATGATATAGATAACTCAAATCCAATCAATCAAACTCAAAATCCAGATCAAATCCAAAAATCCAGACTAAAAACCTAAGTCCAAGGGCTCTTTCCTAAAGGCCTTTTCTAGTGAAATTTCAAACACCTTGAAACCTAGCCTAATAGCCTTTAATTCAGGGTCTGTCAGTTGCATAATGATGGGACATGTCTCTAAAGGCTACCCTCCAAATTTGAGCCTATTCTGAGGTCTCTAACCTTATAATCTAAATCAAAATCCAAAAGCTGTAAAACCTTCAAATATTTACAGCACATGCCACTAGACCTGTCACCTAGAAGATTCTGACCTAGAGCCCCATCTCCAAGCCTCTGGTCACTTCCAGACCATTATCTAGACCTATTGAAAATTAAACTATATTTTTTGGACCCACTTTGACCCCCAGTTGACTAGGGGTCAAAATGACCAAAATACCCCTATGGTGCTCAAATAAGCATTTCAAACCAAATGAACTCCAAATTGAATGCAACCACCTCCAACAAGTTTCAAATGTCATTTGAAACCTGTTGGACCCATTCTCAGGCCCTAGGTCAACCTGGTTGACCTAAGAAGCCCTTTAAGGGTCCAAATAGGTGTTTTGACCCAAATGACCCATTTAAACCCTGGAACTACCTCTACCAGACTTTAAATATTGTATCAAACCTGTCTAGACTAGACCTATACTTTGGTTCAATCTGGTTGACCCAGTCAACCTAGGTTGACCAAAATCAACCCTTAAGCCCTTTTTACTTTGAATTAAATTCCAAATGCACGCAAATTTTTGTCAAACCCTATCCAAGCTATTTTAATTAATTCCTCAAGTGACTTTGCCTGCCACCTCAACAATGAACATGGTCAGTTGACCAGTCAACACTTGGTCAACAAACCTCTAAATGCCCAAAATGGTTGATTTCAAGTTAGCCCAATTCCCCACCAAATCACTCTAGACCCTATTTGAGTCACTCATGCACCTAGGCAGTCAAATTGAATGTTGGAACGTCAATAACTGGTCAACAACCTTTGAGACCCCTTTTAAGTGATTAAATCCATATGCTTAAATTAATTCCCCCTAATCCAATCCACTCAGCCCAATTTAATCCTACTCTAGAAGTTTCTTAGGCTTATATAGCCTTGAATCTTGATCCAATGGACTTAAACTTTCCATGTGCTCAAATCAAGACAAAACACCCTTCCATGTAGGATGTCCTTGATCCATCCTTGGCATTCTGCTCCCACCAATCTCCCAACGACACATGGCAGCATCGGAGTCCAGCCATTTTGTCCTGCCGTCCAAGTAACCTGGGGACGTTTGAATAGGTAAAACCCTAGGAAAAGAGCCTCATTCGATCCTAGCCTTTCTCTCACCACTTCAAGCCTCTACAGCCGAGCTCTCTGCTCATTCAAACCCTCAACCATCTCCTCTTCACATTCCGATCAAAACCTAGCCGTCAAAGCCCGCCGACGAGTGGATTCCAGCGAACTTAAGTTCGAATCCATCCAAAGCCTATTCCAGGCGATCCGTGGCGTTTCGGAGCGTGGATCCAACTAGGAACTTAATCGTGGATAGTCTACAAGCTCAACCATCCATTAAACGGTTCAATCCGTCCGAAAATCAAGGTGAAAATCCTAAACCTAGCTTAGGACACTTAGGTTAAATAAATTTCGTTTGGATGCATCTTAGTCTATAAAAATATATCCCCATGATTTCTATTCACCTAGGCTATCTAGGTTTAAAATTTTAAATGATTTGGTTGACTGTACCAAAATAACAAGCCAAAAAATGATTCCAGGGGCGTTTTCACGGTCTCGTTCAGGTATGTGAATTTTTGACCATTGATCATCTGATCAACAGACGATATTTCGTTCGTCTGTATTCGGTCCGACGTGTATTAGCCGCTAGGTGTTGAAACTTCTGTCTGACTACATCTGGGCCTTTGGCTCATTACCACGGGATCAATTTTCTACCATCTGATCTTCTTAATTGAGATCAAATGACGGGATGCCATTTCCGCCGTCGGATGGAGCCCCTTCGATCCGATGGTCGTCATTAACCACGTGCTGTGATAAGTAGATGCCGTGTGGTACCCTGTGCCAATGATTGGGCTCCGCACCGCTCGGTTTTAGAGTGCTCATCACTGCATGCCATGCACATCCCACTGCCAAACTCCATTTAAAACGTATTAAAATTGTTTTTATTTTTTTTTTTAATCCAAAAATTTCTAAAAACTATTAAAATTATATAAAAATTTGTATTTATACAAATACTATCAGACGTTTAAAACATTAATTTAAAATTTAATTTTAAGATAAAAATATTAATATATTTTAGAATATATTTTAAGTAGTAATCATTTTAATAAAGTATTTAATTAAACAAATATTAAATATCTAATAAAATTTAAAAGTTTTTATTTTAATACATTATTTAATATTTTAAAATTATATATGTTCTTTATATTTGAAATATTTTCAAGGTATGTGATTTATAATATAATATATAATTATATATATATATATATTTATTAATATATAATATATTAATTATATATTTAAATTTAAAATTAATTTAATACGGATATATGTATTTTTAAATAACATTTCCCAGATGTTTAGGTATTAATTAATTATTTAATTAAACTTAAGTCCAAAATCAATTTTAATAGTTAAAATCTAAATTTTAAATTCACTGTAATTTTAATTCATTAATAGGGTATTTTTTGAATATTAATTAATTTACAATTAATTCAAATTATATATTTAACCGCAAACTTTAAAAATTCAAAAAAATATCATTTTAATTCAAAAAAATTATAAATAATATAACAAGTTTTCAAAAATTAGACATTTTAATTTTAAAACTTTATCAAAATTTAAAACTCAATTTATTTTGATAGATGTTCAATTAATTGAATATGCTTAATATTTAATTAGTATTTAATTAACTATAATATTAAATATTTTGAAAATTAAAAATATTTTTGTGGTTTAAGTCTTATTGAATAAAATAAGGGATTAATAAGTGTAATCAATTTTTTATGCACTAAATCTTGTCTTAATTACATTGTGTTAATTATTCCATGCATGCTTAGGAAACACACACCACTAAGCTAGTGATCTCTAGTTTTAAGGCTTGTTTGATTATATGTGTTTATTCATGCTTATCAAGGGTTAGAGAAGATTTGATTTGAACTATTCAAACGTAATGTCATTAAGAGACAATAATTAGGGACTTGTTAGAGAACTTAGAATATTTCAATAATTAGGATTCACCTCCTCTTGAATTTGAAACTGACCCAATCTAACTTAGTGACACTCTTAGCCCACAGGAAAATTATTCACTGGTTTTAGGACATCATTAAGCCCCCCTAATTAAAATTTTCTAAGTTCAGCCTTAATAAGCCCTTAAACTTAAAAAAAATGTAATAAATCAAGATTAACCCGAAAATACATGTAACTCCTCTAACTGACCAAAATCAGTCCTTAACCAATGAAAATTGAAAGCCCCTTGATTGACAGCAAATTAAACCTTAATTTAATTTAATTAAAAATCAATATTTTTATTAAAATTTTAATTATATTAATCAAATTAAAAATTCAAAAAACTCCCAACACTTGGAATCTCTTCCTTAGTCATTCCTAACCTATGAAGCATGATTTCAAGGATATGGGATCTCATTTGGAGCAAAAATCACACAGAAAAGGGCCTTAACTAAATATTTTAATAATTCTATAAATAGTCAAAACTTTAATAATCTATAAGGCATTCACTCTTAATAATGCCTGAGTATTTAATTACAAAATTCAAAAATCAAAAATCTGCAATTCAAAAAAGTCACTTTTATGTCAACTATAGTTCTAAACGTAAGTTCAAAACTTCAAACCTTACTATAACCAAATGTAGAAAAATTCCAATTTCCAACGTACTTACATCTAACTGATTGTAGTAAGGTTAGATTTTAATAAAATTTATAAACTTACAGAAAAACCCTTTTCAAAAATTCAAATTTTTGAAATTTAATAATGTTAAAATATTAAATTCATAAATTCAAAAATTGTTTAAAAACTCCAGAATCCCTAACCAACCTACAATCAGTAATCAACCACCTTAATAAAATTCATTAAATTTCCCAAACTTAATCAAATCAATATCAGTAATTATACCGGGTGACCACTTGTAAACCAGGGCTAGCGAGGCTATTAATATAAGCCCAAGGAAGGTAAATAAACTTCACGGCCTTGGTGTAAACAAAGGGGCCCTTGTTATTATAAATAATTAAGAATCATCTAAAATTGACTTCAAACCATTTAATACATAAACTCTATATTAAATCCCTTTAGGAGCCTTTCAACAATCTAAACTTTAAGCAACTTCAATCTAGATAACTACTTAGACATATCAAAAACCACACGAACCTACCTACACACACCGTAGATGGTTATGCTAGACAACCAATCTATTTTAGTGCTAGGCCGTGTTTACTTTTCCGTTGTGGCCGGTGTTTTCGAGGTTTTCATTGCAATGTTGTTTGCTAATTAGATGATGTATTTACTTTACTTACTTGCTGTACTGCACTTCGTACTTGTGGTTGTTTGTACATTAGATTTACCCCTAGTTAGGGACGGAATTATAACTGTGCAGTCTTATGCAGGTGGGCCGATGCTCATATATGGAGTTAAAATCAAGGGGGCAATTAATAAAGATTTTATATATATAATATATAGATATATATATATATTATATATATATATATATATACTAACTTTATCACGGGTACCTGCCGCGGCTTAATGACCCCCTTTAAAAAATAAAGCAAAGTGTGGCTCAAATAATGCATTTCATAATTTTTATTTTAACGTTAGGAATCTATATAATATTTATATATATAAATAGCTGTTGATCTATTATGACTAACCTTGCAGGATTCGGTAGTCTAGAGTTTTCTTTAAATTTCAAATGTAATTGATTTAAAGGTTGTAAATATTTGATAAAGTATGAGTTGTGGGATATATATTTTCAACTTGAATCCAAAGAGGTGAAGGACATCCTAAGGGAGAGTCTTCTTCCATTGAAGTCAACTTAGGATCCCTTTCAATATATCCAAAGACAAAATTATAACCCGTCTTATTAAGGGTAGTTCTTTCATTTGGTATTCCTGATCCAACGAATCAAGACGTTCATGAGAATGAAAGAAATGGGGCGACGAGAGATCCAACAAATCCTCAAACAACTTTAATCTTAGAGATAGAATACGGGTTGTTGTTAGTGGTGCGAGTCACTGGCCCTTTAATGTTTCTTGAAATGTCTGTGATGTAATAATTAGTGGCACTTATCATATGTACATTCCAATTTCGATTATTAATTAATTGATTTATTTAAATTGATTTACGCAATTAGAGAACCTACCTTTCTAGTCTTTTTTATTGGACATGCCTGCATTTGTTTGACACTGGAAATTCGAATTTAGGCCTTAGGGGTTTTGTCAAAAAATTCTTCTACTTTAATTAAATAAGATTTTAATAAGATAGAAACTCTAAACGGTCCTAAGAAATAACGCCGGACACGCGAGGGTTTTCATGCATCATTTTAATGTTACTACTACTCTATTTGGCAACTCTCCTGCCTTGTGGTATCTGCAGACCACCTGCCTATGCGGTGGCCGATCCTGTCAAGGGCTGTTATGCACATCTCTAGGGAAAAAACCTATTTCTAAGCAAAAAATTTTTAAACTGATACATAGATTTATGCATATCAAACGAGTTGATATAGCATGCCATTCTATTATAAAAAATTAAAATTGAGTCTATATATTTAATGCATTTATTTAGACATCAAATACCCAATAGTAAGTCTAAGGGCCAATTAGGATACCGCTCCAGATGGCGGCCCCCAACTCCTCTTCAAAACTCCAATCTAATTAATGTGCCCCACTCTACATAAATTAACCGGACTCATAATTTAAATCGTTTAGGTGGTTTAGCTGATCTCCCCAATCCAGGGCCGGGTTAAGACCAGATTCGCCACTACATTGCTAAGTTGCGGGCCTTTTAAAATGCCCATTTTAAACTTAGATTCTGGGGCGGCTGGGCATAGTCCTCAACTTTCGGAATTGAATCCCAAAATGTTATAACGAAAACACCAACTTCAACTAAAAAAACATTTCTTTCAATCAAATCAGCCCAACAGTTTGGATAGGTTGGAGTGTTTTTCTGAATTGTTTCAGAATCTCAAAACACTCCTATTCTCCTCATCTTTACTCCTAAAAATAAGGTGTTCAACAATTGAACCAATCCATTTGAAAATTACCTACCATTTCTATCCTTTGCATATCGTATTTGGAAATCTAAAATGAAATTTCTATAGTATTTTAATGAGAGTTTTTGGTAGAAATCCTGATTTCCTACGATGTAATTAACTACGTAGGCTTGCGCTCTTAGGAATTTAGACTAATCCATAATATGATATTCCAAAATCTTTAATTAAATTCTCTTTGGGAATAAAAATTGTCGATCATTATCCGTCAATTTCAAATGATTAATAATAGACGGAATTTTCGCTTTCTTTGGAAAGATATGTCGTTATATTATTCGATTTGATTTTGAAATTAATGATTATTTTATCCAGATTAATATAGTCCAAACCTTAATGTAATTTTCCCTTGACCCTACTGGGTTAATATGTTAATTCACTCCTTGTTAGACTGTAGTAATCAGATGAGTTCAAAGTCTTATAATTTGAACCTTAGGGAATAGATATTTCGTCCTCCGCGGTATATATTTTTTATTAATAAAGAGTTCATATTTTAAAACTAAAATATAAAAAAATTAATCTTTCCAAAGAAAATTAATTCTTTTTCAATAACTATATTTTTCAAATCAAAACAACAGCGGTGCCCTTTCAATATGTCCCACAAGAGGTGTTGAGAGTTATAAGATAGGGGGAGGAAGAGAGACTGAAAAGTAGGAGAGAGAATAAGAAGAGTGAGTGACGGTGAGTAGAGAGTATAAAGAGCAGATGGAAGAGAATGTGTGTGTGTGAGAGAGATAAACAAGGTAGAGAGAGAAAAAAAAATAAAAGATTGAGAAAGGAAGGAAAGAGTGAGAGTTAGTGAAAGTATAAGAGAAGGTAGGAAAGAGACTGTGTGAGAGTGACGAGGTGAGAGGGGGGGGGGGGGACGGGAGGAGAGAGAGAGAGAGTAGAGAGAGGAGGAACTCCGGAGAAGAGAGAGACGGGAGAGAGAGAGATGAGAGAGGAATAAGATAGATGGGAGAAAGGAAGAAAGAGTGATGAGAGTACAAAGAGCGGAAGGAAGAGAATGGAAAGAGAGGAGTGTGTGAGGAGGTGAGAGAGAGATAAGAAAGATGGAGGAAGGAAGAAAAGTGAGAGAGTGAGAGAGAGATAAACGCAGGGAGAGAGAAAATTGTGTGGTGAGAGAGAGATAGAGAGACGATAGAGAGGGAAGAGGGCGAGGAGAGAGAGAGAGGAATAAGATAGATGGATAAAGGAAGAAATTATGGAGTGAGTGAGTGACTAAGTCTCAAAGAAGGGAGGAAGAATGGAGAGAGAAAGAGAGAGAGAAGAGAGAGGAAGAGGAGAGAGAGGAAAGAGAGAGAGAGAGAGAGAGAGAGAGAAGAGAGAGAGTGAGTGAGTGAGAGTGAGTGAGTGAGGAATAATATAGATGGAGGAAAGGAAGAATTAATGAGATGTAGTGGAGAGTACAAAGATAGGGAGAAGAGAATGAGAGGGGGAGGGAGAGAGGAGCGAGATGAGAGAGAGAGAGAGAGAGATATGAGAGAGAAAAGAGAAATAAAAAGATGGAGAAAGATAGAAAGATCGTGAGCGAAACCGAGGTGAGAGTATAAGAGCAATGGAAGAGAATGTGTGCGCGTGTGTGTGTGTGTGAAATAGAGACAATAAAGGAGAGAGAGAGAGAAAAAGAGAGATGGATAAAGGAAGAAAGTGTAAGAGAGTGAGTCAAAGTATAAAGAGAGGGAGGGAAGAGAATGTGTATGAGAGAGAGGGGGAGGAGAGGGGGGGAGGGAGGGAGGGAGAGGAGAGAGATAGAGAGAGAGAAAGAGAGAGAGAGAGGAGAGAGAGAAGAGGAGAGGAGAGAGGAGGATAGGGAGAAATAGAGAGAGAAGGAGAGAGAGAGGGCGAGGGAGAGAGATAGAGAGAGAGAGAGAGGATTAGAATGATGGAGTAAGGAAGAAATAGTGAGATAGTGAGTGAGAGTACAAAGATAGGGAGGAAGAGAGTGAGAGAGAGAGAATAAAAACTTTGGAGAAAGAAGAAAGAGTGATAGAGTGAGTGAGAGTTAAAGCATGGAATGAAGAGAATGTGTGTGTTGATAATAGAGAGGGGGTAAGAGAATATTAGAGAGAGAGAGAGAGAGAGAGCGAGAAGAGAGAGAGAGAGAGAGAGGAATAAGATAGATGGAGAAAGGAAGAAGAGAGAGAGGTAAGAACAAAGAGGGAGGAAGAGAAAGAAAGAGAGAGAGAGAAGATGGAGAATGGAAGAATGAGTGACAGTACAAAGAGCATAAGGAAGAGATTGTTAGAGAGAGAGAGAAAATAAGAAAGATGGAGAAAGGAAGAAAGAGTGAGAGTTAAAATAAGAGATTGTTAGAATGTATTTTAATTAAAATTGAAGTTAAATAGAAAAAAACGTAGCAAAAGTGCAGTAAAAGTGTAGTGAAAGCACAGTAAAAGCGCATTAAAAGTACATCAAAAGCATAGTAAAAGTGCTCCTCCATATATACTAACATTAATTTAATTTCTTTACAGATTTTCATTATCCTTCTGCTGTTACTCAAGTGGAAGTAGAAAATTTAAATGATGACTTAACTGCTATTAATAACAAACCTATTGAATCTCATCATTAATCTCCTTATCAAACTCCTCAAAATCTCTCATGATCTCCTCATCAATCACCTCACAAAACTCCTCATAAATCTCCTCACCAAATCCACTCACCAAACTGTAAAGAAAATTAAAATCAAGACCCCAAAAGCCCATGGAAACCCTCCTCATACAACCAATCAAAGACCCCCCACTAGCTCAAGTGAGAGTTGGGCTAGTGTTGAAAAGAAATTTACTGCAACCATCACAAAAGTTTGCAGTACAATTCAAGAAAATCTGGGCAACATGATTAATCAACTTGAAGAAATCTTAGAACGACTTGAAGAAAAGGTTGATTCTCTTCAATATAAATTCATCAACCATTATATGAATTATAAATTAGATCCTGAAAGAACTCCATCTACCTCATACTCTAATAATACATATGTATAGAAACCCCTAACCAGAACTGCCACCAAAACCCATAAAACCTACAAAAGTCAACTAATGTTACCACCAACCAAGTCCAACCCAAACCCACCATCTGAAGCCCCCCCCCCCCCCCCCCCCCCCCCCCCCTCCCCCCCCCCCACCCCCCCCCCACCCCCCCCCCCCCCCCCCCCCCCCCCCCCCCCCCCCCCCCCCCCCCTCCCCCCCCCCCCCCTCCCCCCCCCCCTCCCCCCCCCCCCCCCCCCCCCAACCCCCCCCCCCCCCACCACAGAGCAGCAACCTCCCATAGCCAGAGAAGCCCCCTAACAATTAAAACATGACACCCTACCATCAGGAGCAAGCCCCCAAACCACGAAACAAGGGACACCCCACTCCCAAAGCAAAAAAGCCCCCCCCCCCCCCCCCCCCATACAGAGCAAGCCCCCACCAAAAGAAAAGGAGATGAAGAGCAAATTTCTGCAAATAAAGCTCCCACCAAGACTTACTAATAAGAAATTATTTGTGTTGATAAAATTGAAGTCTTCCCTCGTCCTGCAAACACTTTAATGGAATATGAAGGAAATAAATTCCTTAATCCAGAATAACAATTATTTATGGATGAATGCTTTAAAAGGTTCTGTTATAAGTAAGTCTATTTTGATCATTAATATCTACAATTTTATTGTGCTTTTACTGTGTTTTTTCTGAATTTCTGCTATGCTTTTACTGTGTTTTCACTGTGCTTTTACTATGCTTTTACAGTGCTTTTATTATGTTATTTTTGTGCTTTTGATGTCCTTTTTTTTGCAAGCCTATTTTTCATTCTGGTAACATTAAAGTTACAAGAGCTAATATTGATGATCTGTTGACAAATCAATGTTTAGGGGACCACCATGTAGATGCATTTGCTTTTCTTTTATCTCAAAAGAGTAGTAAAATGAGTACATATCTCCATTATACAGGGTTAGTAGAAATCTTATTTATAATATATTAATCACATTAGTTTTCTTAGATAGCTGACTTATTTAGGTATACAAGGATTACAAACAAAAATTCCATATGTTCATCCAACACAATAATCATAATTCGATTAAAGAAAGCAATCTTATTATTCAACCCATTATCTTCAGTAAGCATTAGATCCTTATTATAGGCAGGTTAAAGAAAAAGTTTGGAAATTATATGATTCCTTACCCAATCCAGAACACAAGAATAAATGTTATAAAGTTGTAAGTTCAAGTCCGATATAATTGTATGCAACTTATTTTCTCAATATGGCCACAAATGTTTTTAAAATTGTTTAATTTTTTTAGATAAAATTCTTGCATGAAGATGTGACAGGTTCCTTTAGAATCGATATAACAAGTTAGAATTTATAAACTGTCCATGGAATTCCAACTCAATCAAATAGCATTGACTGTGGAATGTTTGTCTGCAAATATATATATAGAAAGTCATTCTTTGAAAGAAAATGGACTGGGCATCTTATAAATAGTGGCAAAAATATATGCCAAAGTTTAGGGCAGAATTTGCATATGAACTTTTTCATACAACGATCAAGTATAATTATAAATGCTGATAATTTTGTAATGTCAATGTAAATTGTATATTTTTAACTATATATTTTGTGTTGTATTAATTGTATATTTTTAGTTGATGTTTATGATAAACAGCTGGAAAAGCACAGTAAAAGCATAGTAAAAGTGTAGTAAAATCACAATAAAAGCGCAGCGAAAGCATAGTAAAAGCGTAGCAAAAGTGCAATAAAAACACAACAAAAGCACAGTAAAAACGCAGTAAATCAAAGTCGAACAAAATGTGACAGAATTTTTTACCTAATAAATCATTGATACTCATGTGTCTACAATACAAAATTTTTTATTTTTTGGTACAAACTTTAAGTACAATCATATGGTTAAAATATTACAATCGAATTGAGTTTAATAAAATGACAAGTTTGAAGGAAACATATCCATCATCATTCTTGTGTACTCGGCTCCCATCTCTCTTGTTGGTAGCCCTCTTGTTGCAAGCTTCTCTCTTGTTATAGACCTGATCATGAATTTCTTAGTGAAGCATTTAGGCATGCTAGGGTAGTTCTCCTGTTTTGTTGAAGGAATTTCTATTTTTGTTATTTTTTCATTCATAATATGTCTCTCTATTGAAAAAATTAAGTAAAATAATAATAAAAAAATGATCGCATTAAAAGCAAAGTAAAAACACAACAAAAGCACAATAAAAGCGTAGTGAAAGCACAGTGTAAAAGCATAGTGAAAACTATGATTAATTATAACTCCTAATTTTTTACTTCTTATGTTCCCAATAGGGCTTCAACTTTGCATTAGAGATGCCTTTAGGCCTACACTTTAGTTGATCTTTAAATTTTGCATTTGTAACATCACAACTCTTTGTATTTCCAACAAACTTATGATTTTTAATCTTCCCGTTAAAAGCAAGTCTATATTTTCAACGATGTCTTTAATTGCATCCAACATATACTGTTCAGCCAATTCATTCCCTTGAGCTTACATGCTTATTTGATATGCAAATATGCTAATATGATTTCTGAATATGAGTCTACTACCACATTCAAAGATATTAGTTCCTTTACCTTTTCCCAAGTTACCTGAATATATACATTTTCGAGCTTTTGCTGACCATCGCAAAAATAGGTAATTCTCAGAGTTTTTCACAATATCAAGCTGCCTCAAAACTCTCATACAATGAGAACATAATAAACATATTATTTTAAACTTTTTACATGTGCATTGAATTGTACATTCTATTTCATCAAAATGAACAACCTAAGGTGTATATTGTTCTTTATTCTCTGTGTAATTAACTAAAAAAGTTAAAGAATCAGTTGACACATAATCTATGTTCATTTCACTCACACCTTGGAGAAATACATCCTAAAAAAATGAATATAATTTTCTTGAGCAAAATCGAGCAGCTTGATTTAATATTGAGCTCCTTCTTATTATAGGTACTATTGCGGACTAGATGTATTTATAGTCCTCATCCTATTTATTCATGCGCTAGGACATCATCATCTTCTCTAAGCTAAGAAAATAATTTGTTATTGAACTTATTGGCTTAGAAATGTCATGACACACATTATTATTAGACTCGCTACGTTGCGTTGATTGAATTCCCATGCTAAAGTAGTCCTTATGGAATGCTGTTAACCAATTACTCCTTATCTTATAAAGATCCCCCAACCATTCATGGTTTTGAAGGTTTCATTCCATGATCATTTTAGTCAATGTTTTCGCAAACTCCTCCTCAAAGTCATACTTGTTCAAACACTTATAGTAGAGTCCTTTGACATTGTTGTTGCTATTGAAACACCCAACTTTTGATGGAACCTTTTTAGATATGTGCCATTGGCAAAGTCTTTGACGAGTGCGGGGTAGTGCAACTTTGATGGCCCTAGCCATTGCATGATCCTAATCAGTAAATATTGTCATTGGATGTTTATCACCTATTCTTCATATGAATGTTGCAAATAATCATGTAAATGATTCAATTATTTCCTCTGACCAAAAGGTCACAATAAGTAAAATATTTTGTCAATGATAATTTACATCGACAAATATGGCACAAACAAAATTATATTTATTAAGCCTATAGCTCGTATAAAAAATCATCACATATCTAAAACAGTCATAATCTATCTTACCCATCCCATCAACTCAGAAAAAATTTAACAATCCATCAAACTCATCAAATTGGACGTCCCATGCAAACACGTTGTCATCAACTTATCGATATTTAAATAATCAAATCAAGGCATTAGTGTCTTCAAATTCAATCTACCCTCTTTTCTCCTTCTGAATGAAGTTGTATGCATCCCTTTTAATGAATCCAACATTCATGACACCTTCAACTTCCTCAGCGAGGTATTAGAATACATCAACTGTTCTAATCCTGGCTTCTGTCATTGACTTCAAAACAAAAGCTCTGTCATCATCAATATTCCTACATGAACTCAAGAGGTGGTCCTCTGGCCTAGCCAATTCATGATTGTGAGTTTCAATAATTTTTTGACAATCCAATTTCCAGATTCATCGATTGCAAACCTAATCAAAGATGGACAACCTGTTCTGGTTTCAGATCTTCTACATTATTTTTGGGAATTAAGATCAAATCTCTTCTTGAAACCATCTTTTGAATAGACAAAGTCCTTGAATTTAATATTTCTAGAATTTGTCCAGTAACTATGATGGTCCTTGCACACATTAAAATTTTGTTTGGGATGGATTTTTTACCGCTTCTTAAAGCAACTTTTTAGTACAAAAATTTAAATTTTTATACTAGAAAGCTTCTTTAAGAAGCGGTAATAAAGCCGTCCCAAATGAAGCCTAAAACCACTATGATGGGCATAATTGCAGTAAGCAACATAAACTTCTTTTTCATTTTTAAATACAACTTGAACAAAAGAAGAAAGCGTAGTAAGAGCGCAATAAAAGCGCAACAAAAGCGCAATAAAAGCATAGTGAAAGTGTAGTGAAAGCACAGTGAAAGCGCAATAAAAAATCAACAAATATGCAGTATAAGTTCAAATGATCTCTTTGAAATCAAGTAATGTTAGTGTAACACAATACAAAGTAAAGCAAGCAATGCCAGTATAACATAGTACAAAGCAAAAGCAAGCAATGTTAGTATAACACAATACAAAGCAAAGCAAAGGAACTCTTTGAAACCTGCATTTAATCAGGAGCAACTTTAATAAGACCACAAACAAATTCTATACATCTCTTGAAACCTTTCCAAAAGCTTAGGATAAGATAGAAATTTACCGATAAGTTGAAAGTAGCAGCTGATCCAGCAAAACTACCTTTCGATTCCTAAAAGTTCCAAACCTGTGCTCAATATTCATGTCCTGTGAGCATTCCATCTCAACGAAAATAGCAAGTTCTTCTTGTTTTCCATTTTTGAACAACTAGCTTAGGTTTTAAATATTTCTATTTTGAACCTTTCACAGGTAATTTGATGCGTCAAGCCTAAATAAAAATGCAAATTTATCGAATATGTCGGGTAGGACAGGCTGGCAAAGACATAAAATAAAATAAAGATATTTATTTTGATATTATACATGTATCATTTTTATTCTTATTGTGACCGGACTGACCTCCGGTCACCACACCCAATAATTTGCCTGTTCGCTGGGTGGGTTTTCCGAATTTGAAGCGCATTCAAATTTCGTGTCTGCGATTCACACAATTTTCTTCCCTACTGCTTCCCTTTTTCATCTCTAAATTCGTGGTATTCTGCTCTTGTCAGTCTATATTGGTTTCTCTTCTTGGAGATCTAGGGCATTATTTGTACGATAACGCTCATTTTGTTCGCAACTTAATAGGAGTAAATGGAGCGCTTCAGTTCCCAGTTATACGAAAAATACATCAATCTCAAGGTATTTTCCCATCGCTTCTGTGAACTAAAGCAATCTTTATGTCCAGGAGTATGATCTGCTTCATGTTTCTATTTTGTTTTATATTGTCATGGCTTATGATCGGCAGAAGAGGAAGTTCTCTGAAATTGAAGACAGTAATAAAAAAAGAATATCTGATACGTTGCAATATCAATCAGGTATTGTGGCTTCCTAGAGTTTAGCTCGCCATTTTTTTGATTTCGCATTAAGCAGTGAGGAAACTGGACTCACGTTCTTTTGCTTGCAATATGCTTGATGATATGCTTGAAATATGTACAGTTCATTTTGTCGTTGTAAATATTTATTTTCTTTTGCGTTAGCTTCAGTTAAGTTTGAGGGTCATTTTAGTTTTAAGTGGTTGATAGTTAATTATCTTGCAGCTATTGAACTGCTGATTGAAGATTTGAAAACTGAAAATGAAAAACTGCGTGTGAAGATGTAAGTATCAGTATAGATGTGATTGTGGATAAATCTTCCAGAAACTTCATGCTATCGTAGAGATCAAATAAGAGACCATGCAAATTCTAAGTTACCTGTTGACTGTTTGCAGAGTTTCCATGCAGAAGCAATACCAAGAGAGCCAGGAGCTTCTGCTTAAAGAGAGACAGAAAAGTATGTAACAATTTTGTTCACTGAATGTCTAGTTCCTATTTGTTTTATGTTCATCTTTTGAATTGGCAGGATTTAATAATTTACCCTATGGCTTGGAGTGTTCATTCTAAATTAGTCTTCTATATACTGAGAACTTGCCAAAGTTTACTACATTTAGTTCCCTGCATCATTGAATAATATAGGTTTACCAATGAATGAAAGGAGTTCAAAGCAAATTCTTATGCTATTTGATTTGTAATAGCTTCATTCTAAATGTATCTAAATAGTTTAGACCCCTTTTATTTTCCATTTAAAGTTGGCGCTATGGTTCTGGGAATCTCAAGGTTTATCTGCCAAGCTCGTTCACTTCATTTCTTCAGTCCATAAACCTCATTTTGATATTAGATGTATTCCCTCCAATTCCATAATAAATTATACACAACAAGATTATGATGCTTTTTTGATACATAATTTATCTATGTAATTAATGTATGTATGTACTGGTTTTTATGATTGTTGAAGTCAATACATGTGGCATATATTAAGATTTTCTGTGATCTTACATTTAAAGATTACTGCTTGGGTACCATATTGATGTAGTTTATTTGATTGTGATATAATTACAAGGCTAGTTCATAGTCATTAGAATGTTTTATTACTTATTTGAGCCTTAATATTGTGCTGTTTTAACAGCAAATGAGCTCTCCAGTGAAGTAAACAGTCTTAAAAAAACATTAGCAAAGAAGATTGATAATTTAGAAAGTGCGTCATTGAGATCTCCATGCGGAAAATCCAGCATCAGATTAGAGGACTCAAATGAATGCTTAACAATGAAGAACAATCTTGATACACCATCAGGACAGAATCCAATTCAAAGTGAAAATGCTGCTATCACTCTGCATGAAATTGATAATGAGAATAGATTGGTGGTAAGCTGAACACTTTTAGGGTTATGCTTCATTTGGGACAGCTTTCTAACTGCTTCTTAAAACAGCTTTCTAGTACAAAAATTTTAATTTTTATATTAGAAAGTTGTTTTAAGAAGCAATAAGACAGTTGTCCCAAACGAATCCTTAGTTGATTGCATGGCTTTTATATTAGAGTCTGGCTGATTATGATAGGTTTATTTTGCCCATTTTATTAGTTTCATGATGAGCCTATGATTGTATCTCTTCAGCCAGACTGTTGCAGAAGAACCACGAGTAATTATGGTATGCTTTCTATTGTAAATTTAACCTTCATTTTCCGTTTTACTTTTTTTATTGTTCTATATCTTTTGTCTCTTTGATGTCCTCTGTAATAACTCAGGAACTGGAACTGACAGAAGTTACAACCCTTGTGCATTTCATACTCTTGTGGAGCTCCTAGTTGGCATGAAAATTTATGTGGAATGCCAAACTGAAGGACCATGCTTTTCGGTTATCCATCAAATGAGTGGTAAAATTTGATTGTGGTGATGTTTCAACTTTATATGTGTTACCAAGCTTATACTATGTTATATATATATATATATATATATATATATATATATATATATATATAGCATTGTTATTTTTTATTTATATAGTTTATTTTAATTATTTTCATTATTTCATTAAAAAATGTTTAAGCCTGTGGAACAGAGAGCACACCATTCACCCATAACGAGGTGACATAGATTAAATATGAAAAGTATACAACAATAATAACAACATCAAGCTTTTATCCCACTATGTGAGGTCAACTACGTCAATCCTTTTTCTCCATTTTTGTCCTGTTAAGAGTCAAATTCTCATTTAAATCTAATAAAGAAATGTCATTTTTAATATTTTTCTAACCAAGTATTTTTAGGTCTACCTCTACCTTTCTTGACATAAGCCAAATCTAATACATTTACTCTCCTAATTGAATGCCATTGTTTTATGTGACCAAACCATGTAAGGAGACTCTCTAACCTTATCTTCCACTGGAGCTACTCCAACTTTTGTGTATGCTCATTTCGTATCCTGTTTCTAAGAGTAGAGCCACTTATCCATTTGAGCATCCTCATCTATGCAACATTTAATTTAATATTATGCCTCTCTTTTAATGGCCTATATTCTACACCATAAAACATTGCAGGTTTCACCACAAATTTATATAATTTTCCCTTAAGTTTGAGGGCGAACTTTTCTATCACACAATAAGTCCGATGCATACCTGTTAACGGCGAATGGCGCACCATGGCGCAAAGGTCCATTTGGAGCCATGGCGCACAGCGCACGGCGCGGCGCGCGCTATTTTGAACATGGCGCAAGCTATATAAAAAATATAAAATAATAAGCATGAATATGAAATATTATTAAAAATGAAAAACAAACTATCATAATAATAAAAGACAACCATAACATATATAAGTTCGACTAAGTAACATCCAAATATCTCATAATTCAAATATTACAATCTTTTTTTAAAAGATCAAATATGAATTTAATCTACTCTTCTTGGGAATCATCATCATCAGCAAATGTTAAAAAAGCTTCATTATCTTCTTCAACATTGTCTCCTACTTCATAATCCTCTTCATCACCCTCTTCATCATCATTCTCAATAGCAACATCATGCCTAATTGAAGATTCTTTCTCTTTCCCTTTAGATCTTTCCTGAATATTATAGCTTTTATCATAAACACCAGTAGCTTTAGCAACACTTGTCCAAGTTAAATCTTCAGCTCCAGTAATAAAGTCATTTTCTTCATCAGACTCATCATCTAATTTTCCTGTTAGCCATTCATTTGCATCATCTATCTCAGTCAAAGAAATAGGATCAATGACATCACGATGATTGAATCTCCGAATCAGTGCTCTATTATATTTCACATAAACTAAATCCTTTAAGCGACCATGATCCAATTTGATTCTTCGTTTGCTATGAAGCTGCAATTAAAATATTATTACATTAATATATTATGAACATATATAAAAAATCAACACATACATTGTAAAATACTTACATGTTCAAAAATACTCCAATTGCGTTCGCATCCAGATGAACTACATGTTAAACTTAGGACTTTGATAGCAAAGCTTTGTAAATTGGGAGCTCCTTGTCCATATGCCAACCACCAATCAGCTGGAAGAAATGAATTTTTTTTTTCAATATTATATAACAAATCAGTCTTAATTTTTTTGTAAATAATGATACCTGGAGATCGGGTAGTTCTTTGTCTTACAGCTGGAGGAATACCAAAAAGTCCTTCACCCCTAATGTATAAACTTAATTCATTACTGATTTTATCTTCTTCAGCTACATCTTGAGATAATCTTCCAATACATTGATAAAGACCATCAGCTATTTCCTTATCCTTGGCAATATCAGGGTTATTGAAGAAATATTCAGGATTTAAAAAATGTCCCGCTGCATGTAGAGGCCGATGTAATTGCACTTCCCATCTTCTATCAATCATTTTAAAAATTTGATCATACTTATCACTGTTATTGAAGCTTGCAGCAATTGCCTCTTTTGCTCTATCCATTGCTTCATATATGTAGGTCATTGGGGGTTTCTTCTCTCCATCAACCAATCTAAGAACCTTTAATAAAGGACCAGCTATTTTTAAGGCATACACTATAGTGTTCCAAAATGATTGTTGTAAGATTGTATGTTGAGATTGTTTTGCTTTAGCCTCTTTCGCATAAGGACCCAAGATAAATTCCTCACAAGTAAACATTTTCTTCAAGTTCAGTTGTTGTTGATGAAAACGTTGTAAAGTTAAGAAAGCTGTTGCAAAGCGAGTCTTTGCGGGTTTGACAAGTGCTCTTTGATTTGTTCATCTTCTCATTAACTCAAGTAAGCGAGGCCTAGAATATATAAAACTGTGTACTGCCACTGATTTCTCAAAGCATCGCCTTAGCTTTTGAATTTTGAAAATGTCCTCCATTAATAAATCCAAACAGTGAGCAGCACAAGGAGTCCAATAAATGTGAGGATATTTGTCCATCAATAATTTTCCTGTTATGTCATTATAATTTAAGTTAAGATGTACACAAATTCTTCATGAAATAACATAACTTTAGAATAAAAGTTATGACAAACCTGCAAGAACATTTTCGGATGCATTATCAGTGACTACTTGGATCACATTATGTGGTCCAATAACGTCGATATACTTGCAAAAAAGTTCAAACATTTTCACAGCATTCTTGGAGAAAGAACTAGCATCAATTGATTCTATGAATGCACTACCTCTTGGACAATTAACAAGAAAATTGATTAAGCTTTTCTCATTCCTTGATGTCCATCCATCTGCCATTAGAGAACAACCATATCGTACACAATCTTCTTGATGGCGTCGCAATAGCTCATGTGTATGTCCAACCTCTTTCTTCAAACAACTCGTACCTCATGATAACTAGGAGGTTTCATTTCAGGTCCAAACTGCCCAAGTGCCTCCACCATAGCAGGGAAACTATCATAGTTCACAGCATTAAATGGAATCCTAGCATCGTACATCCATCTACTGAACACTTGAACAGCCCTTCCCCTCATTTCTTTTTTAGCTGCATCCATTTCTTTGTTAAACTGACATTTTCTATGCTTTACTACATCTTCAGGATTTGGTGTAAGGAAAGTATCTAATGGACCTTTAGGTCGTGATGTTTTGAATATAGATGTAGATGTCGATCCTTGACTAGATGTGTTAGATTTATTTGTCCGCAACATTTTGGATGGTTTAGCAACTAAAATATCATCTGTCATCACATCAAAGTCTTCTTCTTCTTCTTCAGCAAGGTTGACATTTGATATGTCATTAAACTGTTCCTTTAAATCTTTTTTTTTTCAACATGGATGCCTTAATTTCAGACTTCACATGCTCGGGACAGTTAGAGCAAGGCCTTGCATTCCTAAAACCCCCAACGAGGTGTTATTTGTGGCGTGTAATTCCTCATTTTGTTATTTTACCACAAAAAATGCATGTCACACAGTTGTTGTCGGATTCATTTGTTAGTATAGCATATTTCCATACTGGATCTTTTTTTAAAGATTGAACTGAATCTGACATTTTATAATCACCTAAAAGCAAACAAATTTAGATAAAAGAAACATAATATTGTCCAAGAAACATAATATGGGGCTGCCGGGGGTCCAAGGGGGCGCTGCCCCCTGGCGGGGTTCGACCTAGTTGTAATTTTGAAGTTCGTTTGTATGGAAATTAGGAAGCGGTACTGAGCGTGTACCTAGTTGTACCGAGCTGTACCGAGCGGTACCGAGCATTTACATAGCAGTACCGAGCGGTATCATGCATGTACTTAGCAATACCGAGCATGTACCGAGCGTGTACCTAGTTGTACCGAGCTATACCGAGTGGTACAAAGCATGTAACTAGTGGTACCGAGCATGTACCAAGCGGTACCGAGCATTTACATAGCGGTACCGAGCGGTATCATGCATGTACTTAGCAATACCGAGCATGTACCGAGCGTGTACCTAGTTGTACCGAGCTGGTACCTAGTTGTACCGAGCTGTACAGAGCATTTACATAGCGGTACCGAGCGGTATCATGCATGTACTTAACAATACCGAGCATATACCGAGCGTGTACCTAGTTGTACCGAGCTGGTACCTAGTTGTACTGAGCTGTACCGAGCGGTACAGAGCAAGTAACTAGTGGTACCGAGCGGTATCCAGCATATATATAGCGGTACCGAGCATTTACTTAGCGGTACCGAGCATACCTGTTAAGTTCTAAATTCTTGTAAGAAATAGCCGTGCAAAACAACAGAGCTGTGCGGAACAGACGGAGGTTGCAAATCAGAGTCAGCTGGTAAGATTTTTTATTGGAACAGACGAAGGAGGGGGCGGATTTGGCAGAAGAACTGCTCTGCGGGACGATTCGGCGGAAACAACGACTTCAACTTCGGGACAGATTCGACGGAAGTAGCGAATGCAGCAAATAGAAAACAAAAAACCTTTGACTTCGGGACATATTCAGCGACCTCGACTTAGGGACTGCGGGATGTGTTCGGCGGATGCAGCAAACAGAAAGTCTTTCGTGAAATTAGGGCAATGAATAATCGTTTATCTTAAAATATAGATATATTTTTAAATATTAAAAATATTTATAAGTATACAGAAATTTAAAAACAATATGGCGCGCTATTTTGCGTCGTGCGCAATGCGCCATGGCTCACATGTAGCGCAAATAGCGCGCGCTATTTTAAACACATGCGCCTCGCCATGAACATGGCGTCGTAGGTGCGCCGCGCCGCGCCGTGCGCCATGGCGCGCGCTATTTTGCGCCATTGACAGCTATGGTCCGATGCATTCGTCTACTTCAACCATCTAACTTGAAATCTATTAATAATATCCGCATCTATTTCACCGTCACTCTGAACAATCAACCCAAGATATCTGAAGCATATACTCTTATCAATGACTTGATCGCCCAAAATCATAATCCCCCACTAGATCTATTACTGCTAAAATTACACTCCATATATTCGATTTTAGATATACTAAAACGAAAACCTTCAAACTCTTAGGTTGAGCTCCATAATTCAAGTTTACCTTCAACTCCCACTCTAGTCTTGTCAACAAGAAGAAAACATCAGCAAAAAGCATACACCAAGGTACAACCTCTTGCAAATTTCTAGTAAGAACATACATGACTAAAGAAAAAATATGTGGGCTTAAGGTTGATCCTTGATGTAATCTATTTTTCCTTAATATACTTTTCATATATTTAATATGAAAAGTATATGAAGGAAAGTTTGGTAGAATCAGGAAGAACAAATCACAATTTATTTATTTTAGCAATATTTTGTTGTCCTATGTTGTCATATGTTGTTTGGTACAACTAAAATGATTGCTTATCTTTGAGATAGGGAAAAACTTATCTATATGTGTTTTCCGTTGTTGTGAAGCAATGAAGGAGGTTCATGTTCAATATAGTGCTTTTTCGTTGCATATTTGGTAAACCTCAAAATTGTTAAATGCTGCATTTTTAAAATAGCATAATAGCTAAGGAGTTACTAAACTAAATCAGAATGTTGTGCATAAAGATTTTATTACACTAAAGTTAACTCCAAATACATTATTTTAAATAATGAATGAGCAGGAAGGATTAGCGAATTAGGTCCCTAGATAATAGGAGTAAGTCTAATGGAAGCATTTAGAATCAATAGATTACATATGATGGTGCATGGATAATTTTTGTTTATTATTAATTATTCTCATTATTGTCATGAAATGTTTGTGGGCATATGGAACAAAGAGCACACCTTGCACCTATAAAGAAAGCAAGTTGATTTAATATGAAGAGTATATGCAGGAAAATACGCAGAATCAGGAAGACTAATTCATAGTTTTGTTTAGTAATATTTTGTTGTTGCTTTATGTTGTTCTGTATAAAAGTCACTGCTAGCCTTTAAGATATGGACAAGCTGATCTTCTTCTAGATCTTCTTCTATGTTTCCTGTTTTTTGAGGCCATGAAGGAGGTGCACGTACAATTCAATGATTTTTTCTATCATGTTTCTTACAGACATAATATTTGTTAAATGTTGCATTTCTTAAAAACATAGCAGCTAAAATGATTTACTAAATTAGGCCTACATAGTGATTTATACAGCCTACAGTTAACACCAACTGCAACTTTTAAAGTATTGACTACGAAGGATTAGTTTAAGTGGGCCCTACATAATAGGAATAAGTCTAATGGTGATAATTTAATGGACAATTGTTGGGCTAGCATATATCATAAGAGCAACCAAATTTGGGCAACCCTTTATTCTTAGTTTTTATGGTTCTTAAGAGGAAAAATACAGTAGTGTCATAGCTATTAAATTGCTTGGATTTTGTTGTTACTTTTGAAATTACATAATTTCAGTCTAAACTTCTATGAGATTTGTCAGTCCTTTATATTTCTATCATTAAAAATTAGAATTAATAAAGTGCTAGAGCATCCTATTTGAGCAAGATACCAAAATTTCACCTCAAAAATTTTCTAGTGGGTGATATTGTTGTTGATACGGGTGAGTGAGGCTTATTTATGGTTGTTGTGTTGTGTGTTTAATACATTACAAGTGGTAGACCAACAACAACAACAACAACAACAACATCAAGCCTTTGTTCCACTTAATTGATAGACCAAGTTAAATAAAATAAGTTGATCTAGTATGTAGGCATATTTGTCTATACCAATTATACCTTACTGTTGAGGTTCTGTGGTGCCATTATGCATTGCATGGTGCACATTATTTTAAACATAGGGTGGAACATTAAAAAAGTTATGAATGATGTATTAAAAAATATTGTCGGAGAAAAATATCCTAGTGCAAAAAAGCATTATGAATGTCATATAAATAGAACATAATTTTACTTTAATACATTAAATATATGCACCATTAAAAGAGAAGCATAATACTAAGTTAAATGTTGCAGAGATGAGGATGCTTAGGTGGATGAGTGGCTTGACCCTTAGAGATAGGATACAAAATGAGCATATACGTGAAAAGGTTGGAGTAGCTTCAGTGGAAGATAAGATTAGAGAGAGTCGCCTTAGATGGTTTGGTCACATTAAACGGAGGCCTTTCGATGACCCGGTTAGGAAAGTTGAGGTATTAGATTTGACTTATGTTAAGAAAGGTAGAGGTAGACCTAAACAGACTTGGTTAGAAAATATTAGAAATGATATTTCTTTATTAGATTTAAATGAGAATTTGACTTTTAACTGGACACAATGGCAAAGAAGGATTCATGTGGCCGACCCCACGTAGTGGGACAAAGGCTTAATGTTGTTGTTGTTTGTTGTTCTTGTACATTAAATATATGCACCAAAGGCCCATGCAAAACTTACTTGTATCATATAAATTTAACAATGTTATCTTAGGAGTTCATGACATTGTACAATTCAGGTGAAGACCAATGACTTGTTTGAATAAAGAGGTGAAGGTGGGAGAAGCGAGCGGAGAAGGCGATCTTGACGGAGAAGCGATTCCTGGCAATTTTGGAGGTTCTTTGGCATCCGGTGGTTCTCCGTCGGCCTGATATGGCCGACGGAGCACCTTGGTGCGGCTTTGGCATTCAAATTTTCGATTAGCAAAGCGGACAAGGCGGAGCTGAACGGAGCTATCGAAGCGAACGATCTGATCGGAGTGAACGAAGCGGGTGATCTGAGCGGTCGGTGCAGATCTGAACGGACCACCATTTTGGCGGTGCTCATACGTCGGCCCAGTGTGGCCGACGGAGGGTTCTGTGGTGGTAAACCTTTTGTGGATTCTACATTTCTGAATATGTGTAGAATGGAGTTCTTGAAGTGGTTTTTAGTTGATTGTTTTCTTGCAATAAGGCTTGGAAAAGAGAATTGCTTGATTCTGTTGATTAGTTGTCTTCAGTTGCGATTTGTGATTCTCCTAGTAAGGATCGCACCTTACCATCGTGATTTCTGGAAGGTTTTTCATATCCGGGTTTTCTTTATCTTAGTTGGTTTTGGTGGATATCGGAGTGGTTTTATTGGATGTTTTCAGCTTTTCAGGAAGGATTTATGTGAAATTTATATTAGCTTCTTGGTTGAAATTAAAGCTATTTGTTGACCCTCATGTAATGCCCAAAGGAACAAAGGGGAGAAGAACAAAAAAATCCCACATACACATATCTTACCCATCGGATCCAAAGATTCTGCCGCAGATCGCATCGATTCGGCGCCGTTCGCGTCACATCTCCGCATCTCCTGCGTAAATCCCGTGAGCTCGCCTCGATCCCGCTCCTTCCTCTGCCTTTAAAATGAGAAGGAAACCCTCCCATTCGCTACTCCTTCGACTTCGCTCCACACACGAGAGCTCCGACCCAACCTCCTCCCTCTCTGTCTCTATCCCGAAACTCTCCTACCTGCGACCAAGATGCAGCCCTCCGACCTAATCTCGTCGATCTCCCCCCGACTCCACCTCCACAGCCTCTCGACCCCCTTTGCTGCTTCCAATCCAGCCGAGAGAGAGAGAGAGAGAGAGAGAGAGAGAGAGAGAGAGAGAGAGAGAGAGAGAGAGAGAGAAAGAAAGAGAGATAGAGAGAAGGGAGAAGCCAACCTACCCGAGCCCTTCTTCAGCTCCTTCGTGCCCTTCGACTTTGCTCCTTCCACGACTTCTCCTTCCTGAGGGATCGGAAGTCACAACATTTTGATCGGAAGTAGCTACGGGAACTCACTGGCTGTGTAAGTAACTTTCTCCCTCACGCGCTTCTCGGCCAAATCCCGTGACTCTGTCGAGCCCGAGAGTGAGAGGGAGAGGGATTTTTGTTATTTTATTATTATTATTATATTATAATTAATTATAATCAATATTTATAATTAATTATAGTTAATAAATTCAGTATAATTAATTATAATTATATGTTTGATAATAATTAATTTTAATTACTTATTAATTAATTATAATTGTAATTAAAGAATTAATCGTAAATAATTAATAATTAATGATTGATTATTAATTATAATTACTTAATCAATTATAATCATTATTAATTATAATTGATTATTTATTATAATTACAATTAATTAATTGTTAATTAATTTTAATTTATTGTTATTAATTATGATTAAGTATGGTTAATTATAATTAAATTATAATTAATTATAATTTAGTTATAATTAATTATAATTGAAATGCAAGTGCTCTCTTTCTCCCTCGATCCACGTGCCAACGACCCTGCAAAGGTATAACCATTCTAAACTCTAAAAAAACTTTGAAAACCTATTCCCGGCGCTTGCAACGCGGCGAACGACCAACTCATGCACGCTTTTCTCTAGCGTGGTGAGAAGAGAATTTGTTGGATGCTTGCGACGGGGCGGGTAATCAAAATCCCATTTTCGGCGTTAGTGTCGGACCGGAAAACCAACTCATGCACGCTTTTCTCTAGCGTGGTGGGAAGGGAACCCGGTGCGACGCCTACGGCGAGACGGGGTAAATTATAAACTGCTTATTTTAAAACTGGTGCCCGAAAGCCCATGCACGCCTTTCTCTGGCGTGGTGGGGGAACAAATAAATTAAGGCCGCGGTGTCCTCTTCCGAGGGCACCTACCGTGCACGCTTTTCTCTAGCGTGGCGGGAGGCCCAATTTTCCGTAGTTTTCCCCTAAATGGGGAGACGCCGGAAGGCTGCCGAAATTTCGGGTAAATGCAAATCATACTTGGACAATTTGGAGCTTTATTTGGACATTGTTTGGAGCATTAAATGGACTTAATTCAAACTCAAACAATCAATAATAAGTTCGAATGCAAACGAAACAAAGGAATGGCTCGAACTCAAATGAACTACAACGAAGACTTGAGTTGGATTATGATCTTGAACTCAAGGGACTAAAGAACATGATTTGAACTTGAACTCTACAAAAACAACAGAAGACTTGAGTTGGACTCAAATTGAACTCCAATTGAACTTGATATGATGTGGACAAATTGGACTCAAAGTTCAAATGAACCGGATCATGTTTGGACATTGAACATGAATACAAGCAAGAACTTGCAACTCGACTACAAAGGGACTTAGACTTGAATCTAAAAGGGAGCTGCAATAAGCATGAGCATAAGTTGAATTTGAACATAAAAGGACTATATTTGGAATGATAATCATAATCCCTATGAAATGTTAAAGTACCGTCATCCTAATTTGAATAAGAAAGATTTGAGTGATTCAAAACTTATGCAAGCAAGCAGGTGGAAGACAAATTCTCAATGCATGAGGGTGATGAATGATTAAAACAAGTGACATCTATATCAACTGTGCAATTAACTATAATCAGAAAGATTCAAAATGTAGCTTGATGGTGAGTATTAACGATGCATGACTCGATTGTTTCGTTCATCTTCAATGAATGCAACATACTCGATGTCAGAAGATCCACAACGTATGCAACGTTTCATTCACAAGTAAAAGTAAAAGCATTCTTCGTATGCATAATGATTGACTTTCAAGACTGGGAGTTGATGACAGAAATCTTACAATGGATTTGATGCTTTCATCCTTAAGCAATAATGGGGAGATATGCAAATGAATGAAACAACCTACCAATTCATGCATATGAAGAGGTGGTGGCAATGCAAATTGTTGAGTTATCATAAGAAATCTATTATATACACAAAGTATCATCCATAAAGAGATATAGAGATCTGTCATCCAATGTAAATTCCTAATAGCAAGGGACTTGAACCTCATGCAATGACTACAGCGACACCCCGACAATTAAGATCAATCCCCTTGAGGAAGGATACACTGATCCCTTACAAGTGAAAGGTGGTCGATCCGAGTTAAGTGCAACCACTACAAGTTGTCGTAGGATGCTTGCTACATAGAAGACATGCATTCTCTACAAACAAGGAGTTCGATACGTAGAAAATTCAAGCACTTGCAAGCGAAAGCAGGAGATTCGTTAGTGCACTACGATTTATATGTAGAAAGCAACGAGTAGTGCACGACAGTCTACCTGTACGAAGCAGCGAACAACTCAATTCAGAAGATGCTACGCCACGCCACCGGATCTGCAACATTTGTACAAGCAGACAGAAGGCGTCTACAAACTATAATGCCACGCCACCGGATCTACAACATTCGTACAAACAGACAGAAGGCATATATTCCAAGAATACCCTCACACGTGCACCGTAGTTTGTATACACATAGGTACACTAAAGGAGAAAGAATTTTCTCAAACCCGCATGGGCCCCGGCGAGCGTCTTATTGGTACACACGTGACGTCTAGGGATGCTGCGCGGGTTAACAAGTGAATTCAAATTTGAATCCGATCCTTCTATACAGATCAATAGGAGTCGACAGGGTTCGAACCATTAAACAAATATGTGGCCGTGATGACCAGAATATTTGTTTTAATACATTCATAGTAGGCCTTCAAAGCCTAAAATCAAAAGAATTCACTCTCAAGGGCATAAAGCCTACGAAACCCGATCCTTTGTCGACAGTCCGACAGATGTTGACAAGGTTCAATCCATAAAGAGAAATGACCCCAAACACCCCGATGATGGCCGTGTTGAATGTTTATCTCAACCGGAGGGGTTCACAAATATTTTCAAATCCTATCCCAAATACCCACAAAATTCCAAATTCTCAAAATCCAAAAAATATTTAAAATTGAAATAAATTCATCAATACACTTAAAGCAAAATTCCATCCACCCTCCGCAACATTTTGCCGAGGTGGACAAATTATAATTTACTCTAGCTCGCAAAAGAGCTAAATGCCTAGTCGAAAATATCACTAGGATCCATTCTCAAAACAATCTCCTGCCAGTAAGTACGTGGTACGTGTCCTCTAACCGGCAGTTTCGCCGCCAAATGGCACTGCAGGTAAACGGTTATGACCCGGGCCCTCTGAATCGAGTGGTTTTGCCGCCAAATGGCACCACAGATAGCGGTTATGGCCAGAGCCAATACGCTCCTTAATGGCGTTAAATCCTTGAGATATGAATCAATAGGATATGATCGATAGTGCATAAAGCCCTCTGTTAGCTAAGGTGGATTCAAATTTGTCCCCTTAGACAAACATTCACCCCAGGTCTACAAGGTCCCCTTGGACGAAGCAACCCATGGCTGCCGATAAGGATCCTTCTGTCAGGTTGGGTCGACTACCTCCTCTGACTAAGTAGACCAGGGACCACGATGGCCCGGGATGACGGAACCATGGGATCTTGATCGGGTCTATCATCCATTCCCCCACCATCCGCTTTAAGTGCAAGATGGTGAAATTTCTTTTTAAATATCAATTCTCTAAATATTTTAACCCCAATTTCCCAAATCCAGACTTTTCAAATTCCTATACCCATTGCTGCTACTATATGCCAGATAACATGTATCTCTACGTATCTGATTGACGACTAGCCTTAATCAAAAGTTCTCTCTCGTGATCGGGAGGGGTAATTAACTATAGGGGCTTGCGCCTATAGGAAACCAGAACTCAGATCATAAAGTCCTCGCAAAATGAGGGCGAAATCTCTGGGTAGTGTCTTATCTACAAACCCATCTGCCTTCTAAAATTTACCCCGGAACTTATTCCGTTAAAACTCCCCCTCGCTCAAAAATAAAAGAAAAGCGCGGCGGGGAGGCCGGGGCCGAATTTTCGGAGCCCACACTGTTTTATCCAGCAACTCAGATATGTTCAAGAGGGAACAAAAGATTGATGGAGCTGAAAGTGTAATTAATCCTTCATATAGTTTCGAGGGATTAGATATTATGTTAAGTGCAGTTTTATTTCCCAATGTCTTCGTCTATGCAGTTTTTTGGCTGCTTGTTGCTTTTATCTTATCGTTGTTTGGATTGACCAAGGATTCCATTTTGGGATGTAAGTTTGAGAACGTTTACGTTAAGCAGGGTTTTGTAGCTAAGTGGAAGTTTTGGTTACTAAACTTGGAGCTTTTGTGGGGCGTTTTTGATGGCATGAGATTTGAGAAACTATTCTTGTGCTTAATCATCTCTTGGCCTATTGATGTTGGAGCTGTTGTTATTGCTTCGTCAACATTGTTTGGATCGTATAAAGGATCTGCCTGTGGATCGACTATGTTGAGGAGGTTGTTGATTGATGTTTGTAATGACGAGGTGGTTGTTTGGTCACTTGTTTTTCAGTTGTTCTTTGAAGATCAAGTCTTATTGGTTAAAGACTTTAAGGATTTGAAGTTTTTTGGTTTTTCTCTTGTCATTGTGATGAGAGTGGTGATGATTACTAGTTCGGTTGGCTTTGGCAATGATGAGGCCGGTTATTGGCTTCTTGAGGTGGTTGTCAGTGTTATAGTTTTACAATGGAATAGTACTGGTGTTGTTCTTGCCAGTATGATGGTTGTGGTGATGATTTTCAATTTGTATGACTTTGCTTGTGAAGAGGCTGACTCTTGGACTATTGATGAGGGAGTTGGTGTTATTGCATTGCCGTCGTTGATTGTTTCGTTCTTGGTGGCTGTTGTCGGTTGTGTGGATGCAACAACAGCAATTTCTACTCTTGATTGGAGCTTGTTGTACCCTATGATTGATGGGGGTCTGATTGATGTTTGGATAGCTGGTTTAGTAGTTGTTTTTATTTTTTTGAAACTAGTTATCATTTGCTTGTTTTGCTTATAGGCTTCTTATATATTTTTAAAACCATTATGATGCAATATGGGATTTTTACTAGGTTTCATTTTCCATCTTTTGGGAAAGCTGCGATACTAACCAACCTTTTAGGTTGTTTTAATATTTGGTATCCCCATCACCTCAATGGATCTAAAATGAAATTTAGTGGATTGCATATCCATTATGGTAGTTTTAAAGGGTTTGCTTTTTCTTTCTAGATTGTATTAGGTTTTTCTTCTTTTAATGCAATTTGCATTTCTTCAAAAAAAAAAAAAAGAATAAAGAGGTGAAGCAACCATGGTAGGAAATAGTTTCAATCAACTAGAAATGGACATGACTAAGTCTTAATTCTTGACCTTGATGTTGTTGTAGTCGTATTTATTACTGTGTCATGTACTCATGTGATTTATGGAATGCATGGAATGTAGGAGTGGAGTCGAGAGTGTCCATTTGTGTAGCATGTTTATTTGATTTATCTTTCAAAATATTAATTTTGTGCAAGACTATCAATATACTTTTTTAGTTGTTCCAGACATTTTTTAGATGTTATAAAAGAAATCAAGTGGTCATTGAAAGCAAAAAGGATTGCAAAAAATAAATGCATGCAATTAGATCTATTCAAATTACATTAGCATGCCAATGATAATGTTATACTACGTATTAACTAAACTAAAATGCATGCACTAGATTTATTCAAATTGGATTAATATGATGATGAATAGTATTAATTATAAAATCATTTGTGTGTCTGAATATTAGTAGATATATAATGCCCATATAATTAATATAATTAATTAGATTGCATGCGATATATGCAATAATACTTATAAAAAGGATTAGAAGTAATTGAAAGAAACTAAATTCAAGTTAGTATCATTTAGGAGTTAGAGTCAGCCAACATAACAGCTTTAAAGTTGAGATACATGCTAAATAGAGATAAGGAAGATCACTAAAGATCATGAGAAAGGCCCAATAATGAGGTAAGTCTAACAAGGATCATTAATAGCTAATTAAAACTACCTTTAAGATAATGAAAACATTTGAGCTCTGTAGGATCTGCCATTTATTCCCATAGTTATGCTCCATATATCTAGCATAACATCACTTAATGAATATTCAAAACACCATAAATCTGTAGCGATTGTTTTGAAACCTAGAGCCATGTGATTTCCTTTGTTGGAAGTGGCCTTTCGGTAGAAAGTGGGATTAGCTACAAGTTCTTGCGCAAATAGAAATTCTTGATCTCAAAACCTAAATAAGCCCCAATGTTTTTAATTATGGTCCATGGAAACTCTGGTTATATCAATATACTTTTGGAAAAACTCATTACTTTTCTTCATTAGAAACACAATTGAAAGAGGTTTGTTCTTCAATAGCCCGTTGTATGTTATATTAGGTCTATCTAATTTCTCATTTCCTTCTTAAACTTTAGATATTATCTAATTGCATTGTACTTTTAAAATTCGACTATATTATAATCAGCTAGCTTGAAGTCTACTAGTTATTATTTCATTGGTGCTTAATCGAATGCCTTTTTCATGATAATAAAAATCATATGAAACTTTTTCAATTCTACATTAACTAGTTAAGCATTACCATCATTTTCATAATGACTCTTCATTTCATGAAACCTTTCCTGAAACCCATATATTACATTAATTTAAATCTCCGATGAATTGGTTCTCTAAAGCGAAATGACCTAACATGTGGATTTTGTTCCTTTTTGTAGTTTTTGATCAAATCATGCAAAACACCGTATGCATGCGGATTATTGATATTGCAAATTTTGTCTCTACAATCTACGACCATTTTTCTTGATGTTGTATATCAATTTATTTAGATTTTACTACTGATGGAGTGATAATTTTCTATAGAACAAAACTTAAGGTCATCTTTTTGAGACTTAACAAACCATCTGATCAGGTTAGATTCATTCAAAACCAAGATTGTAGGTGTAATTATGATTTTGCTTGTTCAATATATCTTTGAACAGAGGACTATGTTTGCTTAATTTGCCATTGACAATCTGATCAATAATGCTAATGCTAATGCTTTCACAATTTAACGAAAGAATCTTTTAAATATGACTAGCCTCATCTATACATAGTACTCATGTACTTGCTCTTTTTTTGGTTCTCTTTTTTCTATATTGTAGGAATGAGGTTTTAAATTTTAGATAAAAAACATTCATTTATATTTTTGCAAGAAATTAACTATTTTGGCATTTGTCCGAACAAACAATGCACTTGATATCAAGGTTTAACTGATGTGATATGTTCAAGAATTGCACATGAAATTCATTAAGATTCACAAAGTATACCAATATAAGATTAGAGTATCGTAGGTTAAGGTTCAAGAATTCTCCGTTGTCAAAACGTTATGATAAGCGATTACAAACTAGTTGTTTAGGCACAATTAATGATAGATCTCCAAAAGTATCACAATAAAGCAAATGCGGAAACTAATAGAATCCCACGGTTAATGTCTAGAAAGTTCACAACGAGTTACCTTGCTCACTCACACTCAAGTAGGGCTTAGCGGGAGAAGGTATTTAGCAAACTCAACGATGCCACTAAGACGGTAGCAACACCAATGGTCTTGATCCACTGGGAGGTTGACGGTGACGAGGATGGCGTGAATGCTCGACTGTCGATGCTCCAATTGTAGTTTGAAAATCGTCGGTCGAAGATGCTCGCAAGAATCGGGACGACTCACTCCAAATATTCTTCAACGGTGGTCTCGTCTTCAAATCTCACGTCAAAGCACGGAGATCTTAGGATGTTGATGCTTTCGTCGGAGTTGAATACAAGACCCCATTCAAGCTCGGGATTTGCCATTCAACATTGAAGAGAATAGGAGAGGTGTTGTCTTCTTCGTCTCTAGGCTTCTCAATGCACGAGAGAAGGAGAGAAACGTGGAGGGGCCGGCGGGATTCTCAAGGGGAGCGGATGAAACTGGCGGGTGCAGGGGGGGGGGGAAGGTAGGGTTTGGAGAAAATAGGTTTAGGAAATTATGGGAGAGATTAATCAAATCTGAAATTTAGTTTCAGTTTTGAGTAATTTAGGAGGGAATTGACTTGAAATTTGAATTTCGAATCAATTGGAATTAAAGCCTTAATTGGGGAATTAATGGGGGAGAACCCATGAGAGGGGGCCGGCGGGTTCTAGAAGGGGGAGGGAGTTTTATTTCATAATCTGAAATTGATTTCAGATTATGAATGAAATTAAGGGTAGTTATTTTGAAATTTGAATTTTGGATCAAGGCATTGATGGCATTAAACTGGCATTAAATGGATTTCCCCTTGATGAGGCCGGCGGCATGTAGAGAGGAGAGGAGGGAGATTAGTGAGGATAAAGCAATTTCCAATTAGGAGGATGCCACCTAGGATGAGAATTAGTAACTCCTCATGTCATGAAATTGGAATTGGATTCAATTCAATTCTTTCCTTATTGGGACTTTGGCAATTATGGAAATTTTGGAGCTCATTCAAATTTGAATTTTCGAAATTTGAAAAGAAAGGTGGATGATGAGAGAGGTGGCCGGCGGTGAAGCTTGGGAGGAGGTGGTGGAGGGATGTGGCCGGCGGCTTGGCCCCTTGGATTTGGTGAGGGATGACGTTGGGCCTCGGATTTTGGCTGAACGGAGGGGGAATTTGGAGTGGATGAAGATGATGGAAACACAATTAGGATGGCCACGAACTTAACCACAAGCCGCGGACTTATCCAACGACTGGTGGGCCTTGCGGTTGCTCCTCCTGAGCTCTCTCCCTTCCCTAGCTCTCATGCAAGAAGAAGAAGACAAATAGCAAATTTTTATTCAAATATTCATTAGCTCCAATACAACTAGAAATGACCTATATATAGGTCCCAACACAAAAGAAAATACAAAGACTAAATTTCCCTCGGGGCTACAATCATGACTCAGCTCATACTAAGGGTACAATAGGAAACTCCAAGAAATAAAAGAAAATGCATAAATATCTAGAAATATAAACTCTGAATCGTGGCCGTCGATCTGCGCTGTCTCCGGCAATACACATGCTTGAACCTCTGATCGATGTCCACATCATTCTCCTCAGGTGGGAGAAAGCTCGACCCCGTCGAGTAAAAATCTCTGGAGCTCTCGTACATCTTGAGGAGATCTGGATCCAAGCTCTGCAGCTCCTCTCGATCTATCCACATGTCCTCTGTCGTCGGCTTCCCTTTCCAGTGCACCAAGTACCTTTGGCGACCACCTTCCTTCGTGGAAATGATTTCATCGTCAAGTATAGATTCGACCTTCTCCGCAATGGGTAAATGGGGTAATTTGGGGAGTGGAGGTAGATCGGGGATGGATCTCACTGGGTGGGTTCTCACAAGGCTTATCATGAATTGGATTATGAGGGTTAAACTCGTGTCCCTCGAAGGCTACTAAATCTTCAACATTAAACGTAGGATTCATATTAAAGCCTTCAGGAAGGTCTAACACATAAGCATTACTGTTTACTTTCAAGATTATCTTAAAGGGGTCCGCACTTCTAGCATGTAACTTTTTAACGGTTCCTTGGGGGAACCGCTCCGGACGAATCCGTACCATAATAAAATCTTCAATTTCAAATTCTTTAAATATCTTCTTACGATCAACATCAATCTTATAGTGAGTATTACTTTGTTGAATTCTTTTGTTTATTTCTTTATGCAATTCTTGAAGATGAGATGCGAATGCAGATGCAGACTCTGAAGTTCTAACCTTAGGACTCATGGGAATTAAATCAATGGGCTGTTTAGGCAGGTAACCGTACACGACTTCAGCAGGACTTAGACCCGTAGATCGGTTTACAGAGTTGTTGTAGGCAAATTTAGCTATAGGTAGTTTAGAGTCCCAGTCCCTAATATTCTCTCCTACCAAGGTCCTTAAAAGATTTCCTAGACTCCTATTCACTACTTCGGTTTGGCCATCTGTTTGGGGGTGAAAAGCAGTGGAGAATTGTAATTTGGTTCCCATTTTATGCCATAGCGTCTTCCAAAAGTAACTAGTAAATTTCACATTTCTATCTGACACGATGGTCTTGGATAGGCCGTGAAGTCTCACAATTGTATCAAAATACAGCTTGGCTATTCTAGAGGCGTCAAAAGTTTTGGAGCACGGGAGAAAATGGGCCATCTTAGAAAATCTATCTACGACTACACATATCGAATCATGCTTCCTAATGGTCTTAGGTAACCCTAAGACAAAGTCCATGCTAACATCTTGCCAAGGTTGGTTAGGCACAGGGAGAGGTGTGTAAAGGCTGGTGTTTTGCTTTTGCTGTTTGGCCAATTGACAATTGTGACACCGCCTTACTAATCTGCTAACGTCCCTCTTAAGACTCGGCCAGTAAAATCGATTTTCGATAGCTGCAATGGTCTTGGCTTGCCCAAAGTGACCCACTAAACCTCCAGCATGTAATTCCCAAACATAGAATCCTCGAAGTGACGTATTGGGAATGCAAAGTTTTTGGGACTTAAACAAGTATCCATCTTCCAAAATGAAGTCCCCTACAATACGTTCATCTCCAGTTGCTAACTTAGAGTAGGTTTCTCCAAAATCGGGGCAGCTTGAATAGTCTTCCTTAAGTTGCTCGAAACCTATCACTTCCGTTCTCATTTCACGAGCAACCATCACCCTACGACTTAGTGCATCGGCAGCCTTATTTTCTGATCCCACTTTGTGTCTAATGGTATAGGTGTACTCTTGTAGGAACTCAACCCATCTTCCATGTCGGGCATTCAGTTTCTTCTGTGAGTTGATATATCGTAGCGCTTCATGGTCTGAAAAGATAACAAATTCTTGGGGAAGCAGGTAATGTCTCCAGTATCTGAGAGACTGAATTATGGCGTAGAATTCCTTATCGTAGGTGGAGTATCGTTGCCTGATGTCATTTAACTTCTCGCTGAAGTAGGCAACCGGGTGTCCTTCTTGTGATAATACTCCTCCTATGCCTATACCGGATGCGTCACAAGTTACTTCAAAAACTTTAGAAAAGTCTGGTAGACGCATAATTGGTGCTTCAACCATTCTTCGTTTTAATTTATTTCCTCAAAAGCTTTTGTAGCAGATGTCGTCCAGTTAAATTCTCCCTTTTTCAAACAATCGGTTATGGGATCCACTATGGTGCTAAAATTCCTGATAAATCTCCTATAAAATGTGGCCAGTCCGTGAAAGCTCCTGACATCTCTAATATTCTTGGGTTCAGGCCACTCGTTGATTGCTCGCACCTTTTCGGGGTCTGCAGATATGCCTTGGGAAGAAATAATAAATCCAAGAAAGGTTACTTGATTTGTAAGGAAAGTGCACTTCTTAAGATTGGCATACATTTGTTCATTCTTCAAAATTTCACAGACTTGTTTTAGATGATTCAAATGCTGCTCCACTGAATGACTATAGATCAGGATATCATCGAAGTATACTACAACAAATTTTCCTAGGAAAGGCCAAGGATCTGAGTCATAACTCATAAAAGTGCTAGGTGCGTTACTCAATCCAAAAGGCATTACAGTCCACTCGTACAACCCATCTTTGGTCTTAAATGCAGTCTTCCATTCATCTCCTGGGCGTATCCTAATCTGGTGGTAGCCACTTTTGAGATCAATTTTCGAAAAGAGTGTGGCTCCAGTCATCATGTCAAGCATATCATCTAAACGAGGGATAGGAAAGCGGTACTTGACTGTGATTTTGTTGATAGCACGGCTATCAACACACATTCTCCACGACCCATCCTTCTTAGGGGTAAGAAGGGCGGGGACAGCGCACGGGCTAAGACTTTCCTTAATGAATCCCCGTTGTAGCAACTCGTTCACTTGCTTCTTGAGCTCTTCGTGTTCAGTAGGGTTCATTCGGTAGTGGGGTAGGTTTGGCAAGGAGGCTCTAGATACTAAGTCAATAGCGTGTTGAATGTCCCTTAGAGGTGGCAGTTGGTAGGGCAAATCTTCAGGGAAGACATCAGAAAAAGTTTCCAAAAGTGGTCTTACTTCCTCAGGGATTGGTTCTTCTTGATCTACACTCACTTCCCGGGCTACTAACGTGTAAAGAGGGGCTCCCGACTCTAGTTCCATACCTAGGTCTTTAGCAGTTAATAAATTCAAGCCCGTGTTGGGTTTCAGGGAGTTGGGCTTAACTTCTTCTTTGGTAGACTTAGGTTGAGTGGGTAAGAGTTTAATCTTCTTTCCCTCGTGTTCAAACACACAGGTGTTTGATCGGCCATAAATGTGTACATCATTGTTGAACAACCAAGGGCTGCCAAGGATGATTTGACCCACATCCATTGTCAAAACATTGCACCAGATTTTCTCTTTATATCCAATGAATTCAATAGGAACGAGACTCCTATCTTTCACCTCCAAGGTGGTCGAATTGATCCAGGTGACTTTGTAGGGGTTCGGATGTGGTGTGGTCCTCAATTGAAGCTTCGCAATCATGGCAGAAGATACGACGTTAACACAACTTCCACTATCTATTATGACCTTGCAATTTTTGTCTCCAATCTTAGTGAAAGTATAGAAGATCGAGGTCCTTCGCCAGTCGTCGCTAGGTTTAGGTTGTGAGAAGGCACACCTGACGACTTGCAGATCCAAGCGATTCATCTTTTGGAGGCAGTGGACCACAGCAGTATCCTCCTCGTCGAAAAATTCCTCATCATCGTCCATATGGTGGACTAAGTCAGCTTCAGGTTCATCCTCTTCCTCCGTCACTTCTTCAATTATTGTGACCTTAAACGGGATGGAACACTGAGAGGCAATGTGTCCGTACCCATGGCATCTAAAACACTTAGTGCCGGCGGTGGTTTTAGGTGTCTCCCGTTCAGATGTTTTTCCTTTGTAGTCTGTTCGAGGTTGGGTTTGATTAGGGGAAGGTCGACTACTTGAGGGTCCAGTGAGCTTGTTGTAAGGTTGGTTAGAGGAAGACTTGAATGGGTTGGGTTTAGAGTCTTGAGTCCTAGTGGCGTGGCTCCTAGACTCTTCCAAGTCTAGTACAAGACTACAGGCAGCTTCATACGTATTCACTCCTCTAACAAAGAGTTCATTTCTAAGATCTTCCCTCAATCCGGCTCTGAACATGGACAGAAGTTGTGTAGGAGTGGTGGTCTCCTCTCCGTTACAACGAATTAAGAAATCATTAAAGGTTTAAATGTATTCCTTAACGGGTTTACTTCCTTGGGTTAACCTATTCCAACGATCTAAGAGTCTAGGGTAGTATGAGGGAGGGAGATATTTTCTTTTCAGTTCTTGCTTCATCGCTCTCCAGTCAGCTATGGGATATTCTCCTCTAGTTTCCCTCATGTGCTCTACGTTAGTCCAGTATTGGTTGGCTCTACCAGTCAACTTCATCTCAGCAAATCTCACCTTTTTCTCTTCAGAAATATTATACCACTTGATATAGCTATCCATCTCTTTGAGCCAATCAAGAAAAACTTGGGGTTTTAATGTACCATCAAACATAGGGGCGTGTACCTTAATACTCTTAAGGAGTTGTGTATCGTTGTCCCTCCAAGGTGCGTCACGTCCTACCGGTTCTTGATGGGGTCGGTAATTGGGTCGGTAGTAGTCTCTAGGAGGTCCGTACTCAGTTCGGGCATCTTCGTCGTAAGGTGATTGGGGTCTAGATGGGGTATAGATGGCCGGGTGTCCTGCCCTTTCGATGTTGTCTAGTCTTTCCCCCGTATGACGTTTAAGCTCCGCTACACTCGTTTGGGTGTCCCTAATTTGTTGTGACATTGAGCCCAACTGGCTCACAATCATGTCTAAGGTTGCTTGCATATGTGTGGGATCCATGGGTGGGTGCTAAGGATCACTAGGAAGGCTTCCTAAGTCAAGGGCAGCAGCTAATCCCACTGAAATGCTTGCTGAAATTGCAACTACAGCAGCTGGAAAGTCCAGGCCGCAGCAAGCACGGAAGAGGGGGAAGTTACCTAAGTGTTTCGGCAAGGTTCCAGGGTCTAGACAGCACCTAAACAGCGACTCTAGGTCCGCTAACGGATGAATAACAGCTGCAGAAAACAGTGGACAACAACTAAACACTACCTAGAATTCACTCTAACGGCTAAACTGAGTGCAGAAAATTAGTGGGCAGCAAATGTCTAAGTGGCCTAGACTATTACGGATGTCAAGGTGAGGATGGCGGCACTTAAACAAATGGTTATACTAATGAAAGATGAAGTAATCGATGCAGAAATTTCTGGACAGCAGTAGGAAAACAGTAAATAAAACTACCTAAATGATGATATGCATGCAAACAACTACGGACAAGTTAAAATGGATTCCTAGGATGCATCTAGCAAAGGTGAAGCATGCTAGCCATGCTCTGATACCAAGATGATGTGATACGTTCAAGAATTGCACATGAAATTCATTAAGATTCACAAAGTATACCAATATAAGATTAGAGTATTGTAGGTTAAGGTTCAAGAATTCTCCGTTGTCAAAACGTTATGATAAGCGATTACAAACTAGTTGTTTAGGCACAATTAATGATAGATCTCCAAAAGTATCACAATAAAGCAAATGCGGAAACTAATAGAATCCCACGGTTAATGTCTAGAAAGTTCACAACGAGTTACCTTGCTCACTCACACTCAAGTAGGGCTTAGCGGGAGAAGGTATTTAGCAAACTCAACGATGCCACTAAGACGGTAGCAACACCAATGGCCTTGATCCACGGGAAGGTTGACGGTGACGAGGATGGCGTGAATGCTCGACTGTTGATGCTCCAATTGTAGTTTGAAAATCGTCGGTCAAAGATGCTCGCAAGAATCGGGATGACTCGCTCCAAATATTCTTCAACGGTAGTCTCGTCTTCAAATCCCACGTCAAAGCACGGAGATCTTAGGATGTTGATGCTTCCGTCGGAGTTGAATACAAGACTCCATTCAAGCTCGGGATCCGCCATTCAACATTGAAGAGAATAGGAGAGGTGTCGTCTTCTTCGTCTCTAGGCTTCTCAATGCTCGAGAGAAGCAGAGAAACGGGGAGGGGCCGGCGGGATTCTCAAGGGGAGCGGATGAAACCGGCGGGTGCAAGGGGGGGGGGGGGAGGTAGGGTTTGGAGAAAATAGGTTTAGGAAATTATGGGAGAGATTAATTAAATCTGAAATTTAGTTTCAGTTTTGAGTAATTTAGGAGGGAATTGACTTGAAATTTGAATTTCGAATCAATTGGAATTAAAGCCTTAATTGGGGAATTAATGGGGGAGAACCCATGAGAGGGGGCCGGCGGGTTCTAGAAGGGTGAGGGAGTTTTATTTCATAATCTGAAATTGATTTCATATTATGAATGAAATTAAGGGGAGTTATTTTGAAATTTGAATTTTGGATCAAGGCATTGATGACATTAAACTAGCATTAAATGGATTTCCCCTTGATGAGGCCGGCGACATGTAGAGAGGAGAGAAGGGAGATTAGTGAGAATAAAGCAATTTCCAATTAGGAGGATGCCACCTAGGATGAGAATTAGTAACTCCTCATGTCATGAAATTGGAATTGGATTCAATTCAATTCTTTCCTTATTGGGACTTTGGCAATTATGGAAATTTTGGAGCTCATTCAAATTTGAATTTTTGAAATTTGAAAAGAAAGGTGGATGATGAGAGAGGTGGCCGGCGGTGGAGCTCGGGAGGAGGTGGTGGAGGGATGTGGCCGGCGACCAAGAGGAAGGCCGGCGGCTTGGCCCCTTGGATTTGGTGAGGAATGACGTTGGGCCTCGGATTTTGGCTGAACGGAGGGGGAATTTGGAGTGGATGAAGATGATGGAAACACAATTAGGATGGCCACGAACTTAACCACAAGCCGCAGACTTATCCAACGACTGGTGGGCCTTGCGGTTGCTCCTCCTAAGCTCTCTCCCTTCCCTAGCTCTCATGCAAGAAGAAGAAGACAAATAGCAAATTTTTATTCAAATATTCATTAGCTCCAATACAACTAGAAATGACCTATATATAGGTCCCAACACTAAAGAAAATACAAAGACTAAATTGCCCTCAGGGCTACAATCATGACTCAGCTCATACTAAGGGTACAATAGGAAACTCCAAGAAATTAAAGAAAATGCATAAATATCTAGAAATATAAACTCTGAATCGTGGCCGTCGATCTGCGCTGTCTCCGGCAATACACATGCTTGAACCTCTAATCGATGTCCACATCATTAACATTGCGCAATTGGATATTGAGGTCGGTTTTATTTATGAGACGAAAGGCATTTTGAGACATAAGCCTCAAAATTAAAAAATTACATAAAGTGAAAATAAATGTTACAAGTATTTTTTTTTATAAATATCAAAATACTATGTCAAAGGATAACATATTAACTTTGTATTGAACTATAGAGTAACAAATTGACATACATATAAAACAAAAAATTGCACGAGACGTAATTGGCAAGTGATAAATTTCATGAAATAAAATTGAAATCTAAATATTACAAGAGCAAAACAATATGAAATATTGGAATTATATAAAGCTTCTTTCTCAATTCCCTACCTATACACATTTAATTCCTAAAAACAAAATAAAATAGTTGGCATTAACTCGTAAATCATGCACTGTCATCATTGAGAGGATCTTTATTTGAGTCATTATCATAATAAAGTGCTCTTTCTGCTACCTCATCATGTGGAGTACAATACCTTCCAATATGCTTCTTCATTTATTTTAGTCATCTTCCTTTTTTATAAATATTTGTCATTAACATAAATATGAGAATAATACTAAACAATTTTAAGAGGTGGTGGTGATGGTGCACGACTTCCATGTGATCCCCTGCAGTAGCTACGATGGTGGTAGCTGCAGCAGAGATGGCAGGCTAGAGGTCAATGCAATCAAGTGGAAGATGTTTTGGCTTAGGGGCGCATGAATGTATGATTTGTTCCAGACTTTAGTTTATGATTTAGATAAGTTTTAGTAATAAAATATATATATGGTGGGGCATACCTCATATCAGCGACATGAGGTACGCCTCAGCCAAATTAAGGACATGCCTCATAAAAAAAAAAAAACTGAAGCTAAAGCCCTGAGATGTTTTTTATTGGAATTGGCCAGCCTCAAGATGCGCCTTATATTGTACAATTTTAAACAATGCTTGATACCGACCATGATCCATGTTTTATTTTCCAGCATTAACAGTTCAGTTTTGACCTGTATGCCATTTCCTTTTTGTAATCAATTGACTGTTCAAACTTATCTATCAAAGAGTTTGTCATATACGAATCATAACTGCAATGAAAATTGTTAAGTTGTTAAATTTGTTCTCACTGTGATCAATATTGAACTTTTTTAGTATGTTCATTATTTAATTCCTGTTCACTGGTCCTCCAGGTTTTAAGTTCACTCTTAGCTTGATGAGAGACAGCGACGGACGAGACGAAAAGTTGTTTTATCGAGTTTCTTCACTGGGTAGTATAGAGAATATAGCTCTCGAATGGATGAAAGATGACATGGTTTTCAGCTTGGCCATGTGTCCTGTTTTCTTTGATAGATTATCTAGAGTTGTTGGCCATAAATGCTAATTTATTATTATTATTATTATTATTATTATTATTTATGAATGTTGGCCGGAAAGATGCTAGAATCCTAATGCTTTGTAATTGATCAGTGAGTGATTGCTTTGTTGCACAAAAATGTATGGTAAAATTTTATATATTGGATAACATGATTTAGGCTTCATTTTGAATGATTTTCTTACGAGCCGAGCCGGCTCAAGCTCGAGCTCGTTTACTAAACGAGCTCGAACTCGAGCTCGAGCTCGAAGCCGAGCCCATAAACGAGTCAAGCTCGAGCCGGCTCGGCTCACTTGCACCCCTATATTAGTGTTGTATATATTTTTTGAATTATCTTAATCTCAGTACAAATATAAGAGTTTTGAATTCCATCTTGATGTGTTTTGCATTGGGATATATATAAATGAATTCTTAGAAATAATCCTACTGAGGAAGATCTATTAGGTTAATCTGCATTGATTTTTGGGATCTCAATAAAATCTTTTCCTTAATAATATCGTAGCTTTTGGTTTTGCTATGTTTTCATCCATGAATTTAGTTATCCGGCTATAATTAAATCAAGGAGTCACAAATTATTTGGATTTTGATTGGCATCTCTTTGCTATTGGGCTGTAACTCAATTTATGTTGGTAATTATTTCTTAATTATGATGTCTCAAATGATATTTGAAATTTATTCTTGAGAATCTATTATGAAAGATTTTGATGGAATAATATAATTTTTCTTTTCAAAATTTCGAATGGATTGGTTTAATTTTTTAATTTTGATGGAATAATATAATTTATGAATGATTATACAAACTTTTTTAACATGTAGCATAAATATCAATGAACTTGAAAGAAAATTTAATTGATTATTATTTGTTTTAGATTTGAATTCATATATCAAATTAGCTCTAAGTAATTAAAATCATCATCAAAATGATCATCATGTTGCAAAAATATCAATATCCACAAAGCACTACAATGAAGTGGTTGAATGAATTTACCTAACCTGTATATAAATAGCCAATAAAGCTAGGCAAGCTTCTCCTTTGCATATAATGGGGGTGTATGCATGTGCAAATCTATCAGTGTTATCACCATCAAAGTTTTTCATAAAATTGCACAGGCAATGCTTGATTGTGATAAGATGTTTGATTTTGCACAACTTTTCTAATAATGCTTTTGTTTTTAATGGTATCCATTATAAAAATAATGGTCCACCATCACCATTTTCATAATAGAAACTAAAATAATTCTCAAAATTATTTATATTGGTCTGATAATAAAAACTTTGATAAATTAATTTGATTTATGGCGTCAAGATCAAGATCTGTATGATAATATATTCATTTCATTAATATATTCCTACCACAAATTTATTAGACAAGTACTTGATCTACTATAACATTTGTGGCATAGTAGATCAAGGAGCCCATAAGGAGGGTGGATCTATGGATACCTACACTGGGTTAGGCTAGATCCTAAAAGTTTCTTTTTCTATAAATTTTCAATGGTTACATTAGAAAAGTGACCTTGGAGGCTTGTTACTAACCAAGATTTATTTATTAGGACCTAATATATTATAAAATTTCCAGCATAGTAGACCAAGAAACCCATAAGGAGGATGGATCTTTAAATATCTAATAGGATTAGGCAAGATCCTAAGTTTTCTTAAGGGTTTTCAATGGTTACATTAGAAAAGGGGCCTAGTAGGCTTATTGTTATCCAAAATTTACAGGACAATGCCTTAATCCAAAATTAGAAAAGGAACCCTTAAGGAGTATTGATCAATGAATGACTAAATAGGGTTAGGCTAGATCCTAAGATTTTCTTTTCTTAAGTATTTTCAATGGCTATATTAGGAATGGGGCCTAAGAAGTTTATTCCTATTCAATATTTACTAGACAATGCTTGGATTTACTATAATATTTATACTAGATCAAGAAACCCATAAGGAAAGTGGATATATATGTGTTTAAGTACAATTATACTATATTTAAAGGGGTAAGGATACTAAAGGAAGTTTTGATAGAGCTTGTCTTTTTAAGGATTAAGGGTAGGTTTATAAATGTATAAAGAGGGCTAAGCTAGACTATAATTTTTGATAACTAAATATGAAGGTCTCATGAACCTTGACCCCTATATATAATTATTATGCAAGGCCTTAATCTACTCAAACATTTATAGCATAGTAGATCAAGGAAAACTTGAGAAGAATTATTAGGCTTATATGTGTCTAAATGAGGCTAAAATAGGTCCTAAAGATTTTCAATGACCAAATTAGGATGTCTCTAGAACATGGTGCCCTACCTAGGTTTACATGCCAAGGCCTTCATCTACTATAATATTTATGGCACAATAAAGTGAGGAACCCAAGTGGAAATGAATTCTTAGGTCTATGAGCGTCTATAAAAGGACATATTAGATATGATTGGTTCAAATTAATAAAATACTTCAAAAGATGAAATCTTAACCTAAGCATGGGTTTTACTAGAAAGTGAAAGTGATTATGGCACGCTAGGGGTGGGGGGAGGTTCAATTTGTATTTTGAAAATCTTTTGATTAAGATAAAAAATGAGATATACAAAAGTGTTTAAGAGAAAAAAATATTCAAACAAAAATCAAAAGCAAATAAGATTTTTTTGTTTGCTTTTTAAACCTTTAAAAAATATTTTTTTCTTCTTAATTTCAAAACAAAACATTAAAAAGAGAATTTATTACCCAAAATATTTCACAAAGATAACCAAAATTAGTCTAATGGATTATTTCATAATGATAACCAAAAGTAAACTTAAAAAATCCTCCACTGAGGTAACTATGCAAACCAAATTATATATATATATATATATATATATATATATATATATATATATATATATATATATATATATATATATATATATATATATATATATATATATATACATACATACATACATATATATGTAAATTCTTTAGTTTGTGTAAAATGTCTAAATTTGATTATATGCAATTGTTATTTAGGATTTGAGCTAGTTTATGAAAAGGGGAAGATTTAAGGTAAAAATAGTATTTTAGAATAAAATGATTTTAATTATATAATTAGAAAAATAAATTATAGGAATAGTCAATATTGTAGCAATTGGGATATGTGAGTTGTGTAGGTGATCTATAAGTGAAAAAATTGTGAAAAATCGAAATTGAAGAAGCAACTCATTGTGATGTTAAGAAATGAAAATTTTAATTTTAAAAATAAATTCTTCTGTTTCTCGACATGTAGAGTTACATTCTAGCAAAATGAAGGGTGAAGTCCATTAGGGTTTTTTTCAGATTGTTTAGTGTGGGTCTATACCTAAGTATTGTGGTGTAAATGACCCCATTTAAATTTTAATAGTTCAAGCTGAAAGTCAAGTTTATTATAATTATATAAATGTTTTTTCTATTTGATAGTATTTTAGGGAAAAAATAATGAGTTATCTACTACATTCCTTTTTTCCTTATATATAATCATTGTATTACTTATGCCTTTTATATTAGTCATAAAGCATGTAATTATCGGTCAAATAATTAATGAGAAATTGTTAAGCCTAATAAATGCCTTATTAGATGATGGGTGGGAATATTATAATACCTACATAGGTTGGGAAAAATGGACCCCAATGTAGGCATTATGATCTTAGTGTAGTTCAATGACAAAAATGTTTAGTTTTACATGTGAAAGTTAGGTTGTTAAACCTCAAGGAACCAAACCGAGGCTAACCAATAGGGGGGAGTGAATTATTATTTTTTAAAAAAATTAATAAAAAAATATTTTTTATATCTAGAAATAGATAATTTAATCCCCTAATGTGGAAGTAGATTAACTTCACAATAACAAGAAAATTAAAGTTTTACCATATAGTTAATCAAAGAAAAAAGTGCAGAAAATAATAAGAACAAACATACCAGATTTTATAGTGGTTCAGTCTAACTTGACCTAAGTCCACTCCCCATAACCCTACATTCCAGGTACTGAACTAAATAGTGTTTCTCCTTTTTGCCCTCACAGTAAGGCGGAGAAGCCGTTACAAAATCTTTTTCACCAACCTGGTGAAGGTAGAAACCTGAAATCTCTCTTCACCCTCCTAATGAAGGCTGAGAACCTGGAATATTTTTTCTCTCTCCTAAAGATGACAGTGAACTAAGAATCACTTTTATCTTCCTCGGTGCGCCAAATTAGTTAGGTCCATTGGCATAAAAAAGATCTTCTTCCCAAAACATCCTTCAAGATAAACCTTGACTATTGTGGTACTTAAGTGCAAGTTCGTCGGAGCAACCATGTGAAACTCCCTCTCACACTCCCTTGAAACTCACAAGGATCTTCTCCCTCTCTCAAACTCCACCATTTTTTCTCTCAAGCTCAAGGTTCTCTCTTTAAGTTTTCTCCAAAGGAAAAACGACTCAATGATTAAGACACTTTAAAATCTTTTGAGAAAGCTTAAATAAAAGGCTTTGAAAAACCCTAAAAACTCAATTCTTGTGGCACTGATCATCAAGTATGATTTATGGTCGTACTATACAATTAGTTCAGAACAACCCTTTCAGCCAGTACAAGCAACATTGCCCTATATGATCAATTCAAGTGTTTGTACTTATCATCCAATATGATATCGAGGATTAACCTATATGATTAGTTGAAAAATTATGATATTTCTTCTTGAAGAAATAGTATGATAAATGATTGTCCCACATAAGAATCGAGTCGTATAGTATGATCATCACTAATCGTCCTGTACGATCTGATTAAATAAATTAACCATAATTACTCCCATAATTACATGATCAATTTAGGCATGATTATTATATATCATATAGTACGATGCATATCATACGGTATGATTAGATAGAAATCTAAATATTAAAATATTACCTAAATTATGATTAGCGGCTGAGTTTCTTAATTTCACGAATCATCCTGTATAATGTTTTGTATAGTATGATCAGTTCAAATTATATTAATTATCAAAATTAGTCATTTTTATTAGCTAATTGTACAATACAATTAGTTCATGAATTTGATCTTCTAATTTTGACCCAATCTTACTCCTTTGAGTGTGTGTACATGACCACTAAGCTAGCAAACACCCTTACAAGACTTAACTCAAAAAATAAAAAATACATCAGTGAATATTACAAACTTGTTACAACATAATTTATTTTATCCAATCTTGAGCCTTGAATCTTCATTGGATGGTGTATGGTGTTTCTGAAATATTAATTCACACACAAACAAATATAGAATAAAAATACTATGAGACATAAATATGTGAGCCACAATATTTGTTATTATCAATAACATAAAATCATGAGCTCTAGTTGTAATAATCTCACCCTCACTAAGATAATTATAAGAAATAGATTTATTTTTATTTAAATAAAGATAAATAATCTTTAGAAACTAAATAACAAATAAACTAATGTAAGTACAAGATGAATAGATGTAATTTAAACATAAATACACCCAGTCAAAACATACAATCATGCATAAACTAAACAACAGATGTACTAATATAAATACAAGATGAATAGATATAATTTAAACACAAATATAACTAGTCAAATATATTGTTCTCCTTTGATATTATTAAAAATAAGAGAAACATAAAAAAAACAAAATAGAATAAACATAATAGACTAAAGATCATACCGACCCTACTCAGGTGGAGGTGGTGGTGATGGTAATGTTTTTAGAAAAATCAATTAATTTTAACAAATTTTTTTGGAATGAGAAAGTTACCTCTTGATTTTATTTAAAAGCTTAGCAAGAAATGTGTTGATCTCATCTAAACCTAAAAAGGATTATTTTAACTCAGCTCAAGCTCCCTGTAGTTTAAATGCTTTTTAAATAAAAATCTAATTCAAGAAAAATTAGAAAAGAAAATTTAATATTTTCAATCTTCTTATATGAAATATATCTAATAGAATATTAATACAAAAATGGAGATTCAGAAATCATGATTTTCAAACTCAAGTATCGAAAGTATCAATAGACAAATGGATTTTTTAAGATTTAAAGAAATACATAAAAGGTAAGTTAACTCATTGTGGGCTCATTTTATGCATCTTTATCAGCTTTTAGGTGCACTTTGCACATCCTTTGATTTTTGATACACTTTGTACATCTTTCAATTTTGGTGTACATTATGCATCTTTTCAGCTTTGGGCTCATTTTGTGCCTCTTTTTATTTTTATAAATTGATTCTTTTCTAAATCTTTAAAGACTCAGTTATAAGATTCATCTTCTAAATATAAGAAAAGAAAACTCACTCTCTTATATAAGGATAAATAAACTACAAAGCAAATCAGTAATGATTAAAATGAACAGCTTGATTAAGAAAATTATGAAATAGATTCATCAACTTACAAAAGATTCATATAAGATAGAAAAATGTAGGAAGATGAAAAAGGTTTAATTTTAAAGTCTAATTTTTAATTTGATATAGATTTTGATTCATGAGTGTAATAGCCCCATTAAGGAAATGAGAGGGAGAGACATAATTATGAATTATCTTCCTTTAACTATTTAAAGAAGTCAACCACCACTTACTTAAAATTTTAAGTAAAAGGAGGTAAATTTTCATTTTAAAAAAAGTTATTTGTGAGAAGTGAATTAATCCTCTTATGCATATACGATGTAAAAAATATGTGATTTGTGTGTGTTGATTAGAAAGTATACACAAAAATATTCATGGAAAATAAAATAAAGGTGATAATGCATAATTATCTTACCACAAAATAAGAATACTAAAAAAAATATAGAGAATAAAATTATTCATAGTGAACAAAAAATATATAATCATGCATTAACTATGACATATTTAAACACACAAACAAAATTTTATACCTTATCATCTTGCTCATAGTTTGATGATTCAGAAGCTAGGTCTGTCTAGGAGATCTATTAGTTTTTTTCATTTACCTTTATTACAATTGGCTTATCTTTACCATTTTTTTTACAGGAAGATTTTTAAATTATGGCACCTATTTTTCATATGTCCAGGTTTTCTACACCCAAATAAATAACGTCAAAGAAAATCTTAACATTCTTACCATTTTTATCTTTATTCGACTTTTGTTAATGTTGATGCTTTCACTTTAGTAAAATTTCAAATTTACTTAATGTTGATGCTATCTCCGTACTCTCATAATCTACTAAGTCGCTTTTATCCGTATCCTTGACTTTTAGCACTATAGTTTCACATGCATCCAAAAATCTTTAACTCACATTTTCTCGTGGGCAATGAGTGAGCCAATCATATTAGTAATAGAATTATCATTCAAGTCTTTTGATTCACATATGATAGTGACTTTAGCATAAAATTTATTAGGAAGATAATATAAAATTTTATTAACTTTTTCAAAGTTTGAGAGTTCTCTACCTAAAGCATGTAATGATGTTACTATTTGAGTAAACCTAGTATACATGTCCAAGATAGTCTCATAGGGTTTCATGCAAAAAGTTTATAATCATGTATTAGAAAATTCAACTTAGATTACTTGACTTCACTAGTACCTTTGTATGTGTGCAGAATCTGTCCCAAATATGCTTGCTAGTGGTACATGTAAAGACTCTCATATAATATTTAGAATTCAAAGCACAAAAAATAATTCAAATATTTAGCGCTTAATTGAGCATATATTTGTTCCACTCTACTCCATTCAATAAACATAATATCATTACTCCATCTATAATATGTGATGGTACAAAATAATCGATTTGAATTATATGTCACATTGGATAATTCATTGATTATAAGAAAGTAGACATGCATATTTTCCAAAAATTAAAAGGAATATTATCAAATAAAGGTGGTCGTGTGATTGAATACCCTTTCGTAGTATTATGATTACCAAAAGTAGCCATGAATCATTTTTCATAATTTTTCTAAAACTTAGTTTTTGAATCCTTCTCTTATATCATTTGAAAGCTTGTGTAGGTTGTTAAACCTAAAAGAACCAGGCTAAGGTTAACCAAGAGGAGGGGTGAATTGATTTTTTTTAATTATTTTTATAAAAAAATCTTTTTATATCTTTTTCAATATCTAAAAAAGATAATTTAATCCCTACATATAGAAGCATATTAACTTCATATTAGTAAGAAAATTAAAGTTTTAAATCACATAATTAATCATAGAAAAAATAAAGTGCTGAAAATAATAAGAACAAATACACCAAATTTTATAGTGGTTCAATCTAACTTGACCTATGTTCACTCCCTAGAACCCTCCGTTCAAGGTATTACACAAAAAGTAGTGTATCTCCTTTTACCCCCACAGTAAGGCGGAGAAGCTCTTATAAAATCTTTTTCACCAACTCGGTGAAGGCAATAAACCTAAAATCCTTTTTCTCCCTCTTGGTGAAGATAAAGAACTTGGAATCATTTTTTCTCTCTTAGAGATGGCAGAGAACCAATAATCACTTTCACCTTCTTCGATGCGGTGGAGTAGCCATATCCTTTGACATAAAATAGAACTTCCCAAAACCTCCCTAATGATAAACCTTGAATGTGGTGGTACTTAGGTGCAAGTTAGCCGGAGCAACTGTGCGAAATTCTCTCTCAAACTCCCTTGAAACCCATAAGGATATTCTCCCTCTCTTAAATACCACCCTTTCCTCTCTCAAGTTCAAGGTTATCACTTCAAGTTTTCTCTAAAAGAAAAACAATTCAATGAATATTTATGACACTCTCAGAGTCTTTTGAGAAATTTTAAATAGATGGCTTTAAAAAACCCTAAAAACTCAATTCTAGCAGCATTGATTGTCTAGTATGATCTATGATCGTACTGTACGATTACTTCAAAACAACCCTTTCGGCCAGTATGAATAACATTGCCCTGTACGATCAATTCAAGTGTTTGTACTAATCTTCCAGTAAGACATCAGGGATCATTCTATATGATTAGTTGAATAATTATGATATTTCATCTTGGGCAATATAGTACAATAAATAATTATCCCATACAAGAATCGGGTCATAGAGTACGATCGTCAACAATCTTTCTGTATGATCTGATTGAATAAATTAACCATAATTACTCCCCTAATCATACAATCAATTTGGGCATGATTGTTATATATCGTATAGTATAATGCATACCATACGGTATGATTATTCACAAAATTTGAATACTAAAATATTTCCTAAATTGTGATTAGCGGTAGAGTTTCTTGATTTCACAGGTCATCCTATATGATGTGTATCGTACAATATGATCAGTTCAAATTAAAAAAAAAATCAAAATTAGTCATTTTGATGAGCTAATCATATAGTACGATAGAAATTGTATATTATGATTAGTTCAAAATTATGAGCTTCTAATTTTGACCCAATCTTATTCCCTTGAGTGTGTATATGTGCATGGTCATCAAGCTAGCAAATACCCTTACATGATTTGACTCAAGAAATCAAGAATAGATCAATGAATATTATAAACTTTTTATAGTATAACATATTATACCCAATCTTGAGCCATAATAAATCTTTATTGGATGGTGCATGGTGTTTCTAAAATGTTAGTACACACACAAAAATATATAGAATACAAATATCAGGAGAAATAAATATGCCACAATGTTTGTTATCTTAAAAAATATAAACTCGTGAGCTAGAGTTGTAACAACCTAGACACTATTGAATATTATTATGAAGCTATAAAGGCTAAATTCATGTTATAATGATGGAAAGAAAGTTAAATATATAAGCATGTCATATTCATAGCCTTCAAATAAAATGAGAGATGAAAAGAAGTATAAATACTATATAAAGTAGTTATGTGTGCAAATTCAAAGTGTTGTGTTTAAATAATTAAATGAAATGATATTAGTTTTTTTTTATAACATTATAACAAACCTTCTATTCTTATTAGTCATATGAGCATGTATATACTTTAATTTGTTTTACAAATTTTACATTAAGCTTAATTATGAAGATATTTATATTTTTAACTATATTATTTTCATTGAATTATGTATTAGAATTGCATAATTTTTTGTCTCATAGCTTACCAGCTTTGTATTCTGGTTGATGTTGTAGGAAAATGTAAGGAAAGTTGGAAGTTGAGTAAACTCTAGTTTATTTAGAGTGTATATTTTATTGTATGACTATGTAATAGGAGTCCTAAGTAGAGGTATATGGGGTATTTATTTTTATAATATTTTTGGCTTATTAACTACTTTGTAATCATATACATATAATATAAAGGGAATATTTTGAATGCTTTTGTTTTATATAATAATGTGGTGAAATGTAATGAGAATTCTTTTGGAATGATTACAAGTTTTGAATATTGAGGAATTACATGATTTCTCTATTTCATCCTACGTCGTTTAGAAGGAGGCAGTGGGGGGTATGACAGAAGTGTTTTCAAAGTAAAAATTAAGATTATGAAGATTTAATCATAAAAGCTTAATTTAATTTAGTACTTTTAAGAAAGAGAATTGAATAGGATAGAATTTCTACATAGTTATATAAATGTATATTTTAGGTAGGAGTTATTACCTTAAGTTAGTGGTGAGTCGGAATCTCGACTCTACTTTTATTTAGCATATAAAATGTAAAAGTATTAATATGTGTATATAGTCATATAAATGTATATTTTATGATAGAATAAATTTTAAAATAAAATGGTTGAAAGGGCACCTTAACAGACTAAAGGCCAGTCAATTCAACCTGGCAGAACATGTGAATGTCTTGAAAATATAAAAACTGAGGCAAGTACACTCAGAGCAAAAAATGTGTTAGTGGTGTCAAATCCTTCAAGTATGATGTAAGGGATTGTGATGCAAATACTAATGATGAGAATGATGATGCAAATGATAAACAAGTTGTAGTCTTTATAAAACATACAGTGCCTAGTGTACCACTAATAGTTATACCAGTCACACTTACAACTCTAAGTAGTAGTGCATGTACAGATATAGGTGCCCATATTATTGTTAAGTTCAACAAACATTAAAGCTCTTTTAATGTTTAAAGCCATCTTTATTTAAAGGAGGATTCAACATCAGAGCTGTTAAGGATTGGATAATCAAAATGGAAAAGATCTTGAATGGGATGAAATATACTAGTGACAGAGGAGTATCCCTAACAATATTTATGTTTGAAGGTAAGGCAGAATGATGATGGAGAGGGCAACACTTAAAAAATTTGAGGGTAAATTTGAGGAGCTAATTACCTGGGAATAATTTGAACAAGTTTTTAAAGATTAATATGCCCCTCTTTTAATAAGATAGATATTGTAGGTGAGCTTTTTTAATCTAACTTAAAGATCTAATATTGTTATTCAATATGAGGTAGAGTTCACTTCTTTGTTAAGATATTCTTCATTTCTTATTTATACCCCTATTAAGAAATGTTATAATTTGTTGAAATGCTTGATAGATTCATTTAGACAATATCTAACTCCCTCATGCATTAAAGATTTTATTAAGCTAGTTATGAGTGCTAGACTTCTAGAGAATGATATGCAAATGGTAAGGCAGAAATGGGAGACTAGCATCAAGAAGAGGCTATTTGGCATTAAAAACTATTAGTTTAAAAAGAAAAAAAATCCAAGGTCAACAATAGTAGTATGGACCATTTTGTATCAGCTTGTGCAAATTACGGAAATTCACTTCTAGGAAAATGTCTATTGAATTTAGAGAAGTGTTATCTATGTGAAGAGTTAATCCATACTAAGAGACATTACCCAAAAATGTTCAGAGAGCCAAACAACTAAAAGATGTTTAGACAACAGAGAAGTATAAAGGTGCTAAGGAATAATTGAATAAACTAGCTTTGAAGATAAAAGAATAAGCATATGGAGAAACTATGAGATCAGCTCCAGCTTAAGTTTTTTACTTTAACCTTTCAAGAAGTTAAGGAATATTTATGACAATTACTTCAAATTTTTCTGCTAGAGCTCTTTTTGATTATGGTGCATCATACTCTTTTATATCAAGGTATTTTGTGATAAATTATACTTGAAACCTATCATTTTTATTCCTAGTATGAGTATTGATTACCTGTTGGAGATATATAATTGCAAGTACTTCATTCTTAATTAACATTATGATATCTAGCAAGAAATTCATATAATACATAATTGTACTACCATTAGTGACATTTGAAGTAATTTTGAGTACGAATTGGTTGGTAAATTATTTTTATACAATTGAATGATGGAAGAATATAGTCAGATATTATTTTCTTGAAGATGAGGTATTTTATGTTTAATGTGAAAAGGAGTAATTTCATCTTTGATTAATTCTAGTCAGGTGAACAAATGTATGAAATATGGTGAATTGATTTTCTTAATAAAGTCAGAAGCCAACAAAGAGGTAATTAATTATATAAATTCTATTCCTGTGGCGAATCAACTTGTTAATATTTTTTGTAGGGGTTAGGTAGTTTGCCTATAGAGAGAGAAATAAAGTTTATAATAAATATTCAACTAGGAAAAACTCAATAATAAAAGCACCTTAAAGGATTACAATTAAAGAGTTACAAGAATTATAAATTTAATTATCAGAATTGATTGAAAAAGGCTTTATCAGACACAATACCTTAGAGTGCACCAATGTTATTTGTTAAGAAGAAGGATGGTTTGATGCAGATTTGCATTGACTATAGGGAGTTAAATAAGATGATAATTAAAAATATGTAATCTCTTCCTAGAATTTATGATTTATTTGATCAGCTAGTAAGTGCTTCTATATTTTTAAGAATCAATTTATGATTTAGATATCATTAATTTAGAGTGAAAGAAAGTGATACTTAGAAGACAACATTAGGTACCAAGTTTGGGTACTATAATTTTTTTATGCAATTTGGATTAAGAAATGCCTCAACAATATTTATGGATATGGTGAATAGGATCTTGAGGTCTTATCTTGATCAATTTATAATTATTTTTATTGATGATATATTAGTTAATTCTAAGAAAGATGAAAGCATGCATGTCATCAGAGAATTATTTTGGGATTATAAAGGAATCACACAATATTTGCTAAGTTTTCTAAAAGTGAGTTTTGATTGAAGAAAAATTTTCTTTTTTGGAGCATATTGTTAATGCTGAAGGCATATCAGTAGATCCAAAAAATATGAAAACAGTAATTAAGTGGCCAAAACTAACTAATGTGATTGAACATAGGAGCTTTCTAGGATTAGCATGTTATTGTAGAAGATTTGTAAGGGATTTTTCTCAATTTGCTTTACCTTTATCCAAGTTGACATGAAAAGATGTTAAATTTGATTAGACAAATGAATGTGAGCAAAGTTTTTTGGGAATAAAAAAGTGTTTAACATCTGTACCAATATTAATAATTTTATTTGAAACTATGGGGATTCTAGTTATATAGTGACACATCTTTAAAAGGATTATTTATGTTAATATAAAATAAAAAGGTGATTGCATATGCTTCCATATTGTTGAAACATCATGAAAAGAATTATCCCACACATGACTTAGAGTTGTTTGTAATTATTTTTGCCTTAAAAATTTGTAGACATTACTTTTCTAGCATAAGATATAAATATTTATTGATCATAAAAGTTAAAAAAAAAAGTTACTCGGGATTGACAATAGAAATACTATAACCCCAAACAAAAAATAATAAAATTTGAACTGGGATAATTTAATTTATTAAAAGTTAAACCAGTAAAAAGCATTTCTAGATTTGGCCAAGTGGAAAATTGAATCTTAGATATATTAGCCCATTTTAGATTATTGATAGAGTGAGAAAGGTAGCATACAGATTAACATTATCTATGACATGTTAGACGTACATAACATTTTGAGTATTAATGATAAAAAAATGGGTTATATATGAAATCAAAGAGTTCCTCAAGATGAAATTGGGCTATAGAGTAATTTTCTATTTATGGAGGAACATGAAAAAAATTTTAGAATTAGATGAGCGAGAATTAAGAAGAAGAAGAACTTCTCATGTGAAAGTGAAATGGAAGCACAAATCAATTAAAGAGACAATATGGTAGAAAGAGGTAGATATGAGATACAAGTTTCCTCATCTATTTGAAAATATATATAGATGAATTTTAGGGATGAATTTCTAATGAGGGAAGAATTGCAATACCCAAAATTTTTAGATAAAAATATTTTTTTCCTTAATTAAATTATACCCCAAATATCAACTTTCATAACAATTATAAAAAATCATTTCAATGTGTTCTACTCTTTACTTAAAGCAAATTGATATATAGAAGCATGTACTAATTTGCAAAAGTGTAAATGTTATTGAATTAGTTTTGATTTGTATTTTTTTGTCCTAATGTTTTAAATCTAATTACTATTCATTTATTATATATCGAATAACAAGGGTAATGAAGAATCTTATTTTTTTCTCTTAAGTTTTGATAAGTGTAAATTACATATTATTTTATGTATTTTATTTTCAATAAAAAAAATGTAATATTAGTTATTTTTTTGCAGAAAAAAATGTCAAATAATTCTAAGTAGTTAACAACACTGTGGCGTCTGATGAAAAAAAGCTACAGCGCCTCCATTAATACCACCGAGGTGTTTAGATTATGACATTGTGAGGTTGAGTTCTCTATTTGCAACCATAACGACGACAACACAGACATCGTGGCAGCTTTATCAACGTTATGGCGTGAGTAAGTTAGCTTAGCATCGTAGGATTCTCTATTTTAAAATGTTGTTGTGCCATAATTTCTCACTCTTTAGTGCTACTTGGGTACCACAACACTTGAATGTCAACAGTGCCACAATATAAGAGCTGTAACTTCCAAGGCCACGATCTCTCAATGAAATGATGGGGTTGTTCACTAAATAATTGATCAACATCAGTGAGCGTCTTGGCAGTACAAAAGTTCTAACGCTGAGGCGCTAGTTCACTTAGAGGCATCACAGTGCCATTATCATTTTTATTTCAATAGGATAATTGTTGCAATAAGAATAAATAATAATAGTTTGTTAAGTAAGCATACTTCCTTATATGTTCGACACTCTACTCTATCACTTTTTTATATAATTTTACATGAATACTTGCATATATTAAGTAGGATTTTATTATTATTTTTATATATTAAAGAAAATCTAAGCATTACTTAGGAGTGATAGAGCCGTAGATTTCATACAATTCAAAAGTTCACTCCATAATCCTCATCAAGTTTTTGGCAACATTGCAGAGAAGTATTTTGCTTTTTGAATTTTAACTATATTATTGAATTAATTTCATAGTTAGACCTACATGTATCTTTTCATTTTATTTTATTTGTTATTTTTGCTGATTGCATATTCATGGTTTAATATTTTATAGATACAAAAATGAACTTTTATTGTTGGATGCTAAAATAGAAAGAACCCTTTCAAAAATTTGAAAAGCTAAAAAGATGGTAAAGGTGGAACTTGTATTAGAACAAGAGCATTCTAGACCTCATAGGGATTATGTTAAACCTTCAGTAGACGAAATACATTAATAGCCTATGATCTAAGCTGATAATTTTGAATTAAAAATCGTCATAATTCAAATGGTTCAAATTTATCAAATGGGGGGGGGGGGGGGGGGGGACTCATAATTTATACTTAGTTAGTTTCTTAAAAATTTGTACAACATTTAAGCATAATGGTTTCAATGATAATGCTATTAGACTTAGGTTGTTCTCATTTTCTCTTAGAGATAAAACTAAGATATGGTTGAATTCTTTTCTCCCAGACTTTATAACCACTTAGAATGAGTTGGCTCATAAGTTTTCACTTATATATTTGCCACCTTCAAAGACTACTAAACTTAGAAATGATATCACATCTTTACCCTGTTTGATGGAGAGGGGGGGGGGGGACTCATATTGAAGATCCTAATTTATGCTTAGTTAGTTTCTTAAAAATTTGTACAACATTTAAGCATAATGGTTTCAATGATAATGCTATTAGACTTAGGTTGTTCTCATTTTCTGTTAGAGATAAAACTAAGATATGGTTGAATTCTTTTCTCCCAGACTTTATAACCACTTAGAATGAGTTGGCTCATAAGTTTTCACTTATATATTTCCCACCTTCAAAGACTACTAAACTTAGAAATGATATCACATCTTTACCCTGTTTGATGGAGAATTGATTTATGAGAGTTAAGAGAGATTTAGAAAGATGCTTAGGAATTGCTCTCACAATGCTTTACTTGATTATCTGGTTATTCAAATATTTTATAATAAATTAGTAGGATATCTTATAGCAATCATAGATGCTGCAACTGGAGGTTAGTTAATGTCTAAGCCATTTTAGGAGGCTTATGATTTAATAGAATAAATAGCTACTAATAATTTCTAATGACATGTTGATAATGTAAATCCTAAGAGAGTAGTAGGAGTATATGAAATTAATGTTTTGTCAATTTTGACTACACAAGTTGTAGTAATATCTAAGATGTTGAGAACAATAGGAGAAAATGCAAAATTTGGAATTGAAATATATTTGCAATTGGAGGATCAAAAGTTAATTGAAAATAAAAATGTTCAAGGGATTGAAAATATTAATTTGATTAAAAAATAAATAATGACCACTCTAATACATATAATCCAAGTTGGAGGAACCACTATAATTTTACTTTGTCAAATAATATTATTGGGAATAATCAAAGAAATTTGAATCAAAATAATCATAGTAAATATGAAACCAACTTTGGCAATCTACTATTAATCATAGACTTGCATATCCTCTAGGATTTAATCAAAATTATCAATTTGGAAGTAAAAAATCACCATTGAAAGATATAGTGATGCAATTAGGAACTTAGTTGCAAAATCAAACTGTTTTAAATAAAATTTTGGAAATCCAATTAAGTCATATTATAATTTCAGTCAATAGTAGACCTCTTGGATCATTAGCAAGAAATACTGAAGCTAACCGAAAAGAAAAATAAAAATATCTAAGTGATAATAATTTGAAGATTGATAACAATGCACCACATCCAAATTGATAAACCTATATAAGTTTGGCTGAAACTATAAACTTAGTGCCATATGGGAAGCAACCCAACTTTTAATTTATTGTGTGATTGGTATATTAGATTTATAAGTACTAATAATTAGTTAAAAAAACAAGAGAGTGTGAATGGAGTGTCGTAGTGTTGCTTATAGCGTTGGTGTGCTTGGCTGTGCCACAATGGTTTTAAATTCAAATTTTGACGCTTCTACGCCTGTGAAATTTATAAAAAGGGTATGTTAAACATTTAATTTTCTATTCACATTAATCTTTCTTGAGTGTCTTCCTTTCCTTTCTAGATTTTAAAGCAATGGTTAGAAAGAAAAAAGCCATTCATCCTAAAATAGAACTGAAGTATGCTTAAAGATGAAAGATTCCTTCTATATTCTATGCATCCAGAGTTTTACAATAGTTGATAAGCTTCATAAATTGAGAGATGAAGTTTATAAATATATAAAAATCTACAATACATAGATGAAGAAGATGCATGCATGTGGAGTTTTCTATCACAAATTTTTCTCCTGGTCAAGATGTCTTGCTTTTTTATTATAGGAATAAATATTATTCATGAAAAACTTAAATGTGGATGGACTGACCCTTTTACTGTTATTAAAATATATCTTAATGGTTCCATAAGGATTCAAGAAAAAAAAAATTCATATCTTTAAGATTAATGGTCATAGATTGAAACCTTATGGATGAGAAAATTAAGAATAAGAAAAATCTTGAATATGCATATATGGAGTTTTCCTTTTCTGTGTATGTTAGTATGTGCATAAATGCTACTCTTATTTTTAGTATTTTTTATGTAAAGGATTGTTATAGTGATGAAATGACTGGAGTTTTGGATTTGAGACCTAATGCATTATGATGATTAGAGTATTGCTTTATGTACTAGTCGTCTTATATTTTATGTTATAATTTTATACATATCATTATTTTTTTTTACATTCTATCTTTAATATGAAAACGTGTTATTTATTGATATCTATATTATTGTTATTTATATTTGATTAAAGTCATGTTATGCTTATATCATATGCTCATAGGTAATAATAGAAGACTAGATGCATACATCAGTCCCACCTATAAGTAGTGTTGGAATGTATACATTAAATATAGTCCACCTGCATGCAATAATGGGCGAATTTTGAATGTCCACTAACGACGCACTACCTACAAACCAATTCAACAAGACTTGCATGGCACGATAGCTTGTCTATAAGTAGCAATGAGTAACCCATAGTGCAGTGCTACAACTAACCTATAAGCAAAAGTAGGGAGTTTGTTCTGAAGAATGTAGATTGCTAATAAACAGAAGCAAAAACTACTAATGACATGTCGTCATGCAAAATATATTAGCTTCATTATAAATAAATTGTGAATGACTCTTGATGCATCGTACAATGCGTTTGCAAGTAGAGATATACTCTTAGAAGCTATAATAGGAGAAAATAACATGCAGAAGATGAAATGAGCTAAAAAATGCCACTGGATCTGCAATATTTATACGAGCATACAAAAGACGTTCACAGATCCCTCAAGAAAACTCTTACATCTTTTAAATGATGATTGCTTGCTCAACTAACTCAAATATTACAAAAACAACCTCATACATTGAAATGCACACTGATTTATTCACGTCATGCATATATAAGTTGCAAAATATAAAATACATCATGCAAGCATGATTGAGCAGTGTGTAAATGCATATGCTAATATACATGTATGCATGCAAATACATAAGTGTATACATGAGCATGTAAATATACAGATGAAAGTATAAGAATGTATGTAAGCATGTAGATGTTATATACATCTTCTACATTGCATACATATAACCATTATACAAACACATTACGCAAAGTACATGCAAAAGTATATACTTGCATGGACCCCAGTGAACGTGATGTATGGAAACACGTGACGTCTAAGGATGCTTCGCACGTAAAGAAATGAACTTTAGTTCAAGCCTAATCCTTTGTCGGCAAATAGATGGTGTTGACATGGCTTGAATTATAGAACAAATGCATCATCGTAGTGCCGACCAAAGTATTTGTTTGATACGTTCATATTAAGCCTTCAAGGTCTATCACAATAAAGCTTCATTAATAAAGACATGCATCGGTGACGAACCCAACTCTATATCGATAAATAGATAAAATTGATAAGGTCCGATTAATAAAGCAAGATTACACAAAATCTCTGGTGATGGCCGTGTTGACAGAAAATTTCAACTGGAGGGGACCCCAAATATTTAAAATGCCTTCTAAATTTTAAAAAATATATAAGCATTTAATGTGACTAAAATGTCACCTCGATGATGACTGTGTTGAATGTAAATTTAAACGCAATGAGTTAAGCTTTAAATTCTAAAAAAAAAAAAAATCAAAGCTTCATATATATTAAAAATATAAATGTTTAAAATTGAAAAAAAAAACACCTAAATAATTAAATCAAAATACTCATTCACTCTCCGTGACAGTTTTATGAGGTGAGATAAGTTTGAAAATCACTTCAACTCATAAAGAGTAAATGTCTGATTGAGAATATCACTATAATTCATTTTTATTCTATCTCTTCCTAGTAAGGACATCACACGTGTCCTCTAATTGGTGGCTTCGCAGCTAAATAGCACCATAGGTAAATGGTTATGTCCATGACACTCTAATCTGGTAGTTTTGCTACCAAATTACACAATTAAATTATGGTCATGGTCAGAGCCCATATGTTTCCCAACGGTTTGAAATCATTGAGTAATGAATCAATAAGATATGATCGATAGGGCACGAAAACCTTTGTTAGCTATGTTTGATTCAAATTTATCCCCTTAGATAAATATTCATCTGAGGTCTACAAGGTACCCATGATGAACAAAACCCATGACTACCAACAAGAATTTCTAATTTTAAATCTTAAATTATAAATACTTAAACACATTGTTACTATTGTCAAATACTTTGCATCTGTTTGACTACTAGCCTTATCAAAAGTTCTCTCTTGCTATTGAAAGGAGTAATTAACTATAAGGGCTTGCACTTAGAGCAAACATGAACTTTGATCATAGAAGTCCTCTCAAAATGATGGTAAAATCATTTGATAATATATTATTCTAAAATTCAATCTGCCTTTTGAAAATTTGCCTCAAAACATACTTCTTAAAACTCTCCTCAACAATCGGAAAAAGGAAAGTGGCCACAAAGAGGCTGGGGCCCGAAATTTTTAGAGGCCACAGACTCAAATCAATGTTAAATTGATCCTTCGGACCGCTTGGAAAAGAGGGAACAAATACAAGCTAGCCATCTCCTTAGATATTTGAACAAAGAGTAACCATATGCTGCAATCTAATATGTAATGAATATCTTGTGCAGGTTTAAAATTTTGTAGCTAGCCAGATCTGCTGCATATGATGCATAAGTTGTGCAAGTTGACAATTCACACCCATCTTCTTTTCCATAACCACAGAAAGAAAAAAAAATCTGCTCTCCTTCCATCTCCATGGTAAACATAGAGTACACAACAAAATACTGCATTGATAACTACTACTCCTATGATTAGAATATAAGCCTACTCATTGCAAGCTACAGACTGATTCATATAAAAACATATCATAAACAAATCAAAAAAAAAATAATAAAAATAAAATAAAAATATCATAAACAAATCATGGCCTCAAGCAAGAATAATATGGAACTTCTAAAATAATTAAATCTAAGATCACATGTTACTTTAGTAATTCAAATCCACCTCCGGATTACCAAGGAGCAAATTATTGATCCAAGGACGGCCACTAACTTGAGTACTAACTCCACCATGAAGATGAATAGAGGCGAGAAAGATTTATTGTTGAATGTAAGGTTAAAAAATTTTAACGACATTACATGACCTCGAGTATTTTTCTGTTAAATTTACAATATAACTGAATTATCCCTCAAACATAACACAATAAATCTTCAGAGAACTTGCTCTTAATTCATTGAGTAGCACTAGGATTTGCATATGGCTGTTCTGCTTTAAACTGCCGAGAGCCTGAGATTGATCTTCTGATTCTAATTGCCTCGCCATAAAAACTTTCAATCAATCTTAAGCTTTTGTACAAACGTCTTTCCAGCTGATGCGATGATCCAAACCCATATAATTAAAGCCACAAAGTAGACTGCAAAAGGGAAGAGTAGTATTAAGCAACACTAGTATTCAAATATGCTAGTGTTCAAATATGAATGTTTTAAAGATTCTGCAAGCTAAGGTTCCAAAAAAAGTAAAAGCTAGCTAATGCCTACGAAACCATGGCAGCTCAGCTTCCAACACGCAATGTTGCCTATACTTTTCTTGTTTGTGAATTCTGTTCATTTTTTTCGGTTGCAACTCTGTAACAGAGAATTTTACCATGTTGACAGAATTGCCATTGACACTTCTTACTGCAAACTTGATACTTTGAGGAATTGTATCCCAATCAATTTCAATAACCCCAAAGTTTTGTTTAGCTGATGAAAATCAACAATAAAGTTAGCTCTAAGCGTCCAATAATGTTTAATTCTTTAATATAATGGCTAATCTCTAGCAGTAAAAGTTGCAAGGTTTTTCCAATGAAATATCACAAAAGTTCACTATCAGTAGAAATACTTGGCAAGGTCTTTTCTTTTTTACTCACGAAATGCATATGATTGTTCCATAAAGAAAAATATTCGAGCAAATCCTCATCATACAATTCCCTTTTAAGCAGTAGTATAATATATGTTCCATCTTCAAGCCGTACAGAAATAGAAAGAGCTTCAAAAGATGGGAAAAATTCCAGTATTGCACCAAATGCACAACCAACTTATGTGATGCATGGAGTGAAGTCATGTCATTTGGAAAAATGTTGACAAACCATACGTGCATGATTTATATTGGCATGTTGAGGAATACACTCTCATAGTTATTGGCGTTAACCAGGCTGCTAACCTCAAAAGATAATCCAAGAGTGGAGGTACAGTCCTCTCACCAGCTTGAGTTAGACCACTTGAGGTGATGCCATATAACGGATACTCGCAACCACAGTCATAACGTGTAATCTCGGCAAAATGAACATCACCACTAATAAAAAACACTCCACTTCTCTGCATAAGATATATAATGTAGCAGTATTGTAAATTACACCAAGTTATCCAGAGTTTAATCTATTTAAAATTAAATGACAACCTAACATAAACTTATTATAACCGAATGAAATTATTCAATAAATCTTTAGGAGCAATTTCTCGCATAGAAAAATAAATCCACAAATTAAAGCATGAAACCTGTGGTGTTGCTAAAGTTGGGCTATATTATGTGGGCTCCAAAAATTCGGCCCCAGCCTCCCCCGCTGCTTTCGGGAGAGTTTTAACAATTTAAGTTCTAGGGTAAATTTTGGGAAGGTAGATAGGGATTGTAGATAAGACACTACCCAGAGATTTCACTCTCATTTTGCGAGGACTTTAGGATATGAGCTCTTGTTTCTTACAGGAGCAAGCCCCTATAGTTAATTACCCCACTCAATAACGGGAGAGAACTTTCGATTAAGGCTAGTCGTCAATCGGATATGTAGAGAATACATGTTATCTGGCATATATTAACAACATTGGCTTTTTGTATTTTAAGGGTTGATATTTAAAATTGAAAATTTTCATAATCTTGCACTTAAAGCAAATGGTGGGGGAATGGATGATGGACCCGATCAAGATCCCATGGTTCTGTTGTCCTGAGTCATCGTGGTCTCTGGTCTACTTAGTCAGAGGAGGTAGTCGACCCAACTTGACTGAAGGATCCTTGTCGGCAGCCATGGGATGCATTGTCCAAGGGTACCTTGTAGCCCTGGGGGGAGTGTTTGTTTAAGGGGACAAATTTGAATCCACCTTATAGATAACATAGGGCTATATGCCCTATCGATTATATTATACTGATTCATATTTCAAGAATTTGATGCCATTAGGAAGCATGCGGGCTCTGGACATGCCCGTAATTTAGTGGTGTCAATTGGCGGCAAACCACCTAGTTCAGAGGACCCCGATCATAACCAGTTATCCTATGGTGCCAATTGACAGCAAAATCGTCGGTTAGAAGACATGTGGCACATCCCTACTGGCAGGAGACTGTTTGAGAATGAATCCAAGTGATATTCTCGATCATACACTATCGCTTTATGAGGTAAAGTATTTTTCCATTTACTTACCTCGATAAAATGTTGCGGACGGTAAATGGGACTTTAAGTGATTTAATGTATTATTTTAATTTTAAATATTCTAGACTTGGATGATTTTTAGAGATTTGGATTTTCGGGTATTTGGGACAACATTTTTTATTATTTGAAATTGACCTTTCTGGTTGAGCTATACATTCAACACGGCCATCATCGAAGTATATAGGCATTTTAATTTTATTGATTGAACCTTGTCGATTCTGTCTAGTTGTCGACAGAGGATCGGGTTTCATAAGCTTTATATCTTTGTTGGTGAATTTATTTTGTCATAAACTTTGAAGGCCTTATATGAACATATAAAACAGATATTCTAGTTGACACATTGGCCGCATAGCTGTTTGATAGTTCGAGCTATATCGACTTCTATCTATTTATTTAGAAGGATCAGGCCCGAACTAGGCTTTATTTAATGACCCGCGCAGCTTCCCTAGACGTCACATGTATACCCATAACAAAGAGAGGGAGTTATGAATAGTTTTTATATCCCGGGCCATGTTTGCCACATAAATAAAACTGGGGAGAGAGATTGCACAGGATCTTGTAAAGAAATAAACAATTAGTTTTGATAACCCAGTTCACATTCAATTCATGTGAACGAGCTAGGGAGCACGATTATAACAAACTTGATGTATGAATAAAATTAAAATTATGATAGAGGATCAACATTACCACTCCTGACTAACATAGGATGGTATGGACTCAGTATCCTATCTCCAAAGGGTCTAAATGAATGACTTTGACATCGTCGATCACATTCAACTGATATGAATGGACTGGGGGCTACAACTATCAGAGTATGACTAATAGGACGAAGAAATTCACATAGGAATAGTGGATCGCTATCACCGCACCTAACTAACATAGGAGAGTGTGGACCCAGTATCACATCTTTAAAAAAAGACTTGAATCATTAGTTTTGATATCCCATATCACACTTGGGATGACAAGTGAAACTTGGGGGGCTAAGCTCTGCAAAAGGAGAGAATAAACTAAACATTCTATGCACTAGCACTAATGTGATTGGTGCGCACATAAAGAAGTACAAACATCCCTGCGGCGTATTAGTGTATCACCCTTAAGGGTATCCTTATACTCTTCGTAACGAACATCGAGTGGTGGAGGATAAATCTTCGTGGCCACATAGACTGCCGAAAAGTAAAAAGGATTCTTTCAGGGGTATATATACAGAGTGATATATATAAACGGTAGGGAGGCTCCCCTGTGACGTACTAGACTCAGGCATAATACTTTTTCAAGTATTGCCCGTTGATGACAGGTATAGGGTGAACACCATTTATATTAACAAGTATGTAGGCATCACCTTCATAAACTTGCTATACAGTAAAGGGGCCTTCCCAAATAGGCTCAAACTTATCACTTTACATTGATGCAAAATGATAATCCTACGCAAAATAAGAACTAAATCACCTACCTAGAAAGTACGGGGTCAAACAAGGTGATCGTGTGACCGGACCATTCGGGCCTGATATATCTCTTCTAAACCATAAAGCTCTTCCAACCTTAGTCGGGCATTATCTTCATGAGATAGATTATGACTAACTGCTACACACAGTAATGGGAGCTTGATCTTGAGTGGGAGGACTGCTTCAACCCTAAAAGCTAAAGCATATGTGGTGGACTGGGTAGGAGTACGGTAGGCAGTCTTATAGGCTCATAATGCTTTAGGTAACTTATCGTGCCATTCTCGTTTATTTGCAACAAGGATTTTTCTTATCAGTTATACGAGAGTTTTATTAAGTGCCTCCGCCAAGACATTGGCTTTGGGGTAGTAAATCGAAGAGTTTCGCTAATTAATATTATGGTGGTGGGCAAATTTGACAATTTTGATGCTTCTAAACGATGGGTCGTTATAAAAAATTATATAATGCGGAACATCAAAGTGAAAAACAATGTTATCGTAAAAGAAATGCATCATATCTTTTAATTTAACTTTTTTTAGTGGGACGGCTTCTTCCAATTTGGAGAAGTAATCAGTGGCGGCTAAAATAAACCTATGACTATTATAAGAAGGAGGGTCTATAGGACCCACTACATCCATGCCCCAGACCTCAAATAACCAAGATGATACAGTATGGTGCAACAGAATAGGGGTTAGTGAATCACCGTGTCATGAATCTGACACTGGTGGCACTTTCTAGCATGCTCCACAATCACAAATCATAGTCGGTCAGTAGTAGCCAAGGCGTTTAATTCTATCTTTCATTTTAGGTTCGGGCTAATGGGCACCACAAAGCTCTTCATGTATCTCGCCCATGACCTTGTGAGCCTCTTTTTTATTAAGGCAACATAATCATATTTGGTCAAAAGAGCATCGATACAAGGTATCGTTTACATAGGTGAATGCTAGAGCTCTCTTTCTAATTTGAGCGGTGAGAGATCTATCATATGGAAGTCTACCATTCAAATATTCTATGAAGGGCACTCTCCAATATGACTCCTCATCAACAGAAAATATTGTGAGGGTCTGATCAGGAGAAGATAAGTCTGCGGGGCACAGAGCTTTATGATAATGGATAATAATAGACACATGGTTTCCAGTAAGGCTAGCCAATTCTTTTGCTAACTTGGACAAGGCGTCTACTTTTCCATTTACACGTCTAGGAATTTTGGCCAAAGTCACTTCTGAGATTAAGCACAAGATCTCCATTACTTTATTATGATAGGAAAAGAGTTCAGGCTTAAGCACTTTGTAGACTCCAACTACTTGATTTATTATTAGTTGGGAGTCTCCAAAGATTTTCACTCGCATAATGTTCATCTGAATGGCCAACTCAAGCCCCAAAATCAAAGCTTCGTACTCAGCTTCATTGTTAGTACGAAATTTTGATAAACTATAGGAGTACCATAGAGTATGACCTTCAGGGGATAAAAAAATCAAGCCTTAATCTACCCTAACTGTGTGAGTTTTATTTGGATTTATGGCTTTAACAGAAGACGCACCGTCAAAGTAAAACTCTTAAGTAGGGGACTCAGGTTCATTCACACTCATGATTAATTCATCAGGTAGATCATCATTGAGTGAGGAATCAGCAGGGATCGGGTGATCGGCCAGAAAGTCAGCTAGAGCCTATCCTTTAATGGTACACTGAGGGACAAAAGTAATGTCAAATTGCAGTAGAATCATAGACCATCGTGCTAGATGACTTGAGAGAGTCAGACGGGTCATAAAGTATTACAAGGGGTTGACTCGAGAGATTAGGCTAACCTTATGTGAAAGCATATAGTGTCTAAGCTTCTGTACTAAGAAGATCAAAGCTAAACATTGCTTCTCCATCGCTGGGTACTTTAATTCTGCAGGTATCAATCATCTACTAAGGTAGTATAAGGCATGCTCCTTATCTTCCTCATTATCTTGAGCCAACAATACACCTAGGGACTCATCTAGGGCCATAGTGTAGAAAATCAACGGCCTACCTGGAATGGGTGCAGCCAAATTAGGGGGCTTTATCAGGTAGCACTTTATACTCTCAAAGACGTCCTGACAACGCTCATTCTAGTGGAATCGGGCATCCTTCTTCACTAGAGCATCAAAGGGATGACATATACTAGAAAGGTTGGAGATAAATCTCTACAGGAATGTAAGCTTACCCTGAAAGGATCTCAACTAGGTAAGACTTTTAGGGGGTTTTACGTTTACTATGGCTTTGATTATAGAAGGATCAATCTCAATGCCACGATAATGGACTATAAACTCTAAAAAATTTTCTGTACTAACTCCAAATGCGCATTTTTTAAAGGATTTGTCTTCAAATCAAACTTGTGCAGGCATTCAAAAATTATTCGTAGATCTCGAATATGATCTCCACGGACAATGCTTTTGACTACCAAATCATTCAGATAACATTCAACTTGCTCGTGTATCATCTCATCGAAGATAACAGCCATAGCTCATTGATAGGTGGCCCCAACATTCTTGAGGCCAAAGGGCATCACCTTATAACAAAACACACCTATGGGTATACGAAATGCAATGAATTGTTCATCTTTAGGGTCTATCTTTATCTGGTTATAACCAAATGAACCATTCATGAAGGAGAAAATGCTATGGCATGAAGCAATATCCACCATAAGCTCAGGGGTAGGAAGAGGGAAATCAACCTTAGGACATGCCTTGTTCAAATCACGGAAGTCGATACATACACGAATTTATCCACTCTTCTTTCGGACTGGGACAATGTTGGCAATCCAGGTAGGATACTTCTCTTCAAGAATAAATCCAACTTATATAAGTTTCTTAGTTTCAGTGATCACCTATTATTCAATTTTTTATCTCATCATATGAGGTGCTTGTTTAATAAGAACTGTATCAGGCTTGATAGCTAACTTATAAACTGTCACTTCTAGGTTTAAAATAGGCATCTCAGTGTAGTTCCAAGCAAAACAGTCTCTAAACTTAGTAAGCAACTTAATGTATTCTTGAGCCTCTAAATCAGACAGTATGGCACTATAAAAAATATGCCTAAGGTCTGACTCAGTGCCTAAGTTAACCTCACACAGTTCATTCATGGAAGAAGTGACACCATCTTCAAACTCTTATGGAGCATCAATGATTATGTCCTTGCCACTATCTGGGTCTTCTTCGTCGGCAAGTGAAACAACCGGATAAGAATGGGAGATAGTATAAATATTGGCATGGTTAGACTAACTCAATCCGATATAACCGACACCTTCTAGGTTTTGAAGGAAATTAGTTCGCCAAACATGGGCTTGTTGTAGAGCTTGTTCATCAGGCCAAGTAGAACGAACGAGAGCCCGTTCAACGTAACTCTTTATAATAGGGGAAAAGTAATGAGGGGCACTCTTAACCTCTATATCCATAACGGTCTCCTCCGGATCCTAACTCCCAGGACCCAATGGGGCGCCTATACTATGGGGTAAAGAGGCACACTCCTTAGACCATACCGACTCGAATGTCTCGTATAGTGGAGGTATATGGCATTCAATAGTTTGTAGGGAGTGTCAGAAGGTCTTTGACAAGAATCCTCAACTTTTATTCCGCATATTTGATGGGAAATAGGTTGTCCGCTTATAGTCTGATGTTAAAAGTCTTCTTCCTCGTCTAAACTACTGTCAACGACTAATCCACCCTCAGGTATCAAATACCTACGAAAGGTAGGATATGAATCAAAACTAGCAGAATCTGGAGGCGATGAAGTGGCTGAATGATGAAGGACATCGATCATTTTATCATCTGAAGATTCGGACTCGCCGGTCAAAAAAGAAGTGTAAAGGTGTAGGGGAGGAGTCCGAGTGCCGTAGTTCTACGGCTTACAAGTTGAACCTCTACCTCTACCTGATCCTCATCCTCCCCTACCTTTACTAGGGGGGACATCGTGCCTCACTGCAAACTGAAAAGGAGCTCTATTAGAATGCGTAGTGGAAACACCTACTTCAATACTAACCTATGATGGACTTGTACAACACTATCAAATGTCACTGGTGACTGAGTGGGTGGAGTTTTATGAGTCTTCCGAGGTACATAATACACAGCATCATCTTAAATAGAGATTTCATACATGGAAAAGGGTTGGGTATCTCCAGAAATGGTATACTCGACATCATTCCTCATAAACTTTATATATTGGTGCAAGGTAGAGGGCACCATTCCATACTAGTGGAGCCAGGGCCTTCTTAAGAGAGCCATGTATGAAGTGTCAGCCTCAAGTACATAAAACTTTGCCTCAGTTAGGAAATTTCTAAACTTAAAAGGTAAGGTAATAGACCCTAAAGCTCGTTGGCCTGGATTATTAAAGCCTTTCAACATAATCTTATCAGAGGTAAGCTTCACATGACCTAGGGAGAGGCTCTTTAAAGTTTCATTAGTAAGGATGTTTACTGAAGCCCTTTGGTCAATGAGGATTCTGTTCAACTCATAACCATTGATTTCAGTTGTGACATATAAGGGACGATTGTGCTCAGAAGTCCCTAAAAGTAGGCCACGATTTAAAAAGATAATGTATGGCATATCTTTTAAATAGCATGTATCCCTAACAGAATTAGAAGCAAAGAAGGCTTGATAGGACTCTAGTTCAAATAGGGTTTTCACCAGTGTCTCTCTCAAATCAGGGGACATCATCAAAGCATCATAGACGCTAAGAAGGGAAGGAATTTTTGTTAAGTGAGCCAACACATTGTAATCCACTTCCAGCTGAGGACCTTTCCCTTTCTCCTTACACTGCTCTTAGGAGAAAGGGATAGGATCATCTTGCTGGATAAAAATATTTTTATCTTTTTCTTTTATATTTTAGTCATTCGAGGTGGAATGACCTTCCCTGAACGCAAATGAACTTTCTGTATTGAGTCATCCTTAATATGAGATTCTTTTGGTTTAGTGGTGGTGGTTTGTGTTGGCTCTAAGGAAAGTGCCTGGAGAGGGTTTTCAGATTCATCGCTCGAATCAATGTAACAACCACCCTCTAGAATAGTGAATACAAGTTCTTTATCAGACTTAGACTCATTAATACACATATAATCATTTACATTACAAGAGATATGTAAGACGTGAGCGAGTACTAGAAGAAACTGAAGTAAAAATGGAAGGTAAAGAAGACCAAAAGTAGCTAGAATTATATTCTTCTATTATTTCATCATCAATAGAAGAGAGAACAAAGTTCTTCAACGATAATGCTGGAAGGGGGCATGTCTTCCCTTCTGAGGTTAAAACAATTTTTTTCTTTTTCATACATCTTTTGAGTACATGTAAGAGAATAAGCAAAAAAAGAAATTTGCTTATCTAGCACTATAGCATAAGATGAAAATGAAGAAAACAGCACTAACAAAGTAGCTGGAGCGATAATTATCGACTTGGCTTGGGGAGGCCTCCTCTCAACTGTCTTTGAACTCTGTACAGCTTGCTTAATCATCTGTTTGGTCTTCTTGGAGAGTGCTAATTGCCACTCTCTCTCAGAACTGTGGGGTGACCTGCTACTACTGCCCTGACTGTAACTCTGACTATCACTATGGCTGGAGTTTGAAATCATCTGCATTGTCTGAGTGGTCTTGCTAAGAGGTTGCACTAAGTCACTATCCTGTAGATGGATCTTCCCAATGGCCATGAGCCTCTAAACCTTATCCATAAAAACATAATAGTCTTCTAATGTATGTCCGACATATCTGTGAAAGGGACAATAAAGTGGGTGGTCTGTCTATCCCTCCTCCTTCAGTCTATCATTCTTCGAGAATGTGAAGATACTCTTCTTAGTAAGGAATTTAAAGATTTTTCTCACACTTTCTCTTTTGAACGGATATTCCTTAGTAAGCTTCTCTTGTAGGTATTGTTGACTCTCTGGAGTCCTACGGGAGGGTCTAGGCTATACTCCTAACTGACCTGGTGTGTAAGACAGCTATGGTGGTGTTGAACTGACTAAGGGCCTCTTGCCCTTATCTGGTGGTCCGTGGGTACTATGTACCTTCCCTCTCATAGGTGGTGGTGCCCCCTGAAGACTTCTGATACTGAGGTATATGTTGAGGTTAACTCTCAACCTTAAGAGAGATTACATCGGGTATGTTGTCCTACAAGCTAACTATCTTCATTAGTAACTTCTAGAAGGTTTGTATACTGAACCCCTTGAGATAAGGCTCTATCAGACCATCTATATTCTTCAGCAAAATCTCTACTACATGCTGCTCCTATAATGTAATCTGATAGTAGTTCTTGAGGATGCTGTCTAGTAACCACTAACTCTCCTACTGTCACCCAGTGCTTTGCACTGAAAAATCTTTGTACGAACAGTTGCTCTAACTCTGTAAAGGTCTAGACTGAGTCATTGGGGAGGTCGGTGCACCAAGCAAATGCCACCCTAAATAAACTACTGACAAATAGCCTCAACATCAAGGCATCGTTCCCTCCTATATTGCAATATATGGCCCAGTACTAAGCCACATGCTAACTTAGGTTCTCAAGCCCATCAAATACTCTAAATCTCGAGGGAATAAAGCTTGGGTAGTAGGACTCCTGCTCATACTCAACAGGATAAGGACGCCCTTTACTAACAGTCTCTCCGGTCTTCTTGGAAGAAATTGCCTGATCAACCTTCAGAGCTATCAAATCCTAAATTTGACCGGCTGATAACTGTGCTGGCTGACTCTAAACTACTGTAGGTGCTATAGGAACTGCCCTCTATACCCTATCCACTCTCATAGGGTCTAGTGTTACTAGCGGTACTACTAGCTCATCTCTGGACGTAGTGGGGGTACCTACGCCCATCATATGGGGTATAGCCCCCAAAGCTATCAACTGGGCAATCATCTCCACCATTTCTTTAGCCATCTCGACCACCTGAGCCTATAAGTGTAAGACTGTGGCATCCGTAGCTACTGATCTTGGAGATCCTCTAGCATCGGGGTCTCCTCGCTCATCCTTATCCTTAGGCTCTCTCTATTCATCTGAGTGACCTGGACTTGTAATCACACAGACTCGGTGTACTGGTACATCCTCATCCAACTCATTTTGGAGTGAGTCGTCCTCAGAGAAGGCCTGGCGGAGTGCCTCTATATAGGGACTCATAGGGAAAGTGATCCATCAGGATGAGCTACTGTATCCACATCACAAGTCATCGGGATCGCCTCGGACCTGGAAGGAACTACTACATCCATCTGATTCACTATATCTGCTAAATAAACTATCTCTGCCAACTATACTGCCTCAACTGGTCGCACTGCCTCCACTAACTGTACTATCTCAACATGGGTGTCCGCTTGTCGATGTCACCAAACCTATATATTATGGCGGGGCTCCATAAGGCTAACCAACTACTAAGGGGCTACCATAATTGAACTAGTCTGAGGCTGAGTAGGCTCCTGCTACTGTCTCTATCCGTGATGATGTGGGCATCGTCCAATAGTAAGATTTACTGCCGGCAGTCTAACAATCGGAGTTGTGTCAACTAACTACTAAGGTGGCTGTCCTCTCTGCCACATATACCTCTATCTCATGGTCTGTCTCTATAACTAAAGAGTAGCCTGAGAAATCAACCAGAGTAACCTCTTTCGACTGGCAGGCCCTCTACTACGCCTTAGGTGGACGATGCTCTGAATCCTCTGAGGGTTCGAACAGCAGCATCCCTGGGGACCCTAACCCAGGATAGAATGGTGGTGATAGTAGGGGCCACCGTAATATGGGCAACATCCTCCTCATCCCCATTATGTGTCAGTGGAGAGAACCATCCTCCCTAGATCGCCTCTATCTCAAGTTTAACTATTATATCTAAGGTAGGGGTAACTATAGTTGGTCATGGCCTCTGCTGCCTGGGAGCCACTCTCCCCTGAACGGGCTCTTGGTGAGCCACAACCTCTATCATCTGCTGCCTCTTTTCCTCAAACATAGCTAAACGGAGCCTCCTATTTCTATTTCTCCTGGCCCTTCTCCCAAGGCTGGAGGTAGAGGAGGAAGGAACTTATGAACCCACTGCTTGGTAGTAGGGGGAACAGGAACAATAGGAAGGGTTGAGGTCTGCTCGATGGTCTCAGAATAGAAGAGCCGAGTAAACACAGAAACTCAATGAGAAGAAGGCTAAGGAGCCTCGGTCTGAGCACCCCTCTTCCTAGTGGAAGTGAGAGGGGAAACCCGAACTCGAGGTACCTCCGACGGAACAATAAGGGTAACAATAGCAGGCTGTAGACGCTGAGGGACTAGAGCAACATGTGCGGTAGGCACTGGCCGCCTGACCATAAAATGAGTAGGGGGAACAAGGAGTGGTCTAGGTACTGGTCGCCTAACCACGGGGCGCACTGGTTGTGCAGAAATGTGAACGGGACGAGCAGGTGCCCAGGCTGTCCGTCAAGCAACTAGATGTCCTCTCCTATGGGGAGGAGAGAATGCAACAGCCTTAGTAGGTGTGGGTCTGCCAAGGATGACAAATGTCAAGTCGGTGAAGGAACCAAAAGTGATTCCTCCAACAGGGGGACTAGCAAGTAGGGACTCAAGAAGTCATCCATGCATCCGAGCCGAAGTTAAAAGTAATAGAAGGTATGAACAAAGATATGTCACTGTTGCCAAGAAAAGAGATTTGAAAGGCTTCCTCATGAAAGAATGAATGAATGATGATGGATAAGGGACGGAATAGCCAATAAGGCTGAAAAAAAGTAGAGTATGGAGAAAGCCTAGCTAAGAGGAAGGAATCCTAACTAAAGAAAGACCCTAATTAAGAGTGGGATGGACCTAATCTGAGTACTAATCTCGGAGTACACATCAAAAAGGATAATATATGATCCAAAGATGGAGAGAGAAACTGGTGCCACTGTGGTCGCAAGAAACCTGTGGACCTCCGAAAGAACACCACTATACTGTAGAGTGTATAGGAATATATGTCACACCATTCTGAGATAGAGACGATCACAGGCCTCTGCGCTCCTCGCAAACAGGCTAATGGGAGGGCAGATTAGATCGCACATATGACTAACTATTGAGGATAGCGGCTCTCGCCAGCGCATCTCGATGGGTAGTAATATATACGACCTGATCAAAATAATGGGTTTCCCCCACCAGATACATAAGCTCGAGTGGGGTTTATTTGATGTGGGATTCAATTCTCAAGGGCACAAACCCCCGTGGTTAATTATATCTTGGATTAGAGCCCAAGAAAACTCTCGATTAAGATCCTACATTATCCTTTTGAATGGGATTGCCACAAGGGTGGAGACTATGAAGTTCCTAATCAAGGGAAAAAAGATCCGATTTGGCTTTCAAAATATTTTTAAATTAATTTTCAAAGAATAATAGATTTAAAAGCATTTAAAAACTAATTTAAAATTAAATAAAAAAAAGAAACGGCGGCGGTGGCGGTGGGCCACGCAGTGTCTCCTGGTTGATGGACAAAAATGCGGGCAATCATTACCAATGATTGCACCACCTCGCAATCATTGGTAATGATTACAGCGGCATGGAATTCAGTGTCATAGTCTATAACCATGTCGAATATAGCCCGCAGTTGTCCGATCATCCGTGGTTTAAAATTGATGGCCATGATCTCGCTAGATGAAGGTTCTGTCTGTAGATCAAACTGCGTGGTCGAAAGGAACTACGGAATGGTGTGATCTACGCAGTTGATCAAGAGATCAATGGCTCAGATTTTTGCACAGTTATTGCATGCGGTTATCGAACACTAGAAGGTGTTTTTTCTCCTCATTCTCGTGATCTGATGGATAAAATCCAACAAAACTTTAAACACATGTATAGAACATGAAGAGCATTCATGGGGATGTGATTTTAAGGTCTAAAATGCAATATCTAGAAACCTATTTAAATCTAACTATAGTGAACTAGGCTTAGCGATATACATCAATCCACATGGTAGATTTAGTAGATCTTTATATAATTGAGCTTATAGACTGTCCTCGTATAATTCTCCTGTTGAACTCGAGCCTTGAAACTATTTGGATTAAATGGGAGAAGCCTAGGAAGCCTTTAGTCTTCAGTTCGCTGGAAGATCGCCGCCTGTGAGCTTTGACCAATGAATTTCGGGTTAGAAAAGGTAGGGGAAGGTCATGGGAGCTCTCACACCAAATCTCTGGGTTTGAGGAGGTCTAGGGAGAGAGCAATTGCAAAAGTCCTCTAATCAAACCCTAAAACTCTTATTTAAATGCATGGACTCAAAGGGAATGGCCAAGATTAAATCAAGAGTTGATTAGGAGGGAAATAGGGAGGAATTAGCTAAGGTTTTGAATTCAAACCCTTTTGGAATGAATTCAAGGCATTTAATGGGTTTAATTCAGCTTTAATGGGTCAAATTGACCTAATTATAGCTTAGTTTAACCAAGTCAAGGTTTGACTTGGTCAACCCAGTCAATTAGGTCAAGGAGGATGGGCGTTGAGCCAAGAATAGGTTTGAAATGGGTTTGAATTTAAATAGACCCATTTAGGCCAATCAGATCAACCTGGGTTGACCTGGTCAACCAGGTTGACCTAAGGCATGGGTCTGAGCTCAAGAGACTTGGTTTGACCCATGGGACCCAGGGGAGATGAGAGGTTGAGCCTAGAATGTTTAAATTGGATTTGAAATCAAGTAGGAAGGGTTTGGGTCAATCTGGGTCAACCCAGGTGGACCTGGTCAACCAGGTTGACCCAAGACCTAGGTCTGGGCTCAGTAGACTTGTCTTGACTCCCTGAACCCATTGGGAAGGGTCTTGGGGTCTAGCCTAGTCAAATTTGACCAGGTCAACTCTTTGACCTTAAGTCTGGGGAAAAATAAGGTCAATATGTGCTACCTCAAAGTCTTCAAAATATTCCTCAGATGTATGATATGATCTTCCTTAGAAATAGAATAAATTAAAATATTGTTTATGAAAATAATAACAAATTGATCCAAATAATCTCTCAATACTATTCATAAAATTTATAAAGATGGTTGGTGCATTTATCACCCTAAAAGGCATGACTAAGAACTCATAATCTCAATATCTTGTATTATAAGTTGTCTTCATCATATAAAACTCTCTCACATTCACATGATAATGTTCAGATCATAGATCAATCTTAGAAAAAATAGAAGATCCAATGAATTGATCAAATAGATCGCCAATTTATGGCAGAGGATATTTGTTCTTTATAGTGACTTTATTTAACTCTCTATAATCAATATACATATGCATCAAACAATCCCTTTTTTTATAAATAGAATAGGTGCTCCACACAAAGACACACTTGGGAAGACAAATCCCCTATCAACTAACTCCTGAAGCTGAATATTCAACTTCTAAAACTCCTTAGGTGTCATCCTATATGAAGCTTCAGATATCAGGGACGTACCCAGAAATGCATCAATACATAACTTTATATCTTTATTTAGAGGTAAATTAAATAACTCCTTAGGAAACATATATATGAATTCTCACATTACTGGAACATTAGTAATAGAGCTAGAATCTACCTTACAATCCTAAAGTGATGCAAAAACTTTTATTGAACCCTATTTTCTTTATCTATCTACTTTCATAGCATAAATTAAATAGGACAAAATACCTCTCCCTAGCATACACAACTCATACAGCCCAGAAAAAAAGTGATGTGATTTTCTAAATAATTAATCTGAGCCTCACATTGACTCAACTAGTTCATGCTAAAAATAGCATCATACTCAAAAATAAGAAATAAAATCAAACTGGACTTTCACATTCTATCAGAATTCTCAATATCACAAAAATTGATCCTACTGGCTACAAACCATCTCTAGTCAATAAAATAACTAACAAAGAAAAAGGCAATAAAAGTAAAGATATGTACAATAAATAAAAGAAATGCTAAAAAAAATAAATGACTAGCTTCATAATCAAATAAAATATGATATAGCTGTTCAGAAATATATGCCAGAATTATAACCACATCTGGAGAATCGAGCTTCTTATTGGGTCAAACTATACACATGTGCCTAAACTGGAGTTGGAATAGACTTTCTTTGACCTATATAGATGGTCTATCTACTATAAAATCAAATCTACTACCTCTATTATATGGTTTCTCAGAAAATGTATGGAGTGGAACTACACTCGTACTCCCTATAGTCTAGTAGAACCTCTCACATCTGGGCTTAGATCTTCAATCAAATCCTACCTATGGACACTTAGCTATCATATGTCCCATGTATTCGTATCTAAAATACTAGCCAGTCATTCTATAACACTGATCAAAGTGATGTCTGCCACAACTATGGAAAATAAATATCCCTCTAATAAAATTCCTAGAACTAGCAATACTACCCCTATTAGGAGGTGCTACAAACACAGATTATCCATCTGCCTTGGACTCTCTCAGTCCATTCCTAATCTTCATTTTCCATAAAAATCCATTACCATAAGTCTCACCACCAATCTCTTCATACTAGCAGTGTATTGTTGTTGAGTAGCTATCAGATAATTCTCAATCAACTAGGCTCACTCCAACTCAAAGAAATTAGAAATATGGAATGGACATAGTGGTTATCTCAAAATCTTCTCAAAAAATTTATAGCACTTTTCTTCAGGAGGGCTAACCAATTGGATTCATATTTGGCCAAAAATGTAAACTCTGTCTCATACAGCATAACTGTTCTACTCCCCTAAATCTATCTTGGAAATATCTCATGCATCTATTGTCATGATAAAGGTGGCATAAACCAAACTCGTAATATATTAGAGAACTCCTCACAACTAATCATAAAATTCAATCTCCCTTAAAAATTTTCCTCATGTTGCCCCATCCATGAGCACTCTACCTCACCATCTAATATAAAAACTTCTAACAAAACCTTCCTCTCATGAGATCACTATAAATCATTAAATAACTTTTGTAATCTCCTTATCCAGTCATATGTTGCCTTAGGCTTAATAGTGCCCTCAAACCTTAGAGGCTTTAATCTCAAAAACATTTGTAGATGTTAGCCTATCTCATAAGATCTAATAGTAAGAACACAACTGTGTGCATCACCCGTATTTGGGCTATCAAGCAAGCAAACTATAAAACTATATCATAATTAACTATCAGAGTGGTAATATATATAGGAGTTGCATCTCTAGTACTCTGTTTATCTATCATATATGGGTTAGATATTTCAATAATTACATGCATATAAAATAAATAATAATAAACACCTAAAAACACTAAAAAATATCTCACTTAACTTATTGATCAATTTCTTATAACTTTATCTTACGATCCATTTCTAAAACTACAACTCTTATGTTGAGTCTAGTAATTAGGTTGTTAAACCTAAGTGAATGTCCCAAGGCTACCAAGAGGGGGGTGAATTGGTAGTTTAAAAAATTTTAAGACCCCTTTTAGAAAATTATTGAGCCGAAATAAAATTTCTTTTAAATTTTGTAGAAAAAGGTTTTTCAACCACAGAGTTTTTAAAACTAAAATAGAAAGTGCGGAAACGTAAAAACAGTAAAGTAAATGACACCAGATTTATAGTGGTTCGGTCTATAACCAGACCTACATCCACTCCCCAGAGGCACCCTCTGAGTATTGCACTAATACCAATAGTGACTCTCCTTTTGCACCCACAGCAAGGCGGAGAAGCCTTTACAACACACTCTTTTCACCACTCCCCGGTGCGGCAGAGAACCGTCCGTCCTTTTACACAATACCAAGTGTTGACAGAGAACCGTCCGTCCTTTCACACTATCCCCAGTGTGGGCAGAGAACCCTTCGTCCTTTCACACTCTCCTATTGTGGGCAGAGAACCCTTCGTCCTTTCACACTCTCCTAGTGTGGGCAGAGAACCCTTCGTCCTTTCACACTCTCCTAGTGTGGGCAGAGAACCCTTCGTCCTTTCACACTCTCCTAGTGTCGGCAGATAACCGGATCTCCTTGACTGATCTTCTCACAAGAATCTAGAAGGAATAAAGAAAAGAGTGAAGTAATCTCAATTCACAAGTAGAGACTCTTACCTTTGAACTCCAAGTGAAGCCTTCCCGCTCCAGTGGTAGGAATCCTCCTTTGAATGCTTTCTCCAACTCTCTCCTTGGCTATTCTCTCAAGAGGCACGAAGATCAAATGACAAAAAGATTGGGTGGCAGTCTAATTTGGACTATTTATACAAAAGACAAGAAAAACCGCCCAAAAACTGCAAGTATTCAATTCTGTACGCAGTGGATCGTCCTGTACGATCGTGGATCGTCCTGGACAATTTTACTTAAACGATCTGAAACGACCCTATTTGAATATGTGTACGAAATGTCTTCGTACAGCTGATCGTCCTGTACGAACAAGGTTCGTCCAGTACGAACGGTTATTACAAGGTCGGTTCTAGAAACTAGTGAAAACTGTCCTAAGTCGGTTAATCGTTTGGACGAAAATTGATTCGTCTGGACAAAATTTTTACAGAGGACTGATCGTCCTGGACGATAATTTATTTCGTCTGGACGAAAAATTTCCCGAGGACCAATCGCCACGGACGATAATTTAATTTCGTCTGGACGAAAATTTTCCGGAGACTCAATCGTCCTGGACGATAATTAATTTTGTCTGGACAAAAATTTTCCAGAGAGCCAATCGTCCTGGACGATAATTTATTTCGTCCTGGACGAATAGGACTTAGAAAAATTTTCAAGCAAGTTCCTATTCGTTCCATATGCTTTATAGGAGATAACTGTCTGATCGTCCAGTACGAACTGAAGATCGTCCTGTACGATCAGTATAAATTCTATATGATCTCCTTATGTGTGAATGTTTTTATTCTCTCAAAATACAATCACTCCCTTTCAATTTGATTTCTAAGAAAAGTGCAAGCTTCAAATTTTACAAAGTATCTCATGCTGAATTTAATTTGAAGTCTTCGTAGTCTGGAGTTCGTTTTTCCTGAAATGTCAGTACACACAAGAGCAAATACAATTCTTCCAAAATTATTAGGAGATAACTACACATTTGAACAATAATGTTTGAAATCATCAAAACTTTATAAGTTGCAAAAATGAAAAGCATGCAAATAGCAACTATCTTAACAATCTCCCTCTTTTTTTTTTTTAAGAGTAATTGAGATCAATTCTTTCCAAAAATAATAATCTAAAATTTCAAATATTTCTAAGTGCATAAATATTATTTGAGCAATGAAATACAAAATAAGACAACATCTAAATTGCAATAATAATATTAATTTTTATGTAGTCTAAATGAATAGACATGAATTTAAAAGTTCTAATTACACCAAGTTATAAATAACTTTTAAATTTAGAAAGACTAGATTTTCTAATGTAGATAATTTCAAATTACAATCTAATTTAAGCACTATGAAGATTAAATAATACTAATAAAATTCATAAAAATTAACCACATTTCAAAAACAAATCAACTTTGAAACAAGTACGAAATACATTGATATTTATGAAAGGATTACACATTTCATAATATCTAAACACAATTAACAAAATACACTTAACTTAAACAAAAAAACAAATATAAAGACAAACACTTAACATAAACACTAACACAACAAAACATGAAACAAAACACGAGTACAACAAAGACACAGAAATTCATCTCTACTGTTCTGGAGGAGGAGGAGGAGGAATGCCACCGAAAATGTTGAAGTAGGAGGCCATCAACATTACATTGGTATTGATATCATGTACTTCATTTCTAATGATACCAATGTCTTGTTGTTGCTGCACAAGTTGAGCATCAAATTGATCAAACCTTTGATCAATATGAGTCTCTAATCTATCAAATCTCTCAATCAGATTCTGATAATATGAATGAGGTGTAGTGGTTTGCGCTCCTTCTTCTTCTTCTTCTTCTGAAGCACTGGCATGTGCTTTTTCTTTTTCTTTTTCCTCCCTAAAGAGCAATCTGAAGGAAGCATCATTATAGTAAACTGGCTCTTCATATTCTTCATCAGGATGCACCAAATTATATTTCTTCTCCAAAATGTAGGTAATTAAATGTCCCAAAGAAATATTCTTTTTCCTCTTTTGTTCAGTATGTCCTATTTCTGAAAGCCCATAGATATGATCTATGATAAGTTGGGCTTCGTCGATAGGGCGACGATCCATAATCAAAAAGGTTAGAACAGAAAGGAGAGGAGTAATGTTTATCCTATCACCAGCTTTAGGAATGATTGAAGATCTAAGGATATGCTGGATGATACGGGCATTTTGGGTCAACCCAGATACTCTAGCAATATGATAGGTTACGCCACTTTTTCTAATTACCCTATTGACATCTTCCCATCTGATTGTATTTTCAGTCATTAGGGTGTGAGCTCTATATCATTCAGTCCTTAGGTTTAGAAATGCATCAATGTCATGCTTGGTGATTTCTACTTTTTGCTTGAAAACAAAGGAACTAATGGAAGAGTGGTCCGAGTTAAAACTCATGTTTGCTAGGAAATAGTGAAAGGTTTGCTTATTGTAGAAATGGACGAGAGAAAGTATGAAATGGAATAGGGTTGAGGCAAAAAGGTGCATTACCTTATAATTTATCTCGCTTTGGATTAAAATGCGAGATGGAGTTATTTTGGCGGAAGCAAAACGAGGAAAGGATTCCTCATTCGCCTTAGAAAGGAAGTTTTCTGAGGCATTCCTATTCGGCTTCTTCGCTAACACCTTTTGTCTTTTGCTTGAGGAGGCTGTGGACCTCCGAAAGAACACCGCGCGAACGGGTCGATTGGAAGGGCAGATTGGATCGTGCATACGACTGACCATTGGGGGTAGAGACTGTCGCCAACACACCCCGATGGGTAGTAATATACATAACCAAATCACGGGTTTCCCCCATCCGATATGAGAGATCGAATGGGGTTTAGTAGATTGTGGGAACCAAGTTTCCCACGGGCGCAAGCCCCCGTGGTTAATTACATCCCAGGCCGGAGCCTGAGAAAACTCTCGATTAAGGATCATACATTATCCTCTCCTAAAGTGGGATTGGCACATGGGTATAGACTAGGAAATCCTATCCAAGAGGAAGAAGGGTCCGAAGGGGTGAATCAAACATACATGGCTCATACCAGCATTCGGAGGCTCTAGGGTACTAAATAGAAACTGGAGAAAGAAAGTCAAGCAATCCATCACATGCGTGAGAGAAAGATGGAGGTGGCGTCATCCTGTGACGCAGATAAGTAGGATTTAGGGTCCCTGAAAAGAAGGAACCTACCTACTATTTTAGGCATACTACGAGATCGAGTGTAGTAGCCTCGAATCCTAGATCTAGGTTAGGCTTAGTGTTCGACGAGTAACACTAAGGCCCGTGTCCTAGCTAGTGCAATGCAAAGATCTGGACTTATCCCGGCCTGGATGGGGGAGCCAGCTAACCACCTAATCGATTCAAAACCATGTTGTCCAGTCAATTATGAAAGATGGGTGGGAGGTACAGTTTCTGGAAATAGGACCGACATCTAGAGAATTTCCTAAGTGGTCCTAGACTTATGTGGGTCAGATGCTCCTAGCTAATGCAATTAAATTTTTAATTAGTTGGTTACTAATGCAATGCATGCTAGTTGAATTGTCAGCTCATGAATGCTATAGATTTTAAAAACAGGCTTAATATAAAATAATTTTTAGAAAAGACTGGGTCTCCCTAGGTCCGGCACTTCATCCTCATAGGCCAGATTATCCGGACTCTACCCGCAGGCAGGGAGATGTCTTATAAGAAGGAGAGAGAAGATGCAGTAATATGCATGCGACCCCGGACGATTCCGGCAGTTCCCTAGGTTCGTTAGATTTCTATGTTATTTATAACTTAAAATTTTAGAAATTAGTTACGAGTATAAAAATTTTGTAGTCCTTAGAAGAGCCTACGAAATCCAGGCGAAAACAAAAACGACATGCAAGAAAGAAACCTAGGAAAAGCAGGCAATTTCTACTGCACAATCAGGTAAGCACATCAATATAAATCCAAAATAATTAACTAAATGGCCATAGGCAAATTGCCCTTATTACACCCCAGATATGCATAAAGTAAAGTGGCCGGGCTCCACTGCCAACAACCCGGATTTCTAAGCCTATGACAGACGCCAACAACTTTGAGTGGGATATTGGGTCTTCAAACCTTTAGTCTTCTGGATATCTTCTCCTTGGACTTCTTGGATCTCTCCTCCTTGGACTCCTTGGATCCCTCCTCTTTGGACTCCTTGGATCCGTCGTGGCTTGAATATCCAAACGAAGAGACAATTCCCCCAGTATAGGGGTATTGCCTTTTCTCTTTGGATATCTAAAGCCATCCAGCTCGATTTTCCAAATGGAAGAAGACTCTCCCCTTAGGGATGCCTTCTTCTTTTAGAATCCGAGCTGGATAAGAATATCCCAACTCAAAAGTTGTTTTCACAACTCTTAACAATGATTACATACAAATTTACATTTATTGAAAAATAGTAAATTCTAAATCACCTGCAAGGTTATCCTAATAAAAATCATCCCAAGCAGTTTAATATGAAAATAAAAATGCTGACACCATTGACCCTGTGCCAAGCCATGCTCTTAATTTTGAGGGCTAAGCGGCTCCATCTGTGCAGTTATAATAATTTAATAATTTTAGCCCTCATTTCATTTTAGGGGGAGCTGAGCAAGCACCTGCATAAAACATTATTAGAAATCATAATAATGCTCCCCCATTTTATTAGCATTGAGCATGGCCACCTGCACGGAAGAACAGTATATATATATATGGCATTCCTAACCTAGGGGTAAATCTGGCGCCCATCACATCACAGAGTACAGAAAAAGTAAGCAAACATAGCAATTCAATTTTCAGACAGCATGCAATGAAAACCACAGAAAGCTCCGGCACACAGCAGAAAAATAAAACCCAGCGGCCTAACCTAGATCTAGAAGTGGTGCCCTAGCAAACAATTCTATGTGTGTGTAAGGCTGGTGTGATCTGGATAGGTCCTAAGCAGGATAGTTAGTTAAAATTGTCTAAAGTTCAGGTTTGTTGTAGGCCAGAAAAGGAAATTTTATTGAAATTCAAGTATTAGTAAATTAGGGTGCATTTTAATTATTTCAGTTTGTTGATCAGTTTTAAGAACTTGGAATATTCATATTTGAGGTTTAAATTGCATTAGCCAATTTTGGAAAGTTCTAGGTCCTCCTATGAACTGAGCTAAGGATCCAAAAGGTCACTATGGGAAATAGACCATGTCTGGGTCTCCTATCACCTTAGAAAAATACTAGACCTTAATACAAGTAGTTAGACAGGTAGTACACTGAAATCGGAGTTCTCTAGGCAAAGTTATGAATTTTCTAAGTTTCGGGCCCTATCCTATAGACTAGGGTTGACCAAAAAGTTGACTTTCTAATTTAGGCCAGTTTCTGGAAACTTAAAATATTTAATAAATACTAGACCCTAATTGGAGTCTAATGCAAGTGAGTTTTCCTAATTTAGATTTTTCTACAATTAGTTATGAATTTTCTAAATCTGGGGTATTTATGGAAATTTCTAAATTAATTAGGAGAAGGCCCTATTTTGCAATTTTGGCCCAAATCAGCCCCAAACTGAGTTGAATCACTCCCAAAAGTCAGGGATGACCTGAGAAAGTGATCCCCTAGGGTTTGGAGGGGATTTGGGATTTTTAATAATTTTTAATAATTTATTAGGGGCAAAAAGGCAATTTCCGCCTATAGTCAAATTATGGGTCAACCTAGAGTCAAACTAAAGAGCCCTATTTATCTAAAGTCAAGGGTCATACTCTGGTCAGTTTGAGGTATTACGGGTAATTTTCTGACCTAAAATGTATTTATTGTAATTTCCGGAAGGTCTCGGGGCCTTAATTAACCAGTTAATTAGGGTTAGTTAGCTAAGGGCTTTAAAAGCTCCTAAAAATTCCTAGAAAATTCAGTGATGTTTTAGATGTCACTAAGTTTAAGTGTTGAGGTTTTCATGTTGTTCTGGGGTCTATCCTAGTCCCTAGAAAACTTCTACGTTCGCTAGACAGGTCCTTAATTTTTGTCCTTAGGGTGTCACTACGTTATAGGAGTTTAAAGTGATGTTTAGTCTAACCCTTCAGGTAATAAATGCATGGGATTACAAAAATGAAATAAACACACCATGTCCTTAAATCTAGGAGAGCCTAGGCTAAGTGCTCGTGGTGCGACCTACACATGCAAACTACGAATAATAAGAAAGTAACGACACCTAAAGAAAGGATTAGTGAATGATTGGGACTCAACCATTCACTAACCCACTCCCCCATGATTGCTATTCATATATAGAATCCAAGTTTAAAATTTCATGAAATAACGGGTCTCCCAAAATTAGGATTTATGTATAAGTAGTTTTAAAATAGTTTCAAAATACTGATAAATATAAATATATATTTTTGAAAAATAAAATAATTTAAAAGTAAGTCAATTCATAATACATAGATATAAGGAGACCCACTGATCACTCAATGAAGTTTCGAAATGGTTTGAAAATAGTTTGTATCTTGAAAATAATCATTATACTAATTAAGTAAATAATAATTAAATAATCAAATAATGCTCCGAAAACAGAAATATGCCAAAACAGCCAAAACCAATGACTGGAAATAGCTCCAAAACAAAATACACACTTTTCTGAAAAGATCGAGGGGTTATACGCAAAAATCTGAGTTAAAACGAGTTAGATACGAATTTTACAAGTTAAAATATTATTTTAAAATAGTGCAGTTTCACTGTTTTTAAAATGACAGAAAATGCAGACAAAATTTTCATCTTAAAACAGCTTCACACTATGCAGAATTCAAAGTACATCCAAAACAAGGTGCTGTGCGTCGACAGCGGACTTAAAACGACAAAGTTATGTAATTTCGAAGTTTAAGTATAATAAAAAATAATATTTGAAAATAATACATTTTGCTGTTTTCAAAATAAACACAGATATACTGAAAATATTTGTACAGTACAGACTCCAGGATGTGCAGAATCAAAATATGTTTAAATCAAGATGCTGTACGTCGACAGCGGATAAAAAACGGAGAAGTTACGCAATTTCAAAGTTTAAAAGCAATAAATAAATAATTTTAAAATAATGCAGCCGACTGTTTTGAAAATAATTACACACACACCCAAAAATTTCAAGTAAAACCAGTTTCAGAATGTGCAGAATTCAAATACGTTCAAATCAAGGTGCTGTACGCAAAAATCCGATTTGACACGGGAAAGTTATTAATTTTCGAAGTTTGAATATAATAAAAATAATATTTTAAAATAATACAGTTTTACTGTTTTCAAAATAAATACATATATACTAAAAATTTTTGTACAATACAAACTTCAAGATGTACAGAATTCAAATACGTTCAAAATGAGGTGCTGTGCGTTGACAGCGGATTTGAAACGAGGAAGTTATGAATTTTTAAAGTTTAAAGTAATAAAGGAATTTAAAATAGAAAGAATTTAAAAATAATTATTAAAATAGGATAAAATAATATTTTATGAAAGTAATTAAGGGATGCTTGAATTTTGAAATTCAAAATTCATGGAGGGAATTAGGGATTTCAGATTCAAAATTCATGGAAGGAATTAAGGAGGCATTAATGCTTCCTTAATTTTAGAGGTTGGATTTAGAATGAATTAAGTCATCCTAATTAATTCAAAATCAAATGGAGGGAAAATTTAAAAACTTTCATAAAAATAGGCTTCATAATTTATGAAAGAATTTGAATTTCAAATTTGGGAAAATTTGAATTCAAAGATAAATTAAATTATGACAATCTAAAATTAGGAATTACTTAAAATAATAATAATATTAAACATAATAAATATAATTTTTAAATAAATAATGATAATAATAATACTAAAAAAAAAGATTTTTTTTTTAAAGTAGAAAAGAAAAGAAAAAAAAATTTCATTCTCTCGATCGAGACATCTAAATTTAATAAAATTTTAAACATAGATTAGTATCATGAAGAGAAAACATGGGGTGATATTTAAAAGATCTAAAAAAGCACTTATAAAAAAAAATTATATAGATCTAAGTGTAGTGACCTAGATCTAAAGTTTTGAGAAATCTCACCGTTGGATCTTCAAGTTCTTTATACGGTTGAGCTTGTAGATTGTCCTCGTATATTTCTCTAGTTGAAATCACGATCAAACAAGCTCTTGATCAACCGGATCGATGCCTCGGATGGATCTAGCCTTGATCTCGCCGGAGGATGGCCGCCGGCGGAGTTTGACCGGTGGATTTGAATGGAAGAAGGTGGGGAGAAGTTGGAAGAGCTCTCACACCAAGAAGTTAGGATTGAGAGTGGCTAGTGAAAGAAATTAGAAGCCCCCCCTCTCATGAAGCCCTAAAAGAGTATTTAAATGATCAAAGCATTAGATCTACGGCTAGGATCCATTCTAAGACTAATTAGGAGGAAATTGAGGTCATGCAAGATTTGGATTTGATTTGGGCTTTTAATGGGCCTAATGGGCCACTTTTGACTCATTAAGGCTTAAGTTGACCAATTCAAAGGTTGACTCGGTCAACCTAGCCTATGTGGACCCATATAATGTGGTCGGGTCAAAAAAGAGGTCAACAGAGGCCATTGACAATTTGAAGTAGAAAGGGATTGAAAGAGAAGTTTGAAAGTGTGATTGTTAAGTTAGAAAGCCTTCATATTTAAAGAAAACGATACGTTCGTCCTGGACGAAAAAGGTTCGTCTTGGACGAAAATCATCGTTCGTCTGGACGAAAATATTTCGTACAGACGATCAAATTTGTCCAAAATGTAATGGCTTTTTGTAATCAACACAACTTACGATGCGTCCCTTCGTACAGACTTTTGACTTGACCGATCGTACATACGAACATAAGTTCGTACAGACGATCTAAAAATAACTCTTTTAAATGTCTCTTGAAAACCGTCCCCTACACTGAAACGACATCTGTTCGTCTGGACGAACCAAAAATTCGTACAGACGAAATTCATATTAAAAACTGTCTTATCCACTCAACCGCTGCATTCAATCGTCTTAACGTTTGAGAAAAAGAAAAACATTTCGTCCTGGACGATCGTCAGATCGTACAGACAATCTAATTAAAAACTGCTCTCAAAACGGTTAAAAATGCACGCAAACCAATTTATCTCACATCGTCCAGTACGAAACAAAAGTCGTCCCGGACGATTTCCTCGAATTTTTGAATTTTTGAATTTTAATTTAAGAAAATCAAATCAAACTTTAAAAACACAGAAAACATACAATAAAAACTTACACTCAAAAAACAAATTCATTCAAAATACCCAAAAATTCACAAAATCAAAAACATAAACATCAATGTTGCAAAGACATTTTGTTTAGGCATTTAAATCAATAGCACCTAGCCTTGTTCTTAAAGTACTGAAGGTATCAAGGGCTAAAGGTTTTGTAAAAATATCTGCAAGTTGATTTTCAGTTGAAACATGTGTGAGTTCAATTTCTCCTTTGAATACATGATCCCTTATGAAATGATGTCTTATATCAATGTGTTTGGTTCTAGAATGTTGAATAGGATTTTTGGAAATGCAAATAGCACTAGTATTGTCACAATAAATTGGAATAGTGCCTACAGACAATCCTATATCAATCAACTGTTGTTTTAACCAAAGTACTTGTGCCACACAACTTCCTAATGCAATGTATTCTGCTTCTGCAGTAGATAGAGCTACTGAATTTTGTTTTCTACTGGATCAAGAAACTAATGAATTTCCGATGAATTGACATGTTCCAGAAGTGCTTTTCCTATCCACTCTACAGCCTGCAAAGTTAGAATCTGAATAACCAATAATTTTAAATGAAGAGCTAAACTTAGGATACCAAATTCCTAAGTTTTGAGTTCCTGGTAAGTATCTTAAAATCCTTTTCACTGCTGTCAAATGTGATTCTTTTGGATCTGATTGAAATCTAGCACATAAGCAAACACTGAACATAATATCTGGTCGGCTAGCAGTCAAGTAAAGCAAAGATCCAATAATCCCTCTATATTTCTTTTGATCAACAGATTTTCCCTTAAGGTCCTTATCTAACTGAACTGAGGAACTCATTGGTGTACTAACAGGTTTAGCATTATCCATTTCATATTTCTTGATGATGTCCTTAATATATTTGGTTTGACTAAGAAATGTCCCTTCCTCAAGTTGCTTGATGCTAAAACCTAGAAAGTAATTTAAATCTCACATTAGACTCATTTCAAATTCACTACTCATTGTATTAGAAAAATCATCACAAAGATTTTTATTTGAAAATCCAAAGATGATATCATCCACATAAATTTGAACAATGAGTATTTCCTTTCCAAATTTTTTTAAGAAGAGAGTTGTATCCACACTTCCTTTTTCAAAAGATCTTTCAAGTAGGAAAGTGCTCAATCTCTCATACCAAGCCCTAGGTGCCTGTTTCAATCCATATAATGCCTTTTTTAACTTAAAAACATGATTTGGGTATTTTGAATTTTCAAATCCTGGAGGTTGTTCTACAAAAACATCTTCTTCAATAACACCATTCAAAAAGGCACTTTTCACATCCATTTGAAACAATTTAAAACTTTTAAAACAGGCAAAGGCAAGTAAAACCCTAATTGCTTCAAGTCTTGCTACAGGGGCAAAGGTCTCTTCAAAATCAATTCCTTCAATTTGATTATACCCTTTAGCAACTAATCTAGCCTTATTTCTAATGACTACTCCTGAGTCATTCATTTTATTTTTTAACACCCACTTAGTTCCAACAACACTTTGATCTTTTGGCCTTGTAGTTAATTTCCAAACTTTATTTCTTACAAATTGATTTAACTCTTCTTGAATGGCCAATATCCAAAATTCATCAGAAAGTGCCTGATCAATATTAGTGGGTTCAATAGTTGAAATAAAGGCTGAATGATTGACTTCCTTATTTAATCCACGCCTAGTTTTAACACCCTAACTAGGTTCTCCTATAATCAATTCTCTTGGGTGGTTTTTAGAAAATCTCAAATCTCTAGGCAAAGGGTTTTCTCTTTCAAAGTTTTCTTCCACATTTTCTTCCAAATTTAATCTATCAATCTTTTAGGAATTTTCCTCAATTTCTTCTTCAATAATATTTGGCTCTTCTAAATTTCCAGATTCATCAAATACAACATGTGTGTGTTTTGATTAAAAAAATATATATATATTTAAGTGTATATAGTTTTAAAAATATTTAATTATTTTTGGGAATATTAACTTTTGGATTTTAGTTTTGAAATCTAACACAACATTAGGAACGATATATCATTCCAAGCGAGAGAATCTCGTTCACTAATTGGTTCAAATTTCAAAATCAAAATTTGAAATCAAATCCAAAAATCATTAATTTCATAATCAAATCCACGATAATAATTAATACACCTTTCACCTTTCCAGAGAAAGGAGATATCAATCATTATCGATCGTTTGAAGATGACGATAATGATCGTTGTATTTTTAAATTTTCCAAAAATAATTAATTAGAGATTTTGAAAGATTTTGAATTTGAAAATTAGATCTGGGTTACTAAATCTCCTACGAGCGCAAGCCCTCGTAGTTAATTACATCGTAGGAAATCAGGATTTCCTACAAAAACTCTCGATTAAAATAGCGGTATAAATTTTATTTAGAATTCAAAGTTAAATATCAAAGGAAGTTAAGGTTTGAATTTCAAGGGGGATTGGTTCAAGATTGAACATTTATTTTTGAATCCAAAGGGAGAAAAGTAGGAGATGTTTTGAGATTCTGAATTACTTCAGAAACATCTCAATCTATCCTAAATGTTGGGCTTATATTTGATTGAAAAGAATTTTTAGTTTGAATGATCGATTTTATTAGAAATTTGGGATTCAATTCCCGAAATCTGAGGTCTTATGGCTCGAGCCAGCCTCGGAACCTAAATCTAAATTGGGCACTTTAAAGTTGGCCCGAACCTAGCTAATGCAGTGCAAATCTGGTCTTACCCCGGCCTGGATTGGGGAGCCAGCTAAACCACCTAAACGATTTTAAAAAAAAAATGTATCCGGTCTTTTTGTAGAGTGGTAGGGACATTAATTAGAAAATTTTAGAGAAATGGGGTCGACATCTAGAGCAAATCCTTAATTGACCCCTTCAACTTATGTCGGGTATTTGATGACTAAATAGATGCGATTTAAATATTAGACTCTTTTAAATTTGTTACTAATGCGATGCATGCTAATTGACTCGATTGAATGCAGAATTAGTATGTAGCAGTTTAAAAATCTTTGGCTTAGAAAATAGGTTTTATCCTAGAGATTGCATAACATCCCCTTGACAGATCGGCACCCTCATAGGTCAGGTGGCCTGCCAGAACCCGCAGGCGGGGAGATGCCTAACAAGGTTGAGAAAGTATAATATGTATGCATGAAAAACCCTCGGCGAGTCCGAGCTTACTTCTTAGGACCGTTTAGAGTTACTATCTTATCTTAAAATTTTTATTTAATTAAAATAGAAGAATTCTTTTTGACAGACCCCTAAGAGCCTAAATTCGTGTTCCAAACTAAATCAAAGACGGCATGCATATAAAAAGACTAGAAAAGGCAGGAATTCTAATGCACAATCAATTAAATAAATTAACTACATTAAATATATCAAATTGAATGTCCATATGGCAAGTGCCACTTATTATTACATCACAGAAATGACAGTAAAGTAAAGTGGCCGGGCTCCACTGACTACAACCCGGATTTCTAATCCTAAATTAAATGAATTTGAAATTTGGGATTCTTCTCGTTGTCCATATCTTCGTCTTCTCACGAACATCTCGATTCGTCGGTTCAGGATATCCAAATGGAAAGAAACTCCCCCTTGATCGGGGTGTTATCTTTCCTCTTTGGATACTTGCAAAGTATCCTAATTTGAATTCCAAATGGAAGAAGACTCTCCCCTTTAGGGACGTCTTCACCTCTTTGGAATTCAAATAGGATATTCATATCCCAATCTCAAAACATTTTAAATAAATACAACCTTAACTGAATTAAATTTACATTAAGAGAAATAAGAAAATCTAGACTCGATCCTGCAAGGTTATCCTAATAATCAACAGTTGTATATATTCCCAAGCAGTTATAATATGAAAATTTAAAATGCATTTTTTTTTTTTTAGCCACACTTGGCCATGCTCTTTTTATTTAAAGGGGGTCTTAAGCGCGGCAGGTACCTGTGCAAAGAGTATATATTTTTTTATTAACTGCCCCCTTTAATTTCAGCTCTTTATACGAGCATGGCCACCTGCATAAGATTGCACAAGTATAATTTGCTCCTAACCTAGGGGTAAATATATCGTACAATCAATCACAGAATGCAGGAAATAAGTAAATAAACACATCAATTCTACACTAGCAAACAGCATGCAGTAAAAACTCGAAAACTCGGCACACAACTGCAGAAAGTAAAACACCGGCCTATCCTAAAACTAGAGTCGGTGATCCTAGCAAACCATCTAAAGTGTGTGAGGTAGGTCGTGTAATTTTGATGTGTCCTAATTGGGATTATTAGTTAAAGTTGTCTAAAGTTCGATTGGTTGGAAGGTTTAAGGGATTTAAGTTTGAATTCAAGTATTAATGACTTAAGGTTAATTTTAATATTTATTTAATTATTTGTTGGATATCACCTTTGTTTTACACCGAGGCCGTGAAGTTTATTTCACCTTCCTTGGGGCTAAGTTAACAGCCTCGTAGGCCTGGGTTACCCAGTGATACCCGGTATAATTAAGTGGTTTAAGTTAATTAAGGCTCAAGAATTAATGGATTTTTATTATTAAAAAAAGTTTGGTTGCTGATTTTTAAAGTTTGATTAATTTAAGTTTGCCATTAATCGATTCGTGGCGTTGTGCCACCAGGCTCGAGGAACCAGCCTCCTTAGGACACTTAGCCCCGCAGCCCGGAGTAGTCCAGCCGATAAACCAAATTAATGTAATTAAATTAAAAGTTTTAAAAGGTTAGATAATTAATGATTAATCTATTTTTAAGGTTTAACATCCCTTGGAATCCATTCGTGGCGTTGTGCCACCAGGCTCGAGGAACCAGCCTCCTTAGGACACTTAGCCCCGCAGCTCGGAGTAGTCCAGCCAATAAACTTCCTCTTTAGGATGGTTGTTGTGTTTTAAAAGGTTTGTTGAATGTTTTAAACATTAAATTAACATTTTCTGGAATTTTAGAACTATTTTGAGTTTTATGAATTTTTGGAATATTTTAATCATTTAATTAAAGGGTTGAAAATTGAATTTTTTATTAAGATCAAATTCTGGAATGTTTGTATTTTATTAAAATACTAGATCTTACTACGATCAGTTAGAAGGTAATTACGTTAAAATCGTATTTTTCTGCATTTTATTACGAAGGTTTGAAGTTTTGAACTGGTTTTGAACTATGGTTTGACCAATTTGTTGACTTTTTTAAAATATTACAGATTTCTGGAATTTGATATTTTTGATAAATACTAGGAGTTATTGTGAGTTGAATGCAAGTGAGTTTGGGTGATTTGGATTTTTCTTGAATTAGTTATGAAGGTTTGAAGTTTAGGTATTTATTGAATTTTTGAAATTACTTATTTAGAGGGCATTTTTGTGATTTTGCTCCAAATGAGATCCCCACTCCTTGAAATCAGCTCCAAAGGTCAGGAATGACCTAAGGAGAGATTCCCAAGTGTTTGGGACATTTTTAGAATTTTTAATATTTTTTTAATTAATTATATTAATTAAACATTGATTTTCACTTAAAATTCAATTAGGGTTTAAATTGCTGTCAAATAATTTTGGTTTTAATTTTCATTGGTTAAGGGCTTAATTATGGCCAGTTAGAGGGGTTATACATATTTTTAAGGTTTAAAATAGATTTATTACATTTTCCGGAAGATTTAATGGCTTAATTAAGGCTTAATCTTAGGAAAATTAATTAAGAGCCTTAATTATTTCCAAAACCAGTAAAGATTTCTCTAAGGGTTGTAGATGTCACTATGTTCAAGTGGTTCAAATTTCATGTTCAAATAATGTATATCCTAATTCCTAGGATTTCTCTAAGTTTCCTAAACATGCCCTTAATTCTTGTCCTTAACGATGTCACTAGGTTAATTAGGTTCGAATCAAGGTTCCAACTAACCCTCAAACTTTAACATATAAATAAACACGCATAATCAAACAAGTCCTTAGATCTAGGAGAACCTAGACTAAGTGGTGTGTGCATCCTAAGCATGCAAAGTTCGATATTAGTTAATTTGGTGATATTTGGATTAGTGAATGATTAGAACATAATCATTCACTAATCATTCCCCAACGAATTCCATTCATCTTTCCAATCTATATTTAAGATTTCAAAGGAATTCCTCAAATCATAAAAAAAAGGTATTTCAAAATAGATTAAAAAAAAAGGTATATATAGTCTAATTTAAATTAAACTTTAAATAAATTTTTGAAAATTAATTTAAATATTTGCAATAATTTCAAATTCCAAGATAATTCTTAAATTAAATATAATTAAAACTTAATTATTTCTGAAAATTTTCAATTATGAAAGTAATCTTATAAAATAATTATTAAAATATTATATAAATTATTAATTATTCAAGAATTATTTAAACTACCAAATACATGTTGATTAGAAAATTAATAACTGCCCAAACATAACTCCAACAACTATATGAAAATTACTGGAAGTCAGGTATGTGCTCAATAATATTCATGCCAAATTTCAGAGTAAAATAATGTTTGTACATTTAATTAAAAATAAAATAGGTTCTACTGTATTTTTGAAATATTTTATTAAATAATAATAAATATAATTTTATCTTATTTTTAAAATAAAGTAGACATAAATACGAACAGATTGATATATTATAAGCATTTTTTGGTTTTATATTTTATTTATTATGATTTTTTGAAGTTCTGTTAATTAAAATGATTTATTTTATTTATAAAAGAAAAAAAAACGGCGCCGGCGGGACAGATGGCACGCTCGGGTTCGTCGGATCAAGGCGCTGTGACGGCGGGGCGACGCGGCGCTCTCAGGAGCGTTGGATCAAAACCGCGGCACGGCATTTAATGCCAATCATTGGCGGCGGCGGGACGCGGTTTACTTAACCACGTCAGCCGCTGCCGCACACCGCCCGATCGCCCGCTGTAATGAATCAACGGGCCAGATCGAGTTGGACGAAAATCCGATCCGATTAAGGCCCGCACGCGGTCGTACCAGCGCGTGAAACGGCGAAATCCAGTCCGTTGATCGTAAAATCAACGGTCAGGATTTCACAGACCTGGCCCTAATGAAGAAACCGAAACCCTAAACACAAAAATGGCTCGTTCTCTCGATCCAATGCATTAAATCATTTGAAATTTTAAACCTAGATGCACTAGGTGAACAGAAATAATGGGGATATGCTTAAAATACAAAATGATAGCTAAATAAAATGCTAATTAAATCTATGTGTCTTAAGCTAAGTTGAGGGATTTACATTGATTTAATGGACGGTTTACACCGCTATTGGACTCTCTGAGCTTGTAGACTGTCCACGATTAAGTTTCCAGTTGAATCCAAGCTCCGAAACGCCACGAATCTCCTGGAATAAACTTTGGACGGATTGGGTGTTGAGCTCGCCGGAAGATCACCGGAGGCGGCTTTGACCGGGGGGATTTGGGTAGGAAAATGTTGAGGAGGTCCAGTAAAGCTCAAACGAACAGAGAGTTTTGCTGGAAGAGCTCTAGGTAGGTGAGAGGATGTAGGGATTGAAAATATGAGGGATTAGGGCATTTCCTCCCTATTCAAATGTCTCCAGATTGAATGGGTGGATGAGATTGTTTGAGAGGGCTCCTGGATGATTGCCACCTGTCCAGGGAGTTGGTGGGAGCAGGAGGAATCAAGGACTAAAGGACGTCCTATGTGGAAAGCCATTTTTGTCCCCATTTGGACACATGGAGGGATGGGGATAGTTTGATCTGGATTCAAAGGTCAAGATTAATCCTAGAAAGCTTCTAGTGAATGTTCAAATGGCTGTAGGGGTTTTTAATTAAAGTGGATTAGCTTAAGGGGGTTAATTTGGCTTATTAAAGGGTATTTTGACCATTTGTTGACTGGTTTGACCAGTCAACAGCCAAGTGGACAGCTGAGGTGGCAAGGAGTGACCTCTTGGAATTAAATAAAATTATTGGGATGAATTGTTGTGGAATGAGCTAGCTTAGGCCAAACCAAATGGGGATTTAAACCCCTTAAAGAGCCTTGTTGACCATGTTGACCAGTCAACTGGTCAACCCAGGGTGAGGTGGCAGCTAGGGTCACTTAAAGGATTAATTAGAGTAGTTTAAAAGGGTTTGACAAGAATTTGCATTCATTTGAAATTTAATTCAAAGTGGAAAGGGTTAAGGATTGATTTTGGTCAAACTAAGTTGACTGGGTCAACCAGGTGGGTCCAGGGTTTGAAAATAGGTTCAACAGATTCAAAATAACATTTTGAGTCTAAAGGATGTGGTCTCAAGGTCTAGGGAGGTCATTTGGTTCAAAACACCTGTTTGAACCCTTAAAGGGCCTTTTGGGTCAAACCTGTTGACTTGGTCAACCAGGTTGACCCAAGGGTCAGGAATGGGTCCAACAGATCTGAAATGACATTTGCAACTTGTTGCAAGTGATTGCACTCAATTTGGAGTTCATTTGGTTTGAAATCACCATTTGAACCCCATAGGGGTATTTTGGTCATTTTGACCCCTGGTCAACTGGGGGTCAAAGCGGGTCCAGAAAATTGCAGTTTATCACTCAACATATCAATATTAAGGGTCTGGAAGTGTCTAGAGGATTTGATGAAGGCTCTAAGGTCAAAAACTTCACAGTGATAGGTCCAGTGGCATGGGCTGTAAATATTTGAAGGTTTTACAGCCCTTGGATTTTAATTAAGTTTATGAGGTTAGGGGCCTCAGAGTGGGTTCAAATTTGGAGGGTTGCCTCCAGAGACATGTCCCATCAGTATGCAACTGACAGAATCTGAATCGGAGGTCATTTGACTAGGTTTCAAAGTGTTCAAAATTTCAACGAAAAAGGCCTTTAGGATAAAACCTTTGGGCCTTGGATTTGGCTTGATTGACCTAAGATCTAGATAGATCCTAAGGTCTAAGCTCTAGAAGAATCCTAGGATAGACCCTAGGGTCAGGATTCTAAGAGGATCCTAGGATTCGAATTGATTTGAAAATTAAATCAATTTAGGGTCAAGAATAATTCAAGTGACCTCATACAAAAATGAGGTCAACAGTGTGGTTTCTTCAATAACTAAAGTTCTTTTGTTGAATACCCTATAAGATTTTCCAACACTTGAATATCCAACAAAAATTCTTTCATCTGATTTTGGATCAAATTTTCCTAAGGCAGATTTTCCATTGTTATGAATGAACACCTTGCAACCAAAAACATGCAAATGAGACAAATTTGGTGTTCTACCTTTTAGTAACTCATAGGGTGTTTTATTTAAATTCGATCTCACATTCACCTTATTCAGAACATAACATGCAGTGCTAACCGCCTCAGCCCAAAAATATCTAGGAAGTGTGTATTCTGCCAACATTGCTCTGGCGGCTTCTATTAATGTTCTATTTTTCCTTTCAACTACCCCATTTTGTTGAGGGGTTCTAGGTGCAGAAAAATTGTGATCAATCCCTTTTTCTTTACAAAAATTTTCAAATCTTTCATTTTCAAATTCTCCTCCATGATCACTTTGTAAAGACATTATTTCACATCCTAGTTTTCTCTGAATCCAAGTTGAAAAATTTCTGAATTCCTCAAATGATTCACTTTTATGAAAAAGAAATCTAACCCAAGTGAATCTAGAGAAATCATCCACAATAACAAATCCGTATACCTTCCCTCCTAGACTTACAGTTCCTACTGGTCCAAAAAGATCCATGTGAAGAATTTCCAATGGTTTACTAGTTCTAAGATCATTATTGGACTTAAAAGAGGACTTCACTTGTTTTTCTAATTGACATGCATCACAAAGATGGTCCTTAGTAAAGTCTAGTTTTGGTATCCCTCTTACTAAATTCTTTTGGGTAATTCTTCTAAGATTTTTCATACTAGAATGACAGAATCTCCTATGCCAAAGCCAAGATTCATTAGAAACAGTTTTCAAACAGAAAGCAATAGGAGTATGAAATGAATTCAAATCTAGCATGTAAACATTGTTTACCCTTTTTCCATTTAAAACTTCTTTACCATTTAGGCTTAATATGCAGCTAGTAGGTAAAAATTTTATATTATATCCCTTGTCACATAGCTGACTTATACTTAACAAATTATGCTTTAAGCCTTCAACCAATAACACATTGTCTATAAAAAAGTTTTTGAAATTACCAATCATACCTGATCCAACCACTTTCTTTGTGGTATTATCTCCAAGTGTAACCTTGCCTCCATTTCTGGCTTCTAGCGATATGAATTCTGTAGTGTCTCCAGTCATATGCTTTGAACATCCGCTATCCAGGTACCATATGCTCCCACGAGGTCTTGTGTGAGAGCACTTCTGCAAAAATATCAAATGTTAGACCTGGGAACCCAAACAAGTTTGGGTTCACCTTTTAGCAATTTATAATCAGATGCATATATGATATGTCTAGGTTTATGCATCTTACGTCTCCACACCAAATTAGATTTCATCATCAAGGTACAGGTGTGAGCTATATGTCCCAAAAATCCACAATTATTACATTTAACATTAGGAAAAATATTCCTAAGTTTTCTTCCATGTGATTGTCTTCTAAGGGATTTCATAAATTTAGGATAATATTTAGGATTTGTAAAATCTTCAAGTCTGGGGGGTTTCTTATTATCCTCGAGAGCTCTTATAGTTAGTTTGTAAAATGAATTCATATCTTCCAAAATTCGATTTGTATAATTGATTCTATATGCTTTGCTCTCAGATTCATCCTTAAAATTTTTAAATTCCTTTTCAAGGTCAGCATAGGATGATTTTAGATTTTCAAAATTCTTATTCAAGTCATCATATTCATCAAGTAGTTTCATGTGGTTTTCATCTATTAAAGCATGGTCTTTCCTAAGGATTTCATGTTCCTTTTTGAGTTCTTCCAGTTCTAAGCTAACACTAGCATGCATCTTTTTCATTTTCCTATATACATCATGCATGTGTTCAGAAACTTTAAATAATTCATCATAGGTTAAGTCACATACCTCTTCTTGATCTAAGTGATCCACATTGTCTGCCATCAAGCAAAGATTGGTGACTTCTTCTTCTTTTTCTGTCTCAGATGAGTCTGAAGCTGAGTCCGCCCAGAAAGCTCTTTGAAACTTCTTCTTGCCCTTCTTTACCATAGGTTTCTCCTCCACCTTCTCCTTACCAGGAGTGGCTTTGAGTTTTGGGCAATCAGTCTTGATATGACCTGGTTTCCTGCATTCATAACAAATCACTTCATTAGAAACCTTGCCATTTCTGTTAAACTTACCTCTACTCCATTGCTGGCGTCTCTTCTGCTTCCTCTTTAAAAAGCTTCTGAATTGTCTAGTCATCAATGCAATATCATCTTCATCCTCAGGTTGTGAGTGTTCACTCTCTGACTCTTCCACTTTTAGTGCTATATTCTTCTCCTTTCGTGGTTCACCTGCATCAATCTTTCTTTGACTTACTCCTTGCTCATAAGCAATGAGTGAACCAAGAAGATTGTCAATAGAATAAATGTTTAAATCTTTAGACTCTGTAATTGCAGTAATTTTTGCATCATAAGCAGTAGGTAAGCAACGAAGAATCTTATTGACCATTTCAGCATTAGTTAATTCCCTACCAAGTGCATGCAAAGAAGTGACAATTTGTGTAAATCTTGTGTACATGTCGGAAATAGATTCATTAGGTTTCATGCGAAACAATTCATAGTCATGTAACAAGATATTGAGTCTTGATTGTTTAATCTCATTTGTCCCTTCATAAGTTATACAAAGTCTATCCCATATGTCCTTTCCGCTTTTGCAAGCGGAAACCCACATGTAGTCTTCAGATTTTAAAGCACAAAAGAAACTGTTTAAACATTTGGCATTTAATTGTGCTAAGTCACGTTCTTCTACAGTCCAATCAGTAAAAGGTATTTCTACCATTACTCCATTAACTAATCTAGTTGGTTTTGTGTAGCCATCCTGGACTAGCATCCACATGCGATAATCAAGTGACTGTAAGAAAGTAGACATGCGTGTTTTTCAAAAATCAAAAGGAATATTGTCAAACAGTGGAGGTCTAGTGATAGAGTAACCCTCAGGTGTATTTCGGTTTCCGAAAGTAGCCATCTACATTAATCAAAAATTAGTTCAAACTTATGATATTGAAACGAAGCTCTGATACCACTTGTTGAGTCTAGTAATTAGGTTGTTAAACCTAAGTGAATGTCCCAAGGCTACCAAGAGGGGGGTGAATTGGTAGTTTAAAAATTTTTAAGACCCCTTTTAGAAAATTATTAAACCAAAATAAAATTTCTTTTAAATTTTGTAGAAAAAGGTTTTTCAACCACAGAGTTTTTAAAACTGAAATAGAAAGTGCGGAAACGTAAAAACAGTAAAGTAAATGACACCAGATTTATAGTGGTTCGGTCTATAACAAGACCTACATCCACTCCCCATAGGCACCCTCTGAGTATTGCACTAATACTAATAGTGACTCTCCTTTTGCACCCACAGCAAGGCGGAGAAGCCTTTACAACATACTCTTTTCACCACTCCCCGGTGCGGCAGAGAACCGTCCGTCCTTTTACACAATACCCAGTGTTGGCAGAGAACCGTCCGTCCTTTCACACTATCCCCAATGTGGGCAGAGAACCCTTCGTCCTTTCACACTCTCCTAGTGTGGGCAGAGAACCCTTCGTCCTTTCACACTCTCCTAGTGTCGGTAGAGAACCGGATCTCCTTGACTGATCTTCTCACAAGAATCTAGAATGAAGAAAGAAAAGAGTGAAGTAATCCCAATTCACAAGTAGAGACTCTTACCTTTGAACTCCAAGTGAAGCCTTTCCACTCTAGTGGTAGGAATCCTCCTTTGAATGCTTTCTCCAACTCTCTCCTTGGCTATTCTCTCAAGAGGCACGAAGATCAAATGACAAAAAGATTGGGTGGCAGTCTAATTTGGACTATTTATACAAAAGACAAGAAAAACCGCCCAAAAACTGCAAGTACTCAATTCTGTACGCAGTGGATCGTCCTGTACGATCGTGGATCGTCCTGGACGATTTTACTTAAACGATCTGAAACGACCCTATTTGAATATGTGTACGAAATGTCTTCGTACAGCTGATCGTCCTGTACGAACAAGGTTCGTCCAGTACGAACGGTTATTACAAGGTCGGTTCTAGAAACTAGTGAAAACTGTCCTAAGTCAGATAATCGTTTGGACAAAAATTGATTCGTCTGGATGAAATTTTTACAGAGGACTGATCGTCCTGGACGATAATTTATTTCATCTGGACGAAAAATTTCCCAAGGACCAATCGCCACGCACAATAATTTAATTTCGTCTGGACGAAAATTTTCCAGAGACCCAATCGTCCTGGACGATAATTAATTTCATCTGGACGAAAATATTCCAGAGAGCCAATCGTCCTGGACAATAATTTATTTCGTCCTGGACGAATAGGACTTAGAAAAATTTTCAAGCAAGTTCCTATTCGTTCCATATGCTCTATAGGAGATAACTGTCTGATCGTCCAGTACGAACTGAAGATCGTCCTGTACGATCAGTATAAATTCTATATGATCTCCTTATGTGTGAATGTTTTTATTCTCTCAAAATACAATCACTCCCTTTCAATTTGATTTCTAAGAAAAGTGCAAGCTTCAAATTTTACAAAGTATCTCATGCTGAATTTAATTTGAAGTCTTCGTAGTCTGGAGTTCGTTTTTCCTGAAATGTCAGTACACACAAGAGCAAATACAATTCTTCCAAAATTATTAGGAGATAACTACACATTTGAACAATAATGTTTGAAATCATCAAAACTTTATAAGTTGCAAAAATGAAAAGCATGCAAATAGCAACTATCTTAACATCTTATACCAAAAAAAACTTATCACAACCCAACCCAATAAGACCCACTGATGGGAAGGACCTTTTATGATAAGTTGTAATAGATAAATCACAAGATATAATTTTAAAAATGCTTTAAATTTTCCTTTAGTGCTCATTTTAAAACAAATAATAATAGATTGCATAACTACCGAAACATCCAAAGTGTTGAAATAAACTCATCCAAAAAATTTGAATTTCATTCATCAGCAAAATGACATTTATAAAATCATAGTACATGGTCATAAATAGAAGCTAAACGATTGAATAATAAAATTAGCCATGTCTATGCAAAAATTAATATAAGAAATACCTATAAACTCAAATTAGATCTAATTCCTGAAACTGATAATCAACATGATCCTTCCTTTTCCTAGACCCTAAAAATAGAGTGTAAAATCATAGAGAGTTAAAATAGCTCAGCAAGCCATTAATACTAATATAAAATTTTAAATATTTTTTAGAATATTTAAATGCAGTATAATAAATCAATGTGGAAGCAAAATTATAAAAGTATAGCAATTATCCAAAGAGTCAATAATAACATTAAGAAATCAAATTAATTGAAATTCATATAATGGAATAGAACATAATAGATTTCTTCGGTCTCAGATAGAATTTCAAAGGATCCTAGCCTCTTAGGATTCTTTTTTGTGCTTATAACACTAGAACATGCTTATAGGCACCAAAAAATAGTATTTTGCCACCAAAACATACTCGTAGGTACTAGAACATGGCATTTACCATCAAAATATGCACGTAGGTTTTAGAACATGATATTATGTTACCAAAGCATGCCACATATGCACCATAATATCTTACTTTTTTCATAATAATTTCTTAAAACTTTTCAATTCAATCAATAAAGCACATAATTCAATCACGTAAATACAAATGTTATCGTACTATAGTAATCAAAGCTCATATTAGAATTGCACGATTTTTTATAACAACAAGCAACATACATTTCTAATGAGCAAAAATTCATAATTTCAAAACATAACAAAATATTCAGTGATTGTATAAAATATCATTTTAAGACTTTAATTATACTCTAACACTATTTGTTAGAATCTATATTATTTTTTATTCAAGAAAAATAGCATAAATTCTAAAAGCCCCGATATAAAATTTTTAAAAAATATTCAAAATGTTCAGAATCTCAATCTCTATAACATATAAAAAGTTACGCCTGAAAGTTTTACCAGTGCAAATTATTCTTATTTTTTTATAATAAAAATATAAATTTAATCAAAAAATTTAGAAAAAACTTCATTTTTTAAAAATTGAGATATATATATATATATAGTGTGACCTTCCTTGATACTGATAAGTTTTTAAATACCGTCGTGAGCTAAAAATAACCTGAAGTGGCAAAAATCCTCTATTTCCCTCTCAAAATTATCTCCTTTCTTTTAGTTTGGCTACTAAGGCATTCAAAATGCATAAAGTGGTAGATTTAAAATATATCAAAGTGCATACAATAGTCTAGCACTATGGCGCCACAATCCCGCACTATGGCGCTAGTTCAAATTCTAAAAACCCAAAATCATAATATCGATGTGCCAGCATTGAGCATCTATGTGCTAGTGCACCCGACATTGTGATGCCAGACAACACAACACTTATGCACTCTAGGGATAAAATTTAGGTTTTTTTCAAAATTCATTCAAAACCTTGGAACCCACTTCAAAACACATTCAAACCTTTTTCATACACACACATCATTCTCTAACACATACAAAAGAGTTCAAAATATAAAAGTTTAAGTATTTATCTTTTTTAAGTTTGGTAAGAATATGTTAAATCAAATTTTGAACCTGGAGGTGTCACAAGGTCTATCATGATTTTGTGCATGTTAATTTATATGTCATTTTTTATGTATCAGTATATCTATCTTATCAAGCAAGTGCTCTACATCTGCTATATGCATATCGTATAGTATAAAAGCATGTATATCATGTATTGTATCAAGTATAAATGTAATGTTTTATATAAATATCACATATTCCATATGATTCATATGTTCTTGTTTCAATCTTATCAATCATATCATATGTCGTATCAATCATGTCATGTATCATATACACATCATATTATATCATGCCATTTATATAATTTATCATATATGTTGATTTTATATGAATATGTAAGTAAGGTAGGGAATTTGGCTAATTATGGTAGTTTCCTATATCTAATCCTGTAGGCCAACCCTACATAATCAATCTCAATCAGATCAGTCCTATTTTTTAGGATTTAGTGTATGAAGTCATTACATCATATCCAATGGTATATCATATCATATCAGCCAATCTTTTTATATCACTTTAGATCACACCATAAATTTTACTTAAAAGAAAGCATGTCGGCCTACCCTCGTGTACATGATAACTTGTCTTCAACCAACTTGAATAAGTCAATCATTTCTATCCAACCTTTCTTGGTTTTAAGCATATTTCATATCATATATAGCATAATAAAAAATATCAGTTACATCTAATGTAACTATTATTATACTCATTAGTATGTGTATAGTATGTAAAAAATATATATTTGACTAAATAAATAATATAGATTGCATATCATGTAAGCCAATCCCAGCACCGCGATGCTCTCTCAGACCAATTTTTAGAATTTAAGGAAATCAAATTTCATGTCATTAGAATCAACCAACCTTAAAAAAATGTCATCCTCAATATTTTTTCAATATGAACCATTAAAATATAAAATATAAATGATTGTTGGTCACATCAATCATCAATCAAATTATATACTCATTTATTCACACATGTCTGCAAGTCAATCAATACGCATGTAAACCAATCAATCATATAAAATATTGTGCAATGCATTTCAATCAGAAGTAATATCATTCATGACTGATAACTATACTAGTGGACCTCTTGGGAGCATCTCTCACTTCCTACTGACTTAGAATATACACTTTTGGTTGTAATGGAGGTGTTGTTATTACTAACGATGTGGGCTACCTCTAACTTTTAATAACATTTCTTCCATCTATCTTTCTCTTAGAACCTTGATTAGGCATTCAAGATCCTGTAAGTTTGTATTCATACATATGTTTGGACTAATCTATCATGGATTCAAATCACTTTTCATATCCCCCTATGGGCAGTCTATCATGTGTCCATACTGACCACATATAAAAACACTATCATGTGATCAAATAGAATTGTCCTATATGTCTCCTGCCATATTGGAGGCACTCTTTTACATTATCAGCTGATACCATAGGTATTACCACAAACTAAAATATTTAAAAGAAAGTTCATCGACCCGCCATTCTATATAGGTATAAAATAGTCTCCAACTATTCTCAGTAATGAACCAGTCTTACTTTTTTGTACATATAATATTATAAAAATAAAAATGACTAGTTAATACTCATTCACATGTTTGTAATCATTCACAATGGTTGTATTAAATGTATAATCATATCAATTTGTCCAAGTCATTATTTTTACTCAAATCATACCAATGGAAATAATAATTGTTCAATTTTTTGTGAAAATACAAAATAATATAGTCCAAATGTTCATAATGAATTATAATATCACATACAAAGAGTTATACAGCAGTAAATTTCTAAATTCAAAGATATGTAATAAAAATTAATTTTGGAGAAGTCAAACAATAGAAATAAAAAATTTTGAAAACATGAGTAAGTTAGAAGTCACCTACAGTGATCCAAAAAAAAATTGTAGAAGCAGCAAAACAAATAAATGACCAAATGCTCGCTTCCTCTCTCTTATCTCCCCTTCCCCCTCGCCCTACTTCCCTTCTTTTCTCGGCAAGCCAAATGAGATAGAGTGGAAGGAATGGTTGATTGGAGAAAATTTATAATAAAAGCACATTTTATTGCCCGGCACCGCAAAGTTGCATGCTCAATCTAGCATTACTATAGAGCAGAGAGCATCAGTATCACCAAGTTGAATTCCATAGCCCCAACACTGCACTCTCGAGAGCCGCTTTGCTCTAAAGTATAGCGTCATAGCTCTCCAATTCAAAATTTTCTAGTTTTTTTTTAATAGTTTTCATATTTTTAATGTTGTTACAACAACTCCACTTGTGCTATGGGGGTCATGAGCTTCATGGTCGGTTAAGCGCAAGGAAACATATTTGTGCCTTCCTTGGGGAAAATCTTTCCTATGGGTGGATTGGTGAACTTCATTGATGGCTCATTGACTAGGTTGATGGCAAGTTGATTTGGGAAGTCGACTCCCACTGAAGAAAGGAGTTCACCCAGTCTGAGGAGTCTCGTGGGAACCATTGAAATTTTTCATAGAGGCGATCTTTTTAGATTACTTCGCTGAGTTTGGTCGAATCCTTTAATTGTTGGATAGCCTAGTTTAAGATCCATCATTATGGGATGTGTTGTTAATGCTCCCCTCAAAGTCAGGATTTTTATTTCTCACTAAAATCGAGTAAAGATAATATTCTCATAATTTAAATCATGTTTTTCTTCTACTACCAATCAAATAATCTCTCATGTGATTTGGACAGGCACAAAATATACTAAATACATCAATTAGACACTTATATAAAATTCATATTAAAATTTAAATGATCAAAGGATAAACTTAGGATAACATAAATAGAGATTATTCACAGTAATTTGTAAAAATAAAAAATTAAATTAACACAACAAATAATATATAATAAATAAATAATTCAAAGAGTCATATTAAATATTTGTAAAAATAATTTTTAATTTTGATGAGGATTATACTTTGGTGGAGCCCATCTTGGTCACAGCCGTCATGTAGAAGAGTAATTATTGTGTCCGGACACCGAATGCATCCAGAGACCAATAACAAAGCACCACGTCACGAAAGCACTCGGTATCGTGCTCGGTACCGCACTCAATACCGTGCTCGATACATCCGATATGCTCGATATTTTGTCCGGACGTAATAACTTTTCTATGTAGAAAGAGAAGCCATCAGAGTGAAAGTCTACCGTCAACAATGATGGCGTCATTCAACAATCAAGTCTTATCAAAGGGGCCGCCTCATGCGGTTATGCAATTCAGTCAACTCCAACATAATATATTAATACGTCCATTTTGTCAACATAATATATAAAGTAGTTTAATAAACTATTTGAAATTCAAAATAATATAGTAATAATAAATATCATAATATTCTTTTATAAATTATATTATTTAAAAATAAATTTTAATGATTTTAATATATAATTTAATAATTTCCAAGCCTATTCCGAACAATTCATATCAAAATATTTACCTAATTTTTTCTTAGAAAAAATCAGGTCATGATTTAATTTATGTCACAACATATTTTAATATTTTTAAATTTTCATTGAGATTAATTCTTGCCTATAAAATTTAAATTAGTATTAATTTCAGCATAATTTCAAAAATATTCTAGCATGTCCTAATATAAATTATATTTTTAATATATATATATAATATTGAACTAAATTGTTTTAGAAAAAAACTAAGAAAAATATCCGGATGAAATTTATGACAGAAATGACTTCAATACTCTCAGATTTACATTGAGATTAGTGCTTCGATATGATATCAAAATCTACACTAATTTCAGCATAAATTTTTAAATATTCAAGCCTGTCCTAATATAAATTATATTATTTTATTTGTTTGCATATATTAATTATTTTCCATGTAGCAAAAGTCGAGTACAAGGACATGTGTCATGTTCAACTTTGCTTGCATGATTTTATTCAAACATATTTATTCAGCTACTTGACTATTTGAGAGGCACTTCCAACTAATCCCAATTTCCCAATTGCTATGTACTCCATCTACCTCTTTATTTTTCTTTCCAACAACAAATGAGTAAGATATCTCACATTCATCAAATTAATATATTACATAATTTATGCCCTTAACATTATTTAAAAAAAAAAAAGGTTTCTCATTAGGTTTATGAGAAGAATTGGATTTTTAAATTATTAGAATTTATTTTGAGAAAAATCAAATATTAATTTATTTGATTCATATATTTTATATAATTCAAATTAAATCAATGATTTTGAGACTCATTATTCATGATCGGAAATTTTTTGTAAAGTATATTTTGAAATTAGTCATCAAAATTATAAAAATGAGAAAATTTTATTGTAAGATAAATAATAATTTAAGTATTGTTTTTCAATACAAAATAATTAATTTTATATTTTTATACTAATATCTTGTAATTTTGATAAAATTTTCATCCATTTCAAATATAAATATAGTCCTCTTGATTTTTTATTTTTTATTTTTAATTTGGCATGGGAAGGTCTTAATATTTTTTATGAATTTACTTAATTAGTATGCCTAGATACATATCACAAAATTATTATACATTTTTATGCATAACACAAATTTTAATAAATTAAATAACATCAAAATTATCACTAAAACTAATTTATTTATAATAAAACACATTTTTTCATTCATAAATATTCATATTTCCTTATATATCAAAATTAATGCCCCATTAATTAGACGGCATAATTAATTAGCTCGACAAAAATGCGGTTTGTAATCGTCATTCACAGCCAACGCTTTGCCATCTCCTCCCCTATTTATATCTCTAACGTTGCAAAATACCTATCGCCTATTTCCTCTACTTGTAAGTACTGCGCCATGGCTTCTCTTCTCCTCATCATCTCGGAGCTTCTCAGACCAGATCAAGTGGCGCAGAGCTTCAGCCTTTGGGAGGAGACTTCAGCGGCGACGGCGAAGAAAGCCTCTGAGTTCAGCTATGGTGATAAAGTGGAAGACGCTTCCTTGCTTACGAGCACAGCCGAGGATCTGAATTGCTTGAAGGTCTCGGTGGAGAGCCTTTGGCTGTAGCTTTTATGTTTCATTGAAGATGAGATCAGTTTGAGGAACATTCTCTTAAGAGGGGAGAAAGAAATAAAGAGAAAATGTTTATATTGCTATTACAGGCATAAATTAATATAGAGTTTCATCAATCTCTGTTAATCTTTGCAATTACTTATGAGTATTAAAGATAGATAGGAAAACAAATAGCTTTGAGAAATATATAAATATGGCTTCTTTTTGTCATTTAATAGATTCTCCTCTATGATTAAAAAAAAAGTTGAGAAGAAAATTTCTCATCCAACATTTATTGAATGAATGATCTTCTATGAAAATGTGAAAGTAATCATATAGTACTTTTTCAGCATCTCATAAATATTTAAGGCTATGCTTAATGTTCAATACTGATGAAACTCATCATCATGTATAATGATTTATGCATAACTAATTAAAGTCATCTAATATTAAATGATCCTTGTTAAGCTATTGAAATGGCTATTTTGGCTATTAATATTGAAAAGTTCTTCAGATGTCACATGTAAAAAGATCTTAAAGAAGGAAGCATAAAACCAAGAGAAAGGGTAAAAGCAGAAGTCAAGCAAGGATGGAGAAATTATGTGTTCTCTTCCTTAGTTGAACGGTTAACAATACTTGTCTTATATAATGTAATGAAATAATAGAAAAGGTAAATGAGGAATGTTCATTGCAGAGAATCATTCCTAGTCACCACTGACACCAAGTAGTGGCTTCATGCTTGTGTTCTGCTCACTAACGAAATACTTTGATAGGCCCTCGCAATTAGTTGATGGTGCGGAGGAAACCATGAGCTTGTCACAAAGATATGTAAATCTATGTCTTGGAAGAACTTTGGCGAAAATGTCTGCGAGTTGATCCTGTGTATTGATATGATGAAATGTAATTGCATTAGACTTAATACAATCACAGATGAAATGATAATCCACCTCTATATGTTTAGTCCGTGCATGAAAGACTGGATTATGAGCAAGTGCAATCGCTGAAACATTATCACAATAGAGAGGTGAAGGACTGTAAACATGAAATTGAAATTCAACAAGTAGACGACGTCAGAGCCAAATTATATCGGTGGCAACTTTAGCTAATGCCTGATACTCAGCTTCAGTTGAAGATGTAGCAATTGTTTGTTGCTTTTTAACACACCATGAAATAAGTGTATCCCCAATGAAACAATAATAACCAGTGGTAGATTGTGATCAAGGGGATCGCCAGCCTAATCAGAGTCAATATAGGCTCGGAGAGAAGTTGAAGTGCAGCTGATGTGAAAGACAGAAATCAATGGTACCTTTGAGGTACCGGAGCAGATGCTTAAGTGCTTGGAAATGGTGGTGAAGTGGATTATGCATATCTAGGCATAGTTTATTAACTGCAAATGATAATTTTGGCCTTGTAATAGTTAAGTATTGCAAAGCACCAACTAAATGGAGGAACTATTCTGGATTATCAAGAGGTTGTAGTGATGTATTATCTACCATTGATTTAAGGGAAAAGGTGTTACAATTGGTTTACAGTTGTCCAACCCAGCTCGACAAAGTATATCCAAAGCATACTACGATTGGTTGAGATGATAGCCAGTGGGCGTTGAGAGTGCTTGTATGCCAAGGAAGTGATTTAAGCTACCCGGATTTTAAGTTAAAAATGCTATTGGAGGTTTTGGATAAGTGATTGAAGTGTCAATTGACAATGTCTTGTCAATAAGATGTCATCCACATACACGAGAAGATACATGAGTTTAGCATCATGATTATAAATAAGTAAAGATGGATCAGCATCACTTTGATGAAAAGCCAACTGTCGTAGGTGTGTGGTTAATTTGGCAAACCATTAATGAGATAATTATTTAAGGTCATAGATAGCCTTATGAAGCCGACACACAAAATTTGGATGTCTTTAAAGCCAGGCGGCTGATGCATGTAGACTATCTCATTCAAATCACCATGTAAAAAGGCATTAAAACATCCAATTGAATGATATTCCATTTGAAATAAAAGCTACAATGATAAATAAACATATACTGAGTAATTTTGCCACCAGATTAAATGTTTATGTGTAATCACGGCCATATCATTGACGGTAGGCTTGAGCTACAAGTCAAACTTTGTATCTAACAATAGAACCATCAGAATGATGTTTAGTTTTATGGAACCACTTACAACCTAAAACTTTTTGATTTGATGGTGGGGGAACTAAGTTTCATGCCCCTTGAGCTTATAAGGCTTGAAATTTATGTGACATTGCATCCCACCAACATTGAAATTCGCTAGCAGCCGAATAATAAGTCGGATCGCTAGATTGGACTAGGTTGTGCTTGTTGACCTCTCTTTTGTTCAATTCTCACCTCCATTAGACTCAATGAGTCAGACCCAACCAATTGGGCCTAGGCTTATGCTCTGGGTCAACCTGGTTGACCAGGCAACCCAGGTTGACCCAATTAGCTCTATTGGGTCAAACCATGTACAAATTCAATTTAAACTTATCTTAGACTCAACCTCTCACCTCCCCTAGGTCCCATGGGTCAGACCAAGTCTCTTGAGCTCAGACCCATGCCCTATGTCAACCTAGTTGGCCCCTTTGAGCCCAAATCAATTTCAAATGCATTTCAAACCCATCTTGAGCTCAAACCCTCACTCCTTTGACCTAATTGATTGGTTTGACCAAGTTAAACTCTGACTTGGTCAAACCAAGCCCTTAATAGGTCAATTCAACCCATTAAAGCCCAAATTAATCCCTTTTAATGGATTTAATGGTTTCCAAATAAGCTCTGGATTCAAACCACTGCCAATAGAGCTCTAAATCTCTCCTAATTCAACCTAGATTGGATCTAGGCCGTTGATCTTCCCTCTAATCCTATAAATACACTTTTTAGGGCTTCATGAAAGTGTCTCTTGCAATTACTCTCTCCCTAGAGCTTCTTGGCCCGAGATTATTCATGTGAGAGCTCTAAAGACTCCCTTATTCCTTCCCTAAGTGAAACCCGACGAACCGAGGATAAAATCCTTCCAAGACTTCTTCCCGTTGATCAAGGACATTTTGAGGTTCGAGTTCAACAAGAGACTTATTCGTGGACAATCTACAAGCTCAACAAGCCCAAGATCTCCTAAATCCATCATGTGGATTAGGTAAAATTACAAAACCTAGATTATAACACATATACTTAAATAACTTTTCATATAGAGTTTTCTAGACCACGAAAATGATTCCCCATAAGTGCTCTTCGCATGTATTAATGATGTTTAAAATTTTGTCGCGTTTGGTTTAGTCATTTGAGAGAACGAAGCAAAAAATGCCTTCTAGGGTTCGGTATCCGTAGGCCATAACTGTGCAGAATCTGAGCCGTTGATCTCTTGATCAACAACGCAGATTGCGCCAATCCGCGGTTCCTTTCGACTGCGCAGTTTGATCCACGGACAGAACCCTCATCTGATGAGATCATGGCCGTTGGTTTTAAACCACGGATGATCTGACGGTTGCGGGCCGTATCTGATGTGGCTAAAGATCGAGGAACTGAATCTCGTGCCGCCGTAATCATTACTAAAGATTGCACGGCGGTGCAATCATTGGAAATGATTGCACGCATTTTTGTCCACCAACCAGGAGCCACCGTGTGGCTAACCGCCCTCGCCGATTACGTTTTAATTAATATTAGTTATTTTTAAACCTTTTTTTAAATCAGTTTTCTTCTGAAAATCATAATAAATTAAATATAAATCCAAAAATTACATATTATATATTAAATCGCTCGTATTCTCGGCCTCTTTAATTTAAAATTAATTTAAATTAAAAAATTTATAAATATTTTAAAATATTGATAAAATAATTTAAAAAACTTTTTTAATATTATTATTATTATTATTATTATTATTATTATTATTATTATTATTACTATTATTATTTTTATTTTTTACTTTAAATTATTATTATAATTATTATGTTCATTATTTTCAAATTATTGTTATTATTTAATTTATTATTATTTTCTTTTAAAACACTATTATTATTATTTATTATTACTATTACTATTATTATCCTTTTTTTCTTTAAAAAATTATCTTATTATTCATAAAATATAATTATTTATCTTAAAACTAGATAATTATTTTTCTTTATTTAATTTATATCAATAATTATTTTCCTATTTTAAAATTATTTTGATTAAATAATTACCTAAGCTATTTAGTTAATAACTAGCTAATTTTAAAAATCAATTATTTTTTAAATTTATAAAATTATTTTTATTATTCTAAATTATAGAAAATATTAATTCTTTATTTATTTTAATTTAATGGTTATTTTTAATATTAATTACTTTAAACTATTTTAAAAGTTCCTTCTATTACTTTAAAACTTTGAAAATTCGTATCTTTTTCATTTTAAATTGGATTTTGGTGTGCGATACCTTGTTCTTTTCAGAAAAAAAAATATATATTTTCATTTGAAAATATTTTAAATTTTAAAACTTATTTTTCTGTCATATTTTCTGTATTACTTAATATATTGATTATTTAACTATTATTTAAATAATTAATATAATATTTATTTTGAAACTAAAAAAATATTTTTTAAACCCTTTTGAAGCCTCGTTCGGGTGGTCAGTAGATCTCTCTTATATTTATATATGTATCTAAATTGAAATATTTTAAATTATCTTATTTTTAAATTTATATATTTAATATATTTGTATTTTAACCTATTTTAAAATTACATGTATTATTAAATCCCTAATTTTGAGAGATCTACTTATGAAATTTTAAACATAGATCATTCATGTGAATAGCAATCATGGGGGAGTGATTAATGAATGATTGTGATCCAATCATTCACTAATTACATCATTAATAATGTTTAGGTGTCGTTTAAATTCTTTTTGCATGTGTAGGACGCACGAGCACCTAATTTAGGCCCTCTTAGATCTAAAGACTTGGTGTGTTTACTATTTTTATGTACTCCCTGCATTGTTACCCCAAGGGTTAGCTCAAAACTCAATTTAAACCTACACAATATAGTGACATTCTAAAGATAATAATTGAGGACCCATCTAGTGAACTTAAAAAAATTCTATGAGCTAGGATAGATCACCGAATGACTTGAAACTTTTAAAATTTAAACTTAGTGATATCTTGAACCTCCTAAAATTTTTTAAGATTTTTTAGGAGCCTTTAGACCCCTTAACTAACTAACCCTAATTTACCTAATAATTAGGGTCCCATAACTTCAGAAAATTCTAATAAATCAATTTTAAATCAAAAAAATTTCCCAAAATATCTTGAACTCTTCATAATTTAATCCCTAACCTTAGATAATTAGGGTCACTTAGTTGGACCTCAATCTGACCCTTAATTTAACTTTAACTCAAAATTATCTTTTTGCCCTTTTTGGATAATTAAAAATTATTAAAATTTCAATTTTTTTCAAATACTTAGGAACACTTTCTTAAGTCATTTCTGACCTTTGGGGGTGATTCCAACCAGTTTGGAGCTAATTTGGATCAAAATCACACAATCACCCATCTTTAAGCAATTTTAATAATTCACTAATTGCCTAAATCTTTGAAAATTCATAACTTTGCATATGAAACTCCAAATCCAGCAAACTCAAAGCCTAACTACTCCCTCTAATGTATAATATTTAATTAAAGTGTTAGGAACCCCAAACCTAACATATATTCCATATTGACCTTTTTAGACTCCCTCAACCTAAAACCTAGGAGGACAAGGGACTTTCCAAAATTTGTTAATACAACATGAACTTCAATTATTCTTATCCTCATCATTAAAATGAATGAATAAAATAAATTCAAAAAGAAATAGATCCTAATTCATTAATATTTAAATTTTAAGTAAAATTTCCTTTTTAGACCTTCAATAAACCTGAACCATAGGTAGCTTGAACTAACTGCCCAACTTAGGATCTATCCTAGCCACACAGGCCTTTACACACATGTACAATTATTTTTTAGGGCACCACTTCTAAACCTAGGCTAGGCCGGTGTTTACTTTTATATTGTGTGCCAAGTTTTTTCTAGATTTTAATGTATGTTGTGAGTGAAATTATTATTGTGTTTGCTTACTTTTACTGTACTCTGGGAATTGATTTGATTGTGCATTAGACTTACCCATATGTTAGGATCAATATTTTTATACTAATGATGTTTTTTGCAGGTGGTCATGCTTATACAGCGCTAACTAAAAAAGGGCAATTGTCATGATTTAAATACTAATAATGTCTTGTGCAGGTGCTTCAGAAATTGCTCAGCCCCCTAAATAAATGAGGGCTAAAATCATAAGATAATAACTGCTACAGGTGCTCCAAAGACTGCTTAGCCCTCTAAATAATTAAGAGCATAACCAAGTGTGGTTGGCATGAGTTATTTTTTTTTAATTATTTTTTATATAAACTGCTTGAGAATTTTTATTATGATAACCTTACAGGAGAGTCTAGAATTTACTGCTTTCCATTAATATAAATTATTTGTAATATTGGTGTGAGTTTTGAAAGTGTCTTTGAGTTACGATATTCTTATCTAACTTGAATTCCAAAAGAAGAAGGCATCATCAAGAGAGAGAGTCTTCTTCGATTTGGAAGAACGAGTTCAGATGACTTTTAGATATCCAAAGAGAAAAGGCAACACCCCTTTAAGGGGAATTATCTTTTCATTTGGATATTCAATCCATGACGAATCCAAGGAGTCCAAGGAGGAGAGATCCAAGGAGTCCAAGGAGAAGAAGTCCAAGAAGGTCAAAGACCTGAAGACTCAATATCTCACTCAAAGTCATTTGTGTCATTTCTAGGTTTAGAAATTCGGGTTGTTAGCAGTGGTGACCGACCACTTTACTTTTCTACATATCCTGGATTGTAATTAAGGGCAGTTGGTCTATGGATATTTATTAATTAGTTTGATTATTTTGATGTGTTTTATTTATAAATAATTTCATCTAGGGTCACCTATTTTTTTTAGTTTATTAGCAATTTACATGCCACTTTTGTTTTAGCTTGGATTTCATTAGGCTCTTTAAGAACTAAAAAATATTTTCTATTCGTAATTCATACATAAAATTTTTAAGAATTAAATAATTTAGAAACTTAAAGAGCTAGGAAACTGCTGGAATCATCCGGGGTTACATGCATAATGCTGCATTTTTCTCTCCTTCTAATAAGATACCTCCCCGCCTGTGGATAGAGTCCGGATAATCTGGCCTATAAGAATGTAAGTGCCGGACCTAGGGAGACCTAGTCTTTTATAAAAATATTTTTTATAAGCCTATTTTTTAAATCTTATGCATATCTAATTTGGAGACTTCAATTAACATGCATTGCATTAGCAACTAACTAAATTAAAATTTTAATTGCATTAGCTCTAGGAGCATTCACCCTACATAAGTCCAAGGCCACTTATGAACTCTCTAGATGTCGGCCTTAACTTATAAAAACTAAACTACGCATCTATCTTTCATAAATGACCGGACATCATGATTTAAATCGATTAGGTGATTAGCTGGCTCCCTAATCCAGGTCGGGATAAGTCCAGGTTTTGTACTGCATTAGTTAGGACATGGGTGTTAGTGTTGTGTGTAAAATACTAAATCCAATTTAGATTTAGGATTCAAGGCTACTATATTCGGTCTCGTAGTACGCCTCATCGGTAGGTAAGTTTTCTATTCTTCAGGGACTATAAATCCTTCTTATCCACGTCACATGGATGACGTTACCTTTATCTTTATCTCATTTATGTGTCGATTGCTTGACTTTTTCTCCAGTTTTCTCCTTAGTACCTTAATCCCTTCGGATGTTGATATGAACCACACATGTTGACCAAGCCAATTGGACATTACTTTCCTTTTAAGTAGGACTTCATAGTCTCCACCCTTGTGTCAATCCCATTTGAAAGTATAATGTATGATCCTTAATCGAGAGTCTTATTAGGCTCTAGCCTAAGATGTAATTAACCACAGGGGCTTAGGCCTGTGAGAAACTAAATTCCACCATTAAATAAACTCCACTTTGAGCTAATGTATCTGGTGGGAGAAACCCATTATTTTGATCAATTCGTGTATATTACTACCCATCGGGATGCGCTGGCGAGAGCCGCTATCCTCAATGGTTAGTCGTATCGTGATCTAATCTACCCTCCCATTGGCCCATTTGTGAGGAGTGCGGAGGCCTACGATCGTCTCTATCCCTCGGGGTAGTGCGGTCGTATACCCCCGCACTCCGCAGCGTAGCGGTGTCCTTTTAGAGGTCCACTATGTTGAAGATTAAAATATTGCTTTAGTTTGAGGTTTCCAGTTTTGAAACAAGTCACCATAGGGTGACTTTTAGGTGGCATTTCAGCTAGATGTATTTGGGATTGTAATAGAGGATGGGTGGTGCTTCGGATAGCTGGGAGTAAATATTAGTAGCACTGGAAGAAGTGTTATTAATGGGCAAAGAATCTAAAGTAGATATAGAAGAAATGGGGATTGGGTTGTCGGAGTTTGGAGTAATAGGAAAACTGCTTGGTGAAGAATTGGAAGTAATTTCTATATAGGGATATGGGATTACACTTAGTGGGAAAGTGATAGAGATACTTTTATATAATGGGGTAGTAGAAGATATGAGATTTGATGAATCAAAGGGAAATATATTTTGGTGGAATTGGACATACCGAGATATTAGGATTTTGTGTTGTTGTAAGTGATAATACCGATAGCCTTTGTGATCAGAGCTATAGCAAATAAAAACACAAGCCAAGGATTTTGGGGAGAATTTATTTGGTGATGATGGTTGTAACCAAGGATAACACAAACATCCAAATATTTGAGATGAGAGAAAGATGGGGCATGTTGATAGAGGAAATGTACAGAGATAAAAATTTAGTAGTGAGTGATGAAAGATGATTTATTAAATTAATAGTTGTGATAACATCTTCAACCCAAAATATTATGGGAAGATTAGCCTGAAGAAGAAGGGTGCAAGCTGTCTCAATTATATGACGGTGCTTGCGTTCAGCAATATCATTTTTTTCTTGTGTATAGGACCAACTAAATTGATGAAGAATACCATTTATGGAGAGAAAATTTTTAAATTATAAGCTTGAGTATTCACCACCGTCATCAGAACGAAATATTTTAATTTTAGCTGAAAACTATTTTTCAACCATAGTATTGAATAATACAAAATTTGAGAATGTTTCAGGTTTAGTAACCAAAGGATAAATCCAAGAAAAGAAAGAATACTCATCCATAAATAAGACATAATAACGATATCCATTAAAAGATAGTATTGGGAACAACCCCCATACATTAAACACAATGACTTGAAAGGGAAAAGTACATGTAAACGTAGAACGAGAAAACGATAACCTATGACTTTTCGCTAATTGACAAGAGTGACAAATATCATTTGAAGTAGAGATATATTTGTATGGAGCTAAGGTGAAGACTGTGGAAAGAACAGGTCGATGAGGATGACCCAAGCGAGCGTACAAAAACTAAGAATGATATGTGGTTGTAAGGAGAGCTTTGGAGGATGACGAAGTGGTGTATGGAATTGAGTGAAGTCCATCACGGCAGGGACTCAAAAGGATCAAACAGTTTGTTCTCTGATCTTTTATATGGTAACCATGAGGATTAAAAGAAATAATGCACCCATTATCAGTGAGTAGCTAATGAACCAAAAGAATTATGAGAGACTTGAGGTACATGTAGTAAAGGGGAAAGGGTTAGCTTATGATTTGGGGTGGGTAAGATGCCTTGACCTATATTAGAAATTGGTAGGGATTGACCATTCCAAACCTGAATCTATTGTGAACCAAGATATGGTTGAGAAGTCAAGAGCTGGTTTGCATCATTGGTGAGATGTGAAGTGGATCCTATATACAAAATCCAATCAGATGTATTAGATGGAGAATCAGTATTCTCGGCAATCAGAGCGGAACAGGGGTTGTTGGTGTAATTAAAATTTGTTTGATGTCAATATTTAACTGTCGAGTGGCCCAATTTGCCACAAATTTGGCATTCAACACGAGAAGTGTGAGATCGTCCACCTCTGTCATGGTGACCATGAGGTGAACGAAACTGGTTGCGAGTGGTACTTCTTCTGAGAGTAGCTATAAAAGCAAGTGGACTATCGGATATATGTAATAAATGAAGATTGATCCTCGGAAGCTTTATTTTCTAAGTTGGTCTCTTCACTACATAAGAGGGAGTGGAAATCATCGAGATTCAATGGTTGTAAGTTGGTTTGGATTGTCGTTTTAAAGGCATTATAGGAGGGGGGTAAACTATTGAGTGTATATAGAAGCACATCTTCAGGATCTTTGTAGAAGCCGGCCATGGTTAGAGTATTAACCTTCAACTTGATCTTGAACAAATATAGTTGCATACTTTTGTTGGCCATAGTATCACGAAGAATATCATTCTTACTCTGTATAATCTGAGAACGATTGGTTGACTGAAGACGTTTTCCAATTGTTTTTCAAACATTAGTACATGACTCCAGATTAAGAACATAGGGAAGTAATGGTGAAGAGATCGTCGAAAATAATGCTGTGACAAGATTCTGGTCAATTAACATCCAAGTAGAAAATAAAGGATTATGAGTGATATTATCGATTTCTCACCAGATTTATCAGGGTGGGTGTTGAACTGAACCATCTAGGTATCCCTCGAATCCATTCGCTCGAAAAACTTTTAGCACTTGAGACTTTTATGTAAGGTGATTTTCAAGAGAGTGATGACATTCTTAATGGTAGACATTAAGAACTACAGTTGGGGAGGTATTATAGCATTGCCAAGCACTTGAGAAACTTCGATAGTGTTGTTTGCTATAGAAGAATTTGCAGATTACATATCAGGAAAAGTAGAAACCGAACGAGCTACAAGAACTGAAGTCATGAGGCTTACCAAGGCTCTGATACCATAAAAAGTTCTTAAGATGTCACCTCTAAAATGATCTTAAAACAGGAAGCATAAAACTAAGAGAAAGGATAAAAGCAAGAGGCAAGCAAGGATGGAGAAATTATGTATTATCTTCCTTAGCTGAATGGTAAACAATACATGTCTTATATAATGCAATAAAATAATAAAAAGGGAAAATGAGGAACATTCATTGTAGAGAATCATTCATAGTCACCACTAACACAAAGTAGAGGCTTCATGCTTGGGTTCTTCTCATCGCCGGAATACTTTACCAAATATAGCTATTATCAAGAGCATAAAATATATAATAACTATTATTATGTTGCTAGTTCCAAATTATATTAAAAGTAAACCTAAAACCCCACATTGTTGTTTATGTTGATTCTATTCAAAAGGCCTTTAAACTTAATATGACTATAGGATATATATATGATCTGCATGAATCTCAAGGTAATATTTAATTAAAATTTTTTAAATTAAAATCATGATCATCTGGATTTCAAATTTGACATACTTGTAGTTAAATTGAGTGGCTCAACGAGATGAATCCATTATGCTCAATATCATTAAATTTTGACTTCTTTAATGCACTTAAATGAAGATAAAATAATTTATGATCGAGAAAATTGATATGGACCATATGATAGAGTATTTTGAATTCTAATTCAAATTACCAAACTAACAACTTTGTCTATGATCAATGATATTTACCACTAACTAGCAATCACCACTATTTCTAAAATCTTAATCATGGTGTTAGGTATTAATTGTACGTATGTGTACATTAGAATTATGTAATCTTTATAGGAGAAATAAACCCCTGCATTTAATTTTGGACTGAATTGGCTACATACAAGTAGCCAGGAGACTATTTTGGACTTTTTCCCCTTTTATATCACGTCCTTGACATGGAATAAAATTTAATTAGGAGGATAAACCGATAAATGATTATGTTTGAGGTGTATTGTTAGTTAAAAATAAACTTTAATATTTTGAATATGAACAAAAAAAAGACAAAAGATGCATTAATAGAACCATCGATAGAAGTTGCCCAAACAAATCCGTACAATATAATTTTTAACATATGCAATACTCAACATGGATGAATGGAGAATGTGAATTATATAATTATTAGCGAACTCTCTGAATTATATAATTATCAACCACATTTTTCTTGTTAGCTATACATCTATGGACACTTAATTCTATAATTCCCACAAGAAAAATTATATACATTTTCTCAATTAATCCTATCTTTTTTAACTGTGAGAAGGGGAGTATTATTGCATCACCAACTATATAGTAAATTTTTTAACTTAGCCATGACTCATGATTTTTTTCCCTTTTCTTGTTTTTCAAGTAAAAAAAGTTATGGTCTTATTACTGTTATATGTGTGTGCTAAATTTTTGTACAACGATGAAACATAAAACTTACACTCTACATGCTCAAAATTTCTAGCACATAATAAACTTATTTTAATGTCACACAAGAACTTGGTTTATATTTATGTCACAAAGATATAACACAGTCAACCAAATTAGAGCAAAACACAAAAATAAATAAATAAATATAATTAAAATTACATAATGTTACCATAAAGCGTATTTTTTTTTTCTTTGTTTATATATGACCACTTATTTACTTTGTGATTGATGGATCTTGAAAAGAAAATTTTCATTTAAATCTTGTGTAAGAAGTAGATGGAGTGCATTTTCTATCTTCTTGCAAAGCTCTCACCAATAATCAAGTGCACCTAAGATATTATTTTACTGTAAATTCTTAAAAGTTTTACCTAATTGTTTCACTGACTCATGCAATACAATTTATTGTACTCTTCTTATTTTTTCTTATCTTAATTAGAAAATGTTCTTATATTTTGAATAGTATAGTTAAAAATGGTTGACAAAATAATGGATGGGAGTACTATATATACCTTGTAAGAGAATATGTACATCCCAAATTTTGCTTATATTCTTATGAAGGATCAAAATGTATGTACTTTTTCCTAATGTGCCGAGATATATTATTTATCTCCTCCAATTAACATGTATGCCCAACCATTAAGAGATGGATCCTCTCATCCATCTCCTATTATTCACACGATTGAAGTTGTTTGAGAAAGATACTCTCATTCAAAGTTATATAAAATTATGAGGATTTGAAGTTGAAGAAGGAAGTGGTTGACTTTAGATTGTCCATAGATGACTAGGTAAATTAGCTTTAGTTTAATCAAAATCAAATTTATGATGAAAATTAAGTTGTTTATGATACTCTTGAGAATTTGTACATGACTATAGAGGAGTTGTATGATCTTAAGATCTCTCCATTAGATCGCACAGAAGTGTTCCAGCTACTTAAACATTTTTGTAATCTTCCTCCTTGCTTAGGCTTAATGATTCAACTACTATAATTTAAGAGGTTGAGGAATCAATTATAACATTATCTGATACTTTTTTCCATAGTAACAAAGATTAACAAGAAAATCCAATGATAATTAATTATTTTTAACTAGATCTTTAATTTTACACATTTTATAAACATCTAACAATCTTATAGAGTAAACTAAATAAAGGAAGCCATCTTGTAATTGAATAAAACTAATTTCCATTTCAAATCCATTAAATTTCTGCTAATTGTTAAGCCATCTCAAATTTCATACATTATTTAACAATTTGGGCTCTTACTGAATTCCTTCCATCATTGATTTGCATCATAGATGGGCTTCCTAATAAAGCCCATAAGGTATCTCGACATCCGAACCTTCCATCGAAATCCCATCGACCATACTAAAATGGACGGCTAGAATCTTCCTCATCAAACCCTAATCCCAAAATTTCCCTTCTTCCTCTCTGAACTCCTAACCTCTCTATAAAGCCAGTCACAGCCGAGCCGTCGTAAGGTAATTCTCTCTCTCTATCTGAGCTCTTTGAAATTTGATTTGTTCTTTTATTTTTCGATCTGTATTAGGGTTTTTCTTTTAGATTGTCTGTTCGATTTCCTCATCCAAGGCTGGGCAAATGAGGAATCTCATTTTCATAATGGGTAATTTGCGTCTGAGGATTCAATTCCATTGATGCTTTCACCTTGGAGATCTGATGCCCGTTCTCCATTCTTTTCTTCAAACTTTTGCTAATCGTATTCCAGGTTACAGGTGTGCTTCTGGATGTAGAGTGAAATGATGATCAGTATTATTTTCCCTATTGGTCTGAATGCCGATATGAAGGCTACGATTGTATTCGCACTATCTGATCACTCTCCTCCTTCCTTCTCCTGATTTTCGATTAGCTCTTGGAAATTGTTGAAGACGAAATTGTTTCAATGAATTTATTTGGTTAGTTTTCGTTTGATTTCGCGGAGAATCCGTCTGTCTTGCGGCGATTTTTCTCTGTTTTCTTCTCTTGCAGTTTGAGGGGTGAATAATGCCTGGAGTAATCATTCGAATTCGTTGTTGCAATGTTCTTTAAAATGGTAGCTTATTACGTAATGAATAGCTTAGTGAATCGGTATGAGTCTCGATAGTTCAACACCGGATTCTTTCATCTTAGGCCTTCTATGAAACAATTGTAGCAGTACAGCATCCTTTCACTGGAACTACTTTATTAAGCTAGAAGCCTGGCTAACTTGTATAAATTAAATTTAAAAAGACTAAAATTCATTTCTTTTTTTTTTTTTTTTTTGGTAAATTATTTGCGTTTTTAACCTGTTTTTCTACGGCCTTTTTTATGTATTTTTTTTTTTATCTTTAGCTGTCATATCAGCAAGAAAGAGAGCATGAGGGAAAAAGTAAAGTGAGACGGAGAGATAGTAATTTTTTAAAGTAAATATAATAATTATAATGTTTCAAATTTTAAAATTTTTAAAGTTATAAATATTTTTTGAACTTCCTATTTTAAAAGTTTTTTAAATTTTAAAATATATAAAAATTCTTGCAAATCTCAAAGTTATAAAAATATATTAAATATTTAATAGATATAATTATTAAATATTAAATAATAAAATTTTAAATATATTAATATTTAATAGTTATATTTATTGAATATTAAATATTTAAATTTTAAAATTTTAATATTTAATAACTATAACTATTAAATTTTTAATATTTAATTTTATAATTTTAAAATATGAAAATTAAAAGTTATAATTATTAAATTTAATAAAGTTTAATAAATTAATTGTAAAGTATATTTCTATTTAAGTTTGCTACAAATTATGTTTACGATATTTCAAATTAACTTAATTAAATATTTTAAATATAATTCTATAGTTTTTTCAAAAAATAAAATTAATTAAAATAAAATCAAAAGCTATTGTATTTAAATTAATTAAAATTATAATTGTCAAATTTATATATTAATAAAATTAAATTTTTAATATTTAATAAGAACCTGATATATATTTTATAACTTTAAATTTGGAAGAAGTTTTAATAGATATATATCTTTTGTAACTTTAAAATTTGAAAACTGAAAAAATTTAGTAGGCGGTACGAAAAACTATTTTTAACTTGAAATTCTCTAAAAAAAACATTAAACAAAAAATGCAAAAGAGAAAAGGCTAAAATGGAAAATTGCGTTTATGTAGTAATTAAAGTTTTTTTTGTTAAAATGCAAATTTTGTGAGTTATCAAACATAACGAAAGCATGCAGTATGTTTTTTTTTTTAATTTAATTTATATCAAATTTCTTCTCTTAAATCCTACGTATAATAAGATCCTTTTAAAAATTTGCTCTAAAGAAAATGTGCAATTAGAATTTCGTAATTAGATAATGAAAAAAAAAAAAATTACTTTCGCAATTAGAATTTTTTAATTTAATTTATATCAAATATTAGTAATGCAACTCACGTTGAAAGTTTTCTATTTAAGGGGTGTTAATTACTTTCATTATTTCCTTAGGTTTGACAACTCTTTAAGGGATTTCAATCATTCTTCGTGAAAAACAATTCATTATATAATTCTTAACTTACATGTTAAAAACTATTACTTTTTAGTACTTCACAAAATGTGCTTTTGAGAATTATTAATCAATTTGCATTTTTCAATAAATACCAAATTATACAATGATCATTATTGTTTTGTATAAAAGTTGTGGCAATTTTTCAAATAACATAAAGATCTCTATTAATTTTGAGAGCTGAAGGGACCTTAATCCAAAATTCAATGTCATCCTATGTACAATGAGCATCCATAGGGGTGTTAATAAAAGATTTGAGTCATTTGACTCAATCCTAAATAAAAAAGAATTATTTTTTTTTTTAATTTGTTTAATAAATGGGTTGGGTTTAGAAGCATTTTAAAATAATTTCATAATTTTAATAGAAAAGTATAAGTTTTATGGATTTTTTAAAAAACTCTATTAGCACCATGTATAAAAATTTTGTAAACAAAATGTTTATGAAATTTTCATCCTATAAAATGGTGATATTTTTATATGAAAATTTTCACAAAAGATTAACAAGATGTCATCTAAATTCCAAAAAGTTTACAATTTTTCAACAAAAGTACGAGTTGAAATTTTTTCAAAATTTATAGTCAACAAACTAGCTGGTTTTGCGAAGGCTTATTTATGCATATTTTTTTTTTTTGGGTAAACCCGGGACGTCAGCCCATGTATTAAATCAAATTAAAAGAGCAATTACAAGTAACCTGTAAGGAAGAAGAGCAAACAGAAAAACAAAACAAGAACAGCCAGCCAGCTAACAAAAAGGGCTGAATAGGAGTTGATTACAACCAAAATGGACTCAGAAATTAATAAAAGACCAGAAAAAGACATCAAAAAGATCATAAATCGTCACTAATAGGCAGGCTGTGGTCCGGTTGCCGAATGGAACAAGAGACATAGCAGACGAAAAGCTGGAGAGGCCATCACAGAGCCAACAGCCACCAAAATGAGATGCCTGGTTGCCCGAACAGGCCCTCCAAGGTCCCCAAAATAATTCTGGTCTTCATTATCATTGTCCTATTGCATAATCCCACTCCTGATACAACCCAGAAAGCCGCAATTGCCACAAAAGTAAACCCAAGAAATGAGCTTGTGTTCTCCAAAAAATGAACCGAACTGTGCATAAAAACAAAACCTCAGTCCCAAAAATTCTTCCCAGGTCTGAAGTAAAGAAATCACCAAAATTTGGAAGCAGCAGTGCCTCCAGAAACCATAACCAGCAGTAGGCACAGTATACCAATCCCCCCATTTGCTCCAAAAAAAAAAACAGTAAGTAGAATACAGAAAGCAGAAAAAAGACATAATCTGCCCTAGTCAAATAGCATGAAAACGTAACAAAATCTTCTCTTTGTGCTTCCATGTAGAAATTTTTAATTTTAAGGCAGCAGAAATTTTGCAAATCAGGCTAACCGAATTGGTATGCAGAGAAGAGAAACGCCTAGAGTTTCTCTCACGCCAAACATGATAAACAACACAGCTAACAGTTAATCTACAAAAAAATTTTTCCACTCTAGTTAGCTTATCTTCTTGGCAAATAAACTCAAGCATTTGTCCACTCTATTTATGCATTTTTCATCCTACTACAAAGTAACGTTTGAATGAAAAAGCACATTAAAGTATCCCCATAAGGAAATTTCCTACTAGCCAGATGACAAATTGTATAGTATTGTTGTTCATCAATATTATCCCTCGTTAAAAAGAAAAAAAATTATGCAACTCATTTTGATTTTTCGATTGGAAATTTTAACTATCAATTAATAGGTATTGGATTTGAGTTTTACGAATATGATGTGTATTAATTTATCTTTGTTGAGTCCTGGAGAATTTGCGACGGTAGAGAAATATATAGTTTAACGTCTTAGCATTGTACGAAGATCTAGCACACAATCAGATAAGTGAGAGGGTGAAGCGTTCATAAGGGACACCAAAGTTTTTACGTGGAAACCCCTGAAAAGGGGGGAAAATCACGGGGCCTAGCCCAGTTTGAATGAATCCATTAGTATTTTTAGTTGATTACAAATGAGGCCTTTCTTTGGGAGAAGGCTTTGGCTTGATGTCATAAATGTACATCATATAAAGTGCATTACATGGTGGGAGTTACAATAGATGTGTTTGTTTTGTCGGCACGACCATAATTGATAGGATCATAGGCGGATCCCAAGTCACTTGAGGGTGGGCAAATGCCCACCCTGAAAAAAAAATTTTAATTAGCAGAGGGGGCTTTTTTGGGTTTTTGCCCCTCCTCAAAACAACAATTTGCCCTAAAATATACTATCCTTCGACGCTTTGCCCATCTCGCACATTTCAGCCTGTTCGCAGCCTCGCAGGACGTGCAGGAGGTCTTCACTCTTCGAGAGACTCCGACTATTCGCATTCGCAGCAAATCTCCTCTCGTTCGCAGTCGCAGGTTCGAGAATCGTTCGCAATCGCAAGTGTTGCCTTCGGCTTCGCTAGTTCGCTGCCACAGCCAGTTCGCACGGTAGCTTTTGTCTTGGCGAATCTCACTGTTTCCCATCGGAAACCACACTGCTTCTGGTTTGCCCGGTTCTCAGCCCCTTTCTGGCATTATTGAAGGTAAAAATAAAAAAAACTAGTTACTTCCTTCTCAGTTGCTCTATTTCTTGCTTGATGCTTCTCTTGTTTTCCTTATATGCATATTGATTTTGTTTCTCTTTTCTAATTTTCTCATTTTCTGCATATTGAAAAAATTATGATAGATTGATAGTTCTTGTAGTTGTGGAAGGATTTGTTTTTGAATTTTTTACTTAATATGCATAACTGCATTATTGAAGTGATGCCTAGTTTTTAAAATTTTAACATTGTTTTTTGTATGGTTGTATAGTTGTACACAGTTGGCGTTAATTGAGTAAAGGTTTTATTTTTTTCTCTGCTTTGGAGGGGAGAATCAGTGAATCATGATATCAATTTTTTAGATATTTGATTGTGCTCGTTGTGTTGGCTTTTTTAAATGGCTAAGTTGTAGTTTCTATTATATGTTCTAGCAGATTTTTGTGATTTTTGGTGTTGCAAGTTATAAAATAATAACTTGGTTCTGTAAACTGATTATTGATGCCATCTTCTTGCTTTGATTGTGCGTTTGATGTTTAGTATTTTAGCAATTTTTATGGCTGTTAATCGAAGACGATGTCAACAGAAATAGAAGATTTGAGATAAATTCTTTTGTAGTATTTTTTTTTCTGTATGAAATTTAGCTAAGTGTGAGATTAGAATGTTAATTGATATAGGATTCAAAAAATAATGTTGAAATTTGATCTGAATTGATGAAAACATCATTTCAGAAGTATCATGCTTGTTAATTTATTTTTTGAATTTTCTTTTAGGCTTTAGTCAAATGGAAAGATTCTTGAAACGAAAAGAACGCGTAGAGATTGATATTAACAATCTTCCTGCCGACCCTGGTCTTCGACCATCAATCTGGAGTTATGATGTGAATGACCGTGATAAAGTTCGTAGAGCATATTTGTTGAAGGGGCCGCATCAACCAAAAAATCATCATTTTCCTCAAACATTGATAGGAAATATTGCTCGTAGATTTAACTCAAAATGGTTTGAAGAATATCCTGATTGGATAGAATATAGTGTACAAAAAGATGCTGTATTTTGTCTTTATTGCTACTTGTTTAAGCCTTAAGATAAAGCTAGTACTTCCCAAGGCGGTGGAGACGTATTTGCTGGTGAGGGATTTAAGAATTGGAAGAGAAAAGAGAAGCTTTTGAGTCATGTTGGAGATCACAATAGTGCACACAACAAGGCAAGACATAAATGTGAGACTTTAATGAAGCTTCAAGAGCATAGTATTCCCTCTTTATGGTCGAGCAAAGAAGAAAAACAAAAAAAAAGAATATCGCACTATGTTAACTGCAGCTGTTGATTGTGTTCAATTTCTTATTCGCCAAGGCCTATCATTTCGTGGGCATGTTGAATCTTCTAGTTCCAATAATCAAGGGAATTATGTAGAACTATTTCAGTTTCTTGCAAATAATAATGAAGAAGTCAGAAAAGTTACATTTGAAAATCCGAGTTATTGATATGCAACTTCAGGAATTGAATAACCGGTTCTCAGAAAGTAGCACCGAGTTACTTCTTTGTGTGACATGCCTAAATCCAAGTAACATGTTCTCTGCTTATGATAAGGGGAAGTTAATTCGTCTTGCAGAGTTATATCCAACAGATTTTTCTATGATTGATCTTATGTCTCTTGAGCATCAGTTATCTACTTATATTATTGATATGCGCACTAGTGAGGAGTTTACAACTTTAATTAGCATTGCTGCTCTAGCAAAACAGATGGTAAAGGATAAAAAAAATATTGTGTATCCCCTAGTTTATAAACTTATTGTTTTGGCACTGACGTTACCAGTTGCTACTGCTACGGTGGAGAGAGCATTTTCTGCAATGAAGATCATTAAGCATCGACTGCGTAGCAAAATGGGTGATGTTTGGCTCAATGACTGTCTAGTTCCTTATATTGAGAAAGAAATATTTGATTCTGTTCCAAATGAAGTCATTATGCAGTATTATCAGAAAATGCAAAGTAGAATGCAAAGTTTGTAATTTTCTTTTTAATTTCATAAATCATGATGTAATACAATGCTTTGCTTTGAATTTTGCTAGTGAAATATACCTATATTTTTGTATTTATTTTTTTCTATATCGACTTTGCCCACCCTGAAAAAAAGGGTTGGATCCGCCACTGGATAGGATGGAGAATCAATGGGATGGAGGTTGGAAGGACTATAGTGGGCGAAGGAGGTCGGAAAAATCATAGTCGGCAGGAGACTAGGGTCAGAAAGACTGTTGTTTGTTGATGTAAGTCGGAAGAATCATAATAGATGACGGAGGTCAGAATGACCATAGTCGGCAGGAGATCGGAGTCAGAAAGATTGTTGTCTATTTATGGAGGTCGGAAGGACCATAGTAAGCGACGGAGGTCAGAAGGACTGTAGCCGGTGGGAGATCGGGGTCAGAAAGATCATTATCTATTTATGGAGGTCGAAAATATCATAGTAGGCGACGGAGGTCAGAAGGATCATAGTCGACAGAAGACCAGGGTCAGAAAGACTGTTGCTTGTTGATGGAGGTCGGAAGGACTATAGTAGGCGATGGAGGTCAAAAGGACCGTGCCGAGATCGGGGTTAGAAAGACTGTTGTAGTATGGCGGTATTATGGTAGAACTATGTGCGTCAGGTGATGGTCCAGCAGAAGTCCAGACCTTAGGTGGTGTCCTAGTAGAGCATAGGGCCTCAAGTGGTGTTATGGCAGAGCAACGGTGTCAGGCGGTGGTCCGGCGGAGCAACGGCATCAGGAGGTGGTCCGGCGGAGCAACGGCGTCAGGCGGTAGTCTGGCGGAGGTGAGGGCCTACAGTGATGGTTCGGCGGAGCAATGGCGTCAGGTGGTGGTCCGGCAGAGGTGAGGGCCTCAAGTGGTGGTCCGACGGAAGTCCGGTGGTGGTCGAGGAGGAGCTCCTTCATTCTTCTCTTCTTGCTTGGATCCTCCTTTCAAGAGAAACGAGGGGTCTATTTATAGATTTATGGAGTGGCATGGCCCGTAAATAGGTTAGAGATCAAGGGTAAATGAGGAGCTGTTGAATGGATGGCCGATATTGAATCCCGCTATCGTGGACCGTTCGTTAGACATTTGTAGGTCTTAATGATGTCAGAATTCGGCGATCTTGGGCGCATTGGATTTGTCTTGTAATCCGCTCGATTCAACTATAAGCACGTTAGGTTTGGAAATTGTTTGGTAACTCAAATTGTGGTTTGAACCTTCAAACAGCTCTTCGGGTCCTTGATTTGTACTCATTTGGGCTCGGATTGAGTCGAATTTGGTGTCGTTGGGTTTGTATTTCTGAGACACTCAGTTTGACTGTAAGTTCGCTGAAATTAAAGTTCAGGTGATCCCGAATTTAATTTTTTATTTTTGAAGTTTCCGGCCTAATTTTTCATCGAGATTTGTGCCCTATCAAGATAATTGTTTGAGGACGTATCAATCTTAATCATCTTAAATGTCCGAAATTTAGAAAAATTAGGATTTTTTTATGTTCACAAAAATTTGTCAAAGCTAGAAATATTGTAATTTTAATATTTAAAAACAAAAATTTCCATGAAAAACAAAATGAAGGAATCAGGTATTGAAACCCTTTGGAGTAATGTAAGAACATTTATCAAAAATATCAAATCAATATGATTTAAATGAGGAAATTCGAGAAAAAATCATAGAAATTCCAAAAAAAAAATTTATCTATTGAATTTTCTTAATTTTTAGAGAATGCTCTTTTGCCAATATCTTTGCACGACTTCATTAGTGATTAGTCATAGTATTTTCAAAATCTCCTTATTTTTCAATAAATTTTTAGGATTTTTAAGGCAATTTGTGATTTTTTGCCATTTTTGAAGGAATAAAAAATATAAAAACTCCATTTAAAACAACTTGCTGCCCTTCACTAGGCGTGAATTATGGTGGGCCACAGCCGCATAAAAATTATGCTATGTCGATCAACTAAGACTCGTCATGTCATTTTTTTCTCGGTACCGAATGATGTGATGCGGTCTAGTTGGTGTTCGGACTGTCCGGTTTTCGCACAGAATAATTTCTCTTATATGTGGGCTTATCTTTTGCCTACAAAAAATTTTTTGGTGTCTCTGATGACTAATTAGTTTGTCTGCCAAAGCATGTTTGGGCTCATTTTTTAGCATAGACAGTTCATTTTAGATGTTTATAATCTTTGAGATCATTTTTTGACAGCTTTGATTCAATTTAGGTATCTTCCACATTTATTTTTAAGCAATTTTAAAAAAATTTAAGCAAAAAAAATTAATATTTTCTATTCTAATCACTCACTGACTTTATATAAGATTGAAATTATAATTAAGGAGATTTATCATGGCTTTGAAGAGGAGTTTGTGTTAACATCGAGGATGCATTTATGCCTCATAATATTTTCTAAAATTATAATTTTATGCCACAATTTTAAGATAGCATAAACATATATTTTAAATGATGAAAACTTTGACACTCAAATAGAGGGAAATTTGATAAGTCGTTAATAATCTCCTTGATTAGACACGAATCATTATGCATAATTGGATTGGAAATTCAACCATTTTTATTTTTTATTTTTAATAAAACTCACTTTTGGGGCCTACGCGTTAAATAAAAATAAGGTTATATGTCCTTAAAAGATCCAAAATCTCACTAAAAATATAACTTTCGAAGTAAAACATAAGAGCCGATGTATCATATCTAATACAAACAAAACAAAAGGAAGGAAAAAGAAACCAAAGAAAGAAAAGCTAGGCCCCATAAGCAATAGATCCACTATCGAGGAGGCGGATGAACGATCCAACCAACCTACAGGAAGATATTGAAATAGAAACTTGCAAGAGAAGAAGGTTAAAAAATCCACCAGGTACCAACATAGCCAACAAGGATCCACCACAAAGCCAACAACAAATAGGCAAATCAACATCTGCAAAGGAGATAAACAACAAACCTTTAAATAAATACAACAAACCCAACAAGCTGACCAGAACACCACATTGATAACGGCTCAACTGAGAAAATAATTAACCTCAAACAACAACCCCTTAAGAAAAAAGTGAGATACTTCTGGTAGAAACTTAAACCATATAGACCCCCAATCGCTTGAGTATCACAAACAAGAGACACAAAACAACTCAATAGGATTAGCAACTGAAACAAAGAAACAAGCCTACTTCCTTTTATGTTTCCTCTTCTGACATTTTCCACCCCCAACGCAAAGGCTTTATCAACGAAACAACCAACATACAAGTTATACACATCATGATCTTCTACCACAAGCCCATCCAAATCCTCCCAATCACCTCCACAAGGAGAGGAGGAGTCATACATCCAATCATTATGATCTACACTAGAAGCATTCAAAGCCTTCAAAGCCTCATTAGAAATAAGCGCAACATGAACATCAATTAATGGTACATTCGAAAGAACCGATTCCAATCAACCAATGTATTATCAATAGAAGCATCAACCATCAAATCCACACCATCCCTAAATGCAATAGGGATGGAAGAAACCACACCATCCAAAGGACAAGATACATCAACACTTCCCAACACAAAAGAATCATAAATCATACAATCATCTATCACCATATCAACACTAATGAGAGTAGCTACAATGTTAATAAAATAATTATTGGCAACCATGATCTCGATATCACCTTCGATGTTATCACCTGAAGGTAAAAAAAAAGCTGAAGGAATAGGTTCATCCTCAACACAAACATGAACACCCACATGCAAAACAAAATCCAACTGAGCAGTATCTTCCACTAATTGACCAATAACATTCCTAATTTTAGCAACATTAGAACTAATCTCCACCACATTAGCATTTTCAACACAAAAATCAACATTAACCACTTCAATATTATCAACATGATGAATAACACAATTATCCAAGTTATCTAAAACAACAACAACATTCTCATCACAGCTATTATTAACATTAGGACAACCAACATGCAGTGAATAAGGTGGAGGGGATGGCATTCACCTTTAACATGCCCAATACATTTACATGAACCACAAAATAGAGGAAAAACCTCCATTACAACTTGCTGAATATATCCAAATTTCTCATGACTCAACCACGCTTTTTAGGGTAATTTTTTGTTATGTTCAGTTCAACCAAGACACGAGCAATAGAAAGGTGAGAACCAATCGAGGTAGCTTTATCAACCTTTAACGGTCGACCAAAAATCGAACCCAAATCATGGAGAATATGTGGAGAGAAAAGGTGTGGCTGGATGTTAGGGAAAGAAATTCAAATAGGAATAACTGAAGACTCCACTCCAATGTCAATAAAAGGCAACCATTTGGTCAATTTCATATAACAATTATTTAGTAGGTAAGATCTATGGCAAAAAAATCCTACTATAATCAAGATCATTAACTAGTTTAACTAAAATATGGGACTGATCTAACAAAGTAACAGATACATTGTCATTAAGCTTATGGTTGAAGAATGACATACGTATAAATTAAAGAGAAGGTAGCCTAGAAGGAAAAAAGCTAACTAACGCATATTGGAACAAAGTCGCAAGCACAAAAAACTTCTCCTCCGAGCTCCACAATGAGGGCAAACCACGAAATGAGGAAGTGTTTAGCTCAGGAAATTACGTATTGGATAAACTAACATAAAGTGCATCGAGAAAGGAAATATATTTGGTCAATCCATCTAAAAAATATGGATCCATAAGAAGATTCACCGCCATTCCGGTCGATAAGGCCGGAGATGGATGAATCACGAAGAAAATGAAAAACCATATAGCAACAAAGACTGAACACAAAGATAAAGGAAAAGCTTTCCTATGATTTGCACCAACGAAGAGGTCGCCAGCACCCCGGAGAGGAGCTAGGGAAAACCCTAGCAGAGCATGGGATGAAGAGAGCGAAGCAAGATTGAGATGATCTCTTATTTATTTTAAATTCATCAATTAAATTAAAAACAATCCAAACTTAGGTTTGAGCAAATGTATGACCAAACTAAATATTTTGTAGAGACAAACTTATTGACAATAAAAGTCATATGATTTGACCTCAAATATGTTCAAATCAAGGAGTTGAAGCATGATTAGATGCTTTGAGACATTAATTACACAATCAAATGATCTCCAAATTTTATAAACTTATAATCAAATCTAGCATCTCCAATGAGCCCAAAATTGCTTAATTTGAATATCACTAACGCACTTTTATGTAAACAAAATAATATATGATCAAGGGGAACCAATGTGAACTATTTGATGGAGTGTTTTGGACTTCCTTATATTTACGATGTATGTTAGTCTCAAAAATCTATTAATAATCCCCTTCTTTCAATATGAAAGAGACATTTGCTTGAGATTCAAGAGAGCTCACAAGCTTGAAAAATATTGAAGCTCCACCTCCATAGCACAACCATCAAACCATCGTCCAATTGTCTTCATCGAACCAGCGCCTAACAATAATTGGACCATCACACAACCACCACCCATGAACAAATGCTGGATTGTTATCGTTAGATGGTTACCCCTCAACCACTGTCATTAAACTACCTCTACACATCCACCATCATTGGATCATAGTCACCACTCACCACACCACTATCACCAGATCACAGCCGCCCATCCACAATTGACAGACTGTCACTATTGTCAAACAACGATCATCAAATTGTTTCTACACTACCCTAATTATCAGACCATTGTTGCCCAACTATCATGATCATCATCAGATTATCATCATTCAATCACCACCACCACCGTTAGACCACCATCATTGCCAAGCTGCCACCATTATACCACTACCACTCAATCACCATTATCTGATCAGTGTCTCTCGACCAACATTGTCGGACCGTCATCACTCAGCCATAACTAGAAGACAATGCTCTCTCACTCTACTATTATAAATTTTTTAGCACACAACAAATATTTATTAGATTTTTATAATGTTATTACATGTTTTCGTATGGTATAGCATTTCTATCAAAGAAAAATTAGGGCGAGCAAAAATAAGGAAATTGTATTAAGGCTGATTTACTTTTCCTAGATGTTGTATGGAGTTGGCATCTTTTAATTACCCTCTTATTTTTGGGATTTTATATGAACTGGCAGTTGTCGTGTCTCTTGTTTATTCTTCAATATTTGTTTTAATTTTCTATTCAGTTCACAAATGAGAATAGAAGGAAAATTAAGGATGCTCATTTTGTCTAGTATTGAGGAAAAGGGAGGTGAGCCAACTCAATTTTTTTGACTTTGCTCACCTAATTTCTCCTTAAATTTTTGATAATTTAAACATTTATAAGTATGCTATTATTGTTGTTTGATAAATAACTTGGTAAATTTTGGTGAATTATTTGTTTTATATTAATTATGATGAAATTTTTAAATAAATAATTTGATATATAATTTCAATGTTCATTAATTTTAAATTTAATCAAACATGTAATATAATATTTAATAAATTTATTATGATTTTAATTTATAAATTTAAAGCTCAAGAATTATGGTATATTATTTAATTATTAATATGAAACATATAATAAGGCCTAATTAATGGATGATTGTATATAAAAAAAGTTTAGATTTTTGCCTTCTATCATTTAAATGCAATATTCACTACGGGAAAACACGCGATTACCGTCGGCTTTTCCGGCGGATATTTTTGCGCCGGTATTGACGGCGCAGGTTCCGGCGGAATGATGCGACGTAAAGTTTACGGCGTTATTTCCGGCGGAACTGACGCCGGAAATTTACCGTCGTCAATTGCGCCGGTAATTACGCCGGTGAAAAGGGCCCTGGATTATTTCCGGCGCAGATTACGGCGGAGACGTTCCGGCGCACGTTACCGGCGGATTGTGCGCCGGCTTATTTAAACTCAACGAAAACGTTCCGGCGCATTGTCCGACGGTAACATTACCGGCGGAGGTTCCGCCGGAACGTCCGCCGCTAAAAGCCCTAAAATGCGAATCGGAGCCCTCTGGGCCGTCATTCTTTTCGCTACTCTCTCTCACCTCGCCTCCTTCGCCCGTCGCCCTCCGTCGCCGTTCGTCGCTCGCCGTGGATTGACGTCGCCGACGGTCACCGAACTTCGCCGCCGACGGTCACCGGACTTCGCCGAGCATCTCCCTCTCTCCTGGTCGAGCGCCGCCGAGCATCCTTCGACCGACCGAGCATCCTTCGAAGGTATATTTTGTTTTTTTTTTTCATTTTCGGTTGGATTACATGTAGGATTTGTCTTAAGTCCATATCTTTTTGTTTTAGTCATGGATGTTATCACTAGACATTTGCTAGAGGATATACTTGGTGCATGATTTTTGTTGATGATATTCTTCTTGTTGATAAGACTAGAGAGGGAGTTGAAGGTAAACTTGGATTATGTAGATCGACATTAGTCCAAATCTTTTTGCTTAAGTCATGGATGTTATCACTAGACATTTGCTAGAGGATGTACCTTTGGTGCATGCTTTTTGTTGATGATATTCTTCTTGTTGATAAGACTAGAGAGGGAGTTGAAGGTAAACTTGGATTATGTAGATCAACATTAGTCCATATCTTTTTGCTTTAGTCATGGATGTTATCACTAGACATTTGCTAGAGGATGTACCTTTGGTGCATGCTTTTTGTTGATGATATTCTTCTTGTTGATAAGACTAGAGAGGGAGTTGAAGGTAAGCTTAAGTCCATATCTTTTTGCTTTAGTCATGGATGTTATCACTAGACATTTGCTAGAGGATGTACCTTGGTGCATGCTTTTTGTTGATGATATTCTTCTTGTTGATAAGACTAGAGAGGGAGTTGAAGGTAAACTTGGATTACGAAGATCAATATTAGTCCATATCTTTTTGCTTTAGTCATGGATGTTATCACTAGACATTTGCTAGAGGATGTACCTTTGGTGCATGCTTTTTGTTGATGATATTCTTCTTGTTGATAAGACTAGAGAGGGAGTTGAAGGTAAGCTTAAGTCCATATCTTTTTGCTTTAGTCATGGATGTTATCACTAGACATTTGCTAGAGGATATACCTTGGTGCATGCTTTTGTTTAATGATATTCTTCTTTTTGATAAGACTAGAGAGGGAGTTGAAGGTAAACTTAAGTCCATATCTTTTTGCTTTAGTCATGGATGTTATCACTAGACATTTGCTTTAGGATATACCTTGGTGCATGCTTTTGGTTAATGATATTCTTCTTGTTGATAAGACTAGAGAGGGAGTTGAAGGTAAAGTTGGATTATGGAGATCAGCATTACTCCATATCTTTTTGCTTTAGTGGTTAGTAGACCTAGTGAGGGGATTGTGACTTTGAGCAATCAATTCATTAATAAGTGTAACATAATTTTAGGTTATGGATATTAGAAATATATAAATCCATTAATTTTTTACTCTTATTTATAGGTTATGGATATTAGAAATCAACGAAGTTGGATGTATAACAGATTATCTCAAAGTCGGAAGACATTAACAGATGAATTCATCAATGGGGTGAACTTTTTCATTCAGCAAGCGAAACAGCTGCCGATCTTTATATCTGAAGGAAAGTTTCGATGTCCATGTTCTAAACACAAAAATCTAGTGATCCTAGAACCAGATGACGTAACGGTTGATCTGTATCGCAGAGGATTTATGCCACGGTATTGGTATTGGACTTGTCATGGTGAGTATGAGCCACAATTTGATTATCAATGCGGTCCTTCTACAAGTAGTAATGTTGCTGAGGCTGAAAATATCCGTCCAAATCTTGAGGAATTAGTTCATGATGCAACTGGAATTTATGAAGAGTTACCGAATACGGAGGCACAAAATTTTTATGATTTATTGCATGCTGCACAGCAACCAATCTGGAAAGGGTGCACGACTCACTCAGAATTATCTGTTGCTGTGAAGATGTTAAGCATCAAGGCTGAATATAATGTTGCTCGTGAATGTTTTAATCAATTCATTGGGCTGCTTAAGGAAACCAATCCGACAGATAATTTAATTCCTACAGATCTATATCGGACAAAGAAGTTAGTTTCGAAACTTGGTTTGACATACACAAAGATAGATTGTTGTGTCAATGGATGCATGCTATACTTTAAAGAAGATATTGCAGAAACTGTATGCCGTCATTGCAATGCACCAAGATTTAAACCCAAATCTAGAAATAGAAGAAAGCAGAAGGATGTGTCTGTTAGTAAGATGTTCTACTTTCCAATAATTCCAAGACTACAACGGCTATATGCATCCATGAGATCTGCTGCACATATGAGATGGCATAATGATCACATTCCACAAGAAGGTGGTATCACACATCCATCAGAAGCAGAGGCTTGGAAGCACTTTGATCGTACACATCCCACATTCGCGGCAGAACCAAGAAATGTCAGATTAGGTTTATGCGCAGATGGTTTTACTCCATTCAGTCAGTCGGCTACACCGTACTCATGTTGGCCTGTGATACTCACTCCTTACAATCTTCCTCCAGAGTTATGTATGACTACTCCTTATATGTTTTTGTCACTTATAATTCCAGGGCCACATAATCCAAAATTAAAGATTGACGTATTCTTACAACCTCTGATTGATGATTTAAGTTTATTATGGGAAGAAGGAGTAAGTACATATGATATCTCCACCAAACAGAATTTTACACTAAGAGCAGCATTACTTTGGACAATTGGTGACTTTCCTGCATATGGTATGCTCTCAGGTTGGAACACTTCAAGCAAGTTAGCTTGTCCATATTGTTTGGAAAATACAAAATCATTCACTTTAAAGTATGGCAGGAAGAACAGTTGGTTCGATTGTCATCGAATGTTTTTGCCTCAAAGTCATCCTTTCAGGCGAAATAAAGAAGCTTTTACTAAAAATAAAATGGTGATGATTCCTCCTCCACCAAGATTCAGTAGTGAAGAAATTTTTGAAAGAGTAGAGTTCTTGCCCACCATAATGGAATCTCCAAGATTAGCTGAGTTCAGATTGCCGGAATATGGTGTCTACCATAATTGGACCAAGAAAAGTATTTTTTGGTCGTTGCCATATTGGAGAACAAACTTGATTAGACATAACTTGGATGTTATGCATATAGAGAAAAATGTTTTTGATAATATTTTCTATACAGTTATGGACATCAAAGAGAAATCAAAAGATAATATAAAAGCAAGGATGGACTTAAAGGAGATTTGTAGAAGGAAAGCTTTGGAATTGAAGGATGGTGGAGCGGGAAAATTCCTCAAACCAAAAGCTCCATTCACATTAACTTTAGAGCAAAAACGAGCAGTTTGTGAATGGGTGAAGACTCTACGAGTACCTGATGGATATTCTTCCAATCTAAGCCGGTGTGTTGACATAAGATCAGGGAGATTATTTGGATTGAAAAGTCATGATTGTCACATCTTCATGCAATGTCTACTATCCACTGCTTTCAGTTATCTGCCAGATCAGATTTTGAAGCCCTTGGTCGAGTTAAGTGTCTTTTTCAAAGATTTATGCTCTTCTAAATTAAATGTGGAGAATTTGATTCATATGGAGCAGCAAATTCCATTCATTTTGTGTCAACTTGAGAAAATATTTCCTCCTGGCTTTTTTGACTCTATGGAGCATCTACCTATTCATTTACCATATGAGGCTATTGTTGGTGGACCTGTTCAATATAGGTGGATGTATCCTTTTGAGAGATATTTAAATAAACTTAAGAAGACCGCTACCGAAGGTTCTATCTGTGAAGCATATTTAACATACGAGACTACTCAGTTTTGCTCGTATTATTTTGAAACAATATCTCAACCAGGTGAAAGTTCAACTTCTCAGAATGTTGGTAAATCCTCTAATATATCTGTATTTAGTGGAATTGGGGATCCTTTAGGCGCTAGCACCGTGCGTTATTTGACTGATAAAGAGATGACAGTTATCACATTGTACATCTTGCTTAATTGTGATGAAGTTGAGCCGTATCTCGAGTAAGTATGATTTCATGTTGTAATATTTTTAGTTCTCTTTTATACTTTCTTCTAAACTCAAGATATGAATTTGTAGGAGGTTCATTGATGGTCTTAGTATATCAGAAGAAGGAGAAGTCCAGAAGATAGTGGAAAAAGAATTCACTGCTTGGTTCAAAAATACGGTATATTCTGAATAATTATTCTTACTTAATGAGTTAATTATTTCTGCAATTAATATTAGTAACAATGACACAAGGTCACATTTAAAGGTACACGCTGAAGACAGTTCCCAGTTTTCAAGGTTATCTGAGTTAGCTTGGGGACCAAATAGATTAGTAAAATGCTATCAAATATTTGAGGTAAATGGTTATAAATTTCAAACAAAAAATTTGTGTGAAGGTAGGAAGACAGAAAATTCAGGCGTATGTGTAAGAGGGAACACCCATACAGGCGATGATTCTGAATACTACGGGGTATTACAAGAAATATTAGAGGTTGAATATCCCGGTATGAGGAATATTGTGTATCTCTTCAATTGTGAATGGTTTGATCCAGTACCAAATAGAGGCACGAAAGTTCATCCAATTTACGGTATAACAGAAGTAAAGCGGGCTAGGAGATATGCAAAGTTTGATCCTTTCATCATTGCTAGTCAGGCAACTCAAGTCTATTATGCTAACTATCCAAGCGGAATACGAGGCAAACAGGATTGGCTGGTAGTTATGAAGACTAAACCAAGGGGAGTAATTGAGAAAACCAGTACGATACCAACAGCACACCAAGAAGAGTTTATGTCTAATTTAAAAGATCTCCCAATCAATGTAGATGACCAAATCAGATATAATGAGAGCGAGTTGCAGTTAGAGGAGGTAGATCTAAACATAGAGGAAAGTGATGATGAATCTGATTGTGCTAGGAGTGTATCATCTGATGAAAGTGAATCAACAAATGATGAGTTAACAACATAAGGTAAATTATTTTACTTCCCTGTATTTTACTTCACTGTTTTTTATAACAAATGCACTCCGTTTTTTTTACTTACCTGTATTTTACTTCAGTCCTTTTTTTTTTAGCTACTGCACTGCGTTAATTTCCATTTCTGTTATAACTCATATTTCTAATATTTCTTTTTTATTTATGTGCAGATGGCTTCAGGTGAGGAGCAGCCTAATAGAGGGTTGATAAAAAATATTTTTAACAGGCGCACTAAGAAGACTACAACTGGACCACATAGGTCACTACGTACTGAGGAGACCACCTCGGATCAGCCTGCTACACAGCCTCAGCCTGCTACACAGCCTCAGCCTGCTACACAGCCTCAGCCTGCTACACAGCCTCAGCCTGCTACACAGCCTTTACCCACTCTTGGAGCCAGTAGCCCGCAGTTCTACTCACCGGACCTTCGATTTCCTTCACCAGATCTCGGGCAGGCTACTCCTTTCTACCCATACTTCACACCCCCACCTTATGCTGGTGCCCCTCCTACTTATCCATTTCCACCATATGCTCCACCATACTATCCCCCACCACCCCATCAGCCTGCTACAACTGGACCTTCGACAGCAGCTGGACCTTCGACAGCAGCTGCAGCAGAGCAACAGACAGATGGTAGAATGTTGATAGCACATGAGGGTGACACGTACGTATAGTAACTTTTTTTTAAACTAACTAATTGTTTTATTTTATATTTTATATTTGTTTTACATAACTTTATTTTTGTAGGTTCTATCCATCAAAACAACCAACACATAAAATACGGGACATCATACGGAGCAGGTTTGACGCTCCTTATGTTTCTTGGAAGAAAGTCCCAAAAGAAGTCCGGGAGATGTGGTTTAGAGAGTTTGAGGTATTTCTGTGTTTTTGTTTTTATGTTAAATGATTTATTCTTTCTTACTTAAGGTAAAATGATTGTTTTTTATTGCAGAAAGAGTTTTGTTGGCTGCCCCAACACAATGACAAGATTAGAAAGAATTTTGAGAAGCGTGGCTCTACTCGGATGCGCGACATGTTCACAGATGTTAGAAAGGTTGGGAAGCGACCATTGTGGATTGGAGAGGAGATATGGGCTGAGTTGAATGCAGCTTGGGGCAGCGAAGAGTACACTAGGAGGAGGGATCAAAATCGACAGAACAGAGCTTCTGATGTTGGGGGCTTAGGTAGTGCACTTCATACAGGAGGCTCCGTTCCACATACTGAGCACAGGCGTCGTTTGGTAATGAATTTTAATTATTTTTTAAAATTGTTTTTTAATAATTAGTATTGATAAAACTCTCTTAATTGTAACAGAAAGCGTCACTTGGTAGAGAACCAACTCCTGTGGAATTGCATAGTCGCACTCATAAGCGACAGGAGGATCAACAATGGATTGATGAGAGAGCAAGGAAGACCCATGTAAGTATATTTTTATAAATATTTGATATTTTATAAGTTTTAGTTTAATTATATATATACTTATATTCGATTTTCATAGGAGGAATATACACGGATTCGAGAGACTCATGCCGCATCAGGTGAGGGCTCTTCTGGCGGCTCTGTGGAGTATTCTGAGTATCGCATGTGGTCGCAGGCCGTCGGAGGAATGCAGCATGGTAGAGTATATGGCTTAGGTGCGCAAGCTCAGGCATACGAGGGGATGACCTCCTCTACTGCATCCAGCTTCGCATCCAGTTCGCATGAGTCCTTACAAGCTCAACAAATAATTGCCCTTCAAGCTGAGCTAGAACAAGTAAGGAAATCACAAGTTGATTGGCAAGCTCAGCTGCAAGCACAGATTCAAGCTCAGCTGCAAGCACAGGTGCAAACAAGTACGGAGCAACACAATCAGTTGCTGGATGAAATGCGCAAGATGAGGGAGAAACTGAGTGGAAAAGACGTAGCTCCACCTGAGGAGGAGTCGACGGAGTCAGAGTAGTGTAATTTAGTTGAAATGAACTTGTATTTTTATGTGAACTTATGTTATTGGACAATTACTTTTAATATGATGTTATCAGTTGATTTTTAATATTAATACTGTTGTGAAACTGTTATAAATTATTGTGAAGTTGTGGAACTGTTGTGAACCTGTTGTGGAACTTGTATGTGTTAGAATTGATAGGTTTGCAGGTGTGGAAATGGGATTGTTGGCTGGGAAGGCAATTTTTTTTTTTGTCAATGCTACAGGTTTCCGGCGGATGATGCGCCGGTAATCCGTCGGAAAAGACGATACAACGAAGTGTATCGTACGTACCGGCGAATATGATCCGTCGGCCATTACCGTCGCAAGTCCGGCGGATATTCCGCCGGTAATTATCGGCGCAAGAATTGCGTCGTAAAATAACCGTGGAATTTCGATGGCGCAACTCCGGCGACTTATCCGTCGTTAATTACCGTCGCATAATACGACGGTAAATACCGGCGCATTGGGCGCCGGAATTCTCATATTCTTCACGTCGGCAAACAAACCGGGTAATGCGCCGGTAATGCGTCGGAAACTGCGCCGAAAATGTTTCCGGCGCAAATTATACGTCGGAACCAAATTATCGACGCACCATAAACCGGCGGAGATATTTGCGCCGGAACATGCGCCGGAAACTAACGGTTCCGTCGGATTGGGCATTGTTTCCGGCGGATTACGTCCGCCGGTAATAACAGGTTTTCCTGTAGTGATTCAATTTGACTTGATTCAATAGACTAGTATGAACTTTTTCACCTTGATTTATTTGATGTTCAAATACCTAATATCAAACTTCGGCTTCGTTTGGGACAACATTTTACCATAACGTTTTCACTGTTTTCAAAAAAATTTGTACCGAGAAGTTAGTTTAGAAATCAATAAAAAAGCCATCTCAAATGAAGCCTTGATTTATAACACTTAAATTCATTCCAAAAATTTTGACCAACATGATGAGCATATACGATTGAAGTTTTAAGTCTTTATGTTAGAAGCAAGATACTATTATTTCAAGTGGGTTTTATTTAGTACAGTTTTCTTATTGCTTTCTAAATCAATTTTCTAGTACAAAACTTTATTAAAAATAGCAAAAAATAACAACAAAAAACTATATCCCAAATGAAGCTTTAATGAAAAAAGGCAAATGTAAAGGAGGAAGAAGTTTTTTTTTTTTTTAATCCACTCCCTTATCTCATGAATCCTCATTTAAGTCTCTATTAAAACATGATTTTTTTTTTCCATAGCTTATAGTCGAACCCCTTTTGCTTTTTATATCACCTATATTTTATAAAAAATAGGGAATATTGGTTAAAAAACATGTAGGAAATTTTATTGTGAAAAGTCTTGTGAAAGTTATAAGGATATGGTGTTGACTTTAATACCAATTTGTTAGAAAAAATCATAAATATATTTGTGAAAGTTATAAAGTTATAATGTTAACTTTTCTTGCAAAACAAGAGATTGGATGACATTATAATTGATTCAAAATCATCTTTTTTATTACAAAATTACTTAGCCCATGCGTTGTAGTCTTATTAAGACTTCGTACATCAATTTGTTCATATTGAAAATTTTTCATTTTGAAGTACACCTACCTTCTAACATTGTACACCTCTTGAGATGTTTTTGTTCAACTATTTAATTCTCTCAATTTTCTTTGCATCTGTCTTTTTAATGATTCAATTAAATTTGTAGTCATTGTAGCACCCTACATTAAGGAGAAAAATGAGTTATGCCCTTCAACATTATGCACAAAATCTACTTTGTAATTAAGCTTAAGAGTGGTAGTTAATAAATTTGTTGAGGCTAGAGAAATAATAATTTATCCTAGATGAAGATTAGTAAGGATATGTTTGATATAGGTTTTGAGATGTTTTGGAAAACATATTTAATAAACACATACAATAGTTTGATCTTATAATTAAAGTTTTTTAGATTATATGCTCCAAATGTAACATTTTTTGTGTCATTCTTTTTCTCATCCATTTTTTGACCCCTTTCTTATGTTTTGTAGGACTAAACCTTAATGAGATGAATCTTCCCTTAATGTTTATAATGAAACTTTCTAGATAATCATATCAATCATAGTGTCAATTATATCATTATTAAGTAGCACATTAGTTATTAGTGAGTATTATCCTTCCGTAGTGAATGATATGTGCTTCATTTGATGGATACATTTAAAAACTAATGATACATAAAATCTTAAAATGTAAGAGCAATTAATTAGAGGTCTAAAATCTTTTGAAATGTGTTACATAGTAAAGAACATTTACCAATGATAGTATAAGACATCATAATTCTCCTTAGTAACGATCACATTCAGAGGGGCGTTGGATTAGAATAATTGCCCCTTAAGCGGCTGATTTAGATATATATTTTGTTTTATTAATTGTTAGTGAGAGCCACCGTTTTAGGGGCCATTGGATCTCAATTGGTTTTATTCGACCAAATTTATTGTACGGTATGTTTTATAAAAATAAAAAAATAACCCCTCAATTATTTATATATATTACAATTTTACTTCTAGAGTATAATGTTGCCACAATTTAGTCCCTTAACTATATAAACTGATCTAAAATAATCCAGCTGAGACTAAATCGAAATCAATTTTATATCACAATTATAACATGACAAACTATTTTGAATCAATTTTATATAGTCGAGGGACTAAATTGGGCAAGGTGATGTCGAGATATTAAAGGTGATTATCAAATCTTATAATTTCAAGATAAAATTTATCATACACAAATAGTCCATTAAATACATTGATATTTTTCTCTTTTTGTTAAATGATAGCAATCTATTCTAGATATTTCATCAATGATATCAATGATCAGGTGAACATATTGTCAATACAAATTTTTAAACATATCATCAAATATTTATTTACACCCACATGAGCAAAAAAAAAATTCACATCACAGTTGTCATGCCTTGCTCTAAAAATCATAAAATATATCATGTGAGCTAAAATACTTTATTAAACTATGATGATATGTGTACTATTAAATTAACATATTATTAAAATACAACTATACCTTTTGAAATAGTACAATCATTCATTCAAAAAATGGTCAGAATAAAATTTTACTTGTATCTGAATCATATCTTCATTTATATTCATTCAATAAAAAACTGAATGCAAACCCAGTTGTGTAGATACAAGAAATCTGGCCAGCCTTACCAAATTATTTTATAAGAATTAAAAAAATATCTTAAATATTTTATTAATTAAATTTGAATTTGTGTACTCTTCATAAAGAATTAAGCAGCTTATCATTTGATCTGTAACAGTTTAATAATCAGTTTTAGCTGATTATTGACATATTGGACTTGGAACTTGCAAGCTGAAGAGAAGAATGGCAACTAATCTTCTGGAAAATTAGCTTGCTTGACCAGATCAGCAGAGCTGGCTCCTTAATTAAAAATTTAAGCAATTTGCATGTGATTAGTAAATTATTAGAGCTGCTAATGACTGGTTTAAATTTTTTAGCACTGACATCAGAAAGTGATTAGCACATGATTGAGTCCACTTTCTCTTTTCAGCTTGTTTCTGAAAGGTCTAGATAGAAGCTAATGGACAAAAGTGCATGTTACTGTTACTGCACTGCATTAACAATGTGTATTTTCTTGGAGTTTTGCAAAATTATTTATGATTATCAGAACTTAGTAATTAAGGGCATTCAAATAGCTAAAGACAGACTGATTAATATGTAATATTATTGAATTTAAAGTTGTCCTGAATTACACCAAGTTATATTAAAATATTGAATTAAAAAGAGAATAAAAAAATCCTGAGAAAAAAAAATATATAAAATGAGAAGCTCTGATATTTCTGTAAAACAAGTTTGAGTACAAAAAATGGTGGCTTATAGATAAATTTTATAAACTTGCACAAATTAAGCTCACCATTCATAGATTGGGTATTGATGAGCAATATATAATTAGTTGCATACATGGCTATACAAAAAAAATAAGAAAAAAAAAATATATAGAATGGTTGTGCAACCCTTATTGGAATGTCCGATTTGATGAAGTTGTCTACTAAGCTCCTAAGAAGTCGCTAACTTGGCCTGTGTTGATGATCAACTAGTCGATTAGCCAACAAATAGTTTTCCTTAAGAAGTAATCATTCTTTAAGTAGTCGCTAGGGATGACTTCATAGATATTAGTTATCAGGGTCGACCGGTAGGCTATACTTGTTCGATTGGGATGAGCTCTTAGGTCATATTCGATTGCTTTAGGCAAATTCTTTTATAGACTGACGACTTTTTGAGCTAAAATCAAATAGACCAAATTAGCTTAGCTAGAACTGAGCTGACCTGACTTGAACTCGATTTTCAAGATATTTGGATGTATAAATGTGTTATTCAAATAAAAATAAAAATGTATTTAGTATGCTATTGTGATAATAATTATAATAAATTTTAGTAGCAAAAACTTTCATCTATCTATCAAATTCAAAATTGTCCAACCGAATCCTTGTTAGCACGTATAACAAGATTAAGAACAAAGGAAATAGAGAGAGAAAGATGACATTTAGAGTGAGAAGGTATGAAATTTTAGTATCATAATCTTTAGTAATGAATTTTACCTTCTCTCCTTAGTTCTTAACTGAATCTATTATTTATAAGTTTAGATCAGGATAGCCATTAATTGTAGGATTATTGGCTACAAATTGAGTTATGAAAGAATACAAAGCAACATGCAAATATAGCTTGCTGTAAAATACATGAGGTGTGTAGCAAAAATCAAAGTGAGTCAATCTTAGATGAGATTTTGGCTTAGTTAACAAATCAACTAAGGGTTGGTAACCAACTTATTGATAAAATTGCTATCTTGCTAGTTAAGTTGCTGACATGCTGTTGAAGTGGCCAACTAGCTTGATTCTAGCGAATTATGGAGTAGTTTTGGCGAGTTCACCTACAACCTTGCGAGTTCATTCTAAACCTAACAAATCCATTAATATAAATTGGGCTAGTCGGAAAAGATCTCGAACTATTTCGACGCATATTTGATTTTCTGATTCTCTTGTATCTTTGGAGACCAAGCGCACTAAGAACAAGAGAATTGATGACATGTGTACTAGTGCTAAGTTAGTAATTTAAATATAATTTATCATATTCATTTGATTCTTTTCAAGTACACTCATGCGAAGAAATTCTATAAATTCTTCCATGTTTCTTCCAAAGTAACTATTAACGTTTGTGGTTCCTTCTCAAAAGCTTAATCATAAGTCTTCACATATTTTTTCCTCCACTGAATATTGATTGCATCCCAACATAAGTTAGAAAAATATTGCCATAATGCTGGTGCAAAATAATAAGAAATGAAAATTTGGGAAGAATGTTAGAGATATTTCTTCTCCCCGTTTGAAAAAGATAAGAGAAGAAGTTGATGAGAGTGGGTAGATAGTTGCAGTTGAAGTTCCTATTGTAAGTAAACTTCTTAAAAGGATAGTAGTGGCTTCACGTCAATTACACGAGAGTAAGGCTTCGTTTGGGATGACTTTTTTAATGCTTCTTAAAGAAGTTTTTTAGTATAAAATTTTTAATTTTTATAATTAAAAACTGCTTTAAGAAGCAGTAAGAAAGCCGTCCCAAACAAACCTTATGAGATCAGTGAGGACTTCATCATCTAAGTTCCAGAACTTGATGAATTTCCCAACTTGATGAAGGACGATGAGATACGTTTCTATAAAGACTAATTTTGTTTAGGATATAAGGATAGTGCAGTCCTTTTTTACTTCTAAGTATATTAAATAAAGTGCTTAGAAAACAAAATAAGATATTGCAAAAAATATTCAAATCATATCTAATTTTCAGCAACAATAAATGAAGAACACCACATGTGAGTTTTCATAAAAAAAATATAAACTTGCAGAACTCCATTTTAAATATTCCATTGCTCTTTCAACAATCAACAAATGTAATATAGAATGCTATAGTGTCTGCTCAAACTAATCTGATTATAGTACAGCATTTAAAGCAACTTAATCCACACTATAGGAAAATGTTTGGTTACCGGCGGATTTGGAAATCCACCAAACTTCCAGCAAATTTCTGGCGAAAATCCATTTGACAGTAATTCGCGCGTATGCAAAACTAAACCGACAAAAATTTTTCCGCCGTAAATGTTTAAGTCGGAGTTTTCGGCACATTTTTTGTGAAAGAAAAGATGTTTATATGTCGATTTCCCTAGACGAATTACGATATTTAATCCGTTGGTATTCCTGGCGGAAAAGTTGCGCCGGAAGTACTGGCAAATAATTCGTCATCCTAATCTGCCGGACTGCTATTAGCGGATAGGACCGGCGGATAATCCGCAGGAATTACTGGCGTAAAAGAGCGCCGGAAACACCAATTCATTTCATATATTCCGGAATATACGCCGATAATTCCACCGTAAAGTTACTGACGTATATTCCGTTGATTACTACGCATCTTATACCGGCGCATGTATGTTCGCCGGAAAGTCCGACGATAATGACAAATTTTCATGTAGTGCTAATATAGAAAGCTACAGTGTCTGCTCAGCCAATCTGATAATAATTTAATTTTCTTAAGGGATTAAGGCTTCATTTGTGATATTTTTCTTATTGCTTTCGCTCACAAAAATTTCATAAAAGTAGTCAAAAAAAGTGGTTAAAAGCTGCCCCAAACGATGCTTAAATCTTATGTATGTCTGATTTAGCTAAACTAGGATAAAATATGTGGCAGCCATTAATCAAGATCTATAAAGTTAAATATATTTGAATGCATTGATCTTGTCACATGGCTTATAAGTAAACAACCCAAAAGTGATCTTGATTTAATAGGGTGTGAGTCAGAAGAAGAGATTAGTCAAATGAACATCACATGATCAGCATACTTCCAACCTGAATTATTAAAGATAGAATGGAAAGATGTTGATAACAGAAGGTAGAAATAAATTTCAACAACAGTAAAACTTTGTAAGTTCATGAATCTTTGAAGGTACAAATGAGAAGTGTAATAAGTATAAGGAAAAGGTTCTTTTAATCTCAATTAAATTATTTTATTCTTCTTATCACATGACAATACTGGCTCCTTTTTGTTGGCTAACATAAAGGCAATTCTTGTTTAATATTGAAGTGTCAGAAGTATACCTGCTTCGAAGGCATATTATGAAGAGGAGAGAGAGCATTTAACCATCCTTCTTCTCCTCCTCACTTCATCAAATCACCATGAATGTCTTCTCCAAAGCTTTGTCTATCTTTTCTGTTCTTATTCTCATGAAACTCCTCTTGTGTTCTCAGCTGATATCTCTCTCCCCCGAAATGAAGTCTTCAAGGGAGAAGATTCAAGTTCGAAGATTGATGCTGACAGTGGAATTAAATTCTGATTTTCTTAAAGGGTTGAATGCATCTTTAAAGAATGAGAAGGAAATTGGTGAGAGCTTAAAGAATCTTCCACCAACCAAATCAAATCCAACTCATAATTAGTGGACATGTTTAGCCAGAAGAGAAAGAAGATAGTACATGCAGCATTCTCTTCTTCCAATTTTGTTGCCTGTGTTTTTTTTTTTTTTTTTTGTCTTATTGCAGAACGTTTGTTTGGTTATTTTTCACTCTTTATGCCTTTCTATTTAGTTCGAGATGGAGTAGTGGTTGTAGAACTGTTTCAGCTTTTTGTCTAATTGCAAGTAGTCAGAAGTAGGAAGAAGAAAATAGTTCGCTGTGTAAATGATAGAAAATTTAGTAAAGCAGATCTGTGATAAATCGCATGTATGATTCAGCCATTTTCTCTTGTTTTAACACTATATATATATAAAGACGAGCTTTTTAATTACCTTTGTTACTCATTCGATGGAAGAATGATGTATTGGATTCTAATTGACTTATTTCTGCATTAAGCCTTTAAACAGTAAAAATTAAATAGCAATGTCAGAAATAGCAACGCGTTCAAGCCAAATATTGTATGATAAATGGTATGATATAAATTTATATCTTGAACTCAGCATCTGGACTAGTCGTAGGAACTAAGAGAATTGACTAAGGAATTGAAGATCAGGTTAACTCGCCTCAAGGGAGCTCAACCAAGAGGAGTACTCATCTTGGAAGAGTTCGACCAAGAGAGGCACTTTCCTTAAAAGTGTTTGTTCTGATAAGGGACTCGCCCTATGAAGAGTGAACCCTGGGCGGAACAACTTGCCCTCGTGAGGGCGCTCAGCTCTACCAGAGGACCACTCGCCCCATTAGCTGTAGATGCTCACCTATTCTAACTTAGCAATGACGACTATATCTGCCAAGTTGACACCTCAATCTAAGATGTTATTCAAAGCCACTCATAGTCATTGAAGCTGCACTCGCTAGAGATGTCTGAAGGCCACATTAATAGAGATGGCTATCACATACAGCTACAGAGTCCCATCCAAATGTCTGTAGCAATTACATCATGTTTTATTTTATTATTTATTTGTTGTAACCTCTCCTTTAACTTTCCTAAATCTATAAATATGGGATTGAAAGGCATTTTTTAACTTCATATTGTTTTAACTTCTAAAAAATAGTTATATAATTCTAGAACTATTCTCTTTATTAGACATCTCTTCTTTTTCTTGATGTGTCATTCTAAATTGTCTTATGAGTATGGTGAAGGTGTAACCCACAAATAAATTTTAGATCTTGTATCATCAAAGGCGCGGTGAGTATGAACTTGATATCATTTACTAGAAATCAAGCACTATGAGAAGAAGAGCCATGTGGTAGTCCAATCAACATGGAGAATCAGGACTTTGCCACTCACTTTAAATTTATGGTGATCGAGGAGATGATCACATGGATGTTCCAAGGGGCACTGATGCAAGTCCCAAGGGAGTCCCTTAGGGAGAATATGTCAGAGGGTCTTGGACATAGTGATTCAGAGGGCATGATCTAATGCTAGGGAGCTTACCTCAACACATTGCATTGATGAGGCATAATATCCCTAATGCTGAAGCAGAATCTTACCAAAAAGATTATAGGAGTGAAGCCTCTAATAAAATTCAAAATGTCCTAACTAGAGTCATACTAGAGAAGGTCATCCAAGGCCGAAGGGAGGGGCCTTTTAATTATGCACTTAACTTGCAACAATGACGAACACTAAAGGATTTATTTGAACTTGTTAATAGCCATGCTAATTTGTAGGAGTACAATAATGTAGTTAAATCATCTAACACCTCTAGGGCCCAGAGACATAACCGTGAAATGAGATCACCCTTGAACACTTGGGCATGATAAGATACTCGAGTGGACATATGCTTGAAAGGATATCACATTATTTATCTTTACCACTACTAAATAGAGGCATTGACAATAAGGCCATTGAGAATCAAATGCTCCGTTGGGCAAGTAAATAAGGAACCACCAAGAACTCACCAGTGTTGGGAGGAGAAGTGACACCCACCTCAATAGTACTTGATTATCACCCCACTACAAGTATCTATGATTGAGTTTGTGAAGGCCATTCAAAAATGATAGGTCATCGTGTGTCTTTCTCCCATTAATGCAAGGGATACGTCCAGGTATCCATAATTACCACTTGTGCGACAATAAGGAAAGCAGACACCTAATGAGCAATATGAAAGATTTAATCAATACATAGAAGTTAAAGAAGTTCATCTTAGATAATTCAGGAAGATGAGCGAGGAAGAAGGTTGCTATCAAAGGTCATGGAAACAAGCTGGTCCCAGATTGATCGATCTATATAATCAAAGTGGCGCCAACTACACTTGGAGGGGACAAAGTGGATACATTGTGTCAAGAAAGTATCAAATGGCCATAAATGAGAGAGTTCAACTCGGTAACTATGTCCAAAATGTTGGTATCAAAATCCACCCAAACACCTTTGTTGTGGAAGATAGATTAGCAAGTGATAATCTTTTCAACTATGTTGTGGTGGTCAATTTGTTTTGTAGTAAACTATAGAAGTTGGAGCATTTTGGAAGCTTGATCAACATCATTTTCATCTATTTTTGAAAAAAAAAAAAAGAACTTAATTTCTTTTTATCTTACACCCACACAATTCTAGACCACTATATTAATTCTCTAGAGAATAAAGGGAGATTGACAAGATTATCACCTACCCATCACTTGGAGAGAGAAAGAGCAGTAGAACACAGCAATGAATTTTGGGAAAATAAATCACTGACTTTGAAATTTTGTTTTTGTAATCAATTACTACATTGAGAATAATATGTCAACTCAGGGATAGTTTACACTAGATTAAGTAGGAATAAAATTTTAACAAAAAAATTTATATTTCTAGAAACTTTCTGCTACCTTATATAAATTAGAAAGTATTTAATTTATTCTTGGATATAGGTTCTCTATCAATGCAAGTTCTTATAGTTAATTATATTCCAAGAGAGACGAGTCTCCTAAGTGCACTCTAAATTAAAACATTGATAAATAATTTAAAAATTTTAAAGTTTTAGAAAATGATGCTCTTTTGGAATCTCAAATGAGAATGACTCAAACTGGAACTATTCTTTCATGAGACCAAAGAAAGATGAGTAAGGAGCACTAAATTCTAAAAAGCTTAAAAGTACTTCAAACTATTCTATGTTAGGATTAATTTAAAGCTTTAAAGTTATAATTTAGTAGTTGAGTTGTTCATTTTATTAGAAATTAGATGTTTACTTTTCTTCAAAATAAGATTGAGAAAATGCTTAAGAAGTGAGGACTTATGATATAAGGAATCAACCTTAGATCCTAAAATTAAGATGAGCCTATAGAGTAATGACTCTATCATAGGTCTATGAAAATGCAATGGAATTTACAACTCTTTTAAACTTATGATCATGACTAGATAGGAATACTAGATAAATCCATCTAATCACTTCAAATCCATGCAATCAAGGTCTCTATGTAATGCAAGTTAGGTTAAGCTGTTATTATTTGAAAAACTGGTACTTACAAATTAGCTACCATTCTGAGCTACTTGGAAAATTAATATTGTTTTATTTTTAGGGTTTTTATACTTTTTTTTTAATTCTAGATATTATTTCTAGTTATTTTTATTTGATTATTTTATTTTATAAAAATAATTCTGATTCTAGAGAGCTTAATCATAAAAAAATTAAGTTATCCACTAATCAAGCATGAAATTTCATGAATCAGATGAGTTTGATTTTTATGTAAATCAAAAGTATAATGTGTGTATAAGTCAAGAGTTTGAAATGTTGATTGTTTTATTCTTTATTTAGGGTTTCAATTCTCAGTTTCAATCAAAATTTATATTCAAATAATATTTTTTATTAATTTTTGCATTAAAATTTCAATTAATGATTTAATATTTGCAACATAATAAAAAATAAAATAGAACATAAAATGTAGAAATATAGAATACATAAAGGTAAATATAAGAAAACTAAAAATCCTAACTTGAAAGGTCTAAGGCCATGCCCTAACCAACACATCTATTATTATTTTATTTATTTTATTTTTATTTTTTAATTTATATAATTTTTATCCCGGGTGATTTCAATTTAAGTTTTAATGATTCACAATTTTGTTTTATTCTTAAGTTTTAAGAGCTTGTGAATAAAATTATTTTTTGGTAAGATATTTATTTTAATCTATTCAGATTTTTGTAATTATGATTTTTACTAGTGTATAGAAATTTATTCGACATTTTTCTTACTTTTCTTGTATTTTTTATGATTTTTTTATTAATAGGTTATTCATTTATTATTTTTTATTATTGTATTAAAACATATTATTTTTTATTTTGGGTTTAAATGAGCTCAAAATTTTATGAAATAATTCTTTGAGATGACGGATGATCTTATGAAATTTCATTAAAATTTATGATTATTTTGATTTTTTTTACCATTAACTTATTTTAAAATTATTTCAATAAGGGAAATTTTAAATTTATATTTAAATGAGCTCTAAATTTTATGAGAAAAATCTTAAAGGTTTTGAATAACCTCAGAGGCCCCATATAATAGTTATACCATTTGGACTTATATGTTCAAGTTTTCTAAAATTTTTATTAAATTTACTACCATTTTTTATATCTAAAATAACTCCTAATTTTATAAAACATCTCATAAAGCTTATGGATGACCTTATGATAAATCCATAAAATTTTGAAGCTAATTTGATTATATTTGATTTATTAAGATTTATTTTGTTTAATGGTGTAATTTATTAAAAACTATATTAAAATATATATTTTTTAATTTTATTTTCTTTAAATTTTGATTCCAATGATGATCCAAACTCTATAATTTTTTATTTATAATTTTTAAGATTTAATTTATATTTTTTTAATTCTTAAATTCTAGGTTCTTAGGATTTTTTTTATATAAAATCTAATTAAAACTCAGTTTTAAATTCTAGGTTATTAAGATTTTTTTTATTAATTTTTTTCTAGGTTATTATAAGAAAACCTTATGAAAAAAAAAAAACTTATGAATTAGTGGGTTAGGGTTTACGTTTTATGTAGGCAAATAGGTCCGTACTTCTAAAAAAACTATTGTATGAGCTAAGGATAACCGAGAGATGTTTTGATGAAAATTTAAAACCATTTTGGTTTTCCTTTGACTTTTCCTTTATTTATTAATTTCCATATAAGCTTAGGGTTTAGCAATTAGTAATTTTTTGACCTCAAATCATCTTAAAATTCTAAACCCTAATTTTCAGATCTATTATGAGTTCAATGAACTTTACTTCATATTTTTATGAATTTCTTATTTATTTTTAATTTTCAAAGTTCTTAGGCCAAATTATTTTTTTATTTCTTTTTATTTTTTAAAGTTCTTAGGTCAAATCTTTTATGAGGGTTCATTTGTATTTTTTTGAATTCAAAATTAATTTATTATCAAAATTTTAAGCTCTAAACAATTTATAGATCTAATTAAATCCTAGAAAAGGTGTTTAATTAAATGTAGCCCGTCAGCTGCACTTTTACATGCAACGCAGTTCAATTGGTTCCTATTATTATTAGCGGGTCCTATGTGACACACAAGATTAACCTCAACTGTTTGATCTTGGATCAAATGGTTGAGATTAATCCATTTAAACTGCAGGTATTTAGTATAAATATTCATAACCATGCATTTATTTTATACAAAATGGATGATGACAACATCATACTCTTCCTCTTGCTATTAATAAAAATCAATCATTTTAATTTCTCTAATCCAAGTAGATATGTGAATAGATCTTAATGAAATTGATCAAAGAGGTTCAAAGAGTCATGAATTATTCATAATCCAATGGCTAAATGGCCTTGAATTATAAGCTTACTTCTCAATTTATGAAACCACTTTTACTTCATGCTCAGAGTCAAATTATACCAACATCCTATGAGTTACAAAGGAAATTGATCAGATTTAGCTTTGCTTGACCTTGTGAAAGAGTTCCATTGAAGACTAAGGTTTCGTTTGGGACGGTTTTCTTACTTCTTCTTAAAGCAGCTTTTTAGTACAAAAATTAAAATGTTTGTACTAAAAAGCTGCTTTAAGAAGAAGTAATAAAACTGTTCCAAACAAACCCTAAGGCTTCGTTTGAGACAGCTTTCTTGTTGCTTCTTAAAGCAGCTTTCCAAAACAAAAATTAAAATTTTTGTACTGGAAGCAACAAAAAAGTTGTCCCAAACGATACCTAAGAGAGCTGGGGATGGATGGATGTATTATAACATAGGTTTTGATCATGAAATGCTCATCAAAGCTTGCTCAATGTCTAACACAAAGGGCCTAAGAAAGTTAGGGAAAGCTCAGGAATGGTCTCTCATACACTATGGAATACAGGAGATGGGTTTACACATGCAAATTTCTACCCTAGTTTAGCTTATTTATAGGATTTTTAAAATGCATTTGGATGGAAATTTGACCTTCCCCAACCATCACATCTGGCCAATTCAATTAGGAAATGCCAATGAAGGTCTATTAAGTGTTTTGAATTGTTGAAAGGCCTCATTTCATGCATTAAGTGCAAATGGGGGAACTTGGCCATGATTTTTTTTTGCCAAATAAATGGCCAACTAACCTAGCGTAAATTCTACAGAGTTAGGTATAACAAACCTAAATTTCACAAAGTGATAATTATTTTAAAAATATTAAAATTTTGCAGGCAATGCTGTTGTGTTGTGCTAGAAAGCGCAATAGCGTTGAGAGCACTATAACACCAGAAAATACTACCTCGGCTTTGAAGGCTTTATTCTATAGTAATTATTGGGGTAGCATGTAGTACAACAACATTGGGTCTTAGGTTTCATAGCACCAGACACTAAAAATAAAATTTAAGATTTTAATCTTAATATCCCTGTTATCCCACAATGCCTTTCTCTCATTTCATTACATTATCGTGGAACGAAAGAAAGGAGAAGAATAACATAATGGAGAGAGAAGAGAAGAAATAGATAGATAGATAGATAGATAGATATTGAGATAGAGAGTCTTCCAAGGCATTTTCATATGTCATTTCTATTTGATTTTTTTTTTAATCGTGGTAAGTAACTCGTTTTAGTGGTTTTGTGTTTAGTGAATGTAATCTCCCCTGAATTGATAAAAAAAATATTTTCTCCTGATTTATCAAATTTTTACCTTGCAACTTTTTGTATATGATAGATATAATTTTTATGAACTATAATGTTATTGAATTTCACTCGATAAATTAATAGCTATAATTTTATGAAGTAAATAAATATTGTATAATTTTCTTACATTTCATAGATTATTGCATATCATACATGAAATTGAATTTTGTATAGAAAAGGATATGACTGATATAAGATAAATGTGGCATTATAAAAAAAATCAGCTAGTTGTAAAATTATTTATATTGGCTAGAGCAAGATACATTATAATGGAGGGTGGGTCGATGAAAATTTCTTTAAATTATGGGTTGTGGTGTAATCCTAACACAATATACAATATACAAGATAAAAAGTCATAAGGGGACAAGATAGGCAAAGGGTAGTGATGAGGACTAATATATTCTGCAGGCACAAAATACCACACACACACCTTCCACTACCGTGGTCACTATCTTCTGTTTTTACACGTTCTCTTTTCTTTCAGTTAGTTACTTTATAACTAGTAGAGAGGTGGACTTATATATATACCCAAAAGGCATTATACTGGAGATATACAAAAATCAATTAGCCTACCAGAATTACTGTTATATTGCCCTGGTTTTTCTTGGTTTCTTGCAGGTGCAGCTTTGGTGATCTGCGGCGTCCAGACGAGGCTTCCACGCTTGAAACAGGAGAGTTCATCAGTTGATATTAGAGCCGGCATTGAAGTAATGGCTGCAGAAACGTCCCGCAAAGCTCACGACGACGATCGGAGCTTGGAAGTCGTGTGGGTAGTGCAAGCTAGCTTCACACGACAACTCAGTGATCTTCGAGCGGACTTCATCCGCCTTTCTACTGATGTGCGTAATGAGATGATGGATCTCAAGGCCTCTGTTAGTATGGTCCAGCAGCCACCTGTGACCATTCAGGCGTTGAGGGTTCCGATGGGTCAGACGCGAGTTCCGCAAGACCAGATGGGTCCTCACCGATTAGCTCGGAATACATTTGTGGAAATTACTGACTATGATGATGAAGTGGAGTTCAGACCGCGACGGGAAGTGGTTGATTCTTGAGATGATGGACAACTCATGTATTATGATCGCCCCCATCATCGTGAGCAACACCATGGCCATCCAGGGGAATTTCGTGTGAAGCTAGATATCCCATTCTTTGAAGGGCGATTACATATTGAAGATTATTTGGATTAGGAGAGGGCGGTTGAATTATTCTTTGAATATATGGAGATCGCTCCCGACAAGCAAGTAAAGTATGTGGTTTGTCGTCTGAAGGGCGGAGCCAGCGGGTGGTGGCAACAATTGCTCCAAACGCGCTAGCGGGAAAATCAAGGACTGATCCGCAGTTGGTTTCGAATGAAGCAACTCCTCCGGAATCATTTTTTTGCCTACTGATTTTGAACAGATGTTATACCTGCAATACCAACAATGCAGTCAAGGTCAACGCTCTGTAAACGAGTACACTGAAGAATTTTACCGCTTGAGTGCTCGAAACAATCTACAAGAGTCAGAGAACCAGCTTGTTGCTCGGTATATCGGCGGCCTCAAAGAACTGCTACATGACAAGTTGGAGCTAAATTCTATTTGGACTCTAAGTTAGGCGGTGAACTTTGCCTTGAAGGCTGAGACGCAACTAGTGCGTCATTCTCGTAGCCACTCCTTGAGAAGGAATTATGGTGATTCTTGTGCTGATGCCACCAAGGGTCAACAATCTGGGGCCAGAACTCCCCAAGTTTCGTGCAACACACCCAATGCTCCTTCCTCCCAAGGTCAGGGTAATGACAATGAGCCCAGAAATCAGTACAAAGCCCCTTTACCAGCAAGGGACAATCCTTATACTAAGCCCAACACCTTAAAGTGTTTCAGATGCTTCCAACCAGGACACAAGTCCAACGATTGTCCGAGTAGGCAGCGGATACAAATCTTAGACGGGGAGCAACATCTGGCAGATGGGGAACCTGTCTCAGCTGATCCTGACTCAGATAACGGAGCTGAAGACGTCCATGGCGATGATGGTGATCTCGTAGTTTGTGTCTTACAAAAACTGTTGCTAGCCCTGTGAGCCCCCATTCACTCACAGTGCAATGCACTGTTCAAGACCCGTTGTACTATCCAAGGAAAGGTGTGTGAAGTTTTGATTGACAGCGAGTGTACCGAAAATGTTATTTCTTGAACAGTGGTTCAAGCTCTGCACTTGAAAACCACCAGTAATCTGCATCCTTATAAGGTTAGCTGGATCAAAAAGGGAATAGAGGTTACCGTGACTGAAATGTGTCGTGTTAGCTTGTCAATTGGTAAGCACTATGCTTGTGAGGTCCTCTGCGGTGTAATCGACATGGATATCTGTCATGTTAACTTGGGGCGACCTTGGCAATATGACATGGATGTTGTCTACAATTGCCGACAGAACATCTACAAGTTGGACTGGAAGGGTAAGAAGCTTCGACTGTGCCCGCAGGCTCCAACCTCCACAGGAGTGGATTCAGTTCAAAACACTGCCTATGTCACTTCTAGTAAGCTATTACTACAGTCACGTCAAGACCTTGATTATATTATGGCTTTGGTTGTCTCCGATAGTCACAGAGACTCAATTAATACACACACTCCTACGAAAATTCAAGAGCTATTATCCAAGTTTGAGGATGTAATGCCGTTCGACTTGCCACTTGGACTTCCACCCCTGCGTTCCATCCAACATCAAATTGAATTTGTTCCAGGTGCTGCACTTCCGAACCTCCCGCATTACAGTATGAGTCCCAAGGAGTACTCGATCCTACAAGGCATCATTGAAGATTTACTCAACAAACAATTGATCCAACATAGCCTGAGTCCTTGCGCCGTACCCGTGCTAATTGTTCCAAAAAAAAGATGGCCAATGGCGCATGTGCGTGGATAGCCGCACCATTAATAAGATCACAGTAAAGTACCAATTCCCTGTGCCACGAGTTTCGGACCTGCTTGATCGGTTGGCTGGAGCAGCTGTCTTCTCTAAGTTGGATCTTCGAAGTGGCTATCATCAGATCCGCATTCGTCCTAGAGACGAGCGGATGACCGCCTTCAAGACTCGGGATGGCTTATACGAATGGAAGGTAATGCCCTTTAGGCTTCGCAATGCACCTTCTACCTTTATGCGCATGATGCAGGAAGTGCTCCAGCCTTTTTTAGGAAAAACCTGCATGGCTTTTTTTGACGATATTCTCGTCTATAGTGCTAATCTTTCAGATCATCTCAAGCACCTAGCCGACATCATGCAACTACTCCGGTAGCATAAGCTTTACCTGCATATAAATGTGAATTTGCTTCTTCCAGTGTTCACTTTTTGGGGTTTATCTTGTCTGCTAAAGGTGTTGAAGTAGACCAGAGGAAGGTAAACTCTATTCGGGATTGGCCTACACCACAGTCAATTTTTTAAGTCCGAAGTTTTCATGGACTAGCAAATTTCTATCGGCGATTCATTCGAGGGTTCAGTATCTTGGTGGCTCTGCTTACTAACTATATGAAGGCAGGTAGCTTCAAATGGACCTCGGCTCAGCAAAATAGCTTTGACACTATTAAGGAGGCTCTTTGCACAGCTCCCGTTTTGGCATTGCCAAATTTTGAGAAGCCTTTTCACGTGGATACAGATGCATCTTCGGTGGGAATCAGAGCTGCTCTTTCTCAAGAATCAAATCCGATCGAATTTTTTAGTAAAAAACTTAGTTCGGCAAGACAAAAGTGGTCCAATTATGAGCAAGAACTTTACGCAGTGGTGAGAGCTTTAAAACAGTGGGAACATTATCTGCTACATCAGGATTTTGTGTTGTGCAGCGACAATCAAGCTCTTCAATATATCAATAACCAAAAAATATAAGCCAGATGCACGCTCGCTTGATTGTATTTCTTCAAAAATTCACATTCATCTTTACAGCACAAGGCCGGGAAGCTCAATAGAGTGGCGGATGCAATTAGTCGACGAGCCGCCATGTTGGTACGTCTCCAAACTGAGATAACGGGTCTCCAGGAGATGAAGACCCTCTATGCGATTGATGAGGATTTCGCCAGCTTCTGGGAGCAATGCATTTCTGGAAAACCGTCCAGTGACTACAGCCTCCGCCATGGTTTTTTGTTTAAGGCCAACTGTCTGTGTATTCCGAAGTCCTCCTGGCATCAATTCCTCATTAAAGAGGTCCATTGTGGAAGTCTAGCTGCATGTGGGCAGAGACAAAACACTTGCTCAACTTCAGGTACAATTCTATTGGCCTCATCTGACCCGGGATGTATCTCGGTTTGTAGAACGGTGCTCGGTTTGTCAGACCTACAAAGGTACGGTTCAAAACACTGAGTTATACATACCCCTTCCCACGCCGGACTCCATTTGGGAAGATCTCAGCCTTGACTTTGTTATGGGTCTTCCGCGAACAAGGACAGGAGCGAACTCCATCATGGTGGTGGTGGATAAGTTCTAAAAGATGGCACACTTCGTTCCCTGTAAAAAGATGTTCGACGTTGTTCATGTCGCCAAGCTCTTTTTCAAAGAAATAGTCCGTCTGTATGGGGTACCAAGGAGCCTCACTTCCAATCGTGATGTTAAGTTTGTTAGCCATTTCTGGCGAGAGTTGTGGAAGCGTCTTCACACGGAGCTCAACTTCAGTTCCGCATACCATCCGCAAACCGATGGCCAGACCAAAGTGGTAAACCGCACTCTGGGTAATATGCTACAATGCTTAGTTCTAGATCATCCAAAGAAGTGGGAAGAGATGCTAAGTCAGGTCGAGTTTGCCTTTAACTCGATGCCAAATCGGTCAACCAGACATTGCCCCTTTAGCATTTTCTATACCAAGATGCCGAACCACATGGTCAACGTCGCCGTGCTCCCAAAATGTCGCATCACAGTTGCTACACAAACTGTCGAACAATTAAAAAACATTGCTGACAGAGTTCATGCTCAATTGACTGAGTCCAATCTTAAATACAAGCAGCAGGCTGATACCCATAGGTGTTTCAAGGCTTTTAATCTTGGAGATCTGGTAATGCTTCAAGTCCGGAAAGAGCATTTCCCTACCGGAACCTATAGTAAGCTCAGTCCTAGAAAAATCGGGCCCTTCCCTGTTCTGAGAAAGATAAATGACAATGCATATGTCATTGATTTGCCGGCTGACCTTCAGACTTCGTCCACTTTCAACGTGTCATATATTCACCTTTACCATCCTCCTGATGATGCCAATGCCATTTTAACCTCGCCGGAAGCAAGTTCTTCTGAAGACGAGGAGACCTGTTGAGGACTAATATATTATGCAGGCACAAAATATCATACACACACACCTTCCACTACAGTGGTCACTATCTTCTATTTTTACATGTTCTCTTTTCTTTCGGTTAGTTACTTTATAGCTAGTAGAGAGGTGGACTTATATATATACCCAAAAGGTATTATACTGGAGATATACAAAAATCAATTAGCCTACCAGAATTACTATTCTATTGCCTTGGTTTTTCTTAGTTTCTTGCAGGTGCAGCTTTGGTGATCGACGGCGTCTAGACGAGGCTTCCACGCTTGAAACGGGTGAGTTCGTCAGGTAGGAGTGAAGACTCTTACAAGGTAGCCACCAGAGAGAAAGATAGTTAATGCAATGAATAGAGATTAAATAAGCATTCAATGTGTTGATGAGTTAGATGATTGATGAAAGCATTAAAGTGGATTTGAGGGCAATTAAGATAGTAGCCAAATAAGCCAAATCCTCATTCTTAAAGCAAATACATTGTTTTTCTCTTAAGGGTTTCAAGTGTTACAGTTGATTAAAAATGAAATTCTATAATAGATATAAAGGAGTCATCTTCATGTCTAAATTAAAATTTTGTTTATGATATTAACTATCTTATATATCTCAACATTTTTATTTTCATATGAAAAAGTTTCTATTAAAATTAATAAAAAATAATTGCCTCATGAAGTGCTTCCCTCATAAAAAAATTTATTGACACATTTAAACTATATAATCATGTATAAATTTAAGAAATCTAAATCCTAAATTATCATATAACAAATATGATTATCATTTGATAAACAATACATATATTGACAAACATCTTGCATTCTTTTTTATAACGGTAAAGGCTCAAACAATTGCATATACTCATCACAGCCAGCACTACCTCTGCCATCTGACAAAAGCTGCCGCAATGCACATGATTGGTCAATCACAAACTCCATCTCAGCCGTTCATTGAGATCCTGTATCAACGGTTTGATTGCACTCTGTATTTCATCCTCTACCTATATATAGAGGATCACTGTTTCATTGAAACGAATGAAGATAAGTTGATACATGCATATATCTTATTCTCTGTATGCTAATGCTTTCATTACAGGACATTGGAGTTAACATGGTATCAGAGCTGCTGCTGCAAAGTCGATTCTGATCCTGTTGTCATCTTCACTCCCTTGTCAAAATGGCGTCATCTGATAACTCGTCTTAAGCGCCTGAAGTGCAAATTCCTGCTTCGGGAACGAGCTCAGGCGTGATTGCGGAAATGCAGATTCCATCATCACTGAAGTTTTTAATGAACAACTTGAAAAACATTGTTCAAAATCAACTAACTGCAGCTAATCATCCCACCTGGCGTGCTCAAGTTACCAAGGTATTTCAAGCAAATGGATTTGCTGGTTTCTTAGATGGATCCATACCTGCTCCACTCAAATACATCTTCACTACCGATAATCTTCAATCACTGAATCCTGATTACAACCAATGGATGCTGATAGATCAGAATATCACTGCTGCTCTGTATTCGATTATCTCTGCTTCTTTGCTCCCTTATGTCCTAAATCTGGAAAACTGTCATCAAGTTTGGACTACATTAGACAAACGCCTGCAGTCTACGAATAGATCAAGGATCTTACAGCTAAAAAATGAGCTACATAATCTAACCATGAAGGATATGTCAATGACTGAATACCTCTCATCTGTTAAAGCCAAAGTAGACGCTATATCTGCCGCAGGAAGTTCCATTGACTCAGAGGATATCATTTTATACACTCTCAATGCTTTACCATCATCTTATAATGCATTCAAGACTTCCATCCGAACTATGCTGCAACCGATCAATCTGGATGATCTCTACTCCTTGCTATGTAGTGAAGAGATAAATATAGCAGCAGAAAGCCTAAAAGAAACTCATATTCTTGCTCCTGAATCGCCACAGATGGTTCTCACGGCATTCGAGGGCGTGGACGAGGAAGAACCAATTCTAACTACTCTCGTGGTAGAACTCGAGCACCTACTCGTGGTGGAAGATCATATGCACGAGGCGGACGGAGCACTGATCGCTTCTCAGAGTGTCAAATCTGTTTTAAAAGGGGGCATACCGCGGCTACGTGTTGGTATCGCACAGATCTTCACTATCAACCGCAACAGTTATCTGCTCTTACTGCTTCAAGCCAATCTGTAAATTCATATTGGTATTTAGATACAGGAGCCTCATCACATTTAACTGCAGATTCTTCTCAGGTTCAGTCTGCACAACCTTATCAAGGTTCTCAATATATCACCGTTGGCAATGGGCATAATATGCCAATAGCAGCTGCAGGTCAAGGCATTTTACCCACACCTACTCGTAAGCTTCTCTTAAATCCTCTCTATCATGTACCTCATTTAACACATAATCTTCTCTCTGTGAAACAACTTGCCTCTACTACTAATTGCTCTATTATTTTTGATCCTCATGGCTTCCGTATTAAGGATTTGAAGACCAACTCAATTCTCCTACACGGTCCCAGCCGTAGTGGTCTCTATCCAGTATCTACGCCTACTACCAATCCTTCCTCACATACAGCTCTCATCTCTCACAGTACTTCGTTGTTGTGGCACAAAAGGCTAGGACATCCTCATGTTGCTGTCACTCGTCTTCTGGCTGCTCACAACTCCAGTTTAGCGTCTCAGATGTCGTCTCCTAAGTCCATTTGTAACTCCTGTTTACAGTCCAAGAGTCATAGAAGTAGTTTTACTGTATCACAGTCTTTTACTCCAAACCTCTTCAACTTATCCATGCTGATGTATGGGGACCTTCCCCTGTTTCTTCCTTTAATGGATATAAGTATTATGTTATTTTTGTGGATGATTTTTCTCGGTATACTTGGATGTATCCAATGGTTAAAAAATCTGAGACTTTTGTTCATTTTAAACACTTTAAGAACCTTGTTGAAAATCAATTTGGAGAGAAAATTATTAATTTTTGCTCCGATAATGGCACTGAATTTCTTCACAATCATTTCAAACAATTTCTAACTCATCATGGTATACAACACCAACTCAGTTGCCCATATACGCCTCAGCAAAATGGCATTGCAGAGCGAAAGCACAGACACATTATTGAAACTACCAGATCTTTGCTTCTTGAAGCCAACCTCCCCTATCAATTTTGGGTATATGCTGCGTTAACTTCTGTCTACTTAATCAATCGTCTTCCCACCACCATTCTATCCAAACGCTCACCATTCACTATTTTATTTTAGCAATAACCCAACTACAGGTTCTTAAAGGTCTTTGGTTGTCAGTGCTATCCACTCTTACCTCCCTATCAGCACAATAAATTTCAACCGAAGTCCTTGCAATCCATTTTCGTTGGTTATTCACCCACTTCGAAGGGCTATTTGTGCTACAATTTAACTACCCACCGTGTTTGTGTCTCCGTTCATGTTACATTTCAGGAGAATATATTTCCCTATCGATTTTTATCTATTAACCATCCTGTATCTGCCCCTGCTATAGACAAAGTTCTTCCACCACCACTCACCTTGGTTCCATCATCCTCTATTACTACCCCTTCTACACCAGATACCCTTCCTGCTTCTCCACTTCCACTATCAACCAATAAATCTTCCTCTCCTCCTTATACCTCCTCCACCAGTTCTCAGCAACAACCTTCCTCTTCTCCTCATATCTCACATTCCTCTCCACTCATACCGCCACCTCCAAATAAAACTCATTCCATGACCACTCGGCTGCAGACTGGACATCTCAAACCACGATCTATTCTTAATCTCCTACATTCCTCGTCCGACATTTCGGATCCTACCTGCTATACAGCTGCTGTCAAATACAGTCATTGGCGCAATGCCATGTCTGAAGAGTTTCAAGCATTGCAAACTCAAGGCACCTAGACTCTAGTGCCTCCTCAGCCGAATATGAACATTCTTGGTTGCAAATGGCTTTATAGAACCAAATTTCACGATGATGGCTCTGTAGCAAGGTTCAAAGCACGACTTGTAGCTCAAGGATATAAGCAGAAATATGGGTTAGATTTCACGGAAACATTCAGTCCGGTAGCCAAGTTTCAAACAATTCATGTTTTTCTCACGATTGCTCTCCACCACAACTGGAAAATCTGTCAAATTGATGTATCGAATGCCTTTCTACATGGTACACTTAATGAGGTAGTGTACATGGCTCAACCAACCGGTTACAAAGACCCGTCTCATCCTAGTTATGTTTGCAAATTAAACAAAGCAATTTATGGTTTGAAACAAGCTCCTCGACAATGGTTCTCTACCTTCACAGATTATTTACTCCAATGGGGCTTTACATTTAGCAAGGCTGATCCCTCCTTGTTAATATACTCATCTTCAGAGCATTCCATTTACCTACTCATCTATGTAGATGATATCCTGATTATGGGTAATGCTGATACGCAAGTTTCTAAATTGCTTAACGATTTGCAAAAGCAATTTCAGATCAAACAAATTGGTTCCTTACATACATTTCTAGGCCTACAAGTTGATAAAACAGTTTCCTCTTTGCTGCTACATCAATCGAACTATGCTAAGGCCATCTTACATAAAGCTGGAATGAGTTCGTGTAAGCCTCTCCAAAATCCGGTCTCTGCTAAATCTGCTACCTCACTGTCTGATCAGCTGCCATTTCCTGATCCGCAATTGTATCGAAGCATAGCTGGTTCCCTCCAGTATTTAACTCTGACTCGTCCAGACATTTCCTATGTTGTCAACTTAGCCTGTCAGCATATGCACCAGCCATTAAATTGTCATTTTCTCTTGCTGAAACGCATTCTACGGTATCTTCAACATACTCTGGATCTAGCATTACCTATTACATCAGGAAAACTTGATCTATTTGCCTATGTGGATGCGGATTGGGCTGGTGATAAGCTTGACCGCAAATCAACTACCGGATTCTGTATATTTCTCGACTCCACTCTTATCAGTTGGTCCACTAAAAAGCAAGCTATAGTTGCTCGTTCGTCCACTGAATCTGAATATAGAGCACTAACAACTGCTGCAACTGAAATAATTTGGCTTCGCCGATTATTAGCTGACTTTCACATCTCACTTGAGAACCCAACTTCACTATTTTGTGATAATATTTCCACAATTTCCTTAGCAAACAATCCAATATTTCATGCTAGGACGAAACATATTGAAATCGATCATCATTATATTAGAGAGTGCATTAAGTCCAAAGCTATTATTGTTCATCATCTATCGACCACTGACCAACCAGCGGGTATCTTCACTAAAGCCTTACCGATTAAACGTTTTCTTTATCTGCGTGACAAATTAACGCTCCTGCATAGGAACGTTCATTTGAGGGAGGCTGATAACGGTAAAGGCTCAAACAATTGCATATACTCATCACAGCCAGCACTACCTCTGTCATCTGACAAAAGCTGCCGCAATACACATGATTGGTCAATCACAAACTCCATCTCAGCCGTTCATTGAGATCCTGTATCAACGGTTTGATTGCACTCTGTATTTCATCCTCTACCTATATATAGAGGATCACTGTTTCATTGAAACGAATGAAGATAAGTTGATACCTACATATATCTTATTCTCTGTATTCTCTGTATGCTAATGCTTTCATTACAGGACATTGGAGTTAACACTTTTGATACTTAATATTTTTTTTCCTTCATCGATTAAGTCCTTTGTGTTTAATTTATGCACTTAATAGGTCACAAAATCCTTCCATCTCGTAGAGAATATGGAGGTTCCGCCTCTCTTAATCCACCTCCACAAGTTATCTCCGGCGACGTCGGAGGAATCTTTGGACGGCGTCCTAGAAACCCTATGGGAGACGAGGAAATCAGGTCTATCCCCCATCCAGAGGACGCACATCCATTCCTTACTCAACCTCCCGGTTCCTCAGGAGCTAGACACTGTAAGCTTGTTACTATTCCCTCTCGATTTTTTGATATCTAGGGTTTGACCTGTTTTATAGCTCCAAAATTTCTCAAACACCCCCATCATCCTGCGGCGAATTGGAAGCTTTCTTTTTGCACGGAAACTGACAGTATTATTGGGCTTATTAACAAGTGTTAGTGAATATGCTTCCTTTATCATAAAATATATCGTATGTCGTTTTGAGCATCTGGGCTCTTGTGTTCGTTGGCTATTTCATTAATTTATTTAGTTCTAGTTGAATTTCTTATACTTTTATAGTGCTTCTTGCACTTCAGACTGGAAATTTTCAAATCAAAGCTTTTCCCTATGCTTTGTCAATGCTATTTTCTTATGTTTTGTCAAGTTTGATTTCTCATGTTGTTTGCAAAGTTGTTAGCAAGAACAGTCACCACTTGGTGGTCTGACCAGTGGTGTTCAAGGCCTAAATTTACTCCTTTCATTGAAGATGGCTTCTGGTGTGAAATGACTGCTTTTACCTGAATACTTAATAGCAAGGATCAATGCATTCAGTTATGGATGACTTGTGTGATAATATCAATATGCTTTATACTAATGAAAAATGAGAGAAATTTCTATTCTTAAAAGCATGAAAGAAGATGGCTCCTGTTTCCCTCACAAAAAATTGATAAATTTAATTTTAATGTTTATTACTATTGATGTGAGAGATTGGATAGCTCTTAGAAAAAAAAGCAAGCTGGAGACTCTTAAAATCCTTTCCACACTTTTTCTTTCAAGTCAAATCATCTGTTAAAAGACGTTTCTACTTTATATGAACCAACCCTTGCATCTCTCTCACTGACCTAAATCCTTAACCCATTCATATCTATACCTATCTACATCTATATGTACTAATGGTGTTAAGGAGTTTTGGTCCCCTTTGATTCATCCTACCTAAAAAAGGGAAAGAGAGAAAATGTCTATCATCTTTAAAACCAAATGTAAGAAAAGATCTTCATTTCAAAATTTTAAATTATTTTATTCATTTAGTGGGAGGAGAAAGTATTTATGTCTATATAATACAATAAGAAAAAAAAACATTCTCTTATTTGAAACTTTTAAAATCCATGAACAAGGAGAGGGCTTCATTTCAAAATGGGCTCCCCCACCTAATCTTCCAAATTTTCTATTATAAGCATATAATGAGAGCAATGAAAGGCGTTATATGAATTGATTGTACATTACTATAGACATTATGACATCTAAAATATAAAAGGGAGTTCATATTTTTCTAGATAAGGAAAAGTTCAATAAAGATGTAACTTTTTATGCATCATCTATATATATATATATATATATATATATATATATATATATATATATATATATATATATATATAGATATATATATATATTCTATAATCTATATTTATAGATGTATTTGCTTATCTATATTTATTAGATATGATCAATACACAAGTGACCCAATAGGCCAACGAAGTCCATTCTATTTGAAAGGTTTTGGTAGAAAAATAGGCATGTTGGTAGATTTCAGGCTTGAAAGCTTGAGATTGAGTGAGAATTGGACTGGTGATGTTTTAGGCAAGCTCAGACCCATCCTCGAGCTTAGATGAATCTATAATAGTCCTATGAAATTTCATTTTCTTGAGACCATACTTAAGATTTTATTGTTAATCTTATAGATTTTCTTATCCTTTAGGTTGTCATTTGTAAGTGCTCCTTTTTTTCAATTTATTTTATGCGAGTTGGGTGACCCATGGTCATGCCTTATTCATTAATGAGCTGGGTATGATTGCACTATTCAACCCAATGATCAGGTCCAAGCTGACACATGCTTGAGATAGACAGGCTTATGCTTGATAACACCTGAGCCATGCTAGGTTTCCGTTAATGATCAATCCTAAATCTTTTTGTTTGCATCAGGTGTAAAATTAAGAAAATCTCCCATTTAAATTTTTTTAACATTGTTGTTGTGGAATCTTATTAGATGAAAATCTTAATAAAGTTATTTAGTATTCATCTATCAAATTATCAAATTCTAAATTATATGTTATTTAATAAGCTATTTACACTATTTGATGTTTAGTCGTATTTTTTCTGTGCATGCATCTCACTGGGTTAGGACTTGTATGATTATATACCATAACATGAAAATGCAAATGCGGCGATGAATGGTTGGAGATTTTTTTGAGTTTGCTGAAATATAAAAAGTATTCATCTTCACACATGGACATGTTAGATTTAGTTTAAATTTGATGAGATTATAAGGATGTACACAAATAATGAACATGTAGTGGGGACGGTGTGAATTTTAGGCTTCGAGGTTGTTTAAACTCTATTGTTCACGTCTTCTAATCCCTTTAATGTAATTACTGTAACAGATCCATTATTATAGATAACATCAAAGCTTTGTAGTAAAACAAGGGAAGATGGCCAATATGGCAGCTTGATGGCTTGCTTAGAAACATGCCAATGAATTCTGTAACTAAATTGATAATTACGAGCTATTTTGTTGCACTCTTGAAGCATTGGCTATTTAAGTAGATGATGATTTAAAACAAGAGAAATTTGAAATGGACTTTTCGTTTCTAGAACTGAATTTATAGTATGGGATCTGCTTATACATTGGAATAAAGAAGTGGACCGACTAGGCATGAAGAATGAAGTAATATGAAATAAAGTAATGAAAAAGGGGCAGCTCAAAGGTCATACAGTTAGAAGTTGTTTAGTAGGAGTAACTTGAGCTAGAGTTAATAGCACATAGCAAGAATGAATCCAGATAATTGGGATAAGACTTTCTGATGACAATGATGATGATAGATGGTTGGATAGGAGTGGAGAATATTAGATGTATTTATGCCATTTAAATGACAAGTTTTTTTCCTATTTTTTCTCTTTAAGAAACTGATGAACACAATTTTTTTTTGGAGAAAAGGACACAACAATATAGTTCTTTCAATGTTTATTCTGTGCTGCTTATATATATATATATATATATATACATGGTTTAAAATTGTGCAATATGAGGCTCGCCCCGCCTTTGCACAATTCCAATAAAAAACGCCTCGATGCTTATGCCTTGAGTTTTTTTTATGAGGCTTGCACCTCAACTTAGTTGAGGTCCGCCTTGAGGCTCGCCTCGCCTCACTGGCATGAGGCTTACGCCTCACGCTATATATATATTAAAACTTACATAAATCTTGAAGTAAATGTCCGACATTGGACTCTATAGGAGAGGAAGGGGAGAGAGCAGTTCATCATAATGATGATTCAAATGAAGAACCCCTTAGTGATGACATTGCTGATGACTTATGAGCTCTTATGTGATATGTCATTGCTATATATGTTTGAAAATTGGAATTATGTGTTAATGAAAAGAATATTGGGATTTGGGAAAGATAAAATTTTGAGTTGAACTATATTTCATGTTGTCTTATTATTGGGATGTTTTGATTTCATTTCATATTTTATGTTTTTTATGTTTTATATTATTCACTCATTAGTATATAAAAAATTTATCATTTTATATTTACGCAATCTTTTGATTTTGAGGCTTACGCCTCAAAACGCCTTGAGGCTTACGCCTCGCCTCACGAATGAAAAAAGCCTCAATACCCGAATACGCAATTTCAAACATTGTATATATATATATATATATATATATATATATATATATATATATATATATATATATATATTTGGAGAAAAGGACACAACAATATGGTTCTTTCAATATTTATTCTGTGGTGCTTAAATATTGTTTTAATCTATACGTTATCTTCCTACTGAATCTCTTCTCCTCAACTGCTCATATTTTTAATGGTGAGAGAATTTTGGAGTTACTTTATTCAATTATATGTGTCAATGAGTGTCCAGGGTAAAGATCCATGTTTAATGCCAAGGGAAAACTAGGTATTCTGGGTATGTTTTTTTTCTTATTATTATGGTAAATCACGCTTTGTTTTATGATTTCATTGGCATTCCCATGCAATTTAATTGTGTTATAGAGCTTTAAACTATAACAGTCCCTTTTTACAGTACGGAGCTATTAAGAAGATGTGATTGTCGTGGCAATGTTGTGGATAGATTATTTTGCATGTCTTAGTTTGGAGATCGGGTAAGCTAAAGCTATCAAATTAGTGTAATTCATCAGGATTGGAATTAGTCAATCAAGCAAGGCTCACAATGATGACTGTATTTTGAAATTGTTGACGCTTGTAGTTTATAAGAAGAGTACTATTCAATACCTAGGCTAACAAATGCAAACGTAGGTTCCATAGTTTCACATTTTGGTTCCAAGAACCCTACCTTTTCACACATGAATTTTGAAATTGTTATCATGTAGTTTGCAATTTTTTGTTTTTAGTTTTTTTTTTGTTAGTTATTAAACATGAATTTGGCTTCATCGGATGGCATTTATAAATTTGCTAATCTATAGCAACCTTGCTTCTTTTTCTTATAACAAGTTTTTGGCGGAATTTCTTCATTGTATAGAGAATAACAATGTTCTGCTATTGGAAATTTTTTTACAGAGGCTCCACTAATAGCTTGCTTTGGCAAATATTCAACTCTGTAGGAAATTTGTCATGAATGCTTCTTATCCAAAGAGTAAAAGTTCATATATGTGTCCGCCTCATCTACAAAAAGTCCTCAGCCAAATAATATCAATTGACCGTAATGATTGACATAAAGAAGAAGAAAATAGCATTGCTTGTTGATTTGTTAAGTAGGTCGTGTCAAATGCAATGGAATTGCAAAAACTATTAATAAAATGATCTTAAGCGAGCAATAATCTAAAAGATTTGTCATGCATGCTCCTTATCCAAAGAGTAAAAGGTCATATATATGTCTGTCTCATCTACAAAAAGTCCTCAGCCAAATAATACAAATTGACCGTAATGACTGACATAAAAAGGAAGAAGAAATAACATTGCATGTTGATTTGTTAAGTAGGTCGTGTCAAATGCAATGAAATTGCAAAAAATATTAATAAAAATGGTCTTAAGGGAGCATTGGTATAAAAGATGCTTTGCAATTTTCTTTCACCATTTGCAGCCCAACTGTAGAAAAAATATGCTGACATCTTGTTTAATATTGAATAAGCTTCAACGTCTCAATCACTATGTCTAGATTTGTTACTCCTTAAAAACATGATTTTGACAATCTTTTTCCTAGGAGCTTGTCAGAGATCCATCAAATATTGCACTTATTGATTGTTTTGAGTAATTTTGACTTTAGTATTGGATTGTGATTACTTCTTTAGTGATTTTGGTAACTCCCTAAAACATCTTATGATCCGAAGCATGACAACATCAAATGGATGGTTGTTCTTCAATTTAATTTCATAAATCTACTAATGATTATTCAATTGATGACCCTAGTTTACAACCATAGCCGTAGATGTTGTCTTGATGATTCTTTGGGTTTGTTGTTGTACACTTTACTTTCCCTTCTTTTAAGCTGTAAAGTTGTAATGATATTTGATCTTTGCAAATGTACTTGTTTTCCTTGCAACACGGAACTCAGATTTACAACCATAAGCTTTGTAGAGCATATAGTCATCATCAAAGAAGTAAAAATTTATCCAAACTTTGGGGAGATGCTTCTCACAAATAAATCATAAGTTGACTATTTCTATCTCATTTTTATTTTCATTTTAATTTCTTCAACGTCACAATTTTCAAGTATCGAAAAATATTAAATTATGTTAGAGTAGAGTACCATAAACCCCCCCTGAAAAGGCAACTTTTATGGCATAACTAAAAACTTGAGTAAGAAATGCATAGTTTTAAATCATCACCCTTTTCATCTAAGCTTAATTTATATAACAACAACAACAATCTGATATCATAAGAGTAAATTAATGCATATTATTAAAAAAAATGACGAACCATTTTAGATTTAAATTATATTTTAATATTTGGAACCTTTCTCTTTGCACTGTAATTTATAATGACTTGACCAAAAGTATGCTTATCTTTGATGGTCTAGAATGGAATTATTGTCACAATAAAACAATTGTGAAAGTTGCGATGATGTTACTTGTGAATGAGAAAACTTAAGTGAACCACATGGTCGTGGGGAATTGTTGGGATAATTACAATAAAAAGAGTACTATTGTGGATTATTATTAGACGATAGAGTTGGAAGATGGAATGAAAGATCTTATGTAGGAGGAAGGCCACATCTAGGATAAAAAGGTTATAGGGATGGAAATAGGCATGGTAGACCAGGATACTTATAGTTTATTGAAATATAAGAACGAAATGTCTAGCTTCCGTCAGTAAATAGCTGAAAACAAATGAACAAATTATAGAGAAATATTTTGCACGAAATTTCTTTCTATGAAAAACTATAAACAGATTCAGAGTTATGCAATATATTAATTTAAGTATAAAATATAAATGTAGGCACAAGATATTTTATAGGGGATAGCATTCAGGAATTTCATCCTCGTTGATGATACCAAGAGAGCAAAAATCAAGGAAAGGTTGGTGGCAAGGGTTGGTCGGACTTAGATTGGTGAGAACAGGGCAGAGTAGGAAGAGATGAGGCTGGCAATTATGGAAAGAAATGCATGTTTTCTTATGATGATGAATGTCTTAGGTGTGATGGCAATGATGATGATGGATGTTGATGTTGATAATGGACTTCTCAGATAGGACATGATGAGAGGACTGTCAAGAGGGTGATTGGTAGAAAAGTGAAGGTAGCACAACTGAGCATGAGATGTCATGCCGATCCCTAGCAGTAGGAGACAAATGAGTATTCTATCACTTCTTTTAGTTAATTGATTGCTAAATTTGAGTTTGGCCGCCCTATTTTAAGTTTTGATATGTTTGGGCAACATAGCATTATTTTTGTTTGAAAATGATCCTCAGTTTCTTGCTTATGGTTTGACGTGGAAGTTATGTGCGGTTGTTGAAATCTAACAAGATAAACAATTGATATATCAGTTCATAGCTACCTATTAATTTTCGAAAAGAAAACACTTTTTGAAGCTATCAGCTCCATTCTTTATGAGAAGAAATTAAAGAATTTTTAATAAAAAGTAGCTCTTCATATTTAGTAAAAATTGAGTTTTATAGATATCTGATGTGTTTCTTTTATCAGCGTCTTATGCTTCTCCTTTGCTCCAACTAGCTATTATTTATTGCGTGATAATAAGCACAATGGCTCCAATTCTAGGTTCTGTCTTGCCTACGTTTTATCATCAGAAAAGTTTCAAAAGAGAAGCTTGCTGTAGAGGAGTTACAGAGACTCTTTCCAGTTGACCTCTCAACTGATATTCAGAAAACTCTTGTTACATTATTGCAGAAATATCAAAGCCAATGGGAGAAGGAAGTTGCAAGTGAGCAGGTATTAAAATTCTTTCAGAATTCTATGTTAGCCATAAATCAGATTTTTTTCAGATAATCATCCTTCTAATTTGTAGGGCATGTAAAACACCTTTGTAAGAAAGTTACGAGCATTCTTGCACCAAACATTTTGGTTGTCAGGTTCTTGTTTTATTGGTCAGCACATCACTTGATGTTTGTTTCTTAAAGAGAAGAGAAAAAAATGCTGAAATCCATAATACTATACAATTTTAAAAACCACATGCCATAAATTCCATGTCAAGGCATGCATATTCAGCCGTTATTGTAAAAGCCCATGGAAGCAAACCAGTTATTCATGTTGTGGAAGAGAAGCTTGATATGCGAGATAATACAAAGAAATGCTATTAGATAGTGTGGAGAGTTATAGTAGCAACTCAAGTTTCATTTGGGAATGTGATGGGGACATCAGATTTCGACACGTGTACCATCGCCGGAGACGCCGATCGACGGCCATGATTCAAAGTCTTTATTTTTGATGTTTTATTTTATTCATGTCATTTATATTTCATGTTTTTTCCCTTTGTACCCCTATGAGGGAATTAGTGCTTGTTGTAGCCCAAGGACAATGTCGTCTTTATGTTTTTTATTTCCGGATAGCCTATATAAAGGCTTTGTCATTGTATTTTATGGATTATTGATTGAATGAAAATTTTTTCTACCATTTATTCTCTTTGTGAGTTCAAGAAGATCTCTTGGTGAGTTCTTCACTTGAGATCTCTTTGTGAGTTCTCTTAGTGTTTACATCCGTAGACCTCCTCATCCACAAAGACCGTCATCCATACCAACGAGTTGGAAGAAGCCGGCCCCCTCCACGCTTGTCGCCTCCTTGGGATCCCTACCCGCCGGCCACCCTAATCTCACCGGCCGGCCACCCTAACCTCACCGGCCGGCCACCTTGCCGCCGGCCTTCCTCCCTCTCCACCACCTCCCCACTTCTCCCTCCCCAACCCTTCATTGAAATTTGGATTTCAAATTTCAATTTCTTTCCAAATTTAGAAATTTCTATTTATGGAAAGTTTTTGAACGAATCCAAAATTTAAAATTAAATTGGTTTTGGATTTAATTTAAAATTTTCCTAGTCATCTTTTATTTTTGGAAACCCCTCCCCCTCTCTCCCTAATTCCCTCCCTCTCTCCCTAGTCATGCCGCCGGCCCCCCTCTCTTGATCCCTCATTGATTAAGCACTTAATTCCCTCTCTATTTAAAATCCAAATTTAGTGCAAATAAATTTCCCTCCAAATTACCTTAAAACTGAAAGTAATTTCAGTTTTAAAACCCCTATTCCCCCTTCTCCCTACCGCCGGCTCCCCCCTTGGCCTCACCCTAATTGAATTTCAATTAATGCCTTAATTGCATTTAATTGGAAATTCAAATCCCTCAAATTTTCCCTCCCAATTCCCTTAAACTGAAATTAATTTCAATTTTCAAACAAAAACCTCCCCTCTCACCCTAGCTCTACCGCCGGCCTCCCATCCCCTCTACAACCCACCGTCCCCCTCTCCCTCTCATTGGAGAGCTTCTTGCGGCGACCACCCATCTTCACCTCCATGTCGCATGGCGGATCCCGAGTTAGAATGGGGGCTTGTGTTCGATGCCCAAGGTAATCTCGACATCCTCCAATCGCCGTTCTTCGACGCGGGATTTGAATCCGATGAAGACACCGTGGGAGATTACTTGGATCGGATCCTCCCATCCCTCATCCAAGTCATTGATAGATAACGTCCGGACTATGAGTGGACCATCGACGGCCGACCTTCCGCGCCACCTCCACATCCTACGCCTTAGGTCACTTGCCACCTTAGAAAACATTGCTGTCCATGACTTTTCCTGCACTGTTTAGTGACTTTTAGGTGCTCTTAAACCCTTGTTATGTTGCTGTCCACACTCTACAACCATCCTTAAACACTTAGCCAACTTACGCCATTGTGTTAGGTTGTTGTCCTTAGTATTCCAGCAGCATATAGAAGCCTTAGGAGCCTCCTACCATAGAATCTAGGTGCTGTCTTCCACCCCGACACTTTCCCTTTCAAACCCTAACCTTCACCCATGGATCCGGAACACCTCCAGGCGACCCTAGACCTCATTCTGGGCCAATTGGGAACTGTTACGTAGCAAATTTGTAACACTCAGACGGACTTAGCAGATTTTAGGAGATTAACCAGTGATCGTTTAGATGACATAGAGCATATTGGGAATCCCGTGATCTATACACCTTCACGACCTCACTCACCCTATGGCGAGGATAACAGAGCAGATCATGGCCACCCTAGAGACCAGTACCGCCATAACTTGAGGCCCCATCAAGACACCGTAGGAGACGAGAACCCTTGGAGAGACAACGATGCCCAGTTGTTGAAAAATATTAGGATTGATGCCCCAACGTATGATGGAACCCTTGACCCCCAAGTTTTCTTGGATTGGCTTAAATCCTTGGATAGTTATTTCAAGTGGTATAACATCTCGGAGGCTAGGAAGGTTAGATTTGCAGAGATGAAACTCACGGGTCGAGCCAACTTATATTGGACCAATTTAGAGAATATGCGCGAGGCTCGAGGCGAACATCCTATTACTGATTGGAGAACGATGAAGCAAGAACTTAAGAGAAAATACCTCGCTCCTTCAACTACCCTAAGCTCCTTGATAAATGGAATAGACTGACCCAGGGGAGCAAGCTCGTCAGAGACTGTTAGGAAAGTTGTTATTTGCATATTTTACATTCTTGCAACTTGTATTATTTTGATGATTCCAAATATTATTGTTTTATGTGTAGTTATCTCCTAACACTTTTTGGAAGATTTGTTTTTGCTCTTGTGTGTACTAATATTTCAGGAAAATCAAACTCCAGACTACGAAGACTTCAAATCAAATTCAGCATGAGATACTTTGTGAAATTGAAGCTTGTACTTTTTATTTGAATTAAATTTGAGAGGGAGTGATTGTTATTGAGTGAATAAATTTACACAAACTTAAAGGAGATCTTGAAAAAGTTTTTATACTGATCGTACGGGACGAACATTGTTCGTACGGGACGATCAGATCAGTTATCTCCTTGTAAGAGCAATGGAACGGACAAGAACTGAACTGGAAATATTTTCTAAGTCCTATTCGTCCAGGACGAAATTTATTATCGTACCAGGCGATGGGTTCTCTGTAAAATTTTCGTCCAGACGAAGTCCAGTTCGTCCAGGACGATGGGAACCGACTATGGCAGTTTCTGGCAGTTTCCGGAACCGACTTTTGATATAACTGTTCGTTCAGACGAAATATTTTCGTCCCGGGACGAACCAATTTCGTCCAGGACGAAATTGGTTCGTACAGATGAACAAAATTTCGTACGGGACGATCCAGTGCGCAGAAAAACTTGTTTTGGGCAGTTTTTTGGACGGTTTTTTTTCTGCTTTCTATATAAGGAGTCCTAGAAACTATTACAAATGCCTTTGGAGTTGTTTTCTCTTGAGAGGGATCATTGAGAGGGAGAAGATCCTTGGAGGGGATTTCAAGGGAGTGTGGAGGGGATATTCACACGGTTGCTCCGGCGAAGGCTCTCAAGTGAAGTTCAACAACATCGGTCCGGTTCTCTGCCGACACTTGGAGAAGTGTAAAAGGACGACAAAGTGTATCTTTGACAGTAATTGTGTCTTCGTTCTTGTGGAGAAAACTTGAAGAGAGAACTTGAAAGGGAGAGAGGAAAGGGTGGAGTTTGAGAGGGAGAAGATCCTTGAAGGGGATTTCAAGGGAGTGTGAAGGGGATATTCACACAGTTGCTCCGGCGAACTTGCACCTCATTACCATCGGATTCAAGGGTCGTCTTGAGGGAAGTTTTGGCAAGAAGAAGATCTCTTTGATGTTAAAGAACCCGGCTACTCCGCCGCACCGGGGAAGGTGAAAGTGTTTTTGTACAGGCTTCTCCGCCTTGCTGTGGGAGCAAAAGGAGAGTCACTTTGTGGTATTAGTGCAATACTCAGAGGGTGCCTCTGGGGAGTGGATGTAGGTCAAGGTTTGACCGAACCACTATAAATCTGGTGTGTTCTTTCTTATTTTTTATTCCGCATTTAATTTTATTGCAAGTTGTTTACTCTGGTTGAAAAGTTTATTTTTATACTTTAATTTTAACTTGCATCAATAATTCAAAAGGTTTTCTAAAATTCCAAGAGTTGAAGTTACATTTTTTAATTGCCAATTCACCCCCCCTCTTGGTTAGCCTTGGGACATTCACTTAGGCTTAACAACCTAATTACTAGACCCAACAGAGACTACATCTCGGCCTTCGACAATTTCCTGATTCATTGCAATGCCGAGGAGTCGACTACCCCAACTCAAATCCTATCCATGTTTAGAGCTGGCCTTAGGGAAGATCTGCGAACTGAACTTTTTGCTAGAGGAGTATACTCGTTAGAGGCAGCCTGCAGCCTAGTTCTTGACCTTGAAGATTCTAAAACCCATTCCCAAACAAGACACTTTGACTCCCGCTCAACCTCTTATTGGACCTTGTCTGGACAACCCCAAAACTGACCCTCGGGTTCTACAGCAAGCCGACCCACCGCTAGTTCGGCCCCACCTCGCACCGACCTTAAAGGTAAGGCCCCCGAAAGAGACACTTCCAAGCCCACTTCAGGAACCAAGTGTTATAGGTGTCATGGGTATGGACACATTGCTTCGCAATGTTCTAGTCCCTACAAGGTCACCATAATTGAAGAAGTGGACGAACCTGAAACGGATTTGACTCACCATGTTGACGAGGAAGAAGACTCTTTCACTGAGGAAGAACTCGTTGCCCTTCAAGTTGTTAGATGCGCGTTGTCCCAACCTAAGCTAAGTGATGATTGGCGTAGAACCTCCATTTTTCATACTTTTATTAAGATTGGAGAAAAGAACTGCAAGGTTATTGTCGATAGTGGAAGTTGTATCAATGCAGTCTCTTCGGCTATGGTTTCCAAGCTCAACCTTAAGATGACCCCTCACCCAAATCCGTATAAGGTTTCTTGGATCAACTCGACTATCATAGAAATTAAGGATCGGAGCCTCATTCCTATAGAGTTTGTAGGATATCAAGAGAAGATTTGGTGTTATGTTTTGACCATGGACGTAGGTCAAATTATCCTTGGTCGCCCTTGGTTATTTGACAATGACGTTCATATTTATGGGAGGACGTACACCTGCGTGTTCGAACATAACGGGAAGAAAATTAAGTTAATACCCTCTCAACCAAAACCCCCCAAGATGGAAGCCAAGCCTACCTCGGCCAAACAAAGCAAATGACTACACCTCCTGACTGCAAAGGAGGTGGAAGATGAGATCAACCAAGGAACCACCTTGTACGCTCTAGTGGCTAGGGAAACCCATGAAGAAATAGGTGAACCCATTCCCGAGAAGGTCCGCCCACTCCTTAGAACCTTTTCTTATGTTTTCCCTGATGATTTACCCAACCAACTGCCACCACTTCGGGACATACAACACGCAATAGACTTGGTACCGGGGGCATCACTACCCAACCTTCCTCACTACCGTATGAACCCAACTGAACATTCTGAACTGAAGAAACAAGTGGATGAACTCCTACAACGAGGATTCATAAAGGAAAGCCTGAGCCCGTGTGCTGTTCCTGCACTTCTAACTCCAAAGAAGGACGACTCATGGCGGATGTGTGTTGATAGCCGCGCTATCAACAAGATTACTATCAAGTATAGGTTCCCCATTCCCCGGCTAGATGACATGTTGGATATGATGACCGGAGCAACTCTCTTTTCTAAGATCGATCTTAAGAGTGGGTACCATCAGATTAGAATCCGTCCAGGAGATGAAAGGAAAACGGCGTTCAAAACTAAAGATGGACTTTATGAATGGACTGTTATGCCGTTTGGTCTGAGCAACGCCCCGAGTACCTTTATGAGGGTCATGACCCAAGTTCTCAAACCCTTCCTAGGAAAATTTGTAGTAGTTTACTTTGATGACATCTTAATTTACAGTACGTCGGTGGATCAACATCTCAATCATATAACACAAGTTTGTGAAGTTTTGAGAAAAGAACAATTGTTCGCTAACCCTGCCAAATGTAAATTCCTCACCGATAGTGTGACCTTTCTTGGATTCATCATTTCAACTCAAGGAATATCTGCTGACCCAGAAAAAGTGCGAGCTATAAATGAATGGTCAGAACCTAAGAATATTCGGGATGTTAGAAGTTTTTATGGATTGACTACTTTTTATCGGAGGTTTACTCGAAATTTCAGCACCATCGTGGCTCCTATAACAGACTGTCTTAAGAAAGGGGAATTCCATTGGACGACAGCCGCCACCAAAGCGTTTGAGGATATTAAGAAGAAAATGGTTGAAGCTCCTGTTATGCGTCTCCCAAATTTTTTCTAAAATTTTTGAGGTAACCTGTGACGCATCAGGAATTGGAATAGGAGTCTTGTCACAAGAAGGACATCCTGTGGCATACTTTAGCGAGAAATTAAATGACATTCGTCAAAGATACTCTACCTACGATAAGGAGTTTTATGCAATCATTCAATCCCTCAGGTATTGGAGACACTACTTGCTTCCCCAGGAATTTGTAATATTTTCAGATCATGAAGCTTTGCGATACATTAACTCCCAGAAGAAGTTAAATGCCCGTCATGGTCGTTGGGTCGAATTCCTCCAAGAATATTCTTACACTATTAGGCATAAGGTCGGAACTGAGAATAAAGCAGCTGATGCTTTGAGTCGTAGAGTAATGGTCGCTAGAGAGATGAGAGCGGAGATTGTTGGATTCGAACGCACCAAGGATGACTACAAAGAATGCTCTGATTTCAAAGAGACATATTTTGTACTGACGACTGGAGATAAACAAGTTGTGGATGATTTCTTGTTGGAAAACGAATACTTATTTAAGTCTCAGAAGTTGTGTATTCCCAACACATCTCTCTGTGAATTTCTTGTGTGGGAACTTACACGCGGGAGGCTTAGCTGGACATTTTGGGCAGGCCAAGACCATTGCAGCGGTTGAGTATAGATTTTTTTGGCCCAGCTTTAAGCGAGACGTTAGTAGACTGATCAAACGTTGCCATACCTGCCAACTAGCTAAACAGAGAAAGCAGAACATTGGCCTCTACACCCCACTTCCCGTCCCAAACTGCCCTTGGCAAGACGTTAGTATGGACTTTGTTCTAGGGCTACCCAAAACCGCTAGGAAGCACGATTCTATCTGTGTTGTAGTAAATCGCTTCTCTAAGATGGCCCACTTCCTCCCATGTGCTAAAACGTTCGATGCCTCTAGGATTGCCAAACTGTACTTTGATGAGATTGTCCGACTCCATGGACTCCCAAAAACAATTGTGTCGGATCGAGACGTGAAATTTACGAGCTATTTCTGGAAAACTTTATGGATTAAGATGGGTACTAAGCTGCAGTTCTCCACCGCCTTTCACCCACAAGCGGATGGCCAAACAGAAGTTGTTAATAGGAGCCTTGGGAACCTTTTTAGGACCTTAGTAGGTGAGAACATTAGAGATTGGGATTCCAAACTATCCATTGCTGAATTTGCCTACAATAATTCTGTCAATCGGACCACCAGTATGAGCCCAGCTGAGATTGTTTATGGATACCAACCTAGGCAACCAATAGATTTACTCTCCATGAGTCCTAAGCTTAGAGTGTCAGAGTCCGCATTCGCATTTGCATCGCATATCCAAGAATTGCATCAAGAAATTAATAAAATAATTGTACAAAGTAATGAAAAATACAAACTTAATGCTGATCTTAAGCGACGCTTCAAGGAGTTCGAAGTTGGAGACTATGTCATGGTTCATATTCGTCCGGAGCGGTTCTTACCAGGGGCCGTTAAGAAACTACATGCTAAAAGTGCAGGTCCCTTTAAAATAACATCAAAAATAAACAGTAATGCCTATGTTTTGGACATTCCTGAAGGTTTCAACATGAATCCCACGTTTAACATTGAGGATCTAGTAGCCTTTGATGGCCTTGATTTTAACCCTGAAAATCCTCTAAACCTTGAGCCTTGTGAGTCCATACCTAGTGAGATCCCAAGCCTACCTCCACTTCTCAAAATTCCCACACTACCTAATACGGAGAAGATTGAAACCCATTACCACCAGGGACGGCGGGCGCCAAAGATACTTAGTTCGTTGGAGAGGGAAGCCGGAGACGGAGGATACGTGGCTGGAGTGTGAGGAGATACAGAGACTGGACCCCGACCTTTTGGAGCTGTACGAGAGTTCTCAGGACCCTTGTTCGACAGGGTCGAGCTTCCTCCCACCCAGGGAGAATGATGGGGACATCAGATTTCGACACGTGTACCATCGCCGGAGACGCCGATCGACGACCATGATTCAGAGTCTTTATTTTTGATGTTTTATTTTATTCATGTCATTTATATTTCATGTTTTTTCCTTTTGTACCCCTATGAGGGAATTAGTGCTTGTTGTAGCCCAAGGGTAATGTCGTCTTTATGTTTTTTATTTCCGGATAGCCTATATAAAGGCTTTGTCATTGTATTTTATGGATTATTGATTGAATGAAAATTTTTTCTACCATTTGTTCTCTTTGTGAGTTCAAGAAGATCTCTTGGTGAGTTCTTCACTTGAGATCTCTTTGTTAGTTCTCTTAGTGTTTACATCCGTAGACCTCCTCCTCATCCACAAAGACCGTCATCCATACCAACGAGTTGGAAGAAGCCGGCCCCCTCCACGTTTGTCGCCTCCTTGGGATCCCTACCCGCCAGCCACCCTAACCTCACCGGCCGGCCACCTTGCCGCCGGCCTTCCTCCCTCTCCACCACCTCCCCACTTCTCCCTCCCCAACCCTTCATTGAAATTTGGATTTCAAATTTCAATTTCTTTCCAAATTTAGAAATTTCTATTTATGGAAAGTTTTTGATTGAATCCAAAATTTAAAATTAAATTGGTTTTGGATTTAATTTAAAATTTTCCTAGTCATCTTTTATTTTTGGAATCCCCTCCTCCTCTCTCCCTAATTCCCTCCCTCTCTCCCTAGTCATGCCGCCGACCCCCCCTCTCTTGATCCCTCATTGATTAAGCACTTAATTCCCTCTCTATTTAAAATCCAAATTTAATGCAAATAAATTTCCCTCCAAATTACCTTAAAACTGAAAGTAATTTCAGTTTTAAAACCCCTATTCCCCCTTCTTCCTACCGCCGGCTCCTCCCTTGGCCTCACCCTAATTGAATTTCAATTAATGCCTTAATTGCATTTAATTGGAAATTCAAATATCTCAAAATTTCCCTCCCAATTCCCTTAAACTGAAATTAATTTCAGTTTTCAAACAAAAACCTCCCCTCTCACCCTAGCTCTACCGCCGGCCTCCCATCCCCTCTACAACCCGCCGTCCCCCTCTCCCTCTCATTGGAGAGCTTCTTGCGGCGACCACCCATCTTCACCTCCATGTCGCATGGCGGATCCCGAGTTAGAATGGGGGCTTGTGTTCGATGCCCAAGGTAATCTCGACGTCCTCCAATCGCCGTTCTTCGACACGGGATTTGAATCCGACGAACACACCGTGGGAGATTACTTGGATCGGATCCTCCCGTCCCTCATCCAAGTCATTGATAGACAAAGTCTGGACTACGAGTGGACCATCGACGGCCGACCTTCCGCGCCACCTCCACATCCTACGCCTTCCTCTCTTTCGCTACGGATCTCTGACGCCGTCTATCTCGGAGTGGTTTCATCTCTTGTGTGGTTCTTCTTCTTCCGACAACCCTAGAAGTAGACAAATGAGCGTAGCCTCAAGGTGAGACAATCGCTTTGTTAACCGCCGGATTCTAGTTGGCTTTTCATTTACTTTACTATTTATCGTTGTCGTTATTTTATAGATCTTGCTAATGTAGTGGTAGTAACTTGTCTAGACTTGGTTAAAATTCTAAGATCTCTTTTGAAATTTCACTTAAGAAAAGCATCGAGATTGAACTTTCATTATTTTAACAACTTTTATTAAATTTTCTGAAACTCAATTCCTGGTTCCACATCATCTTGGTATCAGAGCATGGCTAGCATGCTTTGCTTGTGCTAGGTGCATCCTAGGAGTCTAGTTTATCTTGCCATTAGTCGTTTGCATGCATAACACCATTTAGGTAGCTAATTTTGTTGATTTACTTTGCTGTCCAGTAATTTCCTGCATGTTATTATCATTGCAAACAAGCATCTTTACTTTAGTGTTGTCCTTGTCACTTGCCACCCACCCAATCACCTAGGTCACTTGCCAGCTTAGAAAACATTGTTGTCCAGGACTTTTCCTGCACTGTTTAGTGACTTTTAGGTGCCCTTAAACCCTTGTTATGTTGCTGTCCACACTCTACAACCATCCTTAAACACTTATACAACTTACACCATTGTGTTAGGTTGCTGTCCTTAGTATTCCAGCAGCATATAGAAGCCTTAGGAGCCTCCTACCATAGCATCTAGGTGCTGTCCTCCACCCCGACACTTTCCCTTTCAAACCCTAACCTTCACCCATGGATCCGGAACACCTCCAGGCGACCCTAGACCTCATTCTGGGCCAATTGGGAACTGTTACGCAGCAAATTCGTAACACTCAGACGGACTTAGCAGATTTTAGGAGATTAATCAGTGATCGTTTAGATGACATAGAGCGTATTGGGAATCCCGCGATCTATACACCTTCACGACCTCACTCACCCTACCCTATGGCGAGGATAACAGAGCAGATCATGGACACCCTAGAGACCAGTACCGCCATAACTTGAGGCCCCATCAAGACCCCGTAGGAGACGAGAACCCTTGGAGAGACAACGATGCCCAGTTGTTGAAAAATATTAGGATTGATGCCCCAACGTATGATGGAACCCTTGACCCCCAAGTTTTCCTGGATTGGCTTAAATCCCTGGATAGTTATTTCAAGTGGTATAACATCTCGGAGGCTAGGAAGGTTAGATTTGCAGAGATGAAACTCACGGGTCGAGCCAACTTATATTGGACCAATTTAGAGAATATGCGCGAGGCTCGAGGCGAACATCCTATTACTGATTGGAGAACGATGAAGCAAGAACTTAAGAGAAAATACCTCCCTCCTTCATACTACCCTAAGCTCCTTGATAAATGGAATAGACTGACCCAGGGGAGCAAGCCCGTCAGAGACTACATCTCGGCCTTCGACGATTTCCTGATTTGTTGCAATGGCGAGGAGTCGGCTACCCCAACTCAAATCCTGCCCATGTTTAGAGCTGGCCTTAAGGAAGATCTGTGAACTGAACTTTTTGCTAGAGGAGTAGTCTCGTTAGAGGCAGCCTGCAGCCTAGTTCTCGACCTTGAAGATTCTAAAACCCATTCCCAAACGAGACACTTTGACTCCCGCTCAACCTCTTATAGGACCTCGTCTGGACAACCCCAAAACCGACCCTCGGGTTCTACAACAAGCCGACTCACCGCTAGTTCGGCCCCACCTCGCACCGACCTTAAAGGTAAGGCCCCCGAAAGAGACACTTCCAAGCCCACTTCAGGAACCAAGTGTTATAGGTGTCATGGGTATGGACACATTCACAATGTTCTAGTCCCTACAAGGTCACCATAATTGAAGAAGTGGACGAAGAGGAGGACGAACCTAAAACGGATTTGACTCACCATGTTGACGAGGAAGAAGACTCTTTCACTGAGGAAGAACCCGTTACCCTTCAAGTTGTTAGATGGGCGTTGTCCCAACCTAAGCTAAGTGATGATTGACGTAGAACCTCCATTTTTCATACTTTTATTAAGATTGGAGAAAAGAACTGCAAGGTTATTGTTCAGGTTGTAATTTTCCATTATCTCTATCCATTCAATGAATTGTTCAGGTTGTAATTTTCCTTCAAAATTATGAACATCGATTTTTATTCCGTAATCCCAATTTCTTTGTTGCCTATTTTGATTTCTAAGTTCTTCCTCCTCACTTTCAGAAGATTGAACAATAGGATTAACATTAGCTTGATTGACATTTAGATTAGCAATTGCTTCAGCTACTGTGTTGATTTGTTGTTGCAAATTATTCAATTGTTGCATCATTTATTGCCAATCCCCTTGATCATTAGCCATTTGTTAAACACAAGAGAGAAAAACCCCTACTAACAAAAAAAAAGCGAACTTGCTCTGATACCAAGTTGATAAAAGCAAGTGTAAGAAAACTGAAACAAAGAGAACAATGGATAGAACTCAAACCAGACTCTATTCAAATAGTAGCAATCATCTATGATATTCAAAATCCGATAAAGAAAACACGAAGAGACTTTAAAGAAACAAAGAAAATAAAAACAACGCTATCCTCAGACAACCGTCAGAGCGGGTTCCTCACATGCATCGAAGTGTAGGTTAAATAAGATAAGTGCATAGGGCTAGCAAACCGATGGTCCACCACTGCAAGATCGTCCAATTATTCCAACAAATGCTTCCAAGTCAACCAACAAACATTGTCAAAGCTCGAGAAGAAGGATACAGATGGAGTGATACTTGCGGAGATACGAAAGAGGTTAGAAGCCAAGACGAAGGGTGGAAAGAGCTCACAAGATTTTCTGAGAGGGTGGAGAAGAAGAATGGAACAAGCTCGCAAGCTTTTCCAATAACCCGCAGGTCAATAGCAAATTTGCTCACATTAATCAACTACTCTTCTTCACAAAAACATCTCATATTTATAGGCAAGATAGGAGAATACTAACAGCCATTTTTAATGAATTTCCACAAAAACCCAAGCATCATAAGTCATGAATTTCCCCTTTGCTTTTCACGAAAAACAGCTCAGCTCAGGAATCGAAGGAGCAACCACGGGAACCAAAGGGACCACACGGAACCGAAGCACCAAAAGCCACGGTAAGACCCCCCAGCTCGGAAAACCAGCAGCCACCGTGGGAACCAAGGAGCCTAGGCACGGTATTCATCCAGCACAGAAAAACACAGCCACAGATTCCCAAGAGACAAGAAGAAAGGGGAAAGAGAAGGGACAAGTCCACTCCGAAAATTGAATCCAACTTATGAGCTTATTTTTAGAACATTAATGAGCTACTAAACTTCAGCTCAAGCAACTAAGAGAATGAGCTCAACACCAACCTTCTCCATATATCACCATAGGCCCCAAAACCGTGGACCATAAGCCAACCCGTGAACCAGCAGCAGCCAAGGACCAATCGAGCCAGCAAACCAAAGGTCTACCAAGTCCCATGTATAAACTACCATGTTCATTGGATGCTTTCCCATCATTGGATAGCTAAAAAAAGAAAAGAACATAAAACATACTAATGTTCAATAAAAAAATAAAATACCGAAATATTTGATAGCATCAGCTGGTTTGCTTTGTAAAAATCTGGCATGATACAAATTTGATTTCTGAAAGAATGCACCAAGAGTGACCTTGTATTGTATGTGTGCCTCTTTTATAACTTCATGATTATAGACAATGCACCTTGAGAGCAACTCATAAATCTCTATGAAATTAGCACTTATTTTATTTCCTAAAGCATAAAATAGCTGCAACACGACATTACTAAAAAAGCCTTAATTTTATGCTCATATTTTCAACCTTTTTTGTGCTTTGAAAGCATATAAACCTCAACTTCTTCTCGGCCAACCTTGTTCAAAATCATCTGTGGGCTCTAAAATTTGAGCTTTTGGGGCCCTGGTGATGTGTCTTGGAAGTTAAAATAGTAAAGAAAAGAGAAGAAAAGCATAATAACACAAAAATAATTGTTGTTTCTAATTTATTCTTCAAAAACAATGCAAGATACAGGTGATCTATTATTCGAGAGGTAGATTGGTTTTCCCACAAACCCTAGACATTACTAGAAAACTCACAAAAAAAACTAGAGCAGAAAATAAATTTGCATGATGCCAAAATAACCATATAGTTAGTCATAAATAAGCTCTCATATTATCCTCCTAAATCAGTCCCATTTTCTTTAATTAATTCCTTTCATGGGCCCCACAGGAGGGGGTGGGGTGATTCGTAGCATTAATTTCTTATTGCTAGTTATCAGTTGTTGAGACACTATTGAGCATATGGCAAATCCTCCATTGTTGCTAGTAGGTGTTCTCATTCATCGTATGTTGCACTGTGTATGTATGCAAAAAACTCTATTGTTTGTAGGAAAACTAACACATTCATTTGTGTGTTGATATAGACTGTTGGTGAGCTGCATTCATTCATATATTAACTTATATTTGTTTGAAGAGGATCCCTCATCCTTGCAATATTTTTGTTGTTGTGCCTTACGGGTAGTTTAACATATTCGTTTATACGTTAATATCGACTGCAGGGTGAGCCGCATTCACCGCAATATTGCAATGGTGGATTTGCTCGTGTACCATGCTAATGCTTGCATTTCAACTGAATGTCGATATTGACTGCCAGTGAGTTGTGTTCATTGTATTCGTCCTTTCATCAGTGTTTGCAAGGAGTCTTTCACATTCATCGTACATTGATCTTCATCGCTTGTAAGGGTACGGTGTACTTGTTTGCAAGTTAAGATTGACTGTATAGAGGTTATTGTAGTTGTATATTTCCCACTCATGTTTGTAGGGAATCCGTCACATTTACAACTCATCCAATGTTGTTGTTCGCTGGTGAATTGGTGTGTTCACTTACAAGTTGATCGACATTGATAGCAAGATTTAATATACTTGATTGTATATTAATATTGACTACAGGGTGCTGTATTTGTCATGCATCTTCCACGTTCCATTCATGAATACATCATAACATATGTTGCACTCATCTAGCCTCCTATTTGTGTGTTCATTACAAATCCCTCCTCCACAAATGAGTCATTGTATTTGTGCAAGCATTATGTTCATGTTCACAATCATATGTGGGTCATTGTTCTTTGCATACAAAAGTCTTCTATTTACTCGATGATGTTTGCATTTGAGTTGATATGATAACCTTTTGATATTGATTGAAAATCGTGTTGTTGATTACAAGCATGTCATTATACCTTGATGAGCGGGGTCGGCTGTGGCGGTGTCGAGACAACGACGAGTATTTGTACACTAAAATTGAGGGACAAGAGATTTTTTTTATTAAATTTTCTTCTTCTTTATAATAATAATAATATGGTAGGCTTAGTGGCTAGTGTAGTTATGGAAGTGGTTGGATCGGGTAAGTGGTTTGGTTGAGTTGAGTGAAGTATTGGATGAATAGAAGAAATAGGAACAATGAGAGGGGGGCTTGGGTATGAGAGGAGCTCGATTAGTTTGCTATAGGTAGAACAATGACGGATGTGTGAGTGGAAGCAAGCAAGAGGCCCGCGATTGAGAGCTCGACTTGATTGGAATGCTCAAGTTGAAGGTCGGGGTCTAAGGTTCGATGAAGGAGATCGAAGCTAGGTCGGCATGTAGAGTTGGGATTATGAAATATTCGAATAGCTAGGGGAAATCGATTGCTGGAAGTCGGGTTTGGGCTGGACGAAACTAGGGCTGTAAGTGAACCAAACATTCGACGAACTACTCTTTGCTCGATTTGATTAAAGCTTGTTTGTGATCGTTTAACTAACTAAACAAACAAACTTGAACAACATTTTTAATACTCGATACTTAAATAAACAAACTTGAACACTAATGTGTTTGATTCATTTATGTTCACGATCTACATCATTTGAAGCTCGCGAACAAGCTTAATATTAAGCTCGATAAGAAGCTTGATAAAAGTTTGATTTGTGTTCGATTTAGAAGCTCGATAAAAATATTCATATAGATTAATCATGTTTTCATTTTAAATAGACAACTGCTTTTATTATAAATTTAATTTCATTTTATTTTATACCTTCAATAGTATGAATTTGTTCATGAACAAGAGACATTTCACATTTGTCAATGTTTGCTAGATTGTTTGTGTAAGATGTTCATGAACAAATATAAGATGAATTATATAGCGTTTGTTTGTGAACGAGCTCATTTGGTAGCTCGAAAATACTAGTTATGTATATATTCATAATCTTGCTCATTTGATAGCTTAAGAATACTCATTAGAATTGTTCATGAATGTGCTTGTTTGATAGTGTAAAAAAATTCGCTAAATATATTCACGAACATAGCTCGTTAGGGCTTGTTTGTTTAAAACTTGAAAATCACTAAATGAATCGAACATGAACACCATTAATTTAAACGAATCAAACATGAACACAAACAATAAAGCTCGAATCAAACACGAACCAAACTTGAACAAGCTAATAATAAATGAACTCAAACATGAACACTGACATATTCGGCTCGGTTCATTTGCAGCCCTAGTCGAAACAAAGGAGGTGAGATAGGTTTGATTTGGAGATTTGGAGGAAGATCGACTGGACCGGCAGGTTGTGAGGAATGGATCGGGCTTGTCTTTGGTGGATTGAGGAAGAAGATCGATTGGAGTAGTCTTCGGCCTAGGCTCACATGAGGAGTCGGATGCTTGCATAAGTCAAACAATTGGGTGTGAGTTGCGATTTCGTGGAAGGATCGGACTGGGGCTACGGGTTCTCGTGTGTAGTAGCTTGTGAGTTGGAAGAAGCGGAGAAACGAATGAAGCTTCGTTCTCCTTTTACTGATGAGGCTATGTACGCGAGAAATAAGGAGGGTTACGTATGCGAGAGGATGGGTGATTGACTTCGGCGTCGTTTCCAGACTGCAGGACATGATACTATAGTAGGCTACAGGATTTCCGCAGGAATTTCAACAGAGCTTAGGTATTTTTTTTTTATGATGATTTTTTTTTTTAATTCTAGTAGAGATCAATAAGATAACATTATTCTATCGTCTAGGGTCGTCATGGCCCCTAGTTTGCTTAGTTGGAGGAGCTAGTTGACCCAACCTGATCAAAAGATCCTTGTCGGCATCCATGGGTTGCTTTATACAAGGGTATGTTGTAGACTTGTGATGAATGTTTGACTAAGAGACTAATTCAAGTCGACCTTCACTAATATAAGGCTTTGTGTCATATCGATCATACTTTATAATTCATTACTCAATAGTAACTATCCATTGGGGAACATACGGGCTTTTAGCCATGACCGTAAGATTGTGGAGTCATTCGACCAAGCCATCGGGTCAGAGGGTCGCGGTCATTATTGTTTACCATGTGGAGTCGTTCTGGCTAAGCCATGAGTTCTTTGTGGAGCCGTCTACCAAGTTACCAATTGGAGGATCAATCATAATCGATTATTGCATAGACCCATATGGCTAAACTATGGATTCTGTGGAGCCATCTGGCCAAGTCACCAGTTAGAAAACAAATGCTACATCCTTACTAACAAGATATTATTTGAAAATAAATTTTAGTTATATTCTTGATTTGGACATTCACTTTTTGTGAGCTGGAGTTATGTTTGAGTTCATCACCCTCGCTAAACGGTTATGGAGGGTAGATGAATTTTGTTTTAAGTTACATGTAATTAATTTCAATTTCAAATATTAATATTTTGATAGATGTTGGGCTTTAAAGTTTGGTAGATCTTTGTGAATTGATCTCACTGATTGAGATTTACATTAAGCATGGCTATCATCAGGGTAACGTTGGAGTTATTTGAAATTTTTTGCATTTTATTAATATTGGGAGGCATTTAAAAGGTAGAGTTTCATCCAATTGAAATTCATCTTCAACATGGCCATTATCGGGGATTTAAATTATTAGTTGTTTGAAGCTTGTCAACTTTGTTCCCCCACTAATAGAGGATCAGATTCAATTATTGACCTCATGAGTTATTATAGGAATGTTAAGAATCGAGAGCTTATGATGAGTTTGACTTTAAGAGCCTTTGAAGTCGTTATGTGAACTTTAAAATTAAATATTCCAGTGAATTTGTGATTATGCGTTCGCTTGTTAATTCAAGTTGTGTGGACTCCAATCCTTTCAAGGAGGAGGATTGGACTTGAATATTTGACCCACATAGTATTCTTGGACCTTAAAATTAGGAGTTTAATATGACGATCATATCATATTTTTCTTAAAATTAAAGTGCACACTTTTTTGATGTCCCAAATACTGCACTTGCTCACATTTTAATGCATTTGCATAACATGCTTGCATGCTTTTTAATGTAATGCACATTATTGGGCTGTTGCATGCTTCTTGAAGTAGCAACTTGCTTGTCAAGGTGGTTGCACTCTTCGTGAGATTGTTGCTTGTTTCCCAAGGCTGCTGTATGCTCCTGGAGGCATCAACACATTTCTCGATGCATCACATTTAAGTTTAAAGAATTATATTTTAATGTATGAGGGGAGATTTTAAAATATTTAAAATTTAAAATTTCAAGCAAGAATACATTATTTGAATGTATGCTATGTTTCCCTTTGAAGTTTTTTTCAAAAAATAATATCTTATGCTTACTTGTACAAGTCTTGCGGATCTGGTGGCATTTGTTGAAGGAAAATTAGATATCAGTTGTTGTATATAGGAGAGATATTACTTAGTTAATTTTGCCTCGTTCAAGTTATTATATCATTCAACATAGCTCATTAGAGATGTTTGTTCAATAGGCACTAAGAGATTTTGCTTGTGCTTGTAAGTGAGCTACAATGTTTGCTACGAATCCCTTATTGTTACCTATAGGCAAGCTGATTTATTCAATATAAGTCTCTTGTTCTCGCATGTAGGCTAGCTGTTGTGTGCACTACAAATTTTCTGCTTGTGTTCACAGGTGAATTGTAGTATGCACTTTGAATTCTCAGCTCCTCACATGTGAATTATAGTGTTCAGTAAAAATCTCCTGTTATTTCCTGTAGGCGGACTACAATATGCATAACTAGTTTCCTGTTCATGCCTGTAGGTGGACTGATATGAGCATTACAAGTTTTTTGTTATTGCATGTAGTCAGGCTACCGTATTCTTTACAAGTTTGTTAATATTGCATGTAGACTAGTCGCTGTGCATATTGAAATCCTTGTTCACCACAAGTCCCTGTTTTTTACTTATGTGCTATCTGGTGTGTGCATCACAAGTTCATATTCATTCTCACAAGTGAGCTAATACATTCGTTACAAGTTTGTTGTTTTGTTATCACCCGTGAGCAAGTTGTCATATAAATTATAGGTCCCCTATTATTGCCTTTTAAGTTTCATTATTATTTTTAATTATAATTTTTACTCAAATGTTCATTTAGGTCTGGTTCCCTGTAAGTTCATTTAAGTCTTTATTTTCATTGTATTTTTAATCGTCCAATTATTATTTAGATGAAATTTTAATAGCCTCCTAGCATCTCCCTCATGTAAGGGAAATTTTAGGGAGTTTAGGCCTTCCCACTATGCTTAAAAAAGTGTGCATGGTTGGTGTTAGGTGAGGTGACATCGTGGTCATACCCACTGCTCTTAAAAAAGCACGTATAGGCCTTCAATATCGGCACGAGCTAAAAGCAAATTTCCCCGTCACGTTGGAACTACACAAATAGGTTCTTAGATTTATAGATTTTCCCGCCACGCAAAAACTCTGTGAACGAGTACTTATTTTAGCAAATTTCTCCACCACATTTGAACAACCTTATGCAGTGGCAACGAGACAACAAAATGGTGAGGGCAATTTTCTCTCTTTCCCCCTTTTTCCTATCTATTTTCTCTCTTTCCCCCTTTTTCCTCTCTATTTTCTCTCTTTTTTAATTTTTATTTTTATTTTCTAGTAACAGTACATAATAATAGTAGAAACAAAGGAGCTCTCTGTTAGGGAGGTTTGAGAGGAGAGAGCTAAAGAGATTGGTGAGGGTTGAGGACTGTTTTGGTGGGAGATTATAGGTTGCTTGAGATCTGTAGTTGGTTTGAGGATCTGGAAGTTGCACGTGGAGAAGTTGCCTGGAGATTGGTTGAAGTGGGAAGAATAGGTGGCTGGATTCTATAGTGGTGTAGGTGAAGAAGCAGGTTGGCTGCTTTGTGCACGGAGTACGTAGGAAGAAGGGGGAGCAGGTGAGGTGTTTTGGCTAGGAGGAGCGAGGGGCTGCTGTTTTGTAAGGGCTGAGGAGATTGAAGGTTTCGCACGGGTAGGAGGTGTTGTAAGTGTTGTTAGGAGCCGTGGGGCTTCAGGTGGGTTCAGTTTTGGTGTAGGAAGGCTGGCTGGTTGCTAGCTATGTGCATGTAGGAAGTGGAGTTTGTGAGAAGATGGGGGTCGTGAGGTGGGCTGCTGTAGGTGATCAGGAGAAGAGCGGGGGAGATATGTGGCTTCGGTTTGTAGCAGTTGGGCAGTTCAATGGAGCAGGCATAAGAAAGCCGCTGGGTTTCTCGTATGAGAGGAAGAGGTGGGCTTTGAGCGGAGGTTTGTGGTCTTTGGAGCTGCATGCAAACCAGAGAGGAGCAACAAGGGGCTTGCGTTCGGCTAGGTGTGGGAGGTGGCTAAATGTTGGCTTTTGGATTGAGCTGCAGGTGGCAACAGTCTTGGATGAAGGCTGCTGTAGTTGAGGAGTTCGGCCCAATGAGAGAGACAAAGGGGATCTGTCGTGCATGGGAGAGGATGATAGTACTTGGAGATGGGGAGAGGAAGATTGTGAGTCTAGTGGGGGGCTGAAGTCGTGTGAGGAGATAGATATTAGGATAGTTCTTTTTTTTAATCATTATTCTCTCTTGTTTATGTAGGATTTTTGGCAGGAATTTAGGGAGGGATAATATATTTTGTTGGCAAGAGATAATATTATAGCATATATATATATATTCCTTTTTTTAATAAATTTAATCAGAACATGAGAAAATAGATATATTAATCAATGGCCCGGCAATCCTTGTCGCATCAAAGTACTTGCCATCGACTCAACCAACATGAGGGCTTTTCGCTTGTGCAAAAATCAGACAATGTTACAGTCTTTTCTGGGTATTTCCGACATTTCAGATGCAACGACGAAGTCCGTTTTGTGAACAGCATCGTTCGGGCAATGTCACACGTTGTCACAACCATAAACCGTTCATCTTGACTGCCTTCACTCGAATTGAACATGAGAGGTCTTTCCTTGGCTCATTTTGATGTTTCGATCACAACGACAAAGTCTGTTTTGCGATAGGACATTGTTTGGATAGTTTTGTGCAGCATCGTGGTTGCCAAAAATAGCTTTCATCGCCCAATCAAGCCGGTTTTCATACGGATGGTGCTTCTTTGGTAAGTTTGACATCCTAGAATGCCGATGCGTCCATTTTGCCGTCAGGCAACTTCAAGTGATTCTGTACACAGACCGAGGCATTATGAAAATTGGTAATCATGCATCCATGTCAGTAATTGGCTGAACCATTTATTATTATTTGCTTCATAAACTTAAACAAAATCTTTTGGGCATTGCGGTCTTGAATAATGCAATTTTCAATTTTGTTGACCTTTCTAAACGCTGACTGCTGTTATTTAAGGTATTTTTCTTTATCCTCTTTGAATGAAAAATATTTTATTTGTGGTCAACTTAGAAACGGAACATGAGAGATTAAAACTTAATGGCATAGGGCTCGTCTTTTATTATCCAAGTTTTCTGCTTCTCGGTTGATGAATATGTAACATTTGCTACATTCATCATGCTGCCTGCTCTGAACTATTATGTTTGCTGCCCCTTTCACAGCAGACAAGAATGACGTTTCCAGGTAGATTGAATGCACCACCTGCATACATACCTCTGCAAGTTTCCAATCTATCCTCATGGCCAAGAGAAGAAAACACAAGAAGTTATCCCTATGGTGTCAATAATGCGTGTACAATTCCAAGCTTTTCTGATTTAAATCTTCTACACAAATCTTCAATGGTGGCTCTTAGGGACAATGGCTCATCTGATAATCCGGTATATGTTGCAGGGTTAATATGAGATGGTGTAGTTTTTGTCAGTTAAGCATACTATGCTTCATGCGCTTATATGTCTAGATTGGTCAAATTTTCTGGATATCCTTGGTTGACTGTTTGTTTTGATTTTTCTCTTTCTCATTTAAGTAATGTTCTTTGTGGCAAAAGAGTCATTGGCTCTTCTCAGATTTGATGATTGATTTCAAATCCTTGAGGATTTTACATATATAAATATGTGCTAACATACATGCTTGTTATGAAGTTTTGAAATGTTAATTTTCACTGTAGCCTTCAAATTATACAAACCACCATTATGACTAGTTATTTGAAGATTCATAGGGAGATGCAAACTTAATGAAAGTTTTTTTCCTTTTTTACTTTTGTAAAATAGGTGTGAAAAGCTGAGGAAAGTACACACAGAGTGAAGGAAATTATTATATAATTGAGTAGCTTTATGGTGGAGATTTAGCGAACCCAAAATGCAAAATGATGATATTAAGGATAACCTTCATGAGTAGTCCTTCACCATGAACATTTTTCCCCTTTTTTGGAACTCCTCCAAGGGAGAGCACTCACACTTTCAAGTATTTCTCACTTAAAGGTGGATTTACACACAGAATATTTAAAAACTATTAAAATTTTTATTCATGCAATAATAACCACATGAGCCATTCCATGGGAATTGATTACGAGAGAGAGGAGGTCAGGGAAGGGTGGTTGGCCAAGGGTCTATATAAGAAAAATTGGAGTAATTATTGTGGGGGGTTTGAAGGGTTGCATGTAGGTTTCAAGAAGATGCTTATTTATGTATGTTTTCATGGAAGGAAGGGACCAACAACTTTTATGAGGAGAAAGGAGAAAGAGAGGAACTGTTGATTGGCTTAGAGGAGGGGTATAAGTTAGTTTAACTTTTGTGATAAATACATGAAATAAAGAATTTTACATCATACATAAAGTCCTTACCATGCAAATGTTACTCAAAATAAAATACATAGGAAAAACTCTTAAAACAAAATTCTAGTGACTACAATAGAAACATACTACATTAATTCCCCTTTCTTTGAAGGATTCACTTCTGATGAATGAAGCTCTTATTTTTGTTGAAGTAAATCAAGAAAAGCTATTGAAGCTCCTCAAGTATCAACTATGAATCATCTAATTATAAAATACCCTTACAACTACAAGATGCCGTTGGACTCCACCATTTGCAGTAGAAATGATTTGGTTGTTCAAGATTTTGTCAAGACGACGAGATCTATGACCAATCAACAAGGGTATTGATGAAAAAGACATGTCCATGAAATCTATTTACATGTCAATAAAAAAAAATATAAACATTAGTATCAATGATTTTATTCTTAGTATGGTACAAAGCCATGTTTTCTACATTAAACATTGGGGAGACCTCAACATTCATTGGAAGATTGAATACATAGGTATTATCATTTATCTTTCTAACAATTTTATATCGTCTAGGGCCTAGAAGTCGGCTTATTTATGTCTAGAATTGGAAACCTCAAGCCTCATTTTGTTAACATTACGTATTCACATCTCTTTCATTAAATTCGATAAACCCGATACATGAAAGAACACCATATTTATATTTTTATAATTAGTTACATTTTTTGTTAAATTTCTCAATGAAAGTCATGCATGCTTTGTGCAGTTGATTAGGCAAATTCACTAACCCTCTATGCAATAGGGGTCATATGTGTTTGTAGGGTTCATAACTAATTGTAATTTGGAAATGACTTGTGTCGATTGACCTATTGATGAAATGAACCACAATTACAAGAATATTCATACCTTTGCATAATGCAAGGTAAGCCTCAAGCAAAATCCATACGTAAATCCCCCCATGATTTGTATGTGATAAGAAGTGGGCTATAGAAGTAAAAATTTTATTTATTTCCTTTTCTAATTGCTAAACATGACGTTGGGTAACAACACTAGTGATGCATTGTTTAAGACTAGGCTAATAAAATTGGCCATTGAAAACTGATAGTCTTCTCATATGCAAAATGTTTTGTTGCTTCTTTGGCATTCAATTCCTTAATGAGAAAATTCTGGAGTGAGGAAGCATGAATGCATAGATTATTACCTCAGAATAAAATAGCCATCTTGCATCTGGTATTCAGCATTAACTATAGGGCCCTCTTTTGTTCGTAACATACATATTTGATCAAATTCTTAATGTGGGGTCGTTAGGGAACATATTGTCAAATTCAACAACCTTTATATGTCTTTCGTGTAAAAAAGTGATGATTTTACTAAGCGCATTAAACATTTTTTATTAATACTAACCTTGTGTTTGAGGACAAAGGTTTACTCTTGAAGAAATTATTTCTACTTGACATGTTAGGAAATATATTTCTTTTGAACATTCAAATATTTGAGAGCTTCGTGATCTAAATATAGCACAAGCGCTCTAAACAGAAGATAATGATGCCTATATCAGAGTGCTTGCAATAACTGATGAACCATTCTCTTTTGGTTTTAGAAGAAAAGAAATGGTATAAGAAGACGTACTCTTCTTAATGAATTTTTTTGTAATAACTTAACAATTTCTTCGACATGTTCATCAGGCTTATCAATAATAAGGTAAATTTTGACGAGCATATTCAACCACAAAATCTTTGGTATGTTGTATTTTCCTTAATAATGGTAATTCACTGAGCAACTCATAAGGATAGCTATTCTAAATTCACATAAATGCTCATTTATTCCAAGTGGGAGGGGAGTAGACACAACAACAGTTTGACTTTATGTGCTTAAAGTGATCAAGACATAATTGGAGCCATGATCACTAGAACTCTCTACAATTAATAGTATGAACAGATTTCTTATATGCAAGGCCAAATGACTCTTAGGGTTGTTTTAGGTTAATTTATAGAGTTGTAGCTCCTTGTTAAATTTTTTACCTTCTAAAATGACCATCATTTGAAGTTCTTGTCCATAATTGTAAGCCAATCTGCGCACACTTTTGGATACAGATGAATGCCAGAAGTATTTGGTACCACCTTGACTTTTTGGATGATGTTATCATCAAATTTTCACTTCTTGTGTCACGAGGTAGCATAATAATGATTAAGACCATAAAGACCCTTTTGCTAATAACAGGCATGGGATGAGATGCAAAGCCTCCATATTGACTCATAAGTCATTTGGCCTCTCGGGTGTGAAATTGTGAAGCCTAATTTTTGTCTTATAAAAAACCGTGTTACATAATCTTTAGTCATTTGTGAATCTTAATAGTAAAGTTGTGGGCCCCCAATTCACATGGGAGGATTCAATCTTTGTGAATTATTTCATTAAGGATATTTTGAGAAATGATTGTATTTTCCAAATGCCTTGTGTTTTTTTCTTTATAAAGTGGAGATGTCATCTTTTTTTTTGTATGATTGAATTCGGATTTTAATTCTCAAAATTGACCGTGGTGACAACAAAATGTAGCCATCAAATGGATGAATATGTATAAAATGGTGTTATTTGTGTTAATCTTCTTTTATATTTTTATTTTTTTTTATGCACTATGTGCTTAAATTATGTTTTGCCCCAGCATCAAGGTAGTCAATATGGAACATACTCTAAATTAGATAGTCATAATAGCTATCAAAATGATTGGCTTGATTTTTTCGGGCTTAGGAAAGAGAAAATGGTTTAGAATTGAAGGGAGAATTTCATAATCATCCTCCTTTGGAGTAGCCTGATGCTTATTTGGTTCAGATTGAGGTCTAGAAAGTTTTTCCTCAAAGGTACGTTATGTAGTGTCCAACTCGTAATAGAGGCTCATATCCTCTAGTTCTTTTTAAGGGATGAGTGCCATCATGCCTACAATCCATAGAGCGACCTTGATATGGATGACTACTACAAGTTGTCATTTGGAAAGAAACCAAACTAGGGTTGTGGCCAAAGAAAAGTAGACCTTAGATTTGAGTCACAATAATAACAACTCAGCAATATATACCTATGGGTGTAAGCTTGACATGTTTAAGTGCCTGTGGTTAGGTCAAAACAAGCAAAAAGTCTTTAGTGCTCAAAACAAGCATGCAGGAATTTTAATTTCAGCAAGGTGTATTATTATGCCTTTAAAATGATGCAAGTGCATTGAAATTAATCAAAACAAGATGGATAAGGAGCCTAATAAAGCAGTAATATATAAAAAACCATTTGATTTTGATAAGCAAATGTTAAGAACAAGCAACCTATGTCTGAATTTATAATGTAGGAAATACAAATGCAAAAAATACACTACAACAAACTAAATATTTTTGCAGCAACAAAACAAGGATGATTTGCTTTGATACTAATGTGATGCAGGATTAAACGAAAAGGTTTGTGATGAAGTTTTGAAACGCAAATATTCAATGTTCCTTTTAATTCAAACCAACGTTATAACTAGTTACTAGTTGGAGATTCACGTAGAGATGTAAACTTAAAGTTATAGCATTCTTATGTTTTGTGAAATAGAAGGTGACAAGCTGAGGGAGGAAATAAAATAGAGTCAATGATAATACTAGAGTAGCTTTATAGTAAAGACTTAACCACCAAAGGTGCATAATAATGATATTGAAGATAAGCTCTATGTGTAGCAATTTGCTGTGAATGTTATCACCCTTGGATGTCATTACTTACACTCTTTAAGTATTCCTCACTTGAAGGTGCAAGGGCACAAGAGAATTTCCACACTTAAATTTCATTCATTCAACAAGTATTCAAGATTACACGAGTATTTATCACAAGAGAGAAGACCAAGAGGAAGTAGCTGACCAAGGGTCTTGGGAAGGAAAAATAGAGTAATTATGGTGGGGAAGTTGAATAGCTGCATGTAGATTCCAAAATGGCACTTAACTTTATGCTTTTCAAGGGAAAGTGGGTCTCAACTAGGGGTGTCAATTTCGGGTCACGGGTCGGGTTCAGGTCGAACCCGAACTGACACGAGTTCAAATGGGTCGACCCTAACCAGACACGGGTAGATAAACGGGTCAGAAATTCAAACCCGGACCCGACCCGGCGGATTGCCAGGTTGACCCGACCCGACACGGCACCCGAAACATGGGCGAGCGCGGGTGCGCGGGCGAGCAGGTAGCCTTAGGCGCGGGGTGCCAGCGCTGGCAGGCGGGGCAGCTTCGCGGGCAGGCGGGGCAGCGCGGGCAGTTCAAGTTAAACGGGTTCGCTGGTTGACCCGGCAACCCGTCAGGTCAACCCGAACCCGACCCGTTTTTAAAAAGGATCGAATCCATGAACCCGAACCTGACCCGTTTTGAAATCGGGTCCAACTCGAATTTTCCGGGTCGGGTCTGGGTATGGTTTTCGTGTCGTGTCAAATATTGACACCCCTAGTCTCAACAGCTTTTATGAGGGGAGTAAAGAGGAAGAGACTATTGGTTGGCTTAAAGGAGGGATTAAGTTGGTTTAGCTCTTATATTAAATGTTGATACATATAAAGTTCTCACCAGGAGAATATTAGTCAAAGTAAAAATACATGATAAATACTCTTAAAAAAATTATGACTAAAGGTGATGATGACAGTAATACATTACATCAGTTTTGATAAGCATTTTGCTACTAATACACAAAGATACTTCTATACATACATGCATGGATATCTACATATCGGTGCAACAAAGACATGCGTGGAAGTATTTATCAATATTGGTCGGCATATGCAAACACACATTGATAATATATATGCATAAGTGCATATCATGAGATAATGATTAAATGATGTGGAGCTATTTTCTAGCAACGAGTTTGGTATTTTTTGCATATGTTATTGTGGTTCTTCTACATCAACTATTCATAATCAATGGGTTTTTGCGGTGGAAGGTTCTACTAGTCTCGTAGTCCCCTCAATTCAACAAGTGGGCTTTCTTCTATTGGTCTTTAGTTGTAGGTTAGGTTTCCTTATGTTTGCAATTAGGTGTTAATTGTTAGTTGTAGGATATGATGAGATTCCTATTAAATATAAGGTTTCAGGGGTTTAATCAATGGAGAGGGATTCCTTCTTTATTATTATTATTAAACAAGGGTCTTAGGCTTGTACAAAAAAAATATTTTTTTTGTTTTGAATAAAGTTTTAGTTGGATGTGCTACTCTTTTATTTTCCTAGAGTCAAATTCTTGATCAAGTGAGGGACTTGGAGATTTTAATAAGGTTTCATCTCCTTATACAATTTTGAGGCTTGATTATCTGGATTGTAGTGGCTTATTTCTTTATGTTTTATTTACTTTCTCTTAGCTTTGTTATTGCATTGAATTTTTTATTAATTTAATTCTCATTTTATACATTTTAGAAGGCATTTGAATTTTTGTTTGAGTTTATTTCTTTCATATTTTGGTTTTCTTTCAAAGTATCGAATAATTGTTAAAAATTAGGAGTTCGCAGCCAACAAATTTTGTTTGCTTGTTACATGCTTTGTGCGTTTTATATTAGATTTATATAAAAAATAGTTGTAGTAGGATTTCCTGCCCTATTTTCCATCATAACCCCCTTAAAATAATGAAATGTGAGCCACATGGTATAAGTCGAGTGTTTTTGAATATATATATATATATATATATATATATGACTTTTGTATTACTTCTATTAGTCTCCACATTTCATTTTTTTGAAAAAATATTGGAATGTTCAGATCGTGGACATCTTTTGTATTCATGGGTGCTATAATAGAAAGCTCAAAATAAAATCATATTGTATATATCCAACTAGGAAATATATTATGCACATTTAGTTAGAAATGTTATTTTGGTTCCTTAAAGCTTGGTTTGTACAACTGTAGAGTTTTTCCTATTTTGTTTTGTTTTCTTTCTAGAACAATCTATATATTGCCATGCATCAAGTATCTTCAATCGTTGAGAAATATTCTTCTCCTTGTTTCCTTATATGCATAAATGTCTTCAAATTTTATTGCTTTGCCTTCATATTTATTATGAATATTTTCATTTGTTAATATTTAATGCCAAAATGAAGACCTTGCAGGTACAAATGTCTTAAAATTTTGATATAAAATATTTACAAAGTTTTATAATTTGCTTTCAAATTAACTATAAATATCTTCATTTTCCCACAAATTTTTTATCAGAGATGAATTAATAAAGTATGATTTGACTTTTAAATGCAATGTGTTTCAAATTTAAAGGATTCTGATGAGAATTGTATCTATACATCCGAATTTTTTTATTTTTTTTAGATTTATACTAGAAATCATAAACCTTTTGTCTGACAATAAAAATCATTTAGATCTGAATTGAATTTGATATGCGCAACCTCACACTACAAATAATCATTTTTAAAGTTTTGAATGTGCCCAATTTGATACATTGCATTACCTGCCATAAATTAATGTTCTTTATAATAATAATTGTTTAATGGCTCAAGTTTGTCGATGCAGGCAACTCTTCCCCGACTGAAGTCAATGACATGGAGCATGGAGTCAAGGAATTCAATACCTGGAAATCGACTTTCTGTCATTACCTTGAAGGCAAGTATTCTGTATCATCGACCCTTTCTGCTTAAGCTTTTCGTTGAAGAAGCAAACTTCTTCCCCATGCACTGCATCACCTCTCATGGTAGGACGTAGCTTTATATTGCAATTTGTAGGTTTGTTTCAGATGCTTCTTAGTATTCTCTTCTCTTCTGCAATTTAAGGAAGAAAATGTTCGCATCCTTTATGGTTTTTTGTCATTTTAGTAGTGGCTCTTGATGATGTAGGTCTTTGGATACACACGTGGATTCTACAACCATGTGTTTGGAGATTTCCATTACATTTCAATGAATGCAAATGATAATAAAGTACTACGCTGGCATGCAAAATTTTTTTATGTTTATGTAAAATAAAAAATTATCTAAAATCATAATGTCTTTCTAATATAAATAAAAAAAAAACATATAAAATAAATTTTATTTAAGTTCATGTGCTATTCCGGTTCAATCTAGACTTGGATCTGACCGTGATTCTTTAGTTGGGTTCATGTAATGCATCAGCATTTTTTGTGAGCACATTCATAATCAATAAAAAAAACTGGCGTTAATGTTTGATCCTTGATGCAAACTTTTGTGATTTGAAGTTCTTTGGTTTGTCCACCATTATCTTTAATGCAAGCCATTATCATGAATCCTTTTTTGATGAAGCATTCGCAATTAAAATGGCTCTCTTGATTTTCTTTACTTTTTTGTTCTTAGGAGACATTCGGAGAGAACCAAGAGTGTATTGGCTGGAAACCTAATGGGCAATGTATTCATGTAACTAAACTAATATATTTTTCATTATTTTATGATGGTAAACCAAGTTTGAAACCTAGTTTTAGTAGGAATTGTCAAATTATGTGCTATACATGAACCGAAATCCAATCTAACAACTACTCTTTCGGTAAACCCTCTGAAGGTTTAAGTAAACTTTTTTTTTTTTTTTTCATAAGTTCATTTATTTTGTATCTCTGTTGCAAAACTTATCATTCTTTTTTTCTTGTTCACGTTTTTGTCTTGTAGTTGCAAGATTATGCTAAATCCCATTTGGGTGAAGTAGAAGTGAAGTTTCAGCTTTCAAGAGATACTTTGGAAGCCATGCTGAGATCACTGACTTACATAAATGATCAACTATCAGATTCTGTGAGTATTTAAGCTTAACTATGACCTGTATTGTATGAGTAAAGGTGATGTTAAACCGGTTTACGCTTAGATGGTGAGAAAGTAGCTACTGCTGAAACTTCCAATAACATTACAAATCAATGAGAAAATTGAGCACTAGATGAATCTTAAATGCATGGTCTTTTAGGCAAATGTTCGAATATCTTAAAAATATGTTGGTGTTGAATTGCCAGAGGTTTACCCTCAACAATTCACTAAGTTTTTTGGTTGAATGGGTTGAATAATTGGTTTATTAGGCTCAACTTTGATCCACCTTTAGTCCCTGCTCTCTAACAAGTTGATAGTTTTACTAGGATCAGGTGATTATGTAGTCGTTGCTCTCTTGTGCCTTTGGTATCTTGTACATTGTTGAACAAGCTTAAGAGTGAGTGACTCGTACATTTCTACAATGTTGTTGATTGGGCTTTTGGTGCATGATAAGTATTGATGTCGAAAACTTTTGTTTGAGGAAGAGTCATGGCATCCTTGGTGAAATGTCATGAACCAATTCATGGGTGAACATGCTGTTTTACTCACTAAGTTATTATAAGCAAATTCTATTATTGGTAAGCATAGATCTTAATCACGAAGATTCTTTTAACAAGTGATCTAAGAATTTTGCTATTTTTCGTAAATCATTCTGATGATCATTTTGAGGTGAAAAGCTGATGTAAACATTAGATTGGTGCCCGGAAATTTCATAAGATCTTTTAAAAGTAGCTGAGAATCTAACATCATAGTCAGCAACTACAGAGAGGAGAGCCACTATCTTATAGGAACTTTTTAGTGGCATGTGAAAAGTAGCTTTGAAAAGGGATGAAGTGGACTATCTTCGAGATTTTGTCAGCTATCATCTAGATAGAATCATGATGATGTGTAGTCCTAAGTAATTCTAATATGATGTTCATTCTTTGGTTATGCTAAGGTATTTAAAATATCTATGGAACAAACAAAGGGTTAGATTGTTAAAAGTGCAATAGAGTATGCGCATAAGGAGAATGTTTGTAGGAAGTAGTCACTCTGTGATCCATATTCAATTGAAAAGGAGGAAGAGATAAAAGCATCATAAACACGGCTAACTGTGTGTTTTTCCCATTGACCCAGCGTTATTTGCTGTAATTTGGTTCGTCGCTTCAAGTGGCTTATAAAGATGGATACATATTTTTGTCATTATTTTCCTTAACCTAAGTGAAGTTCTTCTTGATTTCTTTTTTGTGGTACTTTGTTTCTCCAATCTTTCCTACTTTTGTTCTCAATCAAGTAAGTATGCTTTTTTTTTTCTACGAATGTATATTTGCTCCGTCACTTTATTGCCTTATCGATGTTTCCAATATGTTCTTTTTTCTTTTGTTATTTGTTTTGCCGAGCTTCTCTTATGTGGTTTCTTTTTATAGCACTTAGCGTCTTTTATTTTCTCGTCTCTCTGATAATTAAGTGTGCTTCTTTCTCCACCCTCTTTGGTTCATTTCTCCTCCAGCACACCTCGTCAAACTTTTCATGTGCTCTTTCCTGTTGTGCTACATTATTTGTATTAATTATTTATACGAACTTTATTTAAGGTATGCATCAAACCTCTTTGATCTCTTGGGAGTTGAAGTTTAACTTGCTTACTATCTTTCACTGCTTTTTGTTATTAATATTTGATTGAATATGCTATAAATCTTCTTAGAACTTTATTTTCTATATAGATTATTAAGTATTTATATGCCTTGTAGTGATTTCTGAATATTAAAGTTTAGGGTGTTTATTAGTTCTTCGATGTGCACTTCATTTTACTAAAGCAAGCATTTGTCGGAGCTTTTTTCTAAAGCAAGCATTTGCAGAAAAATCACTTTGCACTTTGCGTGTCCACAATGCTGAAAGGGGTATACAATCAAACACTTCATGGTTTTGCCTAATTGTTATGCCCTACATTGGCCAACAACACTGACAACTTCGCATTTGTGGGAGGGCTAATAAAAATGTACTCTAGGTGATTTGTGGGGAATGCATGTCTAACAGTCTAGCTACGCCACTTGTAAGTCTTAAATAAGAAACTTAGGAAGAGATTTGTGGGGAATGCATAATTTAGCAGATATGTGGGGAAACACAAGTATCCATATATTTAAAGTGGAAGGGATTGGATGATTTATCCCCTTACTTTAATTGTAGCTAATGTGGAAGTCTTAAGATTAACATATCATTCAATTATAGTGGAACAACCTAGACACAACACAGAACTCGCCAACTGCAGAATTGCAATTGAAATAATCAATTGAGGGTTAGTGTGGGCTCCGAAAATTCGCGCCCTAGCCTCTCTGCACCGTTTTTTTGTTGACTGGGAGAGTTTTAACAGATTTAGATTCCAGGATAAATTTTCAAATGACATATTAGGTTTTATTAGATAAGAAACTACCTAGAAATTTCGTCCTCATTTTGCGAGGACTTTATGATCTGAGTTCTGGTTTCCTATAGGCGTAAGCCCCTATAGTTAATTACCCCTCCCGATAACAAGAGAAAAGTTTCAATTAAGGCTAGTCATGAGATAGGTACTGATTACCCAGCGTATAATAACAACTTTAAGGATATTTATAATTAGAAATTTATCACTACATACTTAAAACGGGTAATGGGGGGAATGAAGACGAGCCCGATCAAGATCCCATAGTTCTATCATCCCCGGTATTTAGCATCTCTGGTTTGCTTAATCAAAGGAGGTAGTCCACCCAACCTAATAGAATGAACCTTGTCGGCAACCATGTGTTGTTTCGTCCAATAATACCTTATAAACCTGGGATGGATGTTTGTCTAAGGAGATACATTTGAGTTCACCTTAACTAACAAAAGGGCTTTATGCTTGTCGAGTATATCCTATAATTCATTACTCAAGGACTTGAAACCATTAGAGAACATGCGAGCTTTAGCCGTGATTGTAATATAACGTTGTTATTTTGTAATCAGAGGGCACGTGCCACGTCCCTGTTGGCGTAACATCTAGCGTCCTCAAAGGCCAAAGCACAAGTGAGAGTAGAGAGCCAAGGGGAAGAACTGATGAAGAGATGGTAGTGTGTGAGTGGAGCCGTTATGTCTGCGAAGTGTGATCTATCAAACCCTAAAGGAGAGAGAGGAGAGAGGCTTGATTGTAGAAAAAAATCTTAAATTTTATTCTCACAAATCACAGTTTTTGTGGAGTCCCCCAGGTTTGCTCCACTCAATTCGTTTCACAATCTTTGCTATTCAAGGGACTTAACAAGCTAACGTGACAAGTCCGCTCTAACGCGAATATAAGCTCACTTATTTAACAAATAAAAAAAATCATTTCGTGCTTGAGCTCGGCTCGTGAACTGGTTATTGAGTCGAGTTCGTGAGCCAACTTGGTTTACAGGCATGGGGCTGCATATTTTGGGTTGAAAAGCAATAGCAATAAACTGTAAAACAGCAAATCATTATGGTGACCGGTAGGAAATCAATTTAGAAAAGAGTGGGGAAAGTCAAAAACAAGATGCAATCAGTAAAAGGGTATGCTTTTACCTGAACTCAATAAATCAAGGACTCTAGATAGATAGATTTAGCATAAAAGCAATCATTGAATCAACAATTCGGAAGCTGGTTCTAATAGGGGTGTCAATTCGGGTCAACCCGTCGGGTTCGGGTCGAACCCGACCCGACACGGATCTAAACGGGTCAACCCGAACCCGACCCGTTTGCAAAAACGGGTCGAGCATTTCAACCCGGACCCGACCCGGCCGGGTTGCCGGGTTGACCCGACTCGACCCGTGACCCGGCAGTGGGCGAAGCGCGGCAGCGGCGACGGCTCGGGCGGCAGCGGCGAAGTCGCGGGCGTCACGCGGGTTTCGGCAGCGCGCGCTGGCACTGGCAGCGGCACGCGGCACGCGCGCGGGCGACAGCGGCTCTCGGCATGCGGGCGACACTCGGCAGCGGCACGCGGCACTCGCGCAGTCGCGCGGCAGCGGCTCCTCTTCCGCTCTCGGCACGCGGCACGCTCGCGGCATTGGCTCTCGGCACGCGGCACGCTCGCAGGGGGCAGGGCAGCGGTCGGGCAGGGGGCAGGGCAGAGCGGGCAGTGGCCTGGCAGCAAAAAAATCAAATTTTTTTTAAATAAATGGGTTTGCGGGTTGACCCAGCAACCCGCCGGGTCAACCCGAACCCGACCCGTTTATCAAACGGGTCGGGTCCAACCCGGATTTTCCGGGTCGGGTTTTCGGGTCGGGTCAAATATTGACACCCCTAGGTTCTAATACCATTATTGATGCAGCTCAATGAGGGGAGGGAGAGGAACCGATCTCAACCAAAGGAGGAAAGAAGAACATGCTGCCTTACACATTCATAAGGCATTAGCTCGACGACATTTACGATGGGAGTAGAATCTCTAAATAGTCCTCAGGGCATTCATATTTGGCTTTAATGTCAAATAACTTTCATAATATGATAAAATACTCTACAGGATGTAGTCATCTATAAGCAGAAAATGTAGGCATCTATAACCAGATAATCTTCATCAAGACACAAAAATCGAGTCGGCCTGCCGCTATAAATCCAAGTAGATGTGTAATATGCCATGATAGGCAATTTGCAGTTTAGTGTTGCTACTCTATATTTCAAATCAAATTAATAGGCATTCAATGATGTTTATTATTTTTATAGAAATTTAGTTCTAGAGAACACAATTCTTACGTTTGTCTAGCTTCTACTCTACTCTTGATTCCAACTCATAACTGATGTATTATTGTTATTTTATTATTTTTTCCATAAGGCTTACGCTGGGTTCAAATTAAATTGAACTAGCAGAGTTCTCAAGTTTGAGCACGCACTTGTACATAATAAAACCATTAAGCTCACTTCTAACAGTTGAGTTACTCCCAACTACGTCTTACAACAAAATGAGTGAAGTGCTGGCTTGCCTGAAATCTGATGGTTTTTCTCTTTTTATTAGTATTATTTTGATGAAGATGCACGTCCTCTGTTGGTCTGTTGATTTCATGAACATTTTTTTTTACTTTTCACTTGGCAGGGGAGGCTCCAATCGGAACCAAACACCAAAAGGCTGCGGCAATAGTTAAATTTAATGCTTATTTAGCAGAACCAACACGGAGTAGGCCGAGGCCATATTTCTATCCTAGAATTCCATCCTACAGTTTCTTAAATTGGAGCACATATTGAGGCTTAGTTTGGGACGGCTTTCTTCCTGCTTCATGAAGTAATTTTTTAGTACAAAAATTAATTTTTTTTAATTAAAAAGCTACTTTAAGAAGCAGAAAAAAACTGTCTCAAACGAAGCCTAAGTTGATTTGATTAAATGGCAGAATGGCTTCACAATTCACAGCTTTTTTTTTTTTTTGGGACATTTAGGCCATTTAAGGCAAACTCACACACACAACGCATACACATGGACTCGAACCTTGGACCTCTTAGTTGGAAGCCTAAGCTCTCAACCAATAGGCCAAGGAGAGTTGTGTACACAATTCACAGCTTCTAAACCCTGCTTTTTGCCGGTTTCCAAGATAGGAAAGACAAGTGAAACTGGCATTGCCCTGACAGCAGGGATCACTATTTTTACTGCAGCAATAGGCATCTTCTCCCAATACGGTAATTTGGAAAAGACCTGGTGACCATACTGCTACTGCAATTATTACATATCCTTGAAGCATGTAGAGATGTAGGGAAGAATCAGTTTAGAACTAACTCCATTTCTTCTTTGTTTTCTCTTACATTGAAAATTTATTCATTTTATCAAACTTTTTCTTGTCACCGGACAGCATTTATAACTTAGCTCAAGTCATTTGCTGAACGAAGTCCCCTTTTGATCAGCATACTTGTTATGATGGGTTTTTTTAAAAAAATTGAATTTAGTATTTTGAACAGTCGGATTTGTTTCTGTTTTTGTCAATGTGAGTTTAAGATATCAGCCTGCAGAATTATGATTTCATCTCTTTGATGCAGAAAGCTCGCTTGAGGAGAATTGTATATTGTAATGTTATACATAGTTGATCAAGTTGCTGCTATCAAGGGATTCAGGTACACTCCTTTTGGTTTGCGAGAACTGAAGGATTGATAAAATGGGGTTTATTTTATGCTTATTTATTTTTTATTAGCACAAAGTAAAACCCTTGATAATCAAAAATAAAAAGATAAATTGGAATAGGGTGTTAAAAATGGGTTAATGGGTTGGGTTTATGATGGGGACATCAGATCATGGAAGGTTTATCAGAGGCCACGATCGAGTCATTGTACTTTTGATTCATGTCATGTTTATTTATGTGTCATTGTATTTGTTTTATTTTATTTCTCGTTGTACCCTTTTAGTAAAGGGATGTCGTATGTAAGCCCCGAGGGCATGTTCGTCTTTTATTTTAGTATCTTGTACTAGGCTATTTATAGCCCCTTGCTTATTATTTTTTGATTAATAAATGATTATTTGATAATTTTGTCTTCTTGCTTGGGAGTTCTTTAAAGAGTTTGAGAGATCAAAGAGAGACCCCTTAGAGAGGGAGATTGGCACATCACCCACCAATCTTGGAGACGGCCGGGTTCATGGTTTCATATCTTTGATTTACCTTACCCTATCTCCCACCTTTCTTCACGATATTACTTCTCCTTAGTCGTTTCCTTCCACCCACTAAAACACCGTCTACATCTTCACCTTGTCGCCGGCCCCTTACCTGTCCCATTCAACCGCCGGCCTAGACCTCTCTCATCCCCCATTACCTACTTTGGATAATTCCTAATTTTGGATTGCAATAATTTAGTTGATCTTTGAATTCAAATTTTTCCAAATTTGAAATTCAAATTCTTTCTTAAATTATAAAATCTATATTAGAAAAGTTTTCAAATTTTCCCTTCATCGAATTTTGAATTAATTAGGATGACTTAATTAATTCTAAATCCAATCCCCAAAATTAAGGAAACATTAAAGTCTCCTTAATTCCCTCCCTCTCTCACCCCTAGGTGTCGGCCATGCTTGGCTAAACCGTCGGCCCCACTCCACTTGCCTCCCTTTGGATCTCCTAATTTAGTTCAAATTAATTTGGAATCAATTTGGAATCCAAATTAATTAAATTCAAGATTCAAATCTTTTCCTATTTGTCTTAATCTATTTTAAGAAAGTTTCCTAATATAATCAAACCTTTCCTAATTCCTAAACCTAAACTTGGCAACTCCATTTACTTCCCCCAAATCCCTCCTCATCCTGCTCATAGTCGCCGGCCCCTATCTCCCTACTCGCCCCCTCTCTCTCTAATCTCCTCCCTCTCTCATTAACTCTCCACCAGAATTTAGGATTTGAGAGTTTCTCTCCTAAATCCCTCCCCTCTCCTTCCAAAAATCTGAAACTTATTTCATATTCCCCCCCCCCCCCCCTCCTCTCCGGCTCGTCCCTCCACGTTGCAAGAGGAATTTCTTTCTCTTCTAAATACTCAAGTGTATGATCAAGTCGTGAGGAGATTTGTCACCTAGCATCTATGGATGGTGGATCCGGAGATTGAATGCGGCCTAAGCTATGACGATGAAGATTTCGTAGACATTTTCCAGTCGACTTTCTTTGATGTTAATACAAGGATCGATCGCACTGTCGAAGACTATATAGAGCATATTCTGGACACGTTGGTAGAAGCAATCGAAGAGCAGTTTGAAGGCGTTGAGTGGAGGATCTCCACCGCTCCTTGACAAAAGGTTCTCCTTTTGCCTTTCAACCTATTTCGTGAGTCTAACTTTATCTTGTGTTTGATTGTAGTCACGAATGACGATTCCTCCTGCTTCTGCTAAGCTTAGTAAACGTAAGGTTTGAGTGTATTCATTTGCTTACTAATCTCACTGTTAGACTAGGGATTTTTATTGGAGCTACTATTTTGGCATAATGTTGTTTTCTATTTTATTTTGAAAGTTTCAAATATATGGTTATGTGATTTAGCCTAAGCGGACGTGACCATTTTATTTCGTTGTTTAAGCTGCTACTAGTTTCTTCACTTTTATTCTAATCAAGAGTTGTGCAAATTCTTAACAAATTAATTGCATTCATACGTAGTCCTACATCAGTTTAGGTCCAGCCTAAAATTGACTTGATTTGAACCCATCTTACTTGAACCATCCCGTTTGATTAGGTGGTTGAAAACTTGGAACCTAACTCGAGCTGTCGACAATCCAGTTGACCCGACCCGATACAATAACCTATTTTGATGAGATGGAGAAGGTAAAACAAGCATTAAGCAAGGCAGCAACGACATAAACCGAAAAATTGGAACAGGAGGAGCGTACAAGACAATGAGAGTGGGGGATGAGATGCAATTGCAATATTGTACATTGCAAATGTTTTAACCAATAATTGTGATGGATTTGCAATTTGTCGAGTCAAAAATAGATTGGAATATTGAATATCCCAGTGAACTAACTTATTTCCATATGTTAGTAAGAATAGTCCTTTATGATCACACAATACAACTGCTATACCCTCCACATTATACTGCATAAGAGAAGCATCTACATTCAACTTGATCCAATCTGTCGGAGGGGGATTCCAATTTTTGAACAACACATCATGCTAGTTAATATTCTAGTGCTGACAAATTGGAAAAAATTGTGGTTGGATTGATTGAGAAAGAATTTGAGCTGCAATTATTGAAGGTGAAGGAACCTTCTTTCCATGCTTGAAATAATTTCTTACTTTCCAATTTTGATAAACTGAAGAAATATAGATTCTGACAAATCCTGGATTAGAAAAGCAACCTTCTCTATATTATACCAACAAAGAGATAAACTTTGAAATTTTAGTAAATGAATTCTCCACTGTTTAAATATATCAAAAACTTCAATTAACTTATTGCAATGAACTGCAATATGATGGTGGTCTTCAATTTCCTAATAGGCTCCCAAACAGGTTATGCAATCCTGCAATATTCTATAGTTCAACTAGAGATTTGTAGGAAGAGCATTATTTAAAAGTCTCCACCAAAATAAAACTTCCTTAGGAGTAACCTTTAATTTTCTTAGTCATTTCATATGTATTCCTATAGCTTATTGAACTTTTAATGAAGCTTTAAACGCCATTGCAGTAATTGATTTACAAGAATTTGAAATAATAAATTTCACTTTAACCTCAAATGAATCAGATATAATAGGAATTTCCAGGATCAATTTTACCATATCATCAAAAAAATACTTCTTTAACATAAACTGAGTCCATCTACCATTTTCATCAAGAAGAATTGACACCACGCTATTTTTTAGAACCCTCATATTATAGGTAGAAGGCCACTTATTTAAACTTCTATCAAGAATACAAATATCATATGTAATATTAATTTTTATTACATTCATGATCTGCCATTTGATAATAGGCTTTAAAAAACGAGCACTATCTTTTATAATATGCCGAGATGGAGATGAACATCTTTATATTTTTTCTTTCCAAATATCTTTATCATATTTTAGCACAATCATTCTATTTTAGAAGTGAGTTCTAATTTTGAATGAAATTCCAAGCAATTTGATCCCTTAACGATCCATATCTTCTAGATGAACCTTGTATTTCAAGACCACCTTGATTAGTAGGAGTCATAGAATATTCCAAGAAATTTATTGCAATCCCTGTCTTCCTTGTTCCTTATGCCATAAGAAGTTTCTACAAAAAATGTCAACAACATTTAGAACTCCTTCAGGAATCAGTAAGTGAGTCATAATATATGAAGGAATAGATGAAAAAGCAGCTTTATTCAACAATATTCTTCAAATCATCTTAGGTGATTTTTATTTATGCTTTTCTTTGTACTCCTACTAATTGAATAAAATTAAATAAAAGAATTCGTAGATTGGATTTTCCTTTGTTAAAATTCTTTAAGAATGTAATTTTTATTTTTATTTATAGGGATAACAATAGAGTTGCTAATTTCTGTTTTAATCAGCCCTATTTTATTTGGGATGTTTTTGTTGATAGTGTTCTTCCTTCAAATTTTATTGATTTGATTAGAAAAGATTATGATAGATTGACTATCACATAGTAGCTTGTATCTTTCCTTTTTCTGAGTAATGCTATTTTGCATATTTTCAAAAAGAAAAGAAAGATTAATTGACCGAATAAAAAAATCGTAAGCAAAATTTATTCCAAGATGACTAAAAACTGTGCGCATTATTATTAAAATAAAAACAATATGACACTCATCCAGCAACAACATCAAGGCTGAAAAAGGAGCAACGAAGTCACTAAAATCCACCGCAATCAATTTCTCTCTTAAACATAAGCCTTGTTCTTGAGAAATATCTGGCGGAGCTCGGCCGGATCTGTCTCCCTGAGACAGTTCGCCGGCCGGTAATAGCCAGTGACCGGATCGGGAATCCAAGACATCGCCGCCTCATCTCCTGTCGCCGTTCCCGTTTTCATTACTCCCTTCCTCAACACCGTCGTCTCCTCCATCATAACCCTTCCCGCAGCCGCTGCCGCCGACGAAAACCTCCTTCCACTTAAAACAAGCCCATCGGAGAGGGCGGCGAAGAGAACCTTTCCATTGGAGAGAGCGCGAGCCATTGTACAGATAGAGAACAACAGAAGTTAGCGAAATTTAAGAAAAGAAAGATTAATTGACCGAATAAAAAAATCGTAAGCAAAATTTATTCCAAGATGACTAAAAACTGTGCGCATTATTATTAAAATAAAAACAATATGACACTCATCCAGCAACAACATCAAGGCTGAAAAAGGAGCAACGAAGTCACTAAAATCCACCGCAATCAATTTCTCTCTTAAACATAAGCCTTGTTCTTGAGAAATATCTGGCGGAGCTCGGCCGGATCTGTCTCCCTGAGACAGTTCGCCGGCCGGTAATAGCCAGTGACCGGATCGGGAATCCAAGACATCGCCGCCTCATCTCCTGTCGCCGTTCCCGTTTTCATTACTCCCTTCCTCAACACCGTCGTCTCCTCCATCATAACCCTTCCCGCAGCCGCTGCCGCCGACGAAAACCTCCTTCCACTTAAAACAAGCCCATCGGAGAGGGCGGCGAAGAGAACCTTTCCATTGGAGAGAGCGCGAGCCATTGTACAGATAGAGAACAACAGAAGTTAGCGAAATTTAAGAGAAAGAGAAGAGAAGGAGAAGAAAAATTCGTCTCCTCTTCTTCTCCTCTATTCTCTTCACCGTGACCAAAATAAGGCGACGATTTCCTTTAAATAGATCGCTTGATTAAATAAAAAAATAATAATAAATAAATAAATAAATAAATAAAATATATGACTAATACATGGCAATTAGGAAAGTGGTTTCCTGACAAGCAAACAAAGTTTGTGTTGCCGGCCTGAGTGGAGGGTGGGCCCCAGAAGTGTTTGTCCACTGACAAATATCTGGCCGATGGTGCGTACGGTGCTTCGTGAAATCTGGACTGTCCACGATTTGTGAATTTTACGCGTGGTTTCTTATATAGGTGTGAAAATAAGAAAAAATATCTCTTGGCATCGCTGACTAGTATTTGTGGGCTGACTAAGTTCTTCGTGTTGGATTATTCCAATTGGTGGAAGGTAGAAAATTACGAAACGGAAGAGATGCTGACGACAGCTCTCTTTTGTTTACATCCACGATTCTTTGCCGGTATTATGGGCGTTAATCGCCCACTGTGGGCCCGCTATTTGCGATGTTCGGATCATCCGGAGATGAATTCGAATACATCACGTCATCCGAATGTATCGGTTTTCACGTGACGTGACGCGTCTGAATTCGCCTCCAAATAAATCCGAACGCCCACATAATAATTTTCTTGACAATTTTCCTTTTTCTATCTTAAGCTTTTCTAAATAGAGCCCTTATTTTTTTTATTCTTGTATTTCTGATTGGGATAATAAATATTTCATTTAAATCTACTTTTCATTTTCATGCTCTTCCTCCTACTATTTTTATCTACCTTCATCATACTCACCCATAAGCTCTAATGCTCATGGGTACCAAAAAGTACAATCACATTATTCACCGGGCAAAATCTACATTCAATAACCATCAAATTAAGTAAATTGTCATAGCATCACACTTAAAATAACCTTGCTCCAAAGAATAACTTCTTTCATACACAAAAGCTGTCGTTTAATACTTTTTGGCTCGATCATCATTTGTAGCATTGCTAGTGCTAGGTATTGATACTAGATTTAGGATTGTATTTTGTTTAGGTTTCTTATTTGACATGTATGGCCAATAGTGTTGCTTGTTATGTTGCTTTTGTGCCTATAAATAGGCTATAGATTGTATTAAGAAAAAGCATGGTTTAAGCAATAAGAAATCTGAGTTTGGCTCTCCCCTTCCCTCCCTCCCTCCTCCTCAAGATCAAGAAGAAGAAGTGATTATTCCTCTCTAGAGCAAGATTCTACATCTGGTATCAGAGCCACAGTGATGGCGATCTAGAAGTGGAGGAGAGGTGATTTTCTTTTCCAAAGAAAACGGTTCAACATAGGGAGAACGACTGAGCTTGCAGGGTCATCAGGGTTGCTCGATTTTATCGGAGATCGGAGGTAACTTCAGCGGTGGGCTGGTACTGTGATCTAAAGTTCACAATGGAGATTGTGCATGTGGGCACGAGGCGAGGGTGCAGTTGGATGCACAGGGCGCGAAAGCGAGCAGGATGTGGGTCGATGCACAGGGCGCGGAAGCAAGGCACACTTGGTGCTCGGGAATTGACTGCGTGGGACGCAGTACAACAAGAGAAGATCTGTCAAGAGTTGGAGCTAGATCTCTTGAAGCAGGAAACTCAAGAAGATGGTGGAGCAGTTCTTGAGAAAAAATTAATAAATGTCCGGTGGACGCTTTTGGCGGGGAAGACCGGTAGGGCTGTTCTTTGTGGACAGCAGCTATCTTTTTGTGTAAATCTAGGATCAATGTGAAGATTGTTAGATATTGATCTTAAATTTAGGATTGTATTTTATTTAGGTTTCTTGTTTGGCATGTATGACCAATAGTGTTGCTTGTTATATATGTTGCTGTTGTGCCTATAAATAGGCTATAGATTGTATTAGGAAAAAATCATGGTTTAAGCAATAAGAAATCTGAGTTTGGCTCTCCCCTTTCCGGTCTCCCTCCTCCTCCTCAAGATCAAGAAGAGGAAGTGCTTCTTCCTCTCTAGAGCAAGATTCTACAGCCTGCTAATGTGGTAAATACTTTAGTATCATGATCCCATTCACTAAGTGGTTTTATGATCTAGCAATAGTCTCATAAGCAATATGTGAAGGAGGTAATTAAGTGGAAAATCTAAGTACAAGTTTCCATAGTTTGTAATTCGAATCCAAATAATGTGAGTGATAATCATTTAAGAATTTCTTTGAATTTTTAACTTTAATAAATTTATACAAAAAAATAACATTATTAGGAGTAATGGTTCTTAAATATATTTAAAAATATGATGGCATCAACTTCAAATTAAGATTAAATTCAATTTCTTCCACAATTTAGAAAGTAATATTGTTATTAAAAAGGTAGTATTTTATCATCTCTCTAAAGAATAACAGCATATAATCAGAAAGAGGCTATCTCTAATCGAACCATTATGTAATTCCACTAATAACACAGCCTGACTAGCTAATGGGTCTGATTCGCTCTAACTAAAACTTATTCTTGTTTATTTAAAAAAACATTAAAATCATTTTGGTGCTAGAGCTTGCAACTCAATAAATTTGACACATGAACTTGCTATCAAGTTGTGATCAAATCTGCTTGTAAATTGACTTTGCTAATTTATACTTTTTATAGATAAACAACAATTTTTTTTATCATACTATAAGTTAACAAATATGTTGTGCAAAGAATACTTCATTTATAAATCCCTTTTATTCTAATGGGATTTGTGACTCTTTAAGGAGTTGTTTGGTTCGAAGCAAAATGAGTGTAAAGTAAAATAAATGCAAATGTTTTGAAAAGTTTGATTTTCAGTTGGATGAAAAATAAATCTAAAGTAAAATAAAGTGAATGTAGTGTATTTCATTTTAATTCATTTTTGAGGTAAACTGTCTCTCCCAATTTTGAGTGAGAAACATTTACAACGCTCCAAAGCTTGCTTGAACACCACTAACAGCCATAGCCGCCACCGTTGCCTTGTTGTCGTTCGTCACAAGCACTATCTTCCGTCAACCGCAAGACATCGACTATCGACCAGCTGACCACCACCCCTCCTTTGCCGCCTACCATGAATGGCCACCACCGATCATTGGCCACCAACCATGGCTAACTACCATTCCCGCCTCCGCCACCCACATCAAACCACGATTGGCCACCATCGGTTTCTATCGCTGTCACCACTGACTGCCGGCCATTACCGCTGAGCATTGATAACTAACATTTTAATCAATTTCATAACAAATTACATGTCCCAAATCTTAAAAAAAACCCTTGTTCATTTCTTTGATGGCCAAAGACAAATTAATTCTTAGGTCTTCATAATTGAATTCCACAACAAATTGATAATGTCAACATTATCACCTTCAATAATAAAACTTTTTTTTTTGTCAATCATCCATTCTTGAATTATGTTTTTGAAATAAAAATAGATATCAACTCCAATAGCAAAATATCCCAATGAACTAACTTCTTTCTATATGCTAGTAAGAATAGTCCTTTAAGATCACACAATACACCTTCTATACTCTCCACATTATACTGCATAAGAGAAGCATGTACATTCAACTTGATCCAATCTGTCGGAGGGGGATACCAATTTTTGAACAGCACATCATGCTAGTTAATATCACAGTTTTGGCAAATTGGAAACAATTGTGGTTAGATTGATTGAGAAAGAATTTGAGCTGCAATCATTGATGGTGAAGGAACCATCTTTCCATGCTTAAAGTAATTTCTTGCTTTACAATTCTAATTAATCAAATAAATATAGATTCTAAGAAATCTTGGATTAGAATAGCAGCCTTCTCCATATTATACCAGCAATGAGATAAACTTTGAAATTTTGATAAATGAATTCCCCACTGTTTAAATATATCATAAACTTCAATTAACTTATTACAATGAATTGCAATATGATGTTGGTCTTCAATTTCCTGACAGGCTCCCGGACAGGTTATACAATCTTGCAATCTTCTATAGTTCAACTAGAAATTTGTAGGAAGAGCATTATTTAAAAGTCTCCACCAAAATAAAGCTTCTTTAGGAGTAACATTTAATTTTTTTTATTCATTTCATATTTATTTCTATAGCTTATTGAACTTTTAATGAAGCTTTAAATGTCATTGTAGTAATAGATTTACCATAATTTGAAACAATAAATTCTGGTTTAACCTCAAATGAATCATATATAATAGGAATTTCTTTGATCATTTTTACCATATCATCAAAAAAATACGTCTTTAACTTAGACTGGTTCCATCTACCATTTTCATCAAGAAGAATTAATACCATGTTATTTTGAAGATCCCTCATATTATATGTAGAAGGCTGCTTATTTAAACTTGTATCAAGAATACAAGTATCATCTGTAATATTAATTTTTATTCCATACATGAGCTGTCATTTGATAAAAGGATTTAAAAAATGAGCACCCTCTTTTATAATACGTCAAGTTAGAGATGAACATCTTTTTCCTTTTTCTTTCAAAATATCTTTACCACAATTATTCTATTTAGAAGAGAGTATTGATTTTGAATGAAATTCCAAGTAATTTGAGCCTTTAACGGTCTCTATCTTTCAGTTGAACCTTGTATTTCAAGACCACCTCGATTAGTAAGAGTACATAGAATATTCCAAGAAATATATTGCAATCCCTATCTTCCTTGTTCCTTATGCCATAAGAAGTTTCTACAAAACATGTCAACAACATTTAGAACACCTTTAGGAATCTTTGAGTGAGTCATAATAAATGAAGGAATAAATGAAAAAGCAACTTTAATCAATAATATTCTTCCAACCATCTTAGGTGATTTTATTTGTGTTTTTCTTTGTACTCCTATTAATTGAATAAAATTAAATAAAATAATTCGTAGATTGGATTTTCCTTTTTTATAAGTCTTTAGGAATGTAATTTTTTTTTATAGGGATAGCAATAAAGTTGCTGATTTCTGTTCTAATCAAGCCCTTAAGTGATTTTATTTGGAATGTTTTTGTTGATAGTGTTCTTCCTTCAAGTTTTGTTGGCTTGATGTTCTTCATTCAAGTTTTGTTGGCTTGATTAAAAAGGATTGTGATAAATTGATTATCACATAGTAGCTTGTATCTTTCTTTTTACTATTTATTATTATTTTACATATTTAAAAAAAAAGGCAGATTAAGTGACTGAATAAAAAAATCGTAAGCAACCTTTACTCTTTCTTTTTACTATTTATTATTATTTTACATATTTAAAAAAAAAGGCATATTAAGTGACTGAATAAAAAAATCATAAGCAACCTTTACTCCACTCTATGAGACGACTTAAAACACTACGCCTTGTTTTTAAAATAAAAATGATATGACACACATCCAACAACAACTTCGAGGATGAAAAGTAATGATGCCTCGGATTCCTAATCATGTGACTGGCTATTACCGGCTGGCGAACCGTCTTAGGCAGACAAATTAGGCCGATTTTTGTTAGATATTTCTCAAGAATAAGACATATGTTTAAGAGATAGATCGGATTTGATGGAAATCATTTTTGACAAATTTCTACTCTTGATGTTGTTCACCTCATTTTTTGTATAAGGTCTCTAATGAGACCCTAAACTCAACTCAAACTCAAGTCAATGTAAATCCCAGTCAACTCCATACCCATATCTCAGGTCCTAAGGCGCAGTCCTAAAGACCTTTTCCAATGAATTTTTGAATACTTCAAAACTCAGTCAAATGAATTCTGATTCAGGCTCTGTCAGTTTCATATTGATGGGACATGTCTTTAGAGTCAACCCTCCAAATTTGAGTTCATTCTGAGGTCTCTAACCCCAGAAACGAAATTGAATTCCAAAGGCTGCAAAACCTTTAAATATTTACAGCCTATGCCACTGGACCTTTCATTCAGTGGATCCCCTAGAGCTTCCTCCAAAGCTTCCAATCACTTCCAGACCCTCAATCCTGATATGCTGAACAATAAACTGCATTTTTTTGAACTCATTTCAGCCCCCAGTGGTCATGAGCCCAAAATGACCAAAATACCCCTATGAGGCTCAATTTGGGATTTCAAACCAAATGACCTCCAAATTGAATGCAACCACTTCCAACAAGTTTTAAATGTTATTTCAAACTTGTTGAATCCAAACCCATACCCTGGGTCAACCTGGTTGACCAAGTCAACCTAGGTTGACCAAACAGACCTTAAGAGCCAAAATGAGCATTTTGACTGAATTGACCTCCCTAAACCTTGGGACCACTTCCAATGGTCTCCAAATATTGTTTCAAACCTGCCCAGCCTAGACCCACCTTCTAGGTCAACTTGGTTGACCTAGTCAATCCAGTTTGACCCAATGAACCCTTAAGGGTCTAAATGGGTTATTCTAACCCATTTCTCCAAATTAAACCCCTTTAAATCTTCAAATTCATCCCAAATGTTGATTCAAGTATTTTCAAACCCTTTTAAAATTAAATCACCATGGGTCTTGGCCTAATCAAACCTTTAACCATAGTTAACATATATATATTTATATCTCCCATATTCAAATCCCATTTCCTTAAACCTCAAGCCATCCTAATTCATCCAACCAGCACTCAAGCACTCTCCCATATGCCACTTCAGCAGCCATGGGCCCATTGACTAGTCAAACAGTCAATGGGTGGTCAAATGAGCTCCTTAAGAGGCTAAATTAACCTCTTAAGCTAATCCACTCAAATTTAAATAACTCCAGCCATTTGAACAGTCACTAGAAGCTTCCTAAGACTCATCTTGACCCTTGGATCCAGATCAAACAACCCCTATCTCTCCATGTGTCCAAGTGGGGACCAAGAGAAGCTTTCCACCTCACTGTCCTTGCACCCGTCCTTGCCTGCTGCTCCCAACTACTCCATGGACAGGTGGCAGCATCCTAGAGTCCCTCTAAAGCAATCAAGACCCTCCATTCGATTAAATGGAGTTTGAATAGGGTAAAACGCCCTAATGAGCACTCACATTTACTTGGACTCTCTCTCTCTCTCTCTCTACTCAAGCTCTCCCAGATCGAACTCTCGTTCTTCTAGAGCTCTAAACTCCTCTCCCAGTCGTTCTCAGCCAGATCCCTCCGATCAAATCATGTTGACAGCGAGCTTCCGATCAAACCAACGTCTAACCACATCCAGCTCTCTCTAGCTCGATCCACTGCTTTTCCGGCCGTGGAATCTTCTACAAATTGGAGCGTGGACAGTCTACAACTGCAACCGAATCAAAAAATCCAAAATCCATCGGTTAGATCTCTTTAAAACCTAAACCCTAGTTGATATACATAGATCTAAATAGCTTTTCGTAAAGCTCATTTTAAGCCAAATGAAATATTCCCCATTTTTTCTGTACATTTACCCTATCTCCATCTAAAATTTCAATTGATTTGGTGGGTTATGTGAGACCTCGTTCCCTTACTTTTTCTCTCTGATTTAGATTTTCCTCCCAGGATCGTCCAGGACGATTTTGGATCATCCTGGGACGATCAGTGGAAGATTTGCTCCAGGAGATTTTCCTGTAGGTATCGGCCGGGCCGATAGGGATATCGTCCAGGCCGATATGTACTGTTCAAAATATCGTTCTGAGGATCGCCCTGAAAGCAGTTCAGGCCGATGTGATTTTGTTTTGATCGTCCAGGACAATGTGGCGATCGGCCAGGACGATCAGACTAAAGTTATAAGCAAATCAGCTCAATTCGAGGAGAGAGAAAATCATTTTTTATAAAAACAGATATTTTGAAGAGAGAGAAAGAGAGGAAAAGAGAGGGAAAGGTTGAGTTTCGGAGGCCGCGGAGCGCTTTTCGTCCGACGCCGCTGTTGGGAAAAGTGAAGATCTCGTGGTAAGGACTCCGAATCCTATTTCTGTTTTCGAAGATATTGAGTTTTGACCGAGTTGTGCACTGTTTTGTGTTTTCGTAGTCGAACTTTTGACCTGATTTTGTATTGACACAACTTTCACCGCACAACTTTTGGTATGTTATAGATATGACTATTGTACACGATTTGAGTATTTTCTGCGACAATTTTACCGGTCGGAATTGATTCTACGCGATTTTAATTGAATAGAAAAATATCAGGACGTGATTTGACTTGGATTCTATAGAATAATAGTCTTGTATTGATGTCGTGAATATTCGATTGTAATTTGGAGAAATTTGGAATTTGTGCTTTTTGCAGGATTTTTTGTGTAAATTTGATAGACTGCCGTTACTCTGCCTGATTTTCGTATGATTTCTGATTTGTCTGAAATTGATAGATTGAATTGATATGCATATGACTATTGATATGATTGTTCTAGATTGCTTTAATATTGATTATTGAATTGATTATTGATTGATTATTGAAATGATTCTTGAATTGACTACTGATACTAGAACACAAGTGGAACCTGGTTGAACGTTGGTTGGAGATTGAATTGACCTGTACAGGATGGTGGGCCGACGGGCTTTCCTTTAAACCATTGATCATTGATTTAACGATTAGGAGTCATAAGGGGTTTATAGATATGCCGACGGGCGGCCGACGGGCAATAGAGTGACGACTCTTTTTATTGAAACCAACGTATGGATATCTACAACAACAATATGGATTCTACAACAGCAACATAGCCAGTTGTTTGTACTTGTCCAGTATTATTGTATTGAAATGCATGTTTACTGTATTGACATACGGATTTACTGTTTTATCGATTTCTTTGATTTCATCGATTGATTGCCGAGCATTGATACTACTGAGCATAGATATGGATATGGCTGGATATGGATATTATAGATTTATTGATATTGCTTATAGACTCATTGATACTATTGATCCTGCATTGTATTGACTTGCTGCATTTGATTTATTGATATGATAGATTGAGATTTATCGTATTGCTTTTCTGATTGATTTTATTGACTAGATAACATTGATTAGACTTGATTGATTGATTCGACACGATTGATTTGATTTGATTGATTGATTTGACGGATGGATTGACTGATTTGACGGATTGATTGCTTTTCTTCTGTGTACGGATTTCTTCGAGATTGACGTGGATTGATTGAGCTTGGTTTATTGATTTGCCTGCTGCTGCATTGATTGGTTTTATTGACTATGGATTTCCGTATTGCATAGATTCATTGACCATTGACTGATATAGATTTGATTGACTGACATGCATATTGATAGCATCGTCGTGCTTTGATTTCAGTTATAGGTATTATGTGACCTGCTGGGCTTTGTAAAGCTCATTATATGTGGTTGATATTTTCAGGGCAGGGCAAGGGAGCAGAAGATAGGAATTGATCCGGATCTTCAGGTTTTTGTCTTTTGATTGATAGTGATTCTTTTGTACTCAGGATAGATTTCATTACTGGTGATTGTGGAGTAGTTCCTAAGTATTGTACATGACCTTTTGAGATATGAATCGACTTGTATATTGATATTTTAAATTTTATAGATGTTTGATAGATTGTTAATTGAAGGTTTTAGATAACTATGGTAAATTGTTTGAGTAATTGATTGACATTCTTTCCAAGTTAGATCTTGGGGCGTGACAGGTTGTATCGAGTGAACGAATAAAAAAAACCATTTCAGGGCGTTATTTCTTGGTTCATTCCAGGCATATCGTTTCTGGACCGTTGATCTCTCGATCAACGACCCAGATCGAGCCGTCTCGCAGTCTGATTCGCCCATATTTTTTTGATTTCTTGTCCGACCGGCCGTCCGACGGCATCTGGGCCGTCAGTTCATTCCCGCGGGATTGATTTCTCACCGTCTGATCATTCTCATATTTGATCAAACAGCGGGTTCTACTACCCGTCGTCCAATCAAATCCTTCCAGATCGGACGGCTGCCTTTCGTTGCTGACTCGGATAAGTGGAAACCTCGTGAGTTCCACGCGCGGCCCCACTTGACCACCATCGCATTTTGCTGGACGAGCCTGGAGGTACCGCGTGACCGCCGGCGCTGCCATACCTTATTTAATTAAAATAAATAACTTTAAATACTTTTAAATAACAGAAACTTCAAATATTTGTAATAAATAAAATATAAACCCAAAAAAATGAGTATAATAGCTCATTCTTCTCAGTTTTTCATCCCCTTTATTTTAAAAATAAAATTAGTTAAAAATAGTGAGTGTATTCAGCGTTATTAAGCTTTAAAGTTTTTCAATATTTTATTAATATTTAGTATTTATTTATTAAATAAATACCAAATTTTTATGACATAATTTAAATAGCCTTAGGGACATCCAGTAATTTTTCTATAATTATTTAAGTTATATTTTAATGGTTATTAATTTTCAAACTATAAGAGTATATATATATATATATATAGTTATATTATATATTTTAAAATTAATTCTAAATTATAAATATAATTAAGTTCTTTTGCATTCCTATCATCCTCCTTGGAAACCTTAAATGTAGATAGGAGCATATGAATGGAGATATGGGGAATACTCTTTGGCTTAGAAGACAATTGCATCATCCCTACCCTGTGATTGAATTTCCAAATAATAAGATCAGCCTTTGATCTTGATGTTTGGAAATTCACCATCTCATTCATTTCTTTCGATATAGTGCACTATGCTCATGATTGTTTCATGGTTTGAGTGCACTATGCTCATGATTAGTGAATTTGATTTCTATCCTACAACTTAGTGACATTTAGGAACAATAATTAAGGTGTGTCTTAGTTAACTTAGGCAATCTAGGGATAACTATATACATCTCTTTTGGGATGAAATTCAAACATAGAAAACTAGTGTCACAACCCCCTGATTTAATACATCTCATTTGGACATTAATCAATCTTACAACAACTAGTAGATTTAGGAGATCCCTCATTAAGGATCTTTTTCTTTTGTTTCAATAAATCCAAATAGATCAAATAAAATTCCTAAAAATCTGAAATCAACCTCAAATCACTGTAATCAATCCAACATTATAAATTCAATAATTTAAAACCAAAATTTCAACTCAGATTTCATTAATTTTATCAAATCTTTAACTAACTCTTAATTAAACCCCTAAACTTTCCAGAAAATGTAATAAATCAAGATTAAACCTAAAAAATACAAATAATATCTCTAGCTGACCAGAATTCAATTGTTAACCAGTGAAAATAAAACCAAATTGATTGGACAGCAAATTAAACCTTAATTTAATTTTAAAGAAAATTCAATATTTAATTCATTTAATTAATTAATAATTATTAAAAATTCCAATAAATTCTCAAACACTTAGGAATCCCTCCTTAGGTCATTCCTGACCTTTGGAGTTGATTTCAAAGAGTTGGGAACTCATTTGGAACAAAATTATAAAAAGGACCCTTTAATTAAACAATTTCAAAAATTCAATAAATACCTCAAACTTCTAAAATTCATAACTAATTCAATAAAAATCCAAATCAATCAAACTCAGTTGCATTCAACTTATGATAAGGCCTAATATTTACTAAAACTGTAAAACTTCCAGAAAATCATTAAATTCAAAAAGTCAACAATTTGGTCAAATGCAAGTCAAAACTAGTTCAAAACTTCAAACCTTCATAACTAAATAAAAAAAAATTCAATTTCAGCAAACTTAACTTCTAACTGATCGTATTAAGGTCTAATATTTTAATAAAATGCTAACTTTTCAGAATTTAACTTTAAATGGAAAGTCAATTTTTAACCCCTTAATTAAATGATTAAAATATTCAAAAAATTCCTAAAAATTCAAAACTGTTTTAAAACTCCAAAAATGCTTAATCAACTCTTAAAATCAGCAATCAAACTTCTTTTGAATAAAATCCATTAACTTTCAAAGATTAATCAACTTTAACTCACTTAATTATAACGGGTACCACTGGGTAACTCAGGTCTACGAGGCTATTAGCTTAGCCCCTAAGGAAGGTGAAATAAACTTCACGCCCTCGGTGTGAAACAATGGTGGTATTCAACCAACAATTAAAATCAATTCCTAAATCAATTTCAAATCATTAACAATTCAACAATAATCAAAAGTCTGAATATTATAATAAAATGTATTAAATATTAAATTAAATTTCAATTTATTTAAACTAAATTTGTTTGATAATTTGATTGGTTAAAATTCATCTTAATCAATCAAATTTGATAATTAATTCAGATTAAATAAATTAAGGTCTTTTATGCCTAAAGCTTGATTTCTTTTGGAGGGCTTTAGGCATTTTGATTTTAAAAGACTCTTAAAAAATAAATAACAAAGAGATTTCCTATGTGTTGTCCATGATTCCTTTTAGGAGGGCACTAACACATTTGGATTTGGAGATCTTCAAACAACTTTAATAATATACCGACCTTATACGACGTGCTAGATTCCTTCGGGAGGGCACGTTGTATTACATTTGTAAGGTCCCTTTCTCTCCCTCTAATAAAATTTTGGGGACTTTCAAAATGAATACCTATCTTCTGTCTAAGACGAGTATTTATTCTGAAAGTCCTAGGATTTATAAATTGATGATTTCCTGCACTTAGGGAATTATTAATCTATAAGTTATTTATAACTAAATTAAATAACTTTAACATTTTAAAATTGGGTTAATTTCTAATAATCTGAATACACTTTACTTGAACTTTAATCAAATTCTTTTGGCATGTAATAAATCAATCATAATAATATATACAATTCAAACAAATAAACCCATTAGGACTTATCCAAGTCCCTCTAATAACTCTTCGCATGCATAACTACATAAATGTTCTATTATTTCCTGTTTTTACTTATCTGCAAAGTAGAATGTTCTTAAGGATCGATGTACATATAAAAAGAAATGTAAAGCTTTTTATTTCCTAAATTTGTTGTATATAGATTGAGTTTGTAAAGTGTCTGGAGTCTGTAAAAGAATTAAAGACAGCTGCTTATATATATACAAATGGGGCTCCAAAAAGTAATATCCTCCTTTAGGAGGACATTCCTTTTTGGAATTCCATAGAAGACTCAGAACCTGAAGACCATAAGCAGATGTATTTAATTCTACTCTCTTATAGGCTTAGAACCCAAGTTTGTTGTCGGTGGGGCCTGGCCAACCTTACTTTCCTACAGACCCTGTGATGTACTCTGTATATTTTATATTAATAAAATTAGCTCTTTTATATACAATTGTTTCATGCATCATTCGCATACGAGTATATTTTTGGTTTTTGTAAGCATATTCTATTGCATTTATTTTAGACTCTTTAGTAATTCCTTGATTCTTAGGATAGAGCTATCTTAAAATCTTGCATCATCGATGAATTATTGTGATTAGGATTGTTAACTGGCAGCCCACTCTAGGCAGGTGGTAAGTCCAGATCGTATACACTTCTCTCTACACATTCTTCTTTCTAATCAATTCTAATTCTTCTAAATTCAGTGTTAGAGTTTATAATCTAAAGCATGATCGTGGAAATTTAAATTATGCCCAAATATTTAATTAAATTTATATATAATTTTGAAATTAATTAGTCTTCATTTAAATCGAGAGTATTCTCTTAGGAGATGTAATTAACTATAGGGGCTTGCCCCTATAGGGAGTCTAGATCCCAGAATAATCTAAACCCTACATTAGTTTCTTTCTAAGGTAGGGGAAAGACCTGTGAAACGTAGATTAGTGTTTTATCTATATTTTAAAATTTATTTCCATAATCAAAGGATAGGTAGATAATTGATCTGCTGTTACAGGCAAGTCAAATATCTTCTATATTTGATAATGAAAATAAATCAATAATTCATTAGTCTAATCGGGTCGATAGGGTAGTATACGAGTCGTTCTTCGGGACGATTTATATATTCCCTATGTTGTACCTAATTAAAAGAATGAATTATAATATCTTTATCTAAAATCAATAGAAGGACATTAGGCTGTTCCTCGGGGCGGTATAATGTCCGACTATGTAGATTTAACTGAAAGAAACATTTAAATATAAATAAAGCAAATCATGTGAGAATCAAAAGTATTTTTAAATTTAAATATTTAATAGTAGTAAAAATAGAAAAAAAATTCTCACAGCTGTCAAAAATGATTTCCATCAAAAGAAATATGGATGATCCTCCATTCTGACAATCATAGACATCAGACTTCATCGGAATTGTGGCTACGGATGGCCGGTAATCATTTACGTCCATAACAAAAATTCTGAGCAAATTGCAAAAAAATTAGACTATCTCTATCTAAAAATTGGACTCTCTCTCTCTCTCTCTCTAAAACCTTAAATCAAAAAAATCCCTTATTTGTTTCTTTGATGACTAAAGACAGATTAATTAATTGGTCTTCATAATGTAATTCCACAAGATATGGCTAATGTTAACATTAGCCCTGTAATAATGATGTCTTTTTTGTCATTCATCCATTCTTGAACTATGTTTTTGAAATAAAAAATAGCTATAATTCCAATAGTGAAATATCCCAACATGCTAGTTAATATCTCTATTCTGTCAAATTGGAAAAGGAACCATCTTTCCTTGCTTAAAGTAATTTCTAGCTTTCCAATTTTGATAAATTGAAGAAATACATATTTTGACAACTCATGGATTAGAAATAACAGCATTCTCCATATTATACCATCAATGAGATAAACTTTAAAATTTTGGTAAAAGAAATCCCCACTATTTAAATGTATCAAAAAATTAAATTAACTTATTGCAATGAGTTGTAATAAGCTATTCGTCTTCGATTTCCTAATAGGCGCCCAAATAGGTTATACAATCCTGCAATCTTGTATAGTTCAACAAGAAATTTGTAGGACGAGCATTATTTAAAAGTCTCCACTATATTTCAATACATTCTTATGAGTAACCCTTAATTTTCTTAGCCATTTCATATTTATTCCTATAGCTTATTGAACTTTTAATGAAGCTTTAAATGCCATTGCAATAACTTATTTACCATAATTTGAAACAATAAATTCCTGTTTAACCTCAATATAATAGGAATTTCCAGGATCAATTTTACCATATCATCAAAAAAATACATCTTTAACGTAGACTGATTCCATCTGCCATTTTCATCAAGAAGAATTGACACCATGTTATTTTTAAGATCCCGCATATCACATGTAAAAGGCCACTTATTTAATCATCTCTCAAGAATCCAAATGTCATCTTTAATATTAATTTTCTTCCATTTGATAATATGCCTTCAAAAAAGAGCACCATCTTTTATAATACGTCAAGCCGAAGATGAACATCTATTTATTTCTTCTTTCATTATATCTTTTCCATATTTTACCACAATTAATTAATTTTGAAGACATCCCTAATTTTGAATGAAATTCCAAGCAATTCGAGCCCTTTATGGTCATTGTCTTTCAGCTGCACCTCAGCTGCACCTTATATTCCAAGACGAACTTGGTTAGTAGAAGTACATAGAATATTCCAAGAAATATAATGCAATATGTATGTTCCTTGTTCCTTAAGCCATAAGAAGTGATATGTCATCAAAAATTGCTTTGATTAAGCACGAATCTCTGAGGCATATTCAAATTGGAAACTTTTAAAATCAAATTTGGGATCATCTGAATTCCAATTTCAGCAAACTTATAGTCAAATTAAACATCTCAAAGAGATGAACCAAACAGCACCAAAATTGGTCCAACCCAAGCCCAAATGGGTCCGAATCGGAGGTCCCGGACCACATTTGGAAGGGTAAAAGCATTATTTGGATGACGAAATGATATCCAAATATGGCATGCTTATAGTCAAATCGAGCGTCTCGGCGAGACAAATCCAACGAACCCAAGATCTTTGAATTCGGACATTGTTAAGGCACTTAAACAGTTGAAAATCTCTCTACGATCGGAGGAATCAATACGAGCCATTTGATGGAGCACTTTGAACCTGCCCCGGATCTTCTCTAGATTTACGGGGTGTGACATTCATGAAAATATATAAATAGACCCCCACTCTCTACATGGGGGGACCTTCGGCTGGCGATTGGAGAGAGCTCTGAAGCTTCAAGAACTCTAGCACCACTGCCCGGCCGCCGCCTACCGCCTGACCTTCGCCCGGCCGCCGCCCGTCACCGGACTTCAGCCCGACCTTCGTCGGACCACTGCTCGGCCGCCGCCTGTCACTGGACCTTTGCTCGGCCGCCGTCGGACTTTAGCCCTACTTTCGTCAAACCACCACCAGGTCGCCGCCTGCCGCCGGACCTTTGCCCAACTGACGCCCGTCGCCGAACCTTCGCCAGGCCGCCGCCCACAATCGGACTTCAGCCCAAACTTCGTCGGACCACCGCTCAGCCACCGCTCCGCTGCCGACCTTCACTAGGCTGACGACTGCAGCCGGACTTCAGCCCGACCTTCGTCAGACCACCATCCGACCGCTGCCCCTCGTCGGACCTTCGTCCAGCTGCCATCTATCGCCGAACCTTCGACCGGCTTCCGTCCGCTTGGACCTTTGCCCGGCAGCCGCCAGCCGCCGGACCTTTGCCTGGCCGCCGGCTGTCGCAGGACCTTTGCCCGGCCGATGACCGCCACCGAACTTCAGCTCGACCTTCGTTCGACCACCGCTCCGCCGTCTACCATCGCCTGGCCTTCGCCCGGCCGTTGTCTGCAGCCGGACCTTCGCCTGGCCGACGACCACCGCCGGACTTTAGTCCGACCTTCATCGGACCATCGCCCGGCCGCCGCCCGTTGCCAGACCTTTGCCTGGTCGACAATCCGCGCCGGACATCCGCACGACCGTCGCCATGCCTTTGACTAGCTCTCCAAATTACTGTAATTTGACCACATTTAAATTGAGGGATGGGTCAACTCTTGTAATTCACTCAAGTTTAGTGGAATTTTTTCACTTGGGTGAGGCCCCGTGATTTTTTCCTCTTTGCTTTCCACGTTAAAAAAAAAGAATTGGTATTTTACTTATCTCTTTCTATTTCTGTGTTGGATATCCGTGCATCGCTAAGACAAAAAGTTTACTCACTCCACCGCTACGAATCTTTCAGCCCGCAACAGTTTGGCACCATCTGTGAGAAACCAACCCCACCCTTATAAGCACATGTGATTTCTTGCCTTGATGGCCAACAGGCATGGCAACCGCAACAACGAAGTCTCCCGCTCCAACTCACATCAATCTCAAAATCATTCCATGAATCAGGGACAGCAGGTATCTGCTTCTCTCTTCCATGGTGGAAGAAATCCTGTTGGGGAAGGATCAACAATGCCATCCCTGGAAAATCGCATTCGAAAAATGGAGTTTCATAATGAGATTGTTGACTTAAAAAAAAAAAAAGAGAGAAATGAGAACAAAAAGAAAACAAAGCAAACCGACATAGCCGCCTCTACCGACCCCACTTCGCCAGACAACGCGTCTCTTCGGAGAGATCGAAAATTCAAAAAGATAAAAGGATCAAATTCGGAGAGGGAAAGGATAACTTACACTCGCTCATTTGCTCCGACTCCAACTCTATCATTGCGGTTCAACTTCGTTGCTTCACAGGAGGCCGAGAGATTGCACGCGTTGCTTCTTCAACTCCCCGTGGCTGTGCGACTTTGGCTCCCTCATCACCGTTCGACTTCGTTCCTTCGCTAGAGAGGGAAAGGCTGCACGTGTTTTGAGAGTTTTTGTCGTTTGAGAGCAATTTTATTATGCCTTGGTTACTCAAACGACAAAAACTCTCAAAACTCTACAAAAACTCTCAAAACCTCTCCAAACAACTCTAAAAAAATAATAAACTGCTCCCCAAAGCTCTCATGTACAAGCTTTTATGGCTACTTGTAGGTTCTATCCTCTGCAACTGTAAGCCTTGGTTACTCTCAACCACTGAAACCACTGGCTACGAACACCTACGATCAAGCAGATAAGAGTCAGTGCAATTATAAATAGAAATCAATACTAAAAAATAATAAATCTAACTACTAGTAAGACAAAAGTACTGGGAAGCATGAAAATCTAAAGTGCTGAAAAACTAGTAGAGCCACAGTGTAGTAAGAAATAAGTTATGAGCACACAACAAAACAAATCAAAACACTAAAGCAAATCTCAAAGCCCCGAAGTGTAAAAATCACAAAATCAAATCAACTCAACAAACAAACAATCAAATTCAAAATTTTTGGCAGCCTGATTTATAAGAATTAGTTTGTAAGGCCCACTACCCGACAACTTTCGTAGGAAAGCAGTAAGCCCGATCTTAGGGGAAAGATTTAGGTAAAATTGACCTAGCTCCTAACCCCTAATTAAAACTACCCGGCCACTTCTAATAGAAGACGTAAGTCTAACATCTGAGGGAAATGTTTAGGTGATAACATAAACCTAGACCCCTCACTTGGGCATCCTAGTCTAAAGGACTAGGTTGTAAGACCCACAACTCGGGCCGCTTAGCTTACAGGGCTAGGTCATAAGACCCACCGTTATGTAACTTCTAAGGAAGCCATAAGACCTATCTAACTGAAATTCTTCGGGCAACTCCTAATTGGAGCCGTAAGCCCCAAACTAAACAAACTATCCGGGCAACTCCTAATTGGAGCCGTAAGCCCTAAACTAAACAAATTATTGTGCAACTTCTACCTGAAGTCGTAAGCCCCCACATTTTAGGAAAATTGTAAAAATAAATAGCAATGATCCTAAACCTCAAACAATCAAATTTAAACCTATGGGCATCTTAGTCTAAATGATTAAGTTGTGAGACCTGCTTTTCAGGCTACTTCCTAAGGGAAGCCATAAGTCCTACTCAAATAATCAAAACCTCCGGACAGCCTCACTATAAAGTTAGGTTGTAAGACCCATCCTTGGGCCACTCATAAATAGAGTAATAAGCCACAATTCCAAATTCAAATCTCCGGGCTACTTTCTACGAAAGTTGTAAGTCCCAAACTAAATCTAAATCCCTAGGTTACTTTCTACGAAAGCCGTAAATCTCAATCTAAATTCAAACTCCTTGGCAACTTCTACGGAAACCATAAGCCCCAACCCAAATTAAATCTAACTAAAATCCACACCTAACCACTTCAGTCTACTTAGGATCCCTGAGAGGAGGCAACCCATGGCTGCTAATCAGATTCCTTGGACACTACGATCAATGATTGTTAGTGTTGGTAGACTGAAATCTATGGTATACCCGGGACGACGGAACTATGGGATCTTGATCGGGTTTACCTCCATTTCCCCCACAATTGATACTAAACTACCTAAATTTTATTCATCCTTAATCGAGAGTTCTCTCTTACTTGTTAAGAGGGGTAATTAACTATGAGTTCTTATGCTCATAAGAAGTAAGAATCCCAGATCTAAATAAACCCTGACACTACACTTAGGGGAAATCTCGTTAACTACAATCTGACTTAAGGGAAATAGAATCCTATGGCTGCAAAGTGGGATTCGTGCATTCATGCCATTTTTCTTGAGCCAACAGAGATCCTTTAACTTCTTCGAGGCACCCACCAATCAGCGCTAGTACCATAAGAGGAGATCCATTTCCCTCAAGATCCACCACTAGCTGGAGATGTTCGACCTGAATATGTTCATGCAGAGATCCCTCTCCCTTAGTCAAAAGGTCACCCTTTGTCACAGCTAGACCTCGACCTCATTGACACAGCTAGCTCTACCCATCCTTCTCATATGGGTCGACCAACCCGTGTTCCTCCAGCCATCACTGAGGATTTGGCTTAACCTCACATTGATGGAATCCCACATAATGCCCTACGTGATGAATTGCGACGATTGGTCCAAGAAGAGTTTCCTTTAAGAGGTGGAAGACAACCTCTTCATCATCAAGACTTTCAGGAGTCATCCCCCTTAACTGAAGCCATCCTTCAACACCCTATTCATGTAAGCTTCAAATTACCGAGCATTGACTCTTACGATGGGTCGTCTAACCTTTACGAGCATATCGATCACTATAGAACTATTATGCATATTCAGCGAGCCTCAGATGCACTCCTCTGCCAAGTATTTCCTGCTACCCTCAAAGGGAAAGATCGTATATGGTTCTATTCACTTCCAGCTAGAACTATTCCCTCATTCGTCAAGTTAGCCAAATTATTCATTAAACAATTTATCGCTAATTGAAGAATTGTTAAGAACTCTTCCCATCTCTCTGGGATCCGCCAGAATGAAGGAGAGTCACTCAAAGAATACTTCCAAAGGTTCTCTTTCGAGGCTCTACAAATTACAGGGGTAGATCTTGAGTTGCTAAGAGGAGTTTTCATTGGGGGCTTCGTCCTGACCCTTTTTATTCAGCACTCATGCGAGATACGATACATTCATATGCTGACCTAATTCATCGTGTAGAGGCCCAAATCTCAACTAATGAAGTCATCAATGCTCATAAGAAGCAATTTGAGCAAATAATTAGGAAGTGTAAAAATGCACTGGGGATGGATGATTCATCATCACAATGGAAGAAGCAATGAAGTAATAACTTGCCCCCTCGACCTTCACAATCTCGGCGGGATCCTCAACCAGAAAAGGAGTATACGCCTCTTAATACATCTCGATCAAATGTCTTAATGACTATCCGAGATGAAGAGAATGTTAAGTGGTCAAATCCCTTAAAGCCAAACTCAGGAAATCAGAAGCAATACTGCCACTTCCACCGTAGTCGTGGACACAAAACTAAAGCATGCATGCCTCTCAAGAATGAAATTGAGAGACTTATCCGATAAGGCTACCTTTGACAGTTCATTCAAAATTCTCCTCCTCGAGATGAGGCTCATCCCGCTGGAGGGCAAACTCAATAACATCAAAGACAACTATTGAATAATATTCAAATGGTTGGCGAGATTAACTGATCGCATAATTGAGGCTTTTGTGTTAGTAATGCTACTTGACTTGTGTCATCTTGCAACTCTTTTATATTAAATAGTGTCACTCTAATATCCCTAGTATTTTTCTTCCAAGTTAAACATTATGTTGTCCCGTATATGTCTTATGTGGTGAACTCTTATATCCCTAAGTCATACTATGAAGTTGCTTTATTTTCTTACATAGTACAGTGATGTGTTATTTGCTTCATTTTAATATTGTCTCCTTCTCTAAAAAGGATTAAAATGACAATAAAAATTAACGATGAATCTAATCTCTTTAGTCATGATTTGAGAAATACGTAATCTTTATTGAATCTCAATTACTATATAATTAATCCTAGTGGATTTGATCTTGACCTCTTCTATATAGGTTAACGTCATCGAGCAATGATCTGACATATAACATCGGATAGGTCATACATCATTGGTGAATTCTCTTGACCTCTTCTACATAGGTAAACGTCTTCGAGCAATGCTCTGACATATAACCTCGGATAGGTCATACATCCTTGGTGGATTCGATCTCAACCTCTTCCATATAGGTTAATGTCATCAAGCAATGCTTTGACATACAAACTCGGATAAGTCATATATCCTTGGTGGATTCTCCCGACCTCTTCCATATAGGTTAACGTCATCAAGCAGCGCTTTGACATACAACCTCAGATAGGTCATACATCCTTGGTGGATTCTCTTGACTCCTTCTACATAGGTTAACGTCATTGAGCAATGCTCTGACATGCAACCTCAGATAGTTCATACATCCTTGATGGATTTTCTCAACCTCTTTCACCTAGGTTAACGTCATCGAGCAATGCTCTACGTATAACCTCAAATAGGTTATACATCCTTGGTGGATTCTCTTAACCTCCTTCACATGGGTTGACGTCATCAATCAGTGTCGATCTCCTATCCTAATCGACCTCCGTAATTCATGGAGCTCGCACCGGCTCAATCACTTTATGGGTAGAATAAGCAACATCTAACATATCTAGCAACCTGTCGCCTGGAGGGCATGCATAAATGAATGAATAATGTTAAAGGATTGATACAATGAGGATAAGAAAATGTGAAGAAGGGAGAAATAATATACCTGGAAGATCCTCTTGGTTCTTTGAACCTCACCTCGTATTAGATGCGCCAGGACCACCTCTTTGTGTATTATTCAAGGTGCCCTCATCTCTGGCGGATGACATTCACCCCCAACAGGGGAAAACTGAAACCACTGGGCCTTGATCGCCGCGTCCGATATTTAAACTCTTGCCGGACAATTTTTCCCCTATTGGGAGTAAACTGGAGCCTGCGTAAGAGTACCGAGCCTTGATCGCCACCTCAAGTATTTGAACTCTTGTCGGACAATTTTTTCCTCAATGGGAGTAAATTGGAGCCTACGTAAGAGTACCGGGCCTTGATCGCCACCGCCGGTACTTAAACTCTTGCTGGACAATTTTTTCCTCAATGGGAGTGAACTGGAGCATGCGTAAGAGTACTGGGTCTTGATCGCCTCCGCAACTGGTATTTAAACTCTTGTCGGACAGTTTTTCCTCCAATGAGAGTGAACTGGAGCCTGCGTAAGAGTACTGGGCCTTGATCGCCACCGCCGATATTTAAACTCTTGCCGGACAATTTTTACCCCACTAGGAGTGAACTGGAGCTTGTATAAGAGTACCGGGTCCAGATATCCTCCGCCACCAGTATTTCAACTCTTGCTGGATAGTTTTTCTCCCAATTGGAGTGAACTAGAGCCTGCGTAAGAGTACCGAGTCTTGATCACCTCCGCCGCCGGTATTTAAACTCTTGTCGGACAGTTTTTCCCCCAATGGGAGTGAACTGGAGCTTGCGTAAGAGTACCAGGTCTTGATCGCCTCCGCCTCGGTATTTAAACTCTTGCCGGACAGTTTTTCCCCCAATGAGAGTGAACTGGAGCCTGCGTAAGAGTACTGGGCCTTAATCGCCGCCTCCAGTATTTAAACTCTTGACGGACAGTTTTTCCCTCAATGTGAGTGAACTGGAGCCTGCGTAAGAGTACCGAGCCTTGATCGCTGCCTCCGATATTTAAACTCTTGTCGGAAAGTTTTTTCCCCAATGAGAGTGAACTGGAGCCTGCGTAAGAGTACCGGGCCTTGATCGCCGCCGCCGGTATTTAAACTCTTGCCGGACAAATTTTCCTCCGCTGGGAATGAACAGGAGCCTGCGTAAGAGTACCAGGTCTTGTTCGCCGCCACCCAAATATTTCTCCTAACTTCGTAGGAGAAATTTTGGAACCAGCTAAAGAGAGGTGGTCCCTTCTCCCTAACCCCTAAGGGGGGTATTTATAGTTTTTTCAAAGGAGGTTTGAGGGCCAAATTTCTGAATTTTTAATTAATTTCCGGAATTTTTTAATGCCCAAAATTAAATATTTTCCAATAATTAGAAAAAATGAATGAAATAGGAAATAAATAAAGAGCAATTTATTTAAAAATAAAATAAATGTGTAGGAAATTAATTATTTCCTTTCAAGAAAAATCTCAATTTTTTTTCAAGATTTTTTGAATTCTTTTTGGATTTCATTTGAGCCAAAAATAGTAATATACTATTACAGAATTTAATTAATTAAATTTGTTATTAAATTAAAAAAAATCTGCCAATTGGGGCGGATTAGGGGTGTAAGTGAGCTGAGCCGGCTCGTGAGCCGGCTCGAACTCGACTCGATTATGAGTTTGTGAGCCGAGCTTATCGAGTCGCGAGCCCGAGCTCGAGCTTAAACTCGAGCTCGTTTGTTAAACGAGCTCGATGAGAGCTCAGCTCGAGAGCTCGCGAGCCAAGCTCTATTGACCAAAGGCGATAATTCCAAATGAGGAAAGCGACGTGCTGCGAAGTGGGATTTCGAGCGGGCGAGATTTCCAAAAATTAAAATGATCAAAGCGACAATTCCAAAAAAAAAAATGAAAAAAATAATATAATTTCGGTATTTGACATAAAAAACATATATAATGTCAATTTTATTTAATCTAACCAATGAAAAAGCCTAACAGCTGCTCTTATTTTTTTGGGAAAGTGAAAAGCTGGTGCTTCCTTTTGTTCTTTTTTAAATCTCATTAATTATCTCTGCTCATCTCTTATCCCCATAAAAATTTTTTTTTTTTAATTTTCAATGCTCAACGCCTCAACCTTCTTCTCCAAGAATTTTTATTGGGTCAGGTAACCTGATGTAGAGATATATCAGGTACCCAATAAAAAAAATGTCACATGCACTTACTTTTTGTTTAAAGCTGAGTGCTTTTTGTTTAAAGTGCATGTGGTATTTTTTTAATGGGTACCTGATGTATCTCTACATCAGGTTACCTGACCCAATAAAAATTCCTTCTCCAATGGCTAGCTTGATGTGGATGACGCAGACAAGGAAGACGACTCGCTGGAAGGAAGACGACTCGCCCGAAGGTTGTCCGGACTGCCAAGGCTCGCGAGCCGGCTCGAACTCGTTAACGGTGGAACGAGCTTGAGTTCGAGCTCGACTCGAGCTCGAGGTCGCTATCTGACTGACAAGCCGAGCTCAATAGTGTCAAAACTCGACTCGACTCGTTTACACCATGAGGGCGGATGCTGCTGCGGCATTCATTAGTCAATATTTAATATAATTATATAAGGTAATAGTTTTTTTTTTTTTTGGAAGAACCGGGGCATAGCCAATTTTATTAAGATAAAAAAGGTACAAAAAGGTCTTATAGGAAAACAAAGACTAACAAAGACAAAAGATCAACTCAAACAAACCTAACAAAGAGCCAAAACAGACTTAAACAAACAAATCAATAAGTACAATACAATATAGCAGCAGCAACAGCAAAACACAGCAAAGAGAATGAAACAGTGTTGAGAGAGCATCTGCTCCAGCAGACTATAGAAAACTGAAATTTCAGTAGAATTGAAATTTCTCAATAAGATGATGAAAATGCTTCCAGCTACACATTTTAACCCGTATAGCATTTTTTATAGTAATGATGATATTCTCCGTAGAATTCCATTTGTTAGCAAATTTCCGATTATTCTTTTCCCTCCAAAGATGGTACACGGTGCAGCCAATAGTAAGCCAGCAGAAATTCTTTTCCCATTTGGACATAAGCAGCTGGTTACCCATGTAATCAAAAACCTGAATCAAATTTGGTCTGAGTAAGAAAGAGTTTAATTCAGGAATAAGCTTGTTAATGACATTAAAGGTAAAATCACAGTTAAAGAAAAGATGGTTGTGATCTTCCTGGGCATTGTTGCAAAGGCAGCAGACCGGATTAACCTGGATAGATTTTTTGATTAATAAATCAGCAACTTTCAGTTTCTGTAGAATGGCCATCCAAGTTAGAATAGAATATCTAAGCGAGTAAGATTTATACCACACATACTTGTGCCAGTTCACCTCCTCCAAATGAGTATAATAAGAATTCAAGAAATTTTTAAATTTCGGGTTTAAAGAGCCATCCCAAGCCAAAGCCGGTTGCTCTTTAATCTCAATGGCGCTAATAACATGTTTCATATTATCGGAAAAATAGTCTGGAAGGGTCCAAACATTATCCCTGATACAACTATTAACAGATAACCCAGTGAACCGCTGGTTTATCTGAAAAAAATCAGATAAAGACTTCCCATTAATCCACGGATCCCAACATAAAGAGAACTTGGAAGTAGAATTTATATTGAAAGAGAAATGATTCTTGATTTTATAAGCAGTGGAACAAATAACTTTCCAGAATTTAGAGGCTTTTGCAACCGGAGGCTTCCAAGGGGAATAGTATTTGTTTTTGAACCAAGAGTAAATCAAACTATCCTGAGTAAGCAAATTCCAAATGAAAGTGCAGTGATAACTATAATAACAAGCATCAATAGAAACAATACCTAAACCGCCATTCTGCTTAGGGATAACCGTATTCTCCCAAGCAATCATATGCACTTTCTTACCATTAATGTCCCCATGGAATAAAAATTTTGAACATAGCTTGTTGATAGTCTTACAAATGGCTTTAGGTATGATAGACCCTTTGATCCAATAGGCTAGAGTATTTGAAATAGTGAATTTAAGAAACTGAACTCTACCACCTAAAGAAAGAAATCTCACCTTCCAGCCTTCAAGAAGAGAAATAATTTTATCTAACAGCACTTGAAAATGATTTGCTTTCAGCCTTTCTGGAGATATAGGAATCCCCAGATACGTAAGGAAACTACTCCTCTGAATAATACCCATAATGCTACAAAATTGTTCAGTATCAACAGTGTTATTAGAAAAAATAATAGAGCTTTTAGTGGGATTGATGTTAAGCCCGGAAGAATCCGCAAAGTCAGTAAGAATATTCATAAGGTTAGTAGCATTATGAGCTTTGGTCATCCCAAAAACAAGAAGATCATCAGCGTACATAAGATGATTAAAATTCTTGCAATTAATATTAAAAACAAGATTATTATTCCCCAAAAAATTCGACGTTAGACTGCAAGAGAGGGCATCCATAACAATACAGAAAAGAATGGGTGATAAAGGACACCCTTGTCTAAGGCCAGAGGAGGAGTTAAAAAACCCCTCCAAAGACCCATTCAGGCAAATAGAAAAATGCACATTAGAAATACGACAATTAATCCAATTAATAAACATGTCAGAAAAACCCTTTTGCCTCATCCTATTAATCAGAAATTACGAGAAACAGTATCAAAAGCCTTCTTGATATCAAGTTTAGCACAAAAAAGATTTCTATTAAAATTAAACTCTCTAAGCATTTCTGAAGCAAGCAAAATGTTGTCAGTAGTGCACCTGTTATGAATGAACCCAGCTTGGCTCTCATGAATAATTAAAGGTAAGACCGTCTTCATACGATTAGCCAAAAGCTTAGCAATAATTTTATAAAAAACATTGCATAACGAAATAGGCCTGTAATCATTTATATTAGAAGCATGCGGTCTTTTAGGAATGAGAGTAATAGCCGAAGCTTTAACCCCTTTAGGAAGATGACAAGAAGTGAAAAAACTTTTAATAGCTTTGCATAACTTATGCCCAATGATATGCCAAGATTTCTTATAAAAATCAAACGTATAGCCGTCAGGACCAGGCGCAGAGCAAGAGGATCCGTTAAACTCCACGTTTTTAATATCTAAATCAGTAAATGGCAAAGTTAAGGAATCTATCAAATTCTCGGGAATAATGTTGCCAGCAGGAATATTGAAATCATTCTCATCTACAGGTCTGGGAGAGTTAAAAACCTCTTTGAAATGATTAATGATAGCTTCAGCAATACCAGCCTTATTGTCAAACTTACCCTCAGAGGTGGTAATCTCTTTGATGACGTTAATATTGTTTCTAGATCTAATATGAGCATATAAAAAACCAAGATCATTTTCCCCATTCCTGAGCCATTTAGTCTTCGCTCTTTGGTACAACCAAGAGGACCAAGCTTTGCTAAGAAAATTAAGATTGTCATAGGACTGCTTATAAAGTAAAGTTAAATTCATGTTCAACGGGTCCTGCTGCAAATCCGCAATATATTGTTGCTGATTATACTTTAAATCATTCATAGCATCTAAAAGGTAGCAGGAAGAAGACCAATTTTTTCTTTTAAGAGAATTTTTAAGAATCTGCAAAGATCTATAGAAAGCAGCAATAGAACTACAATTAAAATGCTTATCAAAAGCATTTAAAACAACCTCCCAAAACCCATCCATGTTAATCCAAAAGTTTTTAAACATGAATCTAGACGGATTTTTATCACAATTGGAAACAGCTAAAATTAACGGGGAATGATCAGAGCTATGAGTAGGAAGAACTTTATAAAAAGCATCAGGAAATCTCTCAAGCATAGCATTGTTAGTAAGCATCCTATCTAATTTAATATGAATAGGCGAATCAAGTCTTTGATTATACCAAGTATAAAAAAGACCAACAGATGCTAAATCAAGTATACCACAGTCAAAAATAACTTTGTTAAGCTCACCCAACTGGCTATTATGTGTATTCTGGCCACCGGACTTCTCATTCTCAGATCTATAGCAGTTAAAATCACCCATAATAACCCAGGCCATAGAGGGGTCCGGCACCAGATTATTCTAATGTTCCCATAAAATATTCCTATCACAAATATTATTAGCAGCATAAATAAAAGAAATTAAAACGGGCGGTTGAGTACCAACAGTGACAATGCCATGAATGATTTGGGAAGCAATAAAGAGAGGAGAGAAAGAAATAATATACGGATTCCACTTAATCCAGATTCTACCTGGATTAGAATGATCAAAATTATTAATACTATCTTCCGAATTAAAAATCATATGCGAATTAACATAGTTATAGCATTAGATTAACATAATATATAATAGTTAATGCGTAACAGTAATAATGATATATTCATAATTATATACTATTAACTGTAATTAATTACTATGGATTCGTTAAAAATGAATTCATTAAAAGATTAATTATATGTTTATCCTAAAAAGTTCGATTTGAATATTTTTGTCGTCTACGGAATTATTTTTTGGTATTTCGGACCAGTTTTAACACTTCTAAAGCTCAAAAGAGCCGCTAAGATAAGTTTTGAGCTATTCAAAAGATTTTTGGAGTAACATTTTTTGACATTTGTGCTCCTATTAATGCTCTAATTTTGCAGAATACTGGAATCATGAATATATTTTTGGATTGTAAGACTCAACATCCAAAAATATTCTTACAATCCAAAAATAAAGGGGCATTTGATACGTCATCAAAAATTGCTTTGATCGAGCACAAATCTCGAGGCATATTCAAGTTAGAAACTTTCAAAATCAAAATTGGGATCGTATGAATTCCAATTTCAGCAAACTTATAGTCAAATTGAACATCTCAAAGAGACGAACCAAACAGCACCAAAATTGGTCCAACCCAAGCCCAAATGGGTCCGAATCGGGGGCCCGTACCACATTTGGAAGGGTAAAAGCATTATTTGGATGATGAAATGATAACCAAATATGGCATGCTTAGGGTCAAATCGAGCGTCTCGGTGAGACGAATCCAACGAGCCCAAGATGTCTAAATTCCGACATTGTTAAGGCACTTAAACAGTTGAAAAACTCTCTACGATCGGAGGAATCAAAATGAGCCATTCGATGGAGCACTCCGAACCTACCCCGGATCTTCTCTAGATTTACGGGGTGTCCACTCATGAAAATCTATAAATAGACCATCAATCTCTACATGGAAGGACTTTCGGGTGGAGATTGGATAGAGCTCTGAAGCTTCAAGAGCAATAGCACCACCGCCCGGCCGCCGCCCACCGCCGGATCTTCGCCCTGTCACCGCCCGCCGCCAGACTTTAGCCCGACCTTTGTCGGACCATCGCTCGGCCGCCTCCTGCAGCTGGACCTTTGCTCGGCCGCCGCCCGCAACCGGACTTCAGCCCGACCTTCGTCAGGCCACCACTCGGTTGCCGCCTGCCGCCGGACCTTTTCCCGGCCGACGCCCGCCACCGGACCTTCGCCAGGCCGTCGCCCACCTCCGGACTTCAGCCCGACCTTCGTCGGACCACCGCTCATCCATCACTCTGCCGTCGACCACTGCCGGACCTTCGCCCGGCCGACGACCGTAGCCGGACTTCAGCCCGACCTTCGTCGGACCACCATCCGGCCGACGCCCGTCGTCGAACCTTCGCCCGGCCACAATCTACAGTCGAACATTCGCCCGGCTGCCGCCTGCCGCTAGATCTTCGCCAGGCTGACAACCACCACCGGACTTCAGCTCGACCTTCGTTGGACCACCGCTCCGCCGTCGACCGTCGTCTGGCCTTCGCCTGGCCGCAGTTTGCCGCCGGACCTTCGCCTGGCCGGCGACCACCGCCGGACTTCAGTCCGACCTTCGTCGGACCACCGCCCGGCCGCTGCCCGCCACCGGACCTTTGCCTGGCCGACAATCGCCATCGGACATCCGCACGACCATCGCCAGACCTTTTACTAGCTCTCCAAATTACTGTAATTCGACCGCCTCTAATTGAGGGATAGGTCAACCCTTGTAATTCACTCAAGTTTAGTGAAATCTTTTCACCTTGGCGAGACCCCGTGGTTTTTCCCTCTTCGGGCTTTCCACGTAAAAAAAAAGATTTGATGTTTTACTTCTCTTTTTCTGTTCGCGTGCTGGATATCCGTGCATCGCTAAGACGAAAAATTTACTCATTCTACCGCCGCGAATCTTTTAGCCCACAACAAGAAGTTTATATTTGGGATGTTTTTGTTGATAGTGTTCTTCCTTTAAATTTTATTGACTTGATTAGGAAAGATTATGATAGATTGACTATCACATAGTAGCTTGTATCTTTCTTTTTTCTGATTAATGCTATTTGCATATTTTCAAAAAGAAAAGAAAGATTAATTGACCGAGTAAAAAAATCGTAAGCAAATTTGATTCCAAGATGACTTAAAACTCTGCGCATTATTATTAAAATAAAAACAATATGCACTCATCCAACAACAACATCAAGGCTGAAAAGTAATGAAGCCACTAAAATCCACCACAATCAATATCTCTCTTAAACATATGCCTTGTTCTTGAGAAATATCTGGCGGAGCTCGGCCGGATCTGTCTCCCCGAGACGGTTCGCCGGCCGGTAATAGCCAGTCACAGGATCGGGAATCCAAGGCATCGCCGCCTCATCTGCTGTCGCCGTTCCTGTTTTCATTACTCCCTTCCTCAACACCGTCGCCTCCTCCATCATAACCCTTCCCGCAGCCGCTGCCGCCGACGAAAACCTCCTTCCACTTAAAACAAGTCCATCAGAGAGGGCGGCGAAGAGAACCTTTCCATTGGAGAGAGCGCGAGCCATTGGACAGATAGAGAACAACAGAAGTTAGCGAAATTTAAGAGAAAGAGAATGAAAAGGAGAAGAAAAATTCGTCTCCTCTTCTTCTCCTCTATTCTCTTCACCGTGACCAAAATAAGGCGACGATTTCCTTTAAATAGACCGCTTGATTAAAATAAAATAATAATAATAAATAAATAAATAAATAAAATATATGACTAATACATGGCAATGAGGAAGTGGTTTCCTGACTGTTGCTGGCCTGAGTGGAGGGTGGGCCCAGAAGTGTTTGTCCACTGAGAAGTATCTGGCCGAAGGTGCCTACGGTGCTTCGTGAATCTGGACCGTCCACGATTGGTGAATTTTGCGCGTGGTTTCTTATATAGGTGTGAAAATAAGAAAAAATATCTCTCGGCATTGCTGACTGGTATTTGTGGGCTGACTAAGTTCTACGTGTTGGATTATTCCAATTGGTGGAAGATAGAAAATTACGAAACGGAAGGGATGGTGACGACAGCTCTGTTTTGTTAACATCCTCGATTCTTCTTCGCCGGTATTATGGGCGTTAATCACCAACTGTGGGCCCGCGCTAATGGAACTTTTATTTGGTCCGGTGAACGTACGTAGAGCTACGTTCGGTCGGCACTAAGATCGCAGGCACAAAATGAGAAATACCGAGCAAATATTGAGCAATACCAACAATAACGAGAAATACCATTATGTGAAGATAAAATACCGAGTAATACCGAGCAATATTGAGTAATCCCAAAATATACTGAGTTTTTTTAGAAAAAACTTGGTATTTTTTAGGATTACTCGGTATTGCTCTGTATTACTCGGTATTGATCTTCACAGAGTGGTATTCCTCGTCATTATCAAACAATACCTAACAATACCGACCAAATCCGAGCAAAAACTGAGTAACAATCCTCTGACCGAACATAGAGCTACGTACGGTCAGAGGAAGTAATAAAAGTTTGCGCTAATGAGAGATTACTACTTGCAGTTTGGATCGATCTGGATCGTTCGGAGGTGAATTCGTACGCGTCATGTCACCTTAATGTATCAGGCTTCAGGTAACATGATGCGTCTTAATTTGCCTCGAACGAATCCGTATGCCGCTTGTAATAATTTTCCGGCACTAATGACGGCGAAACCATACAGCTAGTGGGTAGGGTCGACATATGCACATGCGTTCCACACTTGAAAATGAATATGCCAAAATTTTGATTTGGTGAAGAACGATGGCAAATTTAATATTATGCAGCAACTCAAAATTAAAAATTATTATCATTTTGGGAGAGGGTTCGACGCACTAAAATCATTAAATATAAACTCTCAACTAACATACTTTTAGCATCTAGTAATTGAGGCTTGGGTGACGGTATGCATAGGCATATCTGAAAGACAGGGAAGAAGAAGCTATTAAAAAAACTCTTTATATAAATAAGAAAAAATTTTGGTCGAACAAGAAGTTATCTTTTATCTTTAATGTTTTTAGATTGATCGTAATTATTTTTTTATGAACAAAAGATATTGTTATTATCATGCTTATAAGAAGATTCCGCATACATGCATTAATTTAAAAATATTATTTATAAAATTAAATTTAATATTAAAACTTTTTCTGAATAAATTAATTTTTAAATAAAAATAAAAGTATTTATAAGAAAATATGAATAATGATTTTTTAAAAAAATATGAAGATTATCTATGATTGGTAAAAAAAATTGCTTTGACCGTGCACGAATCTAACGCATAATTGAAAAATTACAAAATTAAATATGGAACCCTCTAAACTTTAATTTCAGCAAACTTATATAAGAGTTGAATGTCTCGACTAGACCGATGCAACCACATAAAAAGGTCAAATTCGAGCACGAATGAGCCCAAATCATGGTCCTAAAGTGTATTAAAAAATTTAGATACATCGATTAGAATATCATATGATATTTAAATTTTGCATGTTTATTGTCAAATTGAGCAACTCGACGATATGAATCCAACGTGCTTAAAATCTCTTAATTCTGACATCGTTAAGGTGCTTAAATGCTAAATGAAAGCTATATGATCAATGCACTCAGTACAAACTATCTGATTGAGTACTCCATAATTACTTTAGATTTTCATTATATTTATTGGGCATTTCATTCCCAAAAATCTATAAATAGTCTCCCTCTTCCTTTGTGAGGGATAAGACAGACTTGGAGAGCTTGGAACCTTGGGTTAGAAATTCAAGATAACATTGAAAAATCATGGAGCTCCATCTGAGCACCATTGTTAACAAACTTTTGTCGGCTAACTACCACTAAACTTTCATTGTCAAATTGCCACCTGATCTCTGTTAGGTTTTTGTCATCAAACTTCTATCAGACCACCATCGATTTCTATCGATGTCGCCACTGACCGCCAGCCATTGTCGCTGACCATCAATCGCAAGCCATCAGGTGCCACATTGTCCACCACCGGTCATCGCCGGCTACAGCCTCTAGCCTCTGTCATCGCCTACAAGTGTTGTCCGCCTACCATTGAACTCCACCGTTAGAACTACCATCATCATCCTCACTCCAACGTCGGGCGAACACAACCTTTTTACATTTTACATTTATTTTACGTTACTTCAAACCAAATAAAAAAGTAAAATCATGCATTCCTTTTGCACTCATTGAAAATAACTCTAAAATACTTCTTTTACACTACATTATTTTTTTTTTCGGACAACCAAATTGCCCCTAAATCAATAAGCACGTCTAAGATCTCTTAGGATGTACTACTAAAAGAACTTGCTTCCAAAAAAAATTATATGTTTTAATAACTAATTTTTTAATCAATTTCATAACAAATTGCATGTCCCAAATCTAAAAAAAATCCTTGTTTGTTTCTTTGATGACCAAAGAAAAATTATTTCTTTGGTCTTCATAATTGAATTCCACAATAAATTGATAATTTTAATATTATTACCTTCAATTATAACACCTTTTTTTGTCAATCATCCATTCTTGAATTATGTTTTTGAAATAAAAAAATTGCTATAAATTCCAATAACAAAATATCCCAGTGAACTAACTTCTTTCCATATGCTAGTAAGAATAGTCCTTTATGATCACATAATACACCTACTATACCCTCCACATTATACTCCATAAGAGAAGCATCTACATTCAACTTGGTCCAATCTGTAGGAGGGGGATTCCTATTTTTGAACAACACATCATGCTAGTTAATATCCTAGATCTGACAAATTAAAAAAAATTGTGGTTGGATTGATTGAGAAAGAATTTGAGCTGCAATTATTGAAGGTAAAGGAACCTTCTTTCCATGCTTGAAGTAATTTCTTGCTTTCCAATTTTGATAAACTGAAGAAATATAGATTCTGACAAATCAAGGATTAAAAAAGCAACCTTCTCTATATTATACCAACAAAGAGATAAACTTTGAAATTTTAGTAAATGAATTCTCCACTATTTAAATATATCAAAAACTTCAATTAACTTATTGCAATGAACTGCAATATGATGTTGGTCTTCAACTTCCTGATAGGCTCCTGGACAAGTTATACAATCCAGCAATCTTCTATAGTTCAACTAGAAATTTTTATGAAGAGCATTATTTAAAAGTCTCCACCAAAATAAAACTTCCTTAGGAGTAACCTTTAATTTTCTTATCCATTTCATATGTATTCTTATAGATTATTGAACTTTTAATGAAGCTTTAAACACCATTTCAGTACTTGATTTACTAGAATTTGAAACAATAAATTTTGCTTTAACCTCAAATGAATCAGATATAATAGGAATTTCCTGGATCAATTTTACCATATCATCAAAAAAATACGTCTTTAACGTAGATTGATTCCATCTGCCATTTTCATCAAGAAGAATTGACACCATGTTATTTTGAAGATTCCTCATATTACATGTAGAAGGCCACTTATTTAAACATTTGTCAAGAATCAAAATATTGTTCCTTAAGCCTTAAGAAGTTTCTACAAAACATGTCAATATCATCTAGAACACCTTTAGAAATCAAAGAGAGAGTCATTATGATTGAAGGAATAGATGAAATAGCACGTTTAATCAATAATATTATTCCAACCCTCTTAAGAATCCAAATATCATCTTTAATATTAGTTTTTATTCCATTCATGACCTTCCATCTAACAATATGTCTTAAAAAATGAGCACCATCTTTTATAATACGTCAAGTTGGAGATGAACATCTTTTTATTTCTTCTTTCATGATATATTTACCATATTTTACTACAATTAATTAATTTAGAAGACAATCCTAATTTTGAATGAAATTCCAAGCAAATCGACCCCTTAATGATCCTTGTCTTTCAGCTGCACCTTTTATTCCAAGACCATCTTGATTAGTAGAAGTACATAGTATATTCCGAGAAATATAATGCAATCCTTATCTTCCTTGTTCCTTAAGCCATAAGAAGTTTCTACAAAACATGTCAATATATCTAGAGCACCTTTAGGAATCAATGAGAGAGTCATAATAATTGAAGGAATATATTAAAAAACAGCTTTAATCAATAATATTCTTCCAGTCCTCTTAGATGATTTTATTTGGAATTTTTCTATGTACTTCTACTAATTGAATATAATTGAATAAAGAATTCATTGATAGATTTTTTATTTTTAAAAGTATTTAAGAATATAATTTTTCATTTTGTTTATAGGTATAACAATAGAATGAGTGATTTCTGTTCTCATCAAGCTCTCTTAGGTGATTTTATTTGGGATGTTTTTATTGATAGTGTTCTTCCTTCAAATTTTATTGACTTGATTAGGAAAGATTATTGTTGCGGACTAGAATATATGCGGCGATAGAGTTAGAATATTACGTCTTAGCGTTGCACAAATATCTAGCTCACACACAGAGAACACAGGATTTTTTACGTGGAAAACCCTTAAAAGGGGAAAAACCACGGGGCCTAGCTCAGTTGAAAAGGTTTCACTAGAACTTGAGTTGGTTACAATGGGCTGACTCGCTTTTGAGAGTGATCATATTACAAGTAACAATTGTACAATAGAAATTCGGGTGTCAGGTAATGGTCTGGTAAAACTTCGGGCCTTAGATGAATGTCAGGCAGAATTCCGGGTCTTAGATGAAGATCAGACAGAACTCAGGGCCTTAGATGAAGATCAGGCAGAACTCCGGGCCTTAGATGAATGTCTGGCAAAGGTGAGAGTCTTCAACGGTGGCCTGGCGAAGATGAGAGCTTCAAGTGAAGGACTGGCGGAGCGTAGAGCGTCAGGTGGTGATCCGGCGGAGCGATGGCGTTAGGCGGTGATCCGATGGAGCACAGGGCGTCAGGTGGTGGTCCGGCGGAGTGATGGTGTTAGGCTGTGGTCCGGTGGAGCACATGGCGTCAAGTGGTGGTCCGGCGGAGTGTTGGCGGTGGTCCGGTGGAGCACAGGGCGTTAAGTGGTGGTCCGGCGGAATGACGGCGTTAGGCGGTGGTCCGGTGGAGTACAGGGCGTCAGGTGGTGGTCCGGCGGAACTCCGACGGTGGTCTGGCGAAACTTCGACGGTGGTCGAGGAGGCTAGGAAGCAAGAGCAATCTCCGATCTCTCTCCTTAGGCTTAGCGGTCCCTTTTCAAGAGGAGAGGGGCTCTATTTATAGATTTTGGGAATGGCATGGCCCGTAAATAGGTGGAGGATCAAGGGTTAGTTGGGAGTGGTTGAATGGACGGTCGATCTTGAATCCCTGGATCATGAACTGTTCGATGGATGTTTGAATGTCGTAGTGGTGTCGGAATTCAGTGATCTTGGGCTTGTTGGATTCGTCTCGTCGAGCCGCTCGATTCAACTATAAGTTTGTTATGTTTGGAAGCCGTTTAGTAATCCTAATTGTGGTTTGAACCTTCTAACAGCGCTTCGGGTTCTTGATTTGGATCCATTTGGGCTTGGATTGGGTCGAATTTGGTGTCGTTAGGTTCGTATTTTTGAGATGCTCAGTTCGACTGTAAGTTTGCTGAAATCGGAGTTCATATGCTCTTGTTTTTTATTTCGAAAAATTCCAACTAAATTTTGCTTTGAGATTAGTGCCCGATCAAGATTATTTTTGTACGATGTATCAATTATGATAGATTGACTATCACATAGTAGCTTGTATTAATGCTATTTTGCATATTTTCAAAAAGAAAAAAAAGATTAATTGACCGAATAAAAAAATCGTAAGCAAATTTTATTCCAAGATGACTAAAAACTCTGCGCATTATTATTAAAATAAAAACAATATGACACTCATCCAGCAACAACATCAAGGCTGAAAAAGGAGCAACGAAGTCACTAAAATCCACCGCAATCAATTTCTCTCTTAAACATAAGCCTTGTTCTTGAGAAATATCTGGCGGAGCTCGGCCGGATCTGTCTCCCTGAGACAGTTCGCCGGCCGGTAATAGCCAGTGACCGGATCGGGAATCCAAGACATCGCCGCCTCATCTCCTGTCGCCGTTCCCGTTTTCATTACTCCCTTCCTCAACACCGTCGTCTCCTCCATCATAACCCTTCCCGCAGCCGCTGCCGCCGACGAAAACCTCCTTCCACTTAAAACAAGCCCATCGGAGAGGGCGGCGAAGAGAACCTTTCCATTGGAGAGAGCGCGAGCCATTGAATAGATAGAGAACAACAGAAGTTAGCGAAATTTAAGAGAATGAGAAGAGAAGGAGAAGAAAAATTCGTCTCCTCTTCTTCTCCTCTATTCTCTTCACCGTGACCAAAATAAGGCGACGATTTCCTTTAAATAGATCGGTTGATTAAATAAAATAATAATAATAAATAAATAAATAAATAAATAAAATATATGACTAATACATGGCAATTAGGAAAGTGGTTTCCTGACTAGCAAACAAAGTTTGTGTTGCCGGCCTGAGTGGAGGGTGGGCCCCAGAAGTGTTTGTCCACTGAGAAATATCTGGCCGAAGGTGCCTACGTTGCTTCGTGAAATCTGGACCGTCCACGATTGGTGAATTTTGCGCGTGGTTTCTCTCGGCATTGCTGACTAGTATTTGTGGGCTGACTAAGTTCAACGTGTTGGATTATTCCAATTGGTGGAAGGTAGAAAATTACGAAACGGAAGGGATGGTGACGACAGCTCTGTTTTGATAACATTCTCGATTCTTCTTCGCCGGGGCGTTAATCACCACCTGTGGGCCCGCGCTAATGGAACTTTTGTTTGGTCCGGTGAACGTACGTAGAGCTACATTCGGCCGGCACTAAGATCGCAGGCACAAAACGAGAAATACCGAGCAATACCAACAATAACGAGAAATACCATTATGTGAAGACAAGATACCGAGTAATACAGAGCAATACCGAGTAATCCCAAAAATGCCAAGTTTTTTCTAGAAAAACTCGGTATTTTTTGGGATTACTCGGTATTTTGGTATTACTCGGTCTTGATCTTCACAGAGTGGTATTCCTCGTTATTATCAAACAATTCCGACCAAATACCGAGCAAAAACTTAGTAACAATTCTCTGACCGAACATAGAGCTACATACGGTCAGAGGACGTAATAAAAGTTCGCGCTAATGAGAGATTACTACTTGCAGTTTGGATCGATCTGGATCGTTCGGAGGTGAATTCGTACGCGTCATGTCACCTTAATGTATCAGGCTTCAGGTAACATGATGCGTCTTAGTTTGCCTCGAACGAATCCGTATGCCGCTTGTAATAATTTTCCGGCACTAATGACGGCGAAACCATACAGCTAGTGGGTAGGGTCGACAAATGCACATGCGTTCCACACTTGAAAATGAATATGCCAAAATTTTGATTTGGTGAAGAACGATGGCAAATTTAATATTCTGCAGCAACTCAAAATTAAAAATTATTATCATTTTGGGTGAAGGTTCGACGCACTCAAATCATTAAATTTAAACTCTCAACTAACATACTTTTAGCATCTAGTAATTGAGGCTTGGGTGACGGTATGCATAGGCATATATCAATGACAGGGAAGAAGGAAGCTATTAAAAAAACTCTTTATATAAATAAGAAAAAAATTTTGTGGAAAAAGAAGTTATCTTTTATCTTTAATGTTTTTAGATTGATCATACTTATTTTTTATGAACAAAAGCTATTGTTATTATCATGCTTATAAGAAGATTCCGCATACATGCATTAATTTAAAATTTTTATTTATAAAATTAAATTTAATATTAAAACTTGTTGCGGACTAGAATATATGCGGCGATAGACTTAGAAAGTATTTGTCTTAGCGTTGCACGGATATTCAGCACACAAACACAAGATAAAATAACACCAGGATTTTTACGTAGAAAACCCTGGAAAGGAAAAAAACCACGGGGTCACGCCCAATTGGAATAATTCCACTAGTATTTGTTTGAAGTACAAGAGGCTGATTCGTCCTTAAAATTTAGGACGATCAATTTACATTCCTGATTGAGATCCAATTACAATGTCAAGCAGAGTTCCAGCATCACTTGGAGATCGAGCTGAATTATGGCGTCGGGCAGAATTCTTGCTTGCGTCGTTCAGAAGTCGGGCAAAATTCTGGCGTTACTTGGGAGTCCGGCAGAATTCCGGCGTCACTCGGGCATTCGGCAGAATTCCAGCGTCGGGCAGAACTTCGGCGGTGGTGAGGACGAGTTATTCCCTCCTATCCTTGTCTTCTCTTCTTCTTCTCTTCTTCTTCTCTTCTTCTAGCTTGGGTCCCCTCTCATGATTAATGAGGGGTCTATTTATAGATTTTTTAGAGTGGCATAGCTTGTAAATAGGTGTGAGATCATGTGTAAATAGGGAGTGGTCGAATGGACGGCCGATATTGAATCTCTTGATTGTGCATCGTTCATCAAACATTTAAAGGTCTTAATGATGTCAGAATTTGGCAATCTTGGGCTTGTTGGATTCGTCTCGTCGAGTCGCTCGATTTGACTATAAGCTTGTCAAATTTGGAAACTATTTGGTAACTCAAATTGTGATACGAACTTTCCAATAGCACTTCGGGTCCTTGATTTGGACTCATTTGGGATCGGATTGAGTCGAATTTGGTGTAGTTGGGTTCGTATTTCCGAGACGCTCAGTTTGACTGTAAGTTTGCTGAAATCGGATTTCAGGTGATCCTGAATTTAATTTTTGAAGTTTCCGGGTTGATTTTGCCTCGAGATTTGTGCCCAATCAAGATAATTTTTTGAGGATATATCAAAACTTTTCTGAATAAATTAATTTTTAAATAAAAATAAATGTATTTATAAGAAAATATGAATAATGTTTTTTTATAAAAATATAAAGTTTATTTATGATTGGTAAAAAAAAATTGCTTTGACCATGCACGAATCTAAAAGTATAATTGAAAAATTACAAAATTAAATATGGAACCCTCTAAACTTTAATTTCAGCAAACTTATATAAGAGTTCAATGTCTCGAATAGACCAATGCAACCACATAAAAAGATCAAATTCGAGCACAAATGAGCCTAAATCATGGTCTTAAAGTTTACAAAAATTTAGATACATCGATTAGAAGATCAAATGATATTTAAATTTTGCATGTTTATTGTCAAATTGAGCAACTCGACGATATGAATCCAACATGCTTAAAATTTCTTAATTCTGGCATCGTTAAGGTACTTAAATGCTAAATGAAAGCTATATTCAATGCACTCAGTACAAACTATCTGATTGAGTACTCCATAAATACTTTAGATTTTCATCATATTTATTGGGCATTTCATTCCCAAAAATCTATAAATAGTCTCCCTCTTCCTTTTTGAGGGATAAGACTTAGACTTGGAGAGCTTGGAACCTTGGGTTAGAAATTCAAGATAACATTGAAAAATCATGGAGCTCCATCTGAGCACCATTGTTAACAAACTTTTGTCGGCTAACTACCACTAAACTTTCATTGTCAAATTGCCACCTGATCTCTGTTAGGTTTTTGTCATCAAACTTCTATCTGACCACCATCGATTTCTATCGATGTCGCCACTGGCCGCCAGCCATTGTCGCTGACCATCAACCGCAAGCCATCAGGTGCCACATTGTCCACCACCGGTCATCGCCGGCTACGGCCTCTAGCCTCTGTCGTCGCCTACAAGTGTCGTCCGCCTACCATTGAACTCCACCGTTAGAACTACCACCATCATCCTCACTCCAACGTCGGGCGAACACAACCTTTTTACATTTTACATTTATTTTACGTTACTTCAAACCAAATAAAAAAGTAAAATCATGCATTCCTTTTGCACTCATTGAAAATAACTCTAAAATACTTCTTTTACACTACATTATTTTTTTTTTCCCGAACAACCAAATTGCCCCTAAATCAATAAGCACAACTAAGATCTTTTAGGATGTACTACTAAAAGAACTTGCTTCTAAAAAAATTTATATGTTTTAATAACTAATTTTTTAATCAATTTCATAACAAATTGCAGGTCCCAAATCTAAAAAAACCCTTGTTTGTTTCTTTGATGACCAAAGAAAAATTATTTCTTTGGTCTTCATAATTGAATTCCACAATATATTGATAATTTTAATATTATCACCTTCAATTATAACACCTTTTTTTTGTCAATCATCCTTTCTTGAATTATGTTTTTGAAATAAAAAAATTGCTATAAATTCCAATAACAAAATATCCCAGTAAACTAACTTCTTTCCATATGCTAGTAAGAATAGTCCTTTATGATCACATAATACACCTACTATACCCTCCACATTATATTGCATAAGAGAAGCATCTACATTCAACTTGGTCCAATCTGTAGGAGGGGGATTCCTATTTTTGAACAACACATCATGCTAGTTAATATCCTAGATCTGACAAATTAGAAAAAAATTGTGGTTGGATTGATTGAGAAAGAATTTGAGCTGCAATTATTGAAGGTGAAGGAATCTTCTTTCCATGCTTGAAGTAATTTCTTGCTTTCCAATTTTGATAAACTGAAGAAATATAGATTCTGACAAATCAAGGATTAAAAAAACAACCTTCTCTATATTATACCAACAAAGAGATAAACTTTGAAATTTTAGTAAATGAATTCTCCACTATTTAAATATATCAAAAACTTCAATTAACTTATTGCAATGAACTGCAATATGATGTCGGTCTTCAACTTCCTGATAGGCTCCTGGACAAGTTATACAATCCAGCAATCTTCTATAGTTCAACTAGAAATTTATATGAAGAGCATTATTTAAAAGTCTCCACCAAAATAAAACTTCCTTAGGAGTAACCTTTAATTTTCTTATCCATTTCATATGTATTCTTATAGATTATTGAACTTTTAATGAAGCTTTAAACACCATTTCAGTACTTGATTTACTAGAATTTGAAACAATAAATTTTGCTTTAACCTCAAATGAATCAGATATAATAGGAATTTCCTGGATCAATTTTACCATATCATCAAAAAAATACGTCTTTAACGTAGATTGATTCCATCTGCCATTTTCATCAAGAAGAATTGACACCATGTTATTTTGAAGATTCCTCATATTACATGTAGAAGGCCACTTATTTAAACATTTGTCAAGAATCTAAATATTGTTCCTTAAGCCTTAAGAAGTTTCTACAAAACATGTCAATATCATCTAGAACACCTTTAGAAATCAAAGAGAGAGTCATTATGATTGAAGGAATAGGTGAAATAGCACGTTTAATCAATAATATTATTCCAACCCTCTTAAGAATCCAAATATTATCTTTAATATTAGTTTTTAATCCATTCATGACCTTCCATCTAACAATATGTCTTAAAAAATGAGCACCATCTTTTATAATACGTCAAGTTGGAGATGAACATCTTTTTATTTCTTCTTTCATGATATATTTACCATATTTTACTACAATTAATTAATTTAGAAGACAATCCTAATTTTGAATGAAATTCCAAGCAAATCGACCCCTTAATGATCCTTGTCTTTCAGCTGCACCTTTTATTCCAAGACCATCTTGATTAGTAGAAGTACATAGTATATTCCGAGAAATATAATGCAATCCCTATCTTCCTTGTTCCTTAAGCCATAAGAAGTTTCTACAAAACATGTCAATATATCTAGAACACCTTTAGGAATCAATGAGAGAGTCATAATAATTGAAGGAATATATTAAAAAACAGCTTTAATCAATAATATTCTTCCAGTCCTCTTAGATGATTTTAATTTGGAATTTTTCTATGTACTTCTACTAATTGAATATAATTGAATAAAGAATTCATTGATAGATTTTTCATTTTTAAAAGTATTTAAGAATATAATTTTTCATTTTATTTATTGGTATAACAATAGAATGAGTGTTCTGTTCTCATCAAGCTCTCTTAGGTGATTTTATTTGGGATGTTTTTATTGATAGTGTTCTTCCTTCAAATTTTATTGACTTGATTAGGAAAGATTATTGTTGCGGACTAGAATATATGCGGCGATAGAGTTAGAATACTACGTCTTAGCGTTGCACAAATATCTAGCTCACACACAGAGAACACAGGATTTTTTACGTGGAAAACCCTTAAAAGGGGAAAAATCACGGGGCCTAGCCCAGTTGAAAAGGTTTCATTAGAACTTGAGTTGGTTACAATGGGCTGACTCGCTTTTGAGAGTGATCATATTACAAGTAACAATTGTACAATAGAAATTCGGGTGTCAGGTAATGGTCTGGTAAAACTTCGGGCCTTAGATGAATGTCAGGAAGAATTTCGGGTCTTAGATGAAGATCAGACAGAACTCAGGGCCTTAGATGAAGATCAGGCAGAACTCCGGGCCTTAGATGAATATCTGGCAAAGGTGAGAGTCTTCAACGGTGGCCTGGCGAAGATGAGAGCTTCAAGTGAAGGACTGGCGGAGCGTAAAGCGTCAGGTGGTGATCCGGCGGAGCGATGGCGTTAGGCGGTGATCCGATGGAGCACAGGGCGTCAGGTGGTGGTCCGGCGGAGTGACGGTGTTAGGCTGTGGTCCGGTGGAGCACATGGCGTCAAGTGGTGGTCCGGCGGAGTGATGGCGTTAGGCGGTGGTCCGGTGGAGCACAGGGCGTTAGGTGGTGGTCCGGCGGAGTGACGGCGTTAGGCGGTGGTCCGGTGGAGTACAGGGCTTCAGGTGGTGGTCCGGCGGAACTCCGATGGTGGTCCGGCGAAACTTCGACGGTGGTCGAGGAGGCTAGGAAGCAAGAGCAATCTCCGATCTCTCTCCTTAGGCTTAGCGGTCCCTTTTCAAGAGGAGAGGGGGCTCTATTTATAGATTTTAGGAATGACATGACCCGTAAATAGGTGGAGGATCAAGGGTTAGTTGGGAGTGGTTGGATGGACGGTCGATCTTGAATCCCTTGATCATGAACTGTTCGATGGACGTTTGAATGTCGTAGTGGTGTCGGAATTCAGTAATCTTGGGCTCGTTGGATTCGTCTCGTCGAGCCGCTCGATTCGACTATAAGTTTGTTATGTTTGGAAGCCGTTTGGTAATCCGAAATTGTGGTTTGAACCTTCCAACAGCACTTCGGGTCCTGGATTTGGATCCATTTGGGCTTTGATTGGGTCGAATTTGGTGTCGTTAGGTTCGTATGTTTGAGATGCTCAATTCGACTGTAAGTTTGCTGAAATCGGAGTTCAGATGCTCCTGTTTTTTATTTCGGAAATTTCCAACTTGATTTTGCTTTGAGATTAGTGCCCGATCGAGATAATTTTTGTACGATGTATCAATTATGATAGATTGACTATCACATAGTATCTTGTATTAATGATATTTTGCATATTTTCAAAGAGAAAAAAAAAGATTAATTGACCGAATAAAAAAATCGTAAGCAAATTTTATTCCAAAATGACTAAAAACTCTGCGCATTATTATTAAAATAAAAACAATATGACACTCATCCAGCAACAACATCAAGGCTGAAAAATTCCTTTAAGGATTGTAACTCTTTGAGCATTAGATGGCTGAAAATCCCTTTACGCGTAGCCCCTTTGTAGATTTCCCTTAAAAAAAAAAAAGACATCAAGGCTGAAAAAGGAGCAACGGAAGGCACTAAAATCCACCACAATCAAGTTATCTCTTAAACATATGCCTTGTTCTTGAGAAATATCTGGCGGAGCTCGGCCGGATCTGTCTCCCTGTGACAGTTCGCCGGCCGGTAATAGCCAGTCACAGGATCGGGAATCCAAGACATCGCCGCCTCATCTGCTGTCGCCGTTCCCGTTTTCATTACTCCCTTCCTCAACACCGTCGTCTCCTCCATCATAACCCTTCCCGCAGCCGCTGCCGCCGACGAAAACCTCCTTCCACTTAAAACAAGTCCATCGGAGAGGGCGGCGAAGAGAACCTTTCCATTGGAGAGAGCGCGAGCCATTAATTGGATAGATAGAGAACAACAAAAGTGAGCGAAATTAAAAAGAGAATGAGAAGAAAAGGAGAATGAAAAACTCGTCTCCTCTTCGTCTCCTCTATTCTCTTCACCGTGACCAAAATAAGGCGACGATTTCGTTTAAATAGACCGCCTGATTAACGGTAGCGTTCCGCGTAATTCCCCTAAAATAAAATATATGACTAAATACATGGCAATGAGGAAGTGGCGTCCTGACTGTTGCCGGCCCGAGTGGAGGGTGGGCCCAGAAGTGTTTGTCCACTGAGAAATATCTGGCCGAAGGTGCCTACGGTGCTTCGTGCAATCTGGACCGTCCACGATTGGTGTGAAAATATGAAAAAATATTGTTGGGCTGACTAAGTTCGACATGTTGGATTATTCCGATTGGTGGAAGGTAGAAAATTACCAGACGGAAGAGATGGTGACGACAGCTCTGTTTTGTTAACATCCTCGATTCTTCGCCGGTATTCTGGGCGTTGATTACGAACTTTTATTTGGTCCGGTGCAAGGATGTAGAGGAAGGTTCGATTTTAGGCAAAAAAGTGCATGTACCGAGGTGTACCGAGTTTTTTGATACAGGCACTTTTTTGCCTAAAACCGAACCTTCCTCTGCGTACGTTCACTGGACAGAATAAAAGTTTGTTGATCACCAACTGTGGGCCCGCGCTAAAGAGATATTATTATTCACGATGTTCGGATTCTTCAGAGATGAATTCGAGCGCGTCATATCACCCGAATATATTAGAATTCAGGTGACATGACGCGTATAAATTTGCCTCTGAATGAATCCACACGCCAGAAGCAGCAGGTGATAATTTTTCCGCGCTAACAGAGGCGACATATGACGACGAAACCATACAGCTAGTGGGTAGGGGCGACGTATGCACATGCGTTTCACGCTTGAAAATGAATATGCCAAAATTTTAATTTGGTGAAGAACGTACGATGGCAAATTTAATATTCTGCAGCAACTCAAAATTAAAAATTATTATCATTTTGGGTGAAGGTTCGACGCACTCAAATCATTAAATTTGATTTCAACAAATATCTTGCATATTTAAATATAAATTATAATATATATTTTTTAGAATAATTAGATCAATTATATATATATAGGGGCGGAACCCTTAAGGTCTTAGGGGGGGCAATTGCCCCCCCTAAAAAAAAAAAATTTTATTATATAGAATTTTAGGTAAATTGTCATTTTCAATCTTTTTTTTTTACTCTTTATTATTGAAATCTTTAGGTAATTGCTCCCCCCCCCTAAAAAATGAAAATATTATGATCTTTAAACGATTGCCCCTTAGAAGAATTATGCATATTGTATAGAGTGGTTATTACAAGGGATTTTAGGCAATTGCCCCCCTAAAAGTTTTAAATTATTATAGTCTTTAGGCAATTGCTGTAATATCAGTTTTGCTCCAGGTTCGTCCGGGACGAAGTTGGATCGTCCGGGACGATCGGTACAGGTTGTGCAGAAAAACTGTTCTGTCTGTATGGTTCGTCTGGACGAAAATTCTCCCGAGGACCTGTCGCCGGGGACGATAATTAAATTTCGTTTGGACGAAATTTGTCCAGAGCACATATCGTCCGGGACGAAGTGCGATCGTCCAGGACGATCAGTTTGGATATATATAGAAATGAGATATTTTGAAGAGAGAGAAAAAGCTGAGGAGAGAGAAAAACGAAGGAAAAAGTGGAAAAGTGGATTTTTGGACGACGCCGAGCTGTTTTCGATCGACGAGACTGTTCAGGAAATTGCTGTACGCAAGGTAAGGCACATTAATCCGACTTTCTCAATTTTCAGAACCGTCGTGTTTGGCGGTATTTTCTGTCCGGAATTGATTTCTATTCGTGATTTTCGTCTGTATTTTCCGATTGGCTCAGCTTTTACCGCGTAAATTTCTGTATGTGGTTGACGTGCCGAGTGTGCACATTTTGATTATTTTCTGGAGATTTTTGTCCGGGTAATTTTGATTCGACGGTGTTTTTCATCGACTGGATTTTTCTGTGTAGTCTAAAATTTGCTGAGCAGTAGAATTAAAGTCTTGCAATGTTAATATCTACATTCTGTGTGAATTTGGTATTCTGTGATTTTTCAGGAAAATTGTGTAAATTTCATACGCTGCCGTTATGCTGCCTGATTTTTGGGTGATTTCTGATTTGTCCGGATTTCTTCTGATTTGATATGCTATCTGTATATGCTATAAAAAGGGAGTTATAAGGGGCCTGGATCCTATGAGATTCAGTTAGTGTCTGGGAAATCTGAAATAAGCTCAATATGAAATCTGATATCTGTTCTGTTCCGGATTCGAGGAAATCTGTTTAGGTGCTATAAGCACTATATATGTATTCTGGTACGATAAGTACATTTGTTCTGGTGCTATAAGCACATCTGTTCTGGTGCCATGAGCACAAAGGGAGGCATAAGGGGCCGGAATCCGTAGAGATTCCGTCAGTGTCAGGGAATTTAGCTATTAATTATATATATCTGATATCTGAGAAATGATTTTGATATGATTCTGATTCTGATTCTGATATAATTCTGATATGATTCTGATTCTGATTCTGATATGATTCTGATATGATTCTGATATGATTCTGATACGATTCTGATTCGATTCTGTTTCAGTTCCGATCTGATTTTGATCTGATATATGTCCATATATGTTATGATTTGATCTGTTTTGTTATGAACTGTCCGATTCTGATTTCAGTACGAAGATTCTGATTTCTGTCTGATGTGTTTGGTTTTGGATTATGAGAATTTTGATTGGAGGTTTGTTGTTTTGCTGAGCTGTTGAGCTCACTCTTATTTTCTGGTGGTTTTTCAGGTTCTGGGAAAGGGAAGGAAATCCAGGACTAGATTTCAGAGTCTGATCAGTATAGGTATTTTGTCCTTTTTTATTTTTGTACAGTCATGGCTTTTCTGCTCTGTTTCTTTCTGTCAGCCATGTACTGTATTTGTAGATGATTGTTTTGAGGAAACAAAAAGAAATATAGATGTTTGTTCCGCTGTGTTTGATGATAAATAGTAGCTCTGTGTTTGTGCCTGTTGAGTTGAAAGATTTGGAAGATTCAGTTCAGAAACCAATTCCAAAACTAGATCCTGGTCAGTTCGTCCGTTTTCGTTTCCGTGTCGCGGCCCGGTGCGAGCGAGATCCGTCCCCGTCGGGTCGGGTCGTGACAATTGCCCCCAACATAATTAAACACATTGTGTAGATGTGTTATTTTTAGTGAATGATGAAACAAATACAAAGAGAAATTAGTAAAAAGAATCCAAAAATATACTCAAAACCAAAATTTATTCCGAGGGCGCTGATGTTAAGCCATACATGCTTTCAGCTCATCCACTTCCGACTCCGGGCCTTTGGCCGATCTCCTGGTGCCGTCTGATCCGCAGCAGCTCACAGAGCACTTCACCACTTATTTATATAATTACAAAGCCTGCTAAAGCTCTGTTTACTGTAACAGAATGTCTCCTCTTAAACTCTTTATATACCATGTAAATAGTATCATAAATTAATGAAGTTTTACAACTACAGTTTCTCATCTGTCTCTACTTTGTCTCTACCAAACTCTTATAGCTGCCCCCAAAAACCCTCGTAGGGGCGCTGCCCCTTGACCCTGCGACCTGACCGGGCAGGTTGAATCCCGTCGGGGGGCGCTGTCTCCTTAGACCCCCGACACATTGTGTAGAGGTGTAACATAATTTTGTTTAAGAATAATTATCATTATATAAGATATTAATGATATTTTTTAAATGCATTATGTATTCAAGTACAAATAATAATTAGTCACAAATAATACACACACACACACATATATATATATGAAAAAAAAAAAATCTTTACACTTTTGCCCCCCCTGAACATTAAGGCTGGTTCCGCCCCTGTATATATATATATATATATATATATATATATATATATATATATTCATAAAATATCAAGATGAGCTACATTAATATTTTCACTGCTACACTTTTTTTTCTTGGGGGAAATTTTGGACGGAACCCGTATATAAAATATCAAAGGAAAAGAGTTACGGTTAAATCGAAAAAAAAAAAACAACTGTAAAGCACATATAAGTAAAGAAGAAAAGCAACCCCAAAAACAAAACACCTAAAAAAGGCAGATAAGGGGGAAAAACAACTAGGACTAAGGTGATCAAAAAGCCAACATAATACAAGTATAGCTCATCAAAATCCTTTCTTTCTTTAGAGTGAGAGATTAGCTAAAATGCACAAAGTTTTATGATTAAAATGTGGTCTTTTTTATTAAATTAAAATTACACATAGTTAATTTTTTATTTTATTTTATTTTTTGAATCATTTAAAATGACATTTTTTTTGTTTAAAATTAACTTCATGAGGGTTTATTATTTATTCAAAATTTTGGCAGCATCTCGACGTTCACTCCCTGCAAAGGAAGGTTGGGAGGCACTTTTCTTTCAAATCTGCCCTGCCCAATCGGATTAAAAATTTACGATCAAGGGCTTCAAGACAATTATCGGTACATGTCTTCAAATCATTGAACTTGTTGTCGTGATACGTATTAATAAAATAAGATTTAATTAATTTTTTTTTTAAATCCATTTATATTAAAAATTAGATAGTTGTCCCTTCCCCATAAACGGGGTTGGGAGGCACTTTCCTTTCAAATATGCCCAATCACATAAAAGATTGCATGGTCAAGGGCTTCAGGATGATTATTAGTCCCAACAAAAGCCTTCGACAATCCATATCGTTATACCTATTTTTATTATTTGGTCGAAAGCAAAGCGAGATGAGAAGATAGGGTCGGGTTTATTGGCAGGCTTGAGGTAGGTTGCATATAGATTGGGGCTAGGTGGTCATTCCTCGTGGGAGTGGAGTATGGTCAAGTGCACGAAGGTAAGGCAACAGGGTGCAGACTCAGTTCGTTCACTCATGGGAGTGGAGGCGAGCTACTGCATTGCTTATACCAAGGCGGGGTGACGAAGCATGGAATCAAGCCAAGCCCAGTGGGCAATGAGCGCGGGGGTGACTTGCAGGCGATGAGTGTAGGCACGACATCAAGTCATGCATGCAGGTGAGCGAACCTTGCAAAAGCATAGATGGGCATGCAGTCGGGCACATATTCGCGTAGGCTGCAGGAGGCAGGGGCGCATGAGTGAGATGAACAGGAGTCTGATCTATTGCGTAAGTTTCCTATGTCTGTCTCTATCGAATTGAATGGGGTGAGCAGTTTTTCTGAGGGATTTTATGTCATGTGTGTGGATTTATGTGAGGGGCGGTTGTTATGTGCGATCACATCATTTCGTGAAGTCTGGCCAGTCTACTAGTCGGTGGTCCAATTACTTGCAATATTGAGCCATCAACAATTCTAAGTATATATATATATTTCAAATGTGGATAAAGAGTATGAAATAAGGAAGTGTTCCATATCATATGATAAGAGGCTTCAAAAGTCCACAATCAAATATTTGGATTTCCATTTTGAAAACTAAAGGCATTCAAGGATGATTGGAGACAGTCTTTAATTAACTACTTGAAAGAAGGCAAACTACCAACCAACAAATCATTAGCCGCTCAACTTGGGAAGATAATTCTACGCTATGCTTTTGTCAATGACACCCTTGACCGTAGATCATTCGAGCAGATGTGGCTACGATGTTTGGGAACTGATGAAGCTAGCAAGGTCGTGACAGAGGTTCATGAAGGGCTTTGTGGTGCTCATCAATCAGGCCCTAAGATGGCCATCAAAATCAAGAGAATGGGCTATTATTGGCCGACAATTGTGAAAGATTGCATCGATCATGCCAAGAGGTGTCATGAATGCCAAATCCATGGTGACACTATACACCAACCCCCAAATCTGTTACATCCGACGATCGCATCCTGGCCATTTGAATGTTGGGGTACGGATATAATTGGGCCTATCGATCCGCCATCGTCAGCTGGACATCGCTTCATCTTAGCAGCGACAGACTACTTTTCAAAATGGGCCGAAGCCATTGAAAGAAGTAACCTCTAAGCAAGTCACTCATTTCTTTGCCAACAATATTGTCTACAGATTTGGTGTGCCATGCCGAATTCTTTCAGATAATGGCCCAGCTTTTAAAAGCTCAAAGATATATAGGTTTGTCGATCGACACAAGATTGATTGGCGATACTCTTCAATCTATAATCCAAGGGCTAATGGCTTGGCGGAGGCTTTCAACAAAACACTGGTCAAGCTTCTCAGAAATACATAGGAACTACTACAAAGTCTACTCCGGGAAGAGCCCGATAAGGAAACCCCAATTGAAATATAGAGAGCATATAAGCCTACAAGATTAGTAATTAGATAACTTTTATGAGGCATAATGAGGCTGAATATGAAGCGTTAGCCGCTCAAGGTCGGCTTGTGAGAGGATTAAAAATTTACGATCAGCAGCTTCAAGACAATTATCGGTACATGTCTTCAAATCATTCAACTTGTTGTCATGATACGTAATAATAAAATAAGATTTAGTTTAAAAAAATACATTTTTATTAAAATTTTGATAGCTATCCCCTCCCCATAAAGGGGGGTTGGGAGGCACTTTCCTTTCAAATATGCCCAATCAGATAAAAGATTATATGGCCAAGGGCTTCGGGATGATTATTAGTCCCAACACAAGCCTTCGACAATCCCTATCATTATACCTATTTTTATTATTTGGTCGAAAGCAAAGCGGGATGAGAAGATAGGGTCGGGTTTATTGGCAGGCTTGAGTTAGGTTGCATATAGATTGGGGCTAGGTGGTCATTCCTCGTGGGAGTGGAGTATGGTCAAGTGCATGAAGGCGAGGCAACATGGTGCAGACTCAGTTCGTTCACTCATGGGAGTGGAGGCGAGCTGCTGGATTGCTTATACCAAGGCGGAGTGATGAAGCATGGAATCAAGCCAAGCCCAGTGGGCAATGAGCGCGGGGGTGACTTGCAAGCGATGAGTGTAGGCACGACATCGAGTCATGCATGCAGGTGAGCGAACCTTGCAAAAGCATAGATGGGCATGCAGTCGGGCACATATTCGCGTAGGCTGAGCAGGAGGCAGGGGCGCATGAGTGAGATGAACAGGAGTGATCTATTGCGTAAGTTTCCTATGTCTGTCTCTATCGAATTGAATGGGGTGAGCAGTTTTTCTGAGGGATTTTATGTCATGTGTGTGGAGTTATGTGAGGGGCGGTTGTCATGTGCGATCACATCATTTCGTGAAGTCGGGCCAGTCTACTAGTCGGTGGTCCAATTACTTGTAATATTGAGCCATCAACAATTCTAACTATATATATATATTTCAAATGTGGATAAAGAGTATGAAATAAGGAAGTGTTCCATATCATATGATAAGAGGCTTCAAAAGTCCACAATCAAAGATTTGGATTTCCATTTTGAAAACTAAAGGCATTCAAGGCCATAACGTTAGAAGTAATTTGACCGATGTTGATTTCTAGTGCTAAAGTTTTGGTTTGAACAAAATAATCAAAAACATTAATAAGATTTGGCTCTAATATCATGTTGAAAAAGGAGAAGATATTTATATTTTTCTTATTCACATTGATAAAAGATGCATAATATTTATGAATGAAACATATCCAAATTGATCAACCTAGATCTAGAAATAACAAAGAGCACAAATTGACCATAGTCAAACTTAAGGAGAAGAAAATTTTTTAATTAAATTAGATATAATCAATTACATGATGAATGCCATATTTTAAATTGATTCCAAAGGATAACAAGGAGGTGGTGGCAATAGGGCAAGTTGTTGGAGCTAAGTGGGAGTTGCTAGAAGACCATGCAAGTCATAAACATTTGTACTTACAATTTAAAAAGTTAAAATTATTATACATTTATAAATTTCTTTTTATTTCTTTATCAATATAAAGTATTGATTAGTTACCAAAATATCAAAATTGATGATCTCATCATTTTTTCAAGTGCATGTAAATATTTTATATTAAGTAAAGTTATGATACTCTTCACATCCAAAAAAAATGTTGATTTTTTCTACAGGAAAAATTACAAAGATAAATTAGATACAATATGATGCTTTTAAATTTTATCTGTTTCTCTCTATCTTTCTCTTTGTGCCAGCATATATAACTTTGAGAGGGATGCGTAGCATTTCTCTTTTATATTTCATATAATTTCATGCTTATTTCCTATGTATTTCCTTCAAAAGTTCTAGATAGCAATTAGATTTAATTGGGTTCTAATAGAAATGTTTGATAAGTTAAGTGTAAGCAAGCAAATTACTTGTGTAGAAAATTTCACATTGAATAATTATTAATGCAACAAAAAAATCAAATCATAAGTGTGATGATTGATTTCCTTCTTCTTTTTTTTTCTCTAAAGTATATGATGATAAAGTAAAACAAATGAAGGGACATTAAATATCACAACATCTTTAAGACTTTAATGCAAAAAATCACCTAATGAGAAGAAAAAAAATTTAAAAGGTGGAGGTCAATTGAAAAGATTAATTATTTTATAAACTATAAGTACAAGAGTGACTCCCCTCTAAACAGATTTAAGCAATTACATATAGATGAAGTTAGAATAGTAAAAAAAAGCAACACGTACATAATACACCATCGTTGGACCTCCCGCATGTTGACAACATGGTCGATACTTGGATAGTGCAAATAGCAATATGTCTGAGTAGCATCAACAAAGATTTCATGCATTACTTGTTGCAATCTTAAACATTTACATGTCTTCCAATTGAGGAGTTGTGTTCGATGTTGTTATTATTGTTGTAATATTTAAATTGCGACAAGTAACTTAGTCGCTAGTTGTGTCTAGTGCAATGTCCAACAATGCTATTATAACAATAGGACGACAAGAGCTAAGCATTGTATAGACCTTAGGTTATGATGGATGATACAATTACTATCACCATAGAAACACATTCGATATTTCTATAATGATAGTTGGATAGTCATCAATGATGAGCATAAATATATATATTAGGAATTTATCTAATGTTATTTCCATCTCAGTGAAAATACCTATCAATTGACTTAAAATGCATCCTAATTATAGGTTTTTTCAGAGGTATTTTGATCTTTATCTAAAATAATTTTTACATATTAGATCAATGTCATGAACTTAACATATTATAAGCATGATCTTATAAGTGCATTTGTTGTGATAGATTGAAGCTTGAATGAATAGATTGATGTGAATAATTTTAAAAATATCCATTATCTTATTGATGAAGACATTGAAAACTAGTTTGGGCATATCTTATTGAGCAAAGAATGAACACCATTCCTCACAGAGAAAACAAATTATTTGCAGAAACAATACAGGTCTTCTATGAGGAACCCAACCAAATCCCATTTTATATAATAACTAAAGTTCATCTATAATTCCAATAGATCATTCAAATATTATTGAACATTCATTACAAAGCGTGCTGACACAGTCCATTACCTCTAACTTTTCAGATAGTTATTCGCATGAAACTTCGATGTTTCACTCTAATATTCATGCAATTTAACTACATTAATGGTTAAAAACTGCAAAGAAGAAAGCTTCTGAGGAAAGAGACAACTAGTTAGGGCGCAGTGTGGAGAGGACCACATCTTGCAGGGAGCTATCCCTTTGCATGGCTGCTTTGAACTCCTCAAAGGAGACCTTTCCGTCGCTATTAGCGTCCATTTGATCAAATATATCATCTAGTTTTCCGGGCTCGGTGATGTCGGCCGGAAGGCAATCTTCAGGCAACGCCTGCAGAGTTAGGTGAGTGAGTTTCAGTCTTCCTGATAGGTCATCAAGGTCAAGTAAAAGAACTCACCCTGAGCATTGATGCCAATTCCTCTCTGCTGATACAACCCGATCGATCGGCATCATACATCTATTAATGCATCAAATATAAGGACATCAGTTAAGAAGCAAGTAGGATAAATTTCTTGTAGATCTATCACATTAAAGATTTTGATGATGGTTTTCAAGAAAAAAATAATTGGATCAAGGAAATCTCAAGGTTTTAATAAATTTCAGAAAGGGTTAATTATGCATGTAACACTTAAATTTTGCATATTTATGCAACTAACATCTAATTACTTTTATTTATATTAGAACAGAAACACAAATCTGTATGTAAATAAATGTGTTATCCACGTGTCCTTCTCTAACTGGTTTAGCTATATTATAAGCTCTGTATTTTCCTTTATAAAAGGGTCTGGTCTGTAACGTCTGTGACAAGCAAGATAATAAAGCTTTCTTTCATTTCCTCTCTGCTTTCTGAAACTTTAAGTTTCTTCATGGTATCAGAGCGGGCGATTAGGGCGGGAGATCAAAATCGCAGATAATGGCTAACTCTTCCTCGTCGGCAATCCAAGAAGAAACGGAGACGACGCAGCAAGAAGAGCCTACCATCTCAGCCAGCCTCAAATTCGTGGTTTCAAACATCAAGAACATAGTCTCTACCGAACTCAATCAAGACAACTATGCAGTCTGGAGATCGCAAGTTTTCAAAATCTTCAGCGCAAATGGTTTTGCCAAGTTTCTTGAATCATCTTCAAGTTCTTCCTCCACGTCATCTTCTACTTCCGCAGAATCAAACCAAACGCGCTCGAATTCGGCGCAATGGAGATTAACGGATCAAAATCTCTCTGCATCTCTATGCTCAACAATCTCAGCATCCATACTTCCTTACGTCATAAATCTTGCGTCTACAGCTGCGATCTGGTCCACTCTTGAAAACAGATTTCAAGCAACCAATAGATCTAAAGTTCTGCAACTAAAGAATGCTCTGCATCATATTTCAATCAAGAATCTGACGATGACTCAGTATCTAACTGAGATAAAGATTATAGTCGATCAAATAACAGCTGCAGGTGCTTCGATTGACAATGAGGATATCATTATGTATATCCTCAATGGTCTATCTCCACAGTATCAGGCGTTCAAGACAGCATTTCGTACAATGCTCAGCCCAATCACTTTAGATCAATTATATCCTCTTCTTCTAAGTGAAGAAATTAACCTTGCGTCGGATGCCGCCAGAAACTCTGCATTTACCGATTCAAATCTGGCACTATATGCGTCGCGTGGAAGAGGAAGACGCAACCGTGGACGCTCCTCGCAGCAAAATGGTTCTCAATCCAAGCAATATGCTAACCCAACGATCTGTCAAATATGTCTCAAAAAGGGACACTCTGCATCAGACTGTTGGCATCGTATGAATGCACAATACGTTCCCCAAGTTCAATCGCAAAACAAGGCGTTGGCGGCAACATCAGACACCTCGCAGAACAATTGGTTCTTGGACTCGGGGGCTACATCTCATCTAACAAATTCACTAGACAATTTGCATCTCTCGGCACCTTACAACGGAGCAGAAAACATTATAGTCGGAGATGGAAGAAACGTCAACATTACGAACTCAGGGGTCGGACTCCTACCGACCCCAACTCGTAAGCTGACACTATCTAATATTCTTCATTCTCCTGAACTTCAGTTTAATTTACTGTCTATTTCAAAATTAACTCGAGATAACAATATCTCGATTACGTTTAACCCATATGGCTTTGTCTTGAAGGATCTGAAGACGCAGGAAACTCTTCTGCAAGGACCATGTAAGAATGGCTTGTATCCAGTTCAAATGGCCTGTAGAGAAAATTCGCATACAGTCTTGGCGGCAACGACTCAAGACGCTAACATCTGGCATCAGCGGCTGGGCCATCCTCATGAAAGAATTATGCAAACTATAGCTAACCGAAATAATCATCTTAGTATAAATAAACTGTCTGTTTCGTGTTCTGCTTGCAAAGAATCTAAAAGTCACAAACTGTCGTTTGAAAAATCTTTAACTAGTACAAAAGATATTCTAGATCTTGTTCATTCTGATGTTTGGGGACCTGCCCCAGTCATTTCCAATCAAGGCTTTAGCTATTACGTATTGTTTGTTGATGATTTCTCTAAATTCTCTTGGATATTTCCGATGCGAAACAAATCTGAAGTATTTTCTGTTTTTATTGCTTTTAGAACACAAATTGAGAAATACACTTCTAAATCTATTAAAATGATCAGGACCGATGGAGGCAAGGGGTACGTTAACCATAACTTCAAGCAATATCTTCAGGCAAACGGCATAGCTCATCAAATTTCTTGTCCTTATACGCCCGAGCAGAACGGCGTATCAGAGAGAAAGCATCGACACATCATCGAAACATGTCGCACTTTACTTCATACTGCATCGGTCCCGTACTGTCACTGGCCAGAAGCTGCTCTAACGGCTGTCTACCTTATCAATCGTATGCCATCGCTTGTTACACACAAGAAATCTCCGTTTGAACTGTTACATAAAACTACACCTCGATATGATCATCTTAGAACATTCGGTTGCGAATGTTTCTACTTACTCCCACCCCACGCTCATCATAAATTGCAACCTAAATCCAAATCTGCTGTCTTCCTTGGCTACTCGGATACCTACAAGGGGTACAAATGTCTTGACCCTCTCACCAACAAGATTCACATCTCAAGACACACAGACTTCAACGAGGCCTCCTTTCCATTCAAACAATCAGCTCAAGCTCGCAGTCAACCTGTTACAACATCTCTACCTTTTCTTCTTCAACCAACGTCCACTATTCATAACTCATGCTATACCATTGCTCCCACTAATGTTCCCAAGACAAATCAACCTCCGCCAGACTCAAATCAGCCTGATTTTCAATCTACTCAACAACCTGTATTGGACAACACCACCCAATGTCCCACGGTCCCTAGCCATCATATGATAACAAGAGCTAAAACAGGCTCTCTCAAACCCAGATCTCGGTTGAATTTGCTGCACACTCAACATCCCACAGATATGGTTGAAGCTCCCACCAACTACGCTACAGCAGCAAAATATTCTGAATGGAGAACTGCCATGGCAAGCGAATTCTACGCTCTTCAGAAAAACGGGACCTGGACGCTTGTCCAACCACCACCCAACTCTTCGATACTCGGTTGCAAGTGGACTTATAGGCTCAAAAAGCATGCGGATGGAACAATAGCCAAGCACAAAGCAAGACTTGTAGCTCAAGGGAACACTCAAGAATACGGTCTTGACTACACGGAGACATTCAGTCCGGTGGCCAAGTTACCTACCATCCGAGTATTCCTCACTGTGGCTCTTAACAAAGACTGGACGGTACACCAAATGGACGTGGCAAATGCGTTCTTGCACGGTAGTCTCACGGAAACGGTTTACATGACTCAACCTAAAGGATTTGAGGATACAACCAAGCCAGATCATGTATGTCGTCTTAACAAAGCTATCTACGGCTTGAAACAAGCTCCACGTCAATGGTACAACACGTTCACGTCATATCTTGTATCTATTGGTTTTTCACATAGCACTGCTGATCCTTCCTTACTTCATTACAAACATGATTGCATACAAATTTTTTTGTTAATATACGTTGACGATATTCTTTTGTCTGGCAATAATTCAAAAGCAATACAATCTGTTATTGATCAGCTCAATCAGCGGTTTAGCATGAAGGACCTGGGAGTAGCTAATGACTTTCTAGGCATTAAAATTGATTACTTTAAACAATCCTGTTTTCTTTCTCAGAAACAGTATGCTGTGTCATTGCTAAAGCATGCCCAGCTGACCGATTGTCATGCACTTGCCAATCCAACATGCACGAAGTTGCCTCTAGTTTTTCCAGAAGACCCTGTACTCTCCGATCCTCAAACCTATCGTCGGTTAACAGGTTCTCTACAGTATCTTACACTGACTCGCCCAGACATAGCATACAGCGTTAATCAACTATCCCAACACATGCATAACCCACTTCCTCAGCATATATATCTTCTTAAACGACTTCTGAGATATATTAAAGGTACGTTAGACTATGGAATACCAATTACCAAATCTAACTTAGCTCTTCAATCTTTTTCAGATGCAGATTGGGCGGGTGATCCAGTTTCAAGGAGATCTACTACGGGCTATTGCTCCTTTCTTGGCAACACCATCATATCGTGGACCGTCAAGAAACAACACACGGTGGCTAGATCCTCCACAGAGTCTGAATATAGGGCACTGGCCGCGCTAACGGCCGATGTCATTTGGATCCGCAGGCTTCTTCAAGACTTCGGCATCAATCAAACTCAACCAACCGACATGTTCTGTGACAACGTGTCAGCAATAGCATTGGCAAACAATCCAGTTTTTCACGCCAGAACAAAGCATATAGAGATTGATCAGAAATTCATCAGGGATCACATTCACAACAACAATATACGGCTTCTTCCCATAAATACAATTGATCAAATAGCCGATATTTTTACAAAATCATTATCTACACCAAGATTTACCACCCTTAGGACCAAACTAACGGTTACTTTGCACCCATTAGTTTGCGAGGGAATATTAGAACAGAAACACAAATCTGTATGTAAATAAATGTGTTATCCACGTGTCCTTCTCTAACTGGTTTAGCTATATTATAAGCTCTGTATTTTCCTTTATAAAAGGGTCTGGTCTGTAACGTCTGTGACAAGCAAGATAATAAAGCTTTCTTTCATTTCCTCTCTGCTTTCTGAAACTTTAAGTTTCTTCAATTTATAATAATATCATCTAAATCACAAAGAGCATACCAAGTTGGTTATGATATTTCATTGTCAAATAAGTTATCCACTAGATTGACAAAAGACCAAATTATTCTCTCTTCTTGTTAGCGGGCATGAAATCACACACTGACATTTCGGCACTGAGGCCTTGCTGAGGATGAATTCTTAAATAGATTAGTAGAAATAGACAAAATTGAAAGGTGAATAGCTCTACACTTTTTTTGTGAAAAAAAAAAAAAGAAATGAAAATCAGAAATATTCAAAACGCAAAATGACTACAAAGACATTTGAAAACAGTTTGAAACATAATGATCCTATTAGTGAAAAAAACAGAGAATGGATTCTTGCATGACCAAATTTGAAGCATCAGGAATACAAGTGAAAATAGAGAACAATACTTAAATCAAATTTTAAAGAAGAAATGAGCAATGGCATGGTAGAATCACAATACCTGAAAGCAAAGCCTTAGTGCATGATCACCACGAGAGTTTCTGAGACTCGACAACCCACACAGGATCTCTCTCATATCAACAGTTCCATCACGGTTATTGTCAAATATATCAAATACACGAGCAGCGAGAGGGATGAGCGATTCCATGTTTATGGCTTTGAGAACTTGCTCAAACTCTTCTAGGGTGGCATTGTCTCCATTTGAACATCTGCATGGGGTCAGATTACAATTAAGAAATGGAAAGAGAATGCGAAGTAGTAGTGTATACAAGTGCTTCTGAACCTGTTTGGTGATAAAGAGAGAAAAAATGCAAAATTTAAAATTCTTGTACTCGAAAGCTTCTATAAGAAGCAGTAAAAAAGCCGTCCCAAACGAAGCCTTGTGACGGCTTTTTTATTGCTTCTTAAAGCAACTTTTTAGTACAAAAATTAAATTTTTTGTACTAGAAACCTGCTTTAAGTAGTAGCAAAAAAACCATCCCAAATGAAACCTAAATTAAGATTTTTATGGTAGTTAAGAGTAAAAATGCAAGGAAGAACGCTCATTTTCCAATAAAACCATGACATAAAGTTCAAGCATGATAAATGAGTCTTCCAAATTCTCCTCTACTTAACTTAAAATTAATGATTCAAAGATGATTTACTTTATGACTCACATCCTCTTGAAATGCATGCGAAGATTCTCAAGTTCATCAGGTGTGAGATCATGATAGCCTAGAAGACTCCTCAATTTTTTTGTTCTCAAGAAAACTTTGCTGCTCCATACACTAGCTATTGCAGCTGCACGGAATTTTCTTCTAGCATTGAAACTTTGAAGCCTTGAGACAACTTCAGCGTCAATAAGCTCTTGCTTTGCACAATCTCCAATAACCCAAGGATGCTTCAAAAGCTGTTAGGCAGCAGATTTTCAAATAACATTCTTAAGTTGAAGCGCTAAACCAAAACCACAAAGATTTGCTGACTGTAACAATAATAGAGTTAAGAGAGTGATAATCATACATCATCGGCAGTTGGTCTCCGATGAGGTTCGACAGCTAAAAGGCTGGAAATCAAATCCTTGGCTGAAGAAGTTATGGTCTTCCAAGTGTGCTCTTCAAAGGTGAAGTCACCCTACAATGTCACATCATCAAAATTTAATTGATGGTCCGAACAATACGGTAATTGGTAGAAATATTTTTTGAAAGGTTTCTAGTACTGAAAGGAAAAGCGAGGAAGGATGACGTAGTTTAGCAAGCTGATACATGCTTTTGTAAATCTTGAATTTTATAACCTTACAAGGCCAAGATTTCAAGTGCTCCGAAAGTTGTTAATTGGCCAAAAAAACATGCGACGGACAACAATCAAGAATAGGCAAGCAACTCAACTTACAAGGAGTTCGGGCTTATGCATAAAGAAGTTCATCAAATAACTTAATCTAATCACTTTTTCTGGTCCTTATTGAGAAAAAGAGAGAACAACTATTTCAATGAAAGTTATATCAAACTGCTTCTCTTCATGAACCAAGCACTTCACAACATTTACTCACAAATTGTCCATGAGATAACTTCAAAGACTTCCTCCTTGTAAGTAGGAGACTACTTAACTTAAAGCATCTTATGGTTACAACCCATCCAAACTTAGCAATATCTCATATTAAGTATTAAAATTGGTTACATAGTACTCCTGCAGTAAAACTTAGAATAGGATGGAAAAATCTATGCCTAAATATAACAATGATATCAACAAATAGGGAACAAAACACAACAAGAAACATGCAGATTTACATGAAAAGTCCTAGACCAGAAAAAAAACATAAGTAGAGGAAAAATAATTCACTGCCAAAAAATGGTACCAGAGAACAGTGGCAGCTGACATACAATATAATTACATAACTCTAAATAAAGGTCCACACCGTGAGAGGTACCTACTAGTCCAAGCGCAATAAATTTTGGGTACCTAACTTTAACATTATATAACTTCATTAATTCCACCATAACTCAAAAATATTATGTGTTTCATTTCTCTAGCGGTGTAGATGAATTGAGCATGAAAGAAGCTATAGCCTCGTTAATTTCAGCTCATTTGCTACAACAATGTCAAGCCTTTATCCCACTACATGTTGTCTGCTACATAAATTTTGTTCTCCATTATGTCTTATTACCACTCAAATTCTCATTTAAATCTAGTAAAAAAAGTCATTTCTAATACTTTCTAAACAAGTATTTATAGGTATACTTAATACTTCTACCTTTCTTAACATAGGTCAAATCTAATACATCTGCTCTCTTATTCGGGTGGTCATCTGAAGGTCAACGTTTTATGTTACCAAACCATTAAAGATGACTCTCTCTAATCTTATATTCCACTGAAGCTACTCCAACCTTTTTAGCTCATTTGCCAGCAAGCCAAAAAATAATATGAGCGTATTGCATGTCGGAACATTCCTGGTGGTAGAGAGATTGAGATTTTAATGTTTTAACATTATACAAAGATCCATCACACACACAAATAAGATAAAAAATACAAGAATTGTAAGAGAAATCATAATTTTTATGTGGCAAACCTAGGAAAGAGAAAACCCACGAGCCTGACCCAATTAAAATAATTCCACTATAATTTGTTATTAATTAAAAATGATGTCCTTCCTCGAGGGAAGGCATTCATACAAAATATTTAACTTGGTTTAAGTTTGAAGATCCCTATGGAAGAAATCCAACATAAATCCTAGTGATGAAGTTGAGAGTCAGAGTTGATGTTGGATGTATGTTGGCTTGATGAGTGATTGTAGGTGATGAAGTCATTATGCATCAAAGTACCTAGGTGATAATGATTAAAATATTATAAGTTAGAGAATCGTAGTCAAGTGATGGACATCAGAGGATTATAGACGAGTGGCGGTGATCGAAAGGATTGTAATCAAGCGAAGGAAGTCTGAAGGACCATAGTCGGGATAGAAAGATCAAAGGACTGTAGTCAGGGCGACAATGGTCAAAAGACTGTAGTCAGGCCATGGTGGTTGGAGGACTGAAGTCAACTGAAAGTGGTTGGAGGATTATAGTTGTCAATCGACGGTGGTTGGGCAATCATAGTTGGCAGTTGATGAAGGTTAGAAGGATCGTAGTCTTCATATGATAGTGGTTAAAAGTACCATAGCCGATAGGAGACAAAGGTCAAAATGAATATAATTGACAAAGGTCAGAATGAATATAATTGACAAACGATGGAGGTCAGAGGATCGTAAGTAAGAGACTGTAGTCGAAAGAACCATAGTTAGCAGGCGATAGAAGCCGGAAGGATTGTACTTAGACGATGGTGGTCGGTGAATCATGTGGGCTCCAAAAATTCATGCCCTAGACACTCCCCCCTTTTTGTTGGTGATGAGAGTTAAGTTTAACTTCCAGGGTAAATTTTTAGAAGACAAATTGAATTTTAGATAAGACACTACTTAGAAATTTCACCCTCATTTCACGATGACTTTATGATCTGAGTTAGATTTCCTATAGACGTAAGCCCCTATAGCTGATACCCTTCCTGATAATGAAAGAGCACTTTCAATTAAGACTAGCCATTAGAGAGGCACTGAGTACCCAGCGTATAGTTGCAGTAGCTTTAAGGTTTTAAAATTGGATTTAAGATTTTTTTTTTTAAGATTTGAAATTTATCACCGTATAAATAAAGAGGGTGATGAGGGAATAATTACGGGCTCCACAAAGATCCCATGGTTCTATCATACTGGGATGTCATAGTTCCTAGTCTACTTAGTCAAAGGAGGTAGCCGAGCCAATTTGACCATGGGTTGCGTCGTCTAAGGATACCTTATACACTTGGAGTAAATGTTTGCCTAAAATGATAGATTTGAGTCCACCTTAGCTAACATAGGGCTTTGCGCCTTATCGATTATATTTTATTTATTTATTACTCAAAGATTTATAGCCATTAGTGAATATATGGACTCTGGCTGTGACTGTAATTTAGTTGTGTCATTTTACAATAAAATCACCCGATTAGAGGGCTCCGGTCATAACCGTTTACCTGTAGTGTTATTTGGTGGCGAAACCACCGATGAGAGAACAAGTGTGACATCCTTATTGGAAGGAGATGATTTGAGAATGAATTTTAGTGATATTCTCGACTAGGCATTCGCTCTTTGTGAGCTAAAATAATTTTTAAATTTATGCATCTTGATAAACTGTTGTTATTGGTGGGTGGATTTTGCTTTAAGTTGTTGGCTAATAAATTTTATCTTGAATATTTTAAGTTTTGGTTATTCTTAAGTTTTGAACTTTTATTAAAACTAGAGCCTCTTAATGATCAATTTTGAGATTTGAGGGCATTTAAATAATAGAGACCCCTTCGATTGAGATTAACTTTCAACACATCCATCATCGAAGTTTGTAAGTAATTTCCTTTCATTATTTAAACTTTGTTGACTATTTTTTCTTGCAAATAAAGGATTGGTTTGGCTTCTTAGAGTTATCCTATAAATATCAAAACTAAGAGTTTGTATTTAAATAAATGAATCTTCTTTGTAAGAGACCTTAAAGGTCTAATGTGAACATATAAAATTACATATTCTAGTGAATCCAATGAGTGTCAGCTCCGAGAATTTATATTTTTAATTAGTGAACCTTTTTTATAAGAGGCCTTAAAGGCTTAATGTGAGCATATAAAACTAAATAGTCGAGTTAATTCAAAGAGCATCAACTCAAAGAATTTATGTTTTAATGAGTGAATCTTTCTTATAAGCAAGGTTTTAAAACCGGACCAAACTGGTTGGTTTAATCAAACCCGATCGGCCAGTTCAACTGGAACTCAGTCAGCTAGCCGGTTTGATTCCCTAGAAAAACTGGTTTTGCACGAAACCGGGAATAACTGGCTCCATCTAACGATTCGACCGCTGAACCAAAAAATTAGTGTTGGTTTATAAAAACTAGGGGGTTCAAAAAGCGATGGATTTCAGTCGTTGATTTTAAATCCAATGATCCAAAACTCCAAATTGAACTTAAAAATTACAATGACACCTATTTTACTACTTTAACTTCCCTCCCAATCTCATGAGCCATCCCCGTCCTGCTCCTCTTCCCTTTCCCGAACTCAAAGCTTTACCACTAGCTCGTCCTCTCCGACGAAGGCTTCTCACCACAGCAAGCACTCATTGTCTCCATCAATGCACCCCTCTTTTCTCTTCTACAACATTGGTTTTCTCACGTGAATGCAAGATTTCTTCCCAAAAATTTTTAAATTTCTTGATATATTAACTTGAGCTTTTGAGTTTCCAAACCATTTATGAAATGTTCATTACATTTTATAGTGCAATTCATTTTTTGTATGGTTGTTTGCAAAAGTTTTGTGAAATCCTAATTTTAGTTTTTTTTTTAATAATGAATCAGGAACTTGCTTGTTGATTCTTAGGATGATTCCAGCTTGATATTTTTCATTTTATGATCCTTTTTAAGAATTTTCATTTTTTTATCGCGATATTTTTCTCCAACAACAGTTAAGACTTAGGATGGTTTAATTATTTGTTTTTTTTAAATCTCAAGAAACAGTGATATATTTTTTACACTTATATTCTAAAAAAATAGGTAAGAATAAATATAGATTTTATAAGTTAGTTATTAGATTAGGAAGTCCTTGTTAATGTAGTTTTAAATTAATAATAAGGGTTTATTAGGTATTTAGGTTATTTTTAAATTTTTTTTATTTGTGACTTAGTATTTTTTAAAAATTTTAATTAATTTAAATGAAATTGGGATTAATTTAAAATTATAGACAAAATTTTATCATGCCTCGAGTTGGTCGCCAAATTGCCTTCATTCACACATGTCATTGCTGCCTTGATTTACATGCATGAAATTTTAATTTTTCACTGATTAACAACTCTATACAATATTGGTATCGATCTAAACTATTTCAGTTGCTCCAAATGCCCCGACCCTATCCATTTCACAAATAGAGGCTATTTTGACGATTTAGGTTTTTAGTTGAAGTGCGTCAGGCATGTTTTATGCAACGTCGTGCTCTTTCTTTTTTGAAACTCATCGTGCACGATCGATTCAATCCTGACACTAGATTGAGGTCAATAAATGATAGTAAAGCAATGAAGGTCAGAGGACTATAGTCGGACAACGGAGGTTAGAGGACAATAGTGGGGTGACGTTGGTTAGAGAATGGTGATGCAACGATGACAAACAGGCGATATTTTGATGGTAGAAGTTGGGTGGTGGTGTCTCAACAGTAGCATTAGATAGTGTTTCAATGGTAACGGTCGGGCAATGGCCTAACGGTGGCATCGGGCAATGGCCTAACGGTGGGCATTGGGCAATTGTCCAACAATGACAATTGGGCATTGGCCCGATGGCACTGATCAATTATTGGTCTGACGCTAATGGTCGAACAATGGTCCAACGGTGGTGCTCAGGTGATGGTATATAGAAACATAGAGCTCCATTGAATCTCAAGCCAAAACTATGTTCCAAGTCCCCGTGCCATATAGAGAATGGAAACCTATTTATAGATTTTTGTGAGTGGCATACTTGTGAATATGATGAAAATCTGGAACATTCCATCAGATGACCCGTATTGATTCTCTTAATCATAAAATATTCATTCATCATTTAAGTGCTTTAATATTGTTGAAATTGAGTAATCTTAGGCTCGTTAGATTCGACTCATTGAGACACTTGATTGGATTATAAGCATGCCAAATTTGGAGATCATTTGGTTATCCAATTAATGTCTTAAAATTTTTAATTATGCTTCAGGCCCTTGATTTGGACTCATTCATACTCGGATTGGGTTACTTTTGGTATCATTGCATTCATCAAATCGATCGAGACGTTCAGTTCAATTATAAGTTTGCTGAAATATGAATTTGGATTGTCATGAATTTAACTTTAAATATTTTAAATATACATTGAGATTCACAACGTATTAAAACATAAGTTCTAAAGAGTGCATTGTTCCAGCTCAGGCTGTTTGCTACAAAGTAAAATACAAGCTGAATGAGAAAAAAAAATTTCAGCAATCTAGACTGTTTGTGGAAGACAAATTAAAAAACATCAGAGAGTAAGCGAGGAAATGACATGCAATGTAGTAGTTTGGAGAGGATAGAAAGAATTCAGGTCACAGGCTATGATCTTAAAGGTACTTTCGATTGTTTGATCATCATATAGTGACTGAGGATTTATGATTAAAAAAAGAGTAAATTGAGATAATTTCATTCGGTTAAGACAGGCCAATGCCCTACTCAAAACAATAAGATAAGAGAGTGAGGGTTTCTACACATAAGGAGTGTGCATAGGTGTGCGGTATGAAGATGTTGCCAAGTTAAGCATACTTTAGTTAGCTCCTCTTCAGGTTAACCTTGACTTACATGCTCAACAAAATACCCAAACTTGAGCCATTTGTTGGGCTGAAAATGAGTTGTCTGCAAACAATCCAGATTGAAAGCCTTACTTCTTCCCAATCAAAGCACTTCTCAGAACCAGATTCCCAACAGAAAAGCATGTCATATGTCATTGGAAAGGCCTAGACATCATTGAAAGTTCCGCAGCAAAAATCCTCAACTAATCCAGTCTCTACTACATCTACTTTACCAAACCAGTATACAATCTTGCAGAACACTGCAGTGGGTCATTCATGTATTAGGTATTGTCTGAGCATGTCAACATTAATAAAACAAAAGTTTCATTTTGAATTTAAAAAGCAAATCCAAAATGAACATGATTGTCTGTTTTAGGAGCAACACAGTGAGATGCATAGAACTCATGCAGTCAGTAGGTAGACTTGGTTTAGAGTACCGAGTTTAAAATTAAATTCCAAATTTCTAATAACAAAATCTGAAGAATGACCCAAACTCAAAGTGAAACGCATCTCAATTGAATCTGAATCATTCCTAGTATAGCAACTACATATCCGAAAGACTTCCATATCAATTAAGAATATAAGGCAAATTAAGAGAGCGTAGCTGATATGATCTAGGCCCAGTATTGCACTTTGGCACACAAAAATTATCAGCATTACTTATTGTCATAAACTGCTAAACCTAACATACAAATCTATTGTGTAACGCCTCTTTTCATGGGAAAATTATTACGTGCGGCGTCTATAGATTCGTTCGGAGGCAAATCCGGACGTGCCACGTCACCTGGGGCCCGGTGCATCCGGGTGACATGGCGCGTCTGAATTCTCCTTCGGACAGTCCGGACACCGCACATAATAATCTCTTCTCCTTTCCGTGACACCGCATGATTTTCATGTCATTAGCAAGTCGGCACAATTGTTCACAATTGCATGTGGACAATGAAGAGCGTCCAATCAACAACATTCGCCTTCATCAAAACTCTTCCTTCTTTATGCAGATAGATCAACACTAGATTCTAACATGGGAAATAAACATTTTCAATTCCTAAACACCCTGTTGTAGTTCTATGAAATGTGTTTGTATTAATTTAAACTTTGATATGTTGCTAAAATCTGTAACTAGTATCAAAAGTAGTCTTTTAAAATGAGTTGGGAAGATAAGAAGGATAAGGAAGGATGAAACTCTCATTTTTTTTATTACTATCAATCCTAGCAATTAAAAAATAGACAGCTTACCGCTAATATCCTCTGTTGCTTATCTTTATTAGAAGTAGCATGAAAAGGTGGGCACCTGCAATGATAGAAAAATTCAACAATCAAGAAACAATTGGGGAAGACACCAAGGAGAAAAAAAACTTAGCAGTTTCTCAATCATGAACTTAAACACAGTACCAAAAGCATACCCGGAAAGTAGAATATACAATATCACACCCAGTGACCACATATCACTAGCTGCAGACACTTGTTGCCGAGACAGAGCTTCAGGAGAGACATAATCTATCGAGCCAAAAAGCGCTACAATTGGATCAGTAAAATCCTCCACAGAACTCAAACCAAAGTCCATTATCTTCAGAGAAGAACGCTCACTTCTGTTTAAGAACAGACAGTTCTCAGGCTTCAAATCACGGTGAACTATCTTGGCTTTGTGAAGAGCCCCTAAGCCGCAAGCTATCTGGCGCACTACTTCAGCTGCCTCAACTTCTGAATAGCGTGAATGAGTAATTATTCTGTCAAAAAGCTCTCCACCAGAGCAAAGCTCCAGTACAAGGTGAACTCCATACATGTCTTCATAAACATCATAGAGGTGGATGACATTAGGATGAGGAGAAACATCTTCCACAATCCGTCTCATCACCAGAATCTCATTAGTCAGCAAAGCATCTGAAATGGATATCTGCTTCAATGTTGGAGGTTTCTGCCCGGCTTGACCTCGATTCATTCCTTGGGGTATGAACCCTAACCTTTTGAGTGTCTTTATGGCAACATGCCTCATACTTCCATTAACCTTGCCTACCCCTCTTCGTACAACAGAGAAACCACCTCTACCAAGAACATCAAGTACCTCATAATCATCAGTGAGCTTTCTATTCTCCAGGCTCGACATTGGATCAAGTGATTGGAAGTTAATCTTTAAGAGGGAGCCGAGAAAGCTTCCAATCCGATTTTTTCTTTTTTTATCACCGCGACTGTACCCTTTAAATAATGAAGAATTGGTCATTCACCGATTTTAAAACCAAAGATAACTACAAACTAATTGACCAACAAATTGAAAAGGTCGAGATAAATCTTTAAGAAAAAATCAATGATAACATATCAACCCGATTATGCAAACTTGACTGCTCGAAATTGAAAGTGAGGGAGAGAGAGAGGAAGAGATGTACGTGAAGAATACCTGAAAATCAGCTAGGGTTATGAGCCAAGGAGTCAAGAAACATTCATCAGTTAACAAAATCTGAAATTAAGGCGAGTAAACAGCAATTCTGATCTATGGAGACAAAAGTAGTAATCTTTAGAAGAGTTTCTTCAAAATAAAAATGATGTTAGAATTGGGCTTTGAAACCAGATGGTCCCAACGAGGAACTTCCCAAGCAGAGGTTGACCAATGAAGAGTCCCCAGATTAAAAAAAAAAGGATTTCTTATATAAAAAGAAACCGTGTGGCGAGAGAGAGAGAGAAAGAGAGAGGTGAAGAGAAGGATTATAAAATATGGACGAAGAGAATAGAGCCAGAGAGAATGACGAACGAGAAGACAAAGACAAACGGGAACAGAGCGGGACCAAAAAGACGCGCGAGGAGCTGAACGATACCGGCCCAACGGTAATTTCTAATTATATATAGAAAAAAAAGTTTTTATGTTTATCAAATTTAAAAAAAAAAATACTTGAGAATATATAATATAGATTTTATTAAGATGAGCACATTTATGATAAAATTAGTATTATATATGATATTAAATGCCTAAGCACAATAGGTATGAAGCTATTCTAATATTAATTTCGTTAGGATATTCTAATGCAATTTTTTTCTCAAATAAAAAGAAATTCTAAATTATTTTTTATATAAAAAATTAGTATATCTTTAATCTTTTTAATTTTGTTTAAAAAATTAAATTTATTTTTTTTTAATACTCAAAATAATTTTTATATAGTTTGAGTGTTTTTTTAAAAAAATTATCACTATGGCTTTCACCATTGTTGACTGTCATCACCTTGTCGATCGCCACAGTTGCTCCGTTGTATATTCAAATATTAAGAACATCGAGTTCGAGCCAAATAAGTTCGATTCAAGCTAAACTAACTTGATCTACTTTGCATTTACGCAAAAGACACTTTCAAATCTACAAGAGAACTCGCATGAAGCAGATCACTACAATCTAAGAACTAGCCCTAGTCATGTAAGTACATCCTATCAGTCGACCCTAACGATTACAACCTATAAAATTTAGCCCTTGTGATTAAGCTTGTGGGCAACCTCACGGAAAGCAATTGATCAGCTGTTCTACCATCAAAGTATGTCAAGTTAGTGAATTTTTAGGAGCTCAATATATAAATTCATCAAGTTAGATAGTCTAATATGCTATATATTTATCTATTTTATGTAGCTATGTATATAACCAATTCAAGAACTCTTAAGCTCCAATCTAAATTTATAAATAGAGAGTCAATGAATGAGAATGAGCTTATATAACACAGTTTTATGTACTCAAGCTCATTTAAAAAAAAAACCACATAACATCTCACTCAAGATTTTTTTTTTTTTTGCTCGGTCAAGTTGTATGTTCTCTTTTCACTTTGTGTTCTCGGAATATTTAGATGTGATTCATAAAATAATATCCCAACGTGTTCAAAGCTACTAAAGAATTTGAAGTTCCTTACTGTGCATGAGGCATGAATCAAGTGAGTTGTAGAGGAGTTTCGTCACCCGGTTCAAAAAAAAATGTTGAATGTGGAATATAGAGTTCGTTATAGCTAGAGCAATCTAAGGCCTGAGAGATTATTCTGTGCAGACACCGGACGGGAGAGAACCGTCCGGTCTTCTCTCTGTCTACAGTAAAAACACAGTTATTATCGCACATGTTCTTTAACTGCGCTTTTACTGTAGACAGAGAGAAAACCGGACGGTTCTCTGCGTCCGATGTCCGCACAAAAAAAAAGTCCTAAGGCCTTATGTGAATGACATGTCAGTCATCCATAGGAAGGGTTTTTACCTATATAAGTCCTAAAAATCCCATATGACTAAGGCCTGAGAGAGCATCTTGCTTAAAGCTATTGATCGATAGGGTTCATTAATATATATTTCCTATAAGGCCATCCAATGCAAGATATTATTCTGTTAAAATTTTAATGAAGCTCTCTAATAAGCCAGCCTTAATGAGGGCAAAGAGGAAAATTGTTTAGGAAAGGTCTCCATCTTATCAAAGCTCCTAAAGGTTATTAACCACCTGATCAAAGGATAGAAGGTTGTAATCTAATTTTAAATATATGTTAATTAAGATACACATAGTAATAATTAAAATAATACATCTTAAGATATTATATGGATTTAATAGATATAATTTGATTCTATTTTTGATATTGATGCACAAACTATAGGTAAAAGATATATAAATAAATATTTTAATTGTAAATTTAATGTTTAGGTAGTCAATTAAGATAAATAATTGCTAGGCCATGGCCCTAAACATTCATAATAATTAATTTATTATAATTTAATAATGAATAATTATTTTACTTTGCACATTATTATACTTATAACAAGACTAAAAGAGTTATTTGCTGCACTTTTCAAATAATATTTAAATTTTGCATTTCATTTCTTTCATTTTTTTTTATTTATTGAGAAAATTACATATTTTTTTGAAAAAAAGTAGGTTAACTCATCTTAAAGACAAATTATTAGTTTATATGTGTAGTAGTTGTTGCCATCAAAGTCAATTAGGATATAACATATGTATAACATAACATATTATTGATAAATTTTAAATAAAAATATATCTTCCCCTTCACTTAAAATTTAAATTTTAAAAAGGTCCATCTTAAAATCCAGTTATTGTTTTCCTCATGAATTTGAATAGATATATCATTAACTTTTGATTGGGATTAGAAAATTTAACTTTGTATGCTTCATAATACCTGAAATTGGCGAAATATGCCCAATGTTTATGTTCTTAGAGAAAATATTCTAAATTTATTTCAGATCAATACACCATGTTATGCTTACATCCGCACTGTATGGAAGAGCAACATTTCACACTTCCATCATTCACTTCTTCATTGTTGTCAATGTCTTTTCATTTACAATTTCCTCAATCAATAATGTAACATGATCAAGATAGTAACATTCATTTGAAAAAAAATCAATTTAGGCTTTATTTGGGATGGATTTCTTACAGCTTCTTAAAGCAGCTTTTTAGTACAAAAAATTATTTTTTGTACTAAAAAGCTGTTTTAAGAAGCAGAAAAAAAGTCATTCCAAATGAAGTCTTAATGAAACTTCACTAAACATGGGTAAGGTTTTTTTTTTTTGTTGTATCATGTATCACATGTGATGGAGCTCTAACATGAAGTTAAATAAATGATAGAAGGGATTATTTTGAACCTTGTTTGAACATATTTTTAAGTCATATTCAAACGATATTGAACCATGATTATATATAGTTTGAACATGTTAAAACACTTGTTCAAATAAAATTTGAATATGGTTCAAAACATATTTAAATATGGTATGAATAAGGTTTGAATTATGTTCAATTGAAACATGTTCATATAATAATATGATCATTTGACAGTGAAGTTATATATTAATATGTTATTTTATAAAGGTGAATTAATTATTAAGGTTCTTATATTTATATGGAAGATAATGAAAATAAGACAATCTAAGTTGGATGGACATTCTTATACTCATAGAACTTATTTATAAAGCTCCACTTTGTGGTGTATAGCCACCCTTTTAGTTCCTCTAGCAGAGTTATTAGCATATTATGATCTTGCATATTTCTTGAATGAGATATTTATATTCTTTCAATGCCAATTTCCCACATACATGTATTTAAAGTAGGGTAGGTGGTATCCATATATTCTTCATATTTCAAAATGCTTTTTTTGCCTCAACATATATGAAAAATCAAAAGAACTCATTAATTTTCTAGTCTTAGGCATATCATAAAGTGGAGTTGTAATATCCTCTGGACACCTTAATATTGAAGCATCCATGGACCACTATCATTTATAACGAGTATGCCCATAACATTACATACTTTGCATGTGGTGTCCACTTCATCACCAAAATCAATGGAATATTGTGGATTAATTGATCTTTTATCATCATCATTTGCACAAAATCTATAATTTAAATATTTTTGGGAGCCAAAGACATGTATGTGAGAAACTAGCATTGAAAACTAAAATATATTTTAGATTAGGAAATTTGAATCAGAACACATTTGTACTTTGGATGTTCGATGAAAAGTCCACCAATAAATTCAACCATAACTTATTAAACAAATGATCAAGGAGAAGCTCTTCATATATGATCCTACTTTAGAGCCAATGATATTTATATCAAATATGAAGAGAGATGATGATATTGACATATCATATGAGAAGGCTTGGGGATGATGTGAGAAAGCTATCACTTATATATATATATATATAATATATATATAATATATATATATATATATATATATATATATAATATATATATATATATATATATAATATATATATATATATATAACACCTTTTAGAAGTTATAATACATCTAGGGATAGTTATTGATCTTCATTTGATAGTCACAATGTTTCAAGTATATTTACTTCTTTTTGGATGTTCATATTCAATAATTCAAAAATGCATGTCACCCAATATTAAGTATGAATGCAACATTTTTAAGTACATTTTGGATATACTTTTCTCATGATATTGTAATAAGATGCTAATACTCAAATTTATCTAGTGATATTTCTAGTAGTTGGTTGAGAAAATAATAAATCATTACGCATTTCATGACTAAACTAGGAGTCAAATGCATAGAAAAAAATTAGTGTTTTTCTATTATTGACATAACAATATCACTAAGATTTTATCAACCATTTTTCTAAAGGCGCGCCATTAGCTTGTACTTATAATATCATAATAAATGTCATGATATGATTGTTGTTATAGAGAATATCACTTGGTTTCCAAGATTCAAAGAAGAGTTGTTCTATAGACGCTTTGATGAAATATGTATCAAATCAAGAATTCAACCATATTTGTATATTTAGATAATAAAGTTAACTTTGAGTAGTGAGCTTATTCTTTCTCCCATAAAAATTAATACAGCTTGATGATAGTTGATATTTCAGAGAGCTTCAAGAATATAACCAAAAGTGCATGCTCCTACATAAAGACTAATTTATTGAAGTTTTTGAGAGAAATATTGCAAAAATAGTTATTTGACATATGCATCATTGTAGTGAATATAAAAATATTTTAACTAAGAAAATTGATCAAATAGTGAGAAAAACTTGAATATGGCTCAAACTTTGATTATTTAACTCATTAGTCAATTTGAATAATGTGTACTTGATGGTGATGTTAATAGAAATGTTGATTTGCGAGAGAGAACATGCACATGTAAAAAATTTGATGTGATGGTCTCCCGTGCAAGCCTGCATTAGCTATAGTTTAGGATTGATATAATTTATGTTCAAAATATCATAGTCAGAAGGCATGATTAGCTAAATCTAGTGAGAATATATATTTAGTTGAAATGAGGACACCTGGGAGGCTCCATATGAAGTAAACAATATTGTCTTCCTACCTCTTTTTGTAAGTTAAAGAGTGGTCTTCTAAGGAGAGAAAATATAAGGCATTCAAAGGGGGTGAAAGATTTGGTGCAATGTTGTCACAGCTAATGTGGGGGGAAAGCCATAATTTAGTTACTTATTGTGACACCTTAGGATCTAATGAAATGATAGATCACTTAAACATATAATTAATTAACTCATCCATTAACCAAAGACAATTAGAGCTACTAAAATCTAAAATACAAAACAAATTAACATGATTAATTTCATCAAAATATAAATAATCTAGCTAACTTTTCAATCATCTATATATCAGAAACAATTAGAAACTAGATTGCAAAAAATAATATAATAGACACTCATATACAAAGGATCATTCCTCAATACTTTCTATTTTGATGGGCTTGTACCATTTTCTATAATATCATAAAGAATGGGATAAGCACAACTAGCTCAATATAGTCCCTCCCTTATCCACCAGAGATATCAATATATAGTTCAAAATATTAAATAATAAGTAAAATAAGAGGCAAAAACTTAAACAAAATACTAATAATATATAATTTTTAGAGTTTAGTATACACTTGTATCCATAATCCTTGTTTATAATTTTATTGCCATTTTCATAGAAGTTTTCAATACTTTACATAGCACATGTTATTAGAAGATCATTAGCTTTTTAGTTCAAGGACTTGTCCATTTCATCAGAGTTATATAGAGATCAAAAATTTCTAAGGTTCGGTTTAGAATCTCATTTATGCTTAATTCATTAAAATATTAACATATGCAATGCAATGATTATAATGCACATGTCTTGATACCTATTTATAACTCTACTTCCACTTATGCCTTCCTTTAACCCCTCACACCTGCATATAGCAAGTAGGGCCAAAATCAAAATAAAATCATGTCACATAACCTCCAACACACACTTTCAACAAGTGGTGCAAGAATCCCTCCCACACTTGCACCAGGTAGATGGGGCTAGAATATAACACATAGAACCCTTATAACATACCAGATAATGCACTTTTTCACAAATTAGAACATCTCCAATGAAATGTTATGCATAATACAAATGCAATGCAACGATATTTAAATTAGAAACTCAATGCAATGCTCAGATAATGCATGAATTACTGGTTAAAAGCTACACTACTTGTAAAACATAATACTCGTTGAACTTTGTCCATTCAATTTCTAACTTTAAGAGAACATTCATAAAAACATTTTAAGACTGTTATATTTTCTAAAAAAAGTCTTAGTTCAATAATATACTAAAACATTCTCATAGAAGAAATCAACTGGTAAAACTTCAATTTTATATAGTCAAAATGCTCATAATAAGAAATACAACAACAAATTAAAAGTTATGTGGTGAAACTTCGTAAAACTCAAGAAAAATACATTTTTATTCATAACTTTTTATAAACTTAATGAAATTGAAATTAGAGATAGGGGTTCAAAAGTCAATCATGTGCTCTACAATATCCTAAATAAGACAAACAGATAAATCCCAAGCTTTGGTCTCCTAACTCTTTCTCATTCTTTCTCTTCTCCAGCAAAATGGATGGGTGAGGATTTTTCGAGATGGTTTTAGATATTTTAATATTTAAAAACCACTGACTTAACCTAGCGTGGTGACACTTAACTTCCTAGTGTCGCTGCACTCCCAGAGAATCTTCTAGATTCTCCCATAATCTCTCCACCTAAGTCTCGGTGTCGTGGCGGCTTTCGCAGCGGTGTCACTCGTGTCCACAGCGCACACTCTTTTCCCTACACAAACAAAGAATTGGATGTCACGGCACTGCAAATCTTGACGTCATGGCACCTTAGAGAAAATTTTTGATGTCTTAAAATTCATTTTCAGCTCACTTCTTGAGAGGTTTCATTGAGCACTCAAAAACTCATAAGCATTAATTAAATCAAGATTAAACAAATATTAGTAGTAATAACCTGAATTTCTTGACAACGGATATCACACTTATAAGGCCAAATGCCTATATATATATATATATATATATATATATATATATATTTTTTATATATATAATATATATATATATATATATATTTGTTGTGTGTGTGTGTGTGTGTTCTTTGATTGATTAGTTTTATTCAGACTTATCATGTGGTAGTTTTTGGATTGCTCCCAATTGTATTTCATCATATTATGTGTAGCTACCGGATTACACTCTATTGTTTATATAATCTACTTTGTTATGGACTGATAGAAAATGTGATTGCATTATGTTATATCAACATTTATAATTTAGTGTTAAAACTATCAAAATCCACTATGTATATGTTCTAGGTAACTTCTGCTTGAACCATGATAGAGTGAGCTTCGAACACTATTCAAACACAATTTGAATAAGGTTCGAACCTAGTTCGATCCAATTTCGATGAACTTGTTCAAATTAACATTACAACATACTTTAAATAAGTAGTTTGTCATCAAAAGATATGACATTTTATTTTGAAATGAACTTTTATAAATATTTAGCCAAGAAAATAAATATCATTCATTATGTTCCAATTTAAAATATTATGAGGCATATCAAGTCAAAGGTCACGGGTTTTATTATTTTATTTTGTAGCCATTAGGGACCATTTATGTTTTTATATTTTGTTTATGTTTTTACTTTCTTTTCCTTTCATTTGAATGTGAAATACAAATATTTTTGGTATCTTAACTAAGCATTGCATACCGATGACAAAACTTAGTGTTTGTTATGATTTTTATAAGAAGATGTAGCACTTAAATAACACCCTTTATTATTTTCAAAAATATATTATTTTATTCTTAAAAATAAAATAAAAGTTAAATACAAACAAAGTATTATTAAAAATAAAATAAAATAAAAATAAAAATTATATGTGAAACCAATTACCCAAATGCAGTGGCGGAGCCAGAAAATATATCTAGGGGGGGCCTAATTTTTTTTTTAAAATTTTCCTTTAACTTTTTACATTCAGGCTTAGGACCAATATAATCAGTATTAAAAATGATAAAACTTTGGTAGTAAATTAGTTTATTTTCTTTCTTCACAAAATGACTTCAATCATCAAATCACTTGATTTCTGCTAGAACATGTTTAATATATTAATTAAATATGTGATATTAAAAATCTCATTGCACAAAAAAAATCATAAAATCTTTTTAAGATCGAATTAATTTAGGATTAAGATAATATCATTCAAGAAAAAATGTAAATAAATAGGAATTTAAATTGGGAGTGATTTGAATGAATGATCAATCTTAATCGTGGACCGTTTATTGGGCATTTAAATGTCTTAGTAATATCAGAATTCGGCGATCTTGGGCTCGTTGGATTCGTCTTGTCTAGCCACTCGATTCGACTATAAGAATGTCATGTTTGGAAACCGTTTGGTAATACAAATTATGGTTTGAACCTTCCAAATATGCTTCGGGTCTTTGATTTGGAGTCATTTCGGTTCGGATTGAGTTGAATTTGGTGTTGTTGGGTTCGTATTTTCGAGACGTTCAGTTCGACTATAAGTTTATTGAAATCGGAGTTCATATGGTCTCCGATTTAATTATTGAAGTTTCCAACTTGATTTTATCTTGAGATTTAAAAAAAAAATCAATTTTTTTATTGGGGGCACGTGTCCCCCCCTTGCCCCCCTCCATCCGCCTATGCCCAAATGGCCGTTAATCTTAAAACTTAATGAGAGCTGAAAAAAATGAGAACCGTCGATTGATTCATGCCGTCAAAACCGCTCTGGTTGAACTCAGCTCCCTCAGCCTCGGTAGGTCTGAATTTCAAAGCACAGACTGTTGTTTTCCCGCCAGGAGAGGAGGCAAAAAGAAAGCATCTTTCATCTTCCTCCCACTCTCTCTCACAGATCATTAGGTTTACCTTTGGCGTGGATTAGAGTTATTGATCAACCCTTTGAAACCAATTGCTCTTGCGTACCCGACCGGGGTTAGGGTTTCCTAAATCGGTGGGGGGTGCGTCAGAATGGTGACGTTGGGTTGGGAACATCACACGTTAGTTCAGGCGCTGCTGTCTCGTGGCCCCTAAAGGAGCGGGAGTTTCACGACGTCTTCGCCGGTATCACTGGGAAAAATCCAGGTTAATTTTTGTTTATTTTGATTTTAGGGTTTTATTGAAAAGTTTGAAGTTCATCTAGGTGGTTTTCTTGATTGATATGGATTGACATGAGTTCTCCATTTAAGGAGCCAGTTTCTCTTTAACAGTCATTAGGGCAACTATTTATTCCACGTCGCTCTTTATTCTGAGCTGGGTTCATGATGTTTTTTTTTTAAAATTATAATCTATTAATTTGAAAAGTTTTCAAGTTCGTTTTTCTTTTACCATTCAATCAGTAGAAGAGAGCTATATAGTGTATGATGATTTTGCGTTTGAGTATATATATAACCTACGCCTAACATGTTCTAGCAATAAGAGCTTGGCCAAAGCAGTCACCTAGCTCTCCATAGGCACTCGCCAGCTGAGGAACAAACTCACTCTGGTCGGTGAAATCAAAGAGTAACCCCCAACATGAGCTTATAGGAACTCATACATATCCATTCAAGCTCTTACAGCCTTTGCGGGATCAACCTCCAAAAGCCAATCACCCTCACTTAGATCAGCAAGTCGCCACTAACACTCTCCAATCTAGCTATAGGGAATGAGCATCTCAAGAGGTTAAGAACCCAATCCTTTAAACTTGGCCATCTCTTCGTTCGTGGTTATTATGACCCGAAGGGGATCACCGTTTACATTGAATGGCCTAAGAACTATGCACAAAGACTCGCCATACAAAATTGCCCACAAAAATTCACTCAGATGACTTGCCTTGAAGCTGAGGACCAAACCAAAGCAGAGAACCATGTGGAGATCTATATGACCAAGATATCATTTACAATCTATAATGGATTGCTATTAATGATGTGCTTTTTTTAAATTTTTTTGTAGCTTTTGTTATGACCCTCAAAACCCTATAAATAGAGGGTGAGGAGGCATATTTTGGATCATTTTGGCACTATTGATTCCCCATAATATTCTTGAGTTCTTATCTTTTTTATGCTTTTTTCAAATTTCCTTAATATTTTCTCTTTTCATACTCACCCAAAGTTTTCAGGTTCTCATCTAAGAGTAAACCATAGTGATACTTTGAATCAACCATTTTCCATAGAAGGTTGAAAACCTAGGCGCTCACTTCAATACCCAATGCAGCCCCACTTGTAGTGCCACCATCAACGGGAGAAAAATCCACCTCCTCGGTGAGTGAGGAGAGCAAAACCTAATATGACTAATGCTTTGTCCAAGGAGACAACATAGGCAAGGCTACCTCCAAAGTTCAAAATGCTCAGCCTAGAGTCATGCTGGGGAAGGACTGACCTAGTTGATCATGTTGTCAACTTTGAATCAATAACATCATCGCTCTATGCCGATGATGCTTTGCAGTGTCAATTGTTTTGCATTGGCTTCAAAGAGTTAGCACTCTAGTGGTTCACTCGCATGCTCATAATGGTGATAACCTCATTCATGAATTTTAAAAAGATGTTTTTTAAACAATTTATGAGTGCCAAAAACCTCAAAAGAACTCGCAATCCCTTCTCAGGATGTGTTAAGAGTCGATGACTACTCCTAGATTTGTTAAAAAGTCGGGCCGAGCTCGAATCACTCATAGTTTGAGCTTGATTAATTAATCGAGTTTGAGCTCGAGCTCAAGTTTTATTCAACGAGTTCGAGCCGGCTCATTTATTATGAAAAAGAGAAAATGATTATGATTTAAACAATAATTATAATAAAATGGTAAAACGAATGAAAAAGTATTTAAAATAATAATAAAGAATCATTTAATATAAAGAAATGAATATAATTTTCAAGCATTTTAAAGAAATTTGCATTTAAAATCTTGAATCATAATATATTTTATATTAATAATTTTTTTTAAAAAAATGAGCCGGCTTGCAATCTAACAAGTCGAGTCGAGGTTGGCTCAAGCTTGACTTGTTAGCTCATTGAGTTAGGCTTACGAGTCATTTATCGAGCCAAGCCCAAGTTTGCTCACGAGTCGGATTGACTAACTTACACCTCTAATCACTCTGCAGTTTCTTTATGACGTTCTAGAGGGAGATGCTTGAGGTAAATGACCTAAAGCCAACTATTGCCTAGGCTGCTGTAATGTATGGCTGTGAGAAGGTCCATTTTGCTATGCCTACATCAGTCGAAGACATTGGCTGATTTACTCGAACTCACTAATAGTCATGTTAACATCAAGGAGTACAATCGAGTAGTTGAGTCCTCATCCACTCACTCTAGAGGGTTTGCTAATAGGAATAGGCGGCCCCATGGCCGAGAATGTGAGAGAAGTCACCTAAGGAATCTTAGGGTTGACAGAAAGCCATCCATGCTGCATGATCAATGCCGTGCAAACTACCATGGAGTGCTTAAGATAGCCGAGTTGTTGGGCCATAAGTGGAAGAAGTGCCACTCGCCTCCTCACGGAGAAGGTATACACCATGCCTCAAACTATTGTGCAGTCACTCCCCTATAAAGATAATTGGAAAAGCTCATAGAATCTATCTAGAACGTGGGCTATGATCATGATATTGATGAATGTTGACACCTCCACATACTTGTAAAGGACCTCATCAAGGAGGGAAAATTGAAAGAGGTCATACTCAATGTCCTTGGTTGGTGCTTAGGGAAAGCTCCAACGGAGAGTAGCAGAAACTAGGGAAAACTCCAATGGAGAGTAGCAAAAACTAAGGAAAGCTCCAGTGGAGAACAGCAGAAATGACCTCACTGGAGTGGCCATCTTGGGTGGAGAGCGAGTCAAGTCCTCTGCTGAAGCCATCTCCAAAAGGTTGCGAACATGTGAAGTTAACTTGGCCACCACCTCATGGGCATCAATGTTCGACATTGCTCTGATCACCTTCTATGAAGCAGACAAATCATGTAGTGGGGATCCCTTCAACAATGCAATGGTAATCCCTGATCTGATTGTCAACTACCATATTAATAGTATCTTGATTGATATAGGTAGTTCTATCAATATTATTTACAATGAGATCCTCAATGGATTGTACGATTCCCTTATATTCGATGAGTCTAGGTGGCTGCCCTCATGAAGATTAAAAGTTTGGCCTAAGGTGAGACCCACCTAAGACGACATTATGCCAAGTTTATATCATTCAAGTATCATATATTAATCAATGAGTCTCTATTCTACAGAGTTCTCATTAACATAAAGTTGAGTATTCAGTATATAAAAATCATCAACCAACTAGTGAGTTCATAGGATTTTGATTTCTTATTACTAGCCATTGAGTTCAAGACTTAGTAAAAATATCACTCTACATTTTGGAATTCTCTATTTATTGAACCTGCCAATGCAAACAAACCTACGAAATCAATTATGTCCAAGTTAGTTCACTTTGAAAGAACCTGTCGAGTTCATTTTTGTCGAGTCCAAGTTCACTGAGTCCCTTATTCGATACATTTCTTCAGTTGGAATTGAGTTTCATACTTGTTTATTTCCATTGTAATATTTTACATTTCCTTAATGTGACAAATATTAACATGCTATTAAAGAGTCCAATTATTTTGTTCATTGTTCAATTATAGTTGAGTCAAAGCTTTAAAAAAATTTCTTGATTATCTTTGGGCAAGTACTATTGCAACCACAAGCTACATCTACCATATAAATAATAGAAGAGATGAGGAAGAAATATTTTCATTTCATTTCTCTTTAAAATATTACATGTACATTTTGCCTTATAGGCCAAAAAGAATAGAGAGAAAAGGAATACAAGGAGAGGTGACCTCATTCATTGGTCACAGTCACACCATCACTCTCTTCGTCGTCTAATGCTTGGTGGAAGAATACGACCTTATTTTTAAACTTAGGGTCGAGCTTGTTGAGGTAGATAAACTTCTTCAAATAGTACTCGACACCCCCCCACCCCCCCCTTTTCTGAAATTCAAGCCTGTGATCTCTTCAGGCCTAGTGAATCTGAAGGTGTACTTCTCATTGGTCTCCTTAATCTCAACTGACAATTTAGCAACTTGAGCTTCTGCCTGCTCCTTTGTATATTGTGCAACCTCATTCAAGGTGACCTCTATCTTCCACCCTCCTTAAAGATTGCCTTGTTAGTGAGCTCAGCCCTTTGTTCTTCAACCTTGTCTTCAGCGGCGAGGCAAACTGTATCACCTAGTGGTTTTCCTTAGAGATCCTACATTCACCGTAGCTTGTCGATGACTAGGAGCTATGGCAAATGTAGGTTGCAAACATTCCATAGTGAATTCATCACGACAAACCCCAATTCTTTCTCTAGGATTACTTTGGTGATGGCTTCCAACAATCTTGAGAAAACAACTCACCTGTGGTCATAGCTCCTCTTTAGATAGTGGATGGAGATCTCCTTACCTTCAGAGTAGGCCACCTCCTCAGAACATGACAACTTAGAGGAGTGGCTCGACTCTTTTGCCTCCTCAGGGTTAGGGTGACATGCTTGCCCTTGTTTCAACAGCTGCCTTGGGCTTGCTTGCCACTTCCGCCACTTGGTGGCTTCCTCGTTGATCATTACCCCCCTGCGGTGAATAGGTGGATTAGCCTTGGCCGCTGCTACCATTATCTCCTTCACCATTATCTCCTTCATGATCCTGCTTGATTCAGTCTCAATATTGTTTTATATCTTTGCTTGATCATTAAAAACATGGCATTCAGTCTCAATACTGTTTTATATCCTTTAAATATTCTAATACAAAATAAAATTCAGGACCGATTTTCCAAGAAAAATCCTACAGCATAATGGTCCTAATTCACTTAGGAATAGTAGCCGCAACCTCGTCGCTTGGGTATCCCTTAGCTATTGGAAGCCCTTGTGAAATTTTTTGTTTGAGTATTATCCATTTGCAACCATTTGAATTATGGTTATAGATATGTGCTCAAGCAGAATCCTAAATGTTCAAAGATCTCAATTCTATCATATACAAGGTTATAAATTAGTTGAAAGCAACTCAAAACTAGTGAACTTCTATGAGTTATATCATTTATGTGACTTTTTATTTCATCACAAGGGATGCGCATCTACATCAGTAAAAATAACTCACATCCTGTCACATTTTCAAATCAGTATAAGTCTCTAGTCACTAATGTTATCCTCATAAAAAATCGATGTCACTAAATCATTAAGCAATAATAAAATCAACATCATTATAATCATCTAATACAAATTATGATATCAATTTAATCACTAATGACATTAGGGTTGCAAGCAAGAAAAATTAGGGTTTAAAAAATTTTTAAGGGTTTCCAAAAAATTAAGGTTTCAAAAGAAATTGAAAATTTGGAAAATTAAATTAAGCTAGGGTTTCTAAAACAAGTTTATTAAAGGATATATGGGCCATAATGTAAAAAAAGCGGGGTAAAATTATTTTTAGGAATAAAATTTGTAAAAGAATAAGGAACACTTGAGGAGGAAAGGTATTTGCTAGAGGAGGAGGTGGCAGTGGTGTGTGTCTCATAGGTGATCTTAGCGGTGTACGGACGACGACTGCTATAGCGGCGATGGAAGTCATGCTGTAGACTGGAATTGTGGGCTAGAGCTCATGGGCGTGCGTGTCTAAAGTGTTTAGCTGGGTTACGGTTGAGTATTTAGGTTTTTACTTATAAGTTTTTAAGTAAAAAACAAATATGAATAAAGCATACACCTTAATACCGTGAGGCTAGGTGGCCTCAGTGAAATTGAGGCTTATGCTTTAAATTGAATGCTCGAGGCATGCACCTCGAGGCATTTTGCATATAAGGTGCGTCTTGTATTGTGTAATTTTAACAGTGCCTACAACAAAGGAGATCTCCTTAATTAAGTGGCAAGTCGACTCCATTTTAGCTTGAAGAGTTGTCGCGTTAGACTCACCCTTGACAAACTCTAGCGACCTGCCAACCCCCTCACCAATGTTGCCCTAGACGTTGAGGACTTTTTCCATTAGATTGATGTGCTCAACCAAGGACTCCACGGTGACTGGCCCATGTGTTGGGATCCTGTCGCCTAGGGAGCCAATGGAGAGGGAGAGGGGTGTGCCTCAACTGTTGTCATTGGGTGAGTCAGTAGAGTTTCTTGGACTATACTTAGCTTTGATACTTCCTCCATAACTTCCACCAACAACTCATCCTTCCTTTCTAGTGGTGTCGTAGGGGTGCTCTCCCCCAAGGGGGATGCTCTTTTTGTCAATAACAAATTATCAACAACAAAAGAGTTTCTATTAAAAAAATTTAAAGAAATTGCTTGAAGTCTATCATAGAGGGTCATTGTCTTTATATTTAGGCCTGGTGCCCATTGCGTTAAGGCCATTGCCTCAAACTCACTCGGCAAGTGTTCTAGTCAGTGTTTTAAAAATTGGACTGGTCGGTCTGACCGATTCAACCATGAATCGGTCTGAAGGCCGGTCCGATTCAACCTTGAAAATAGGCTGTGCACCAAATTGGCCAGAACCGCATGAACTGCCGGTTCAACCGAGAACCGGTCCCAATTTTCTAAAATCGGTTGGTTCAAAATTTTTAATTTAAATAATTACTAAATTATTTAATATTAAATAAATGTTAAACTTAATCAATTAATACAAATATTATATATTAAAACTCTTAAATAAATATTAAAGATAATGATTAAATATTACTTACAACATTCTCACATATCTCCATTATTCTATATGAGCTTCTATCATGAGTAAAAGCAAAAAGCTATATAAACTATATAAAGCAAAACATCACAAGTAATGTGGGATTAAACCATACAAAGCAAAAAACCTATCTTTGGTTTGATGTATACACTATACAAAGCAAAAAATATTTTTTAAACGGATTTTTTAGATAATTTTTATAATATGCAGTTAAAAAATGATAACTATTTTTCTAGTTAATTTTTTAGTTAATCTTTGGTTTCCTGTATATACTATTTCTAAAAAAATTTTTAGTTAATTTTTAAAGTTTTTCTGCTTCTTTCTCATGCTGATTGTGATTTTTCTTTATTTTGTCATTTGTTTTTGCCATTAAATAGCCATACATTCATATATTGGCTAATATGATTAATTTAGATTTCATAAAAAATGATAAAATGTCATTTAGGAAATTGCGGGTCTATTCTATATTATTTAAATAATGTAATTTTATTTAGAATGATCAATGGCGATTGATATTTCTTAATTTCGTATTTATTTTGGCCTATGGTTAATTTGACTCACATTTAGGTGTCGTCCTAATATGATGTTATGTCATTTATTAAATTGTTATTTAAGGATGTTACCTAACCAAATAGCTTACATTACTAATAATATAACATAACATTGTGGTTGTTGGTGAACCAAGCAACTCCTAGATCACACTGTTATTCAAATAAAAATGAACCATCCCCTAGGCACATATCTGAAATTTTATTGTAAAGGTTTGCAGATGACAATTTCAAATTGTACTGAGCATATGAACATAATATTTTTCATTAATTCTTTGCATGATTGTATTTCCTAGGTCTTAGGTCTTACTCGATGTTCATCCATTGGTCCATCTTTGTTTTCATCTTGTCATTATCTTTTTAAGTGGCAATTTAGTCTTTTTTGTTGGACCTGAAATTTATTGGAAGTCCGACGGGATTACCCATTGGCCTGTCAAAATAAAGGTGTTTATTTGAAATTTGCTGGGGGAAAGAGGTTTGGTTTTTATAGATCTATAGTACTTGGAGAATGTTATGCTTATAAAAGCTCATGCTGTTATATGCAGTTACACACAAGCAACTGTTCAATGATTGTCTACTCAAGATAAACAAGGGGTTGGATTTTGTCCAATTTGAGCTACGAGCATGCATGGACCAATATGATGGAAATATTTATTATGGAATTGTTAATAATGTTTCTGATGAGCAATCCAAGCTTGGGACAAAGTACTCTGTTCCACAGATTGTGTTCTATAAGGCTATTGTAAGTTTGATATCCTCATACTACTGAGATGATAATGTGTGCAATTGCAAATTCGTGAGTTGCGGGAAATGTTTCTATGCATATACGTTTATTGAAATCTCAATTCTTTTGTAAAATAATGTAAATTTCTTTTGGAACCATAATCATATTACCCCTCACATTCATTCAAAAAAAAAAAAAAATGGTGAATCCAATAGCTAGTTGAGTATCTGTTCTTTTTCCTGCAAGTGTTCTAAATTAAATTTTAAGATATGACAAAATTTCCTTGATATCTAATTAGCGTGAATCTTTTTTTTCCCGCAACAGTATTAAGTTGTTGCTACCTAATTGGACTACAAAATTATATTATCTTTCAACATTTCCCTGCTAAGTCTAAAATCAAGTATTTCCATGAAGGAAGCATTCTGTATTACATACGAATGAGGTTCTGCAACATACATGTACTTATTGATTCAGTAAGCTTTGTTATTGTGCTTTGGTTTCTGTATTCTCCCTGCTTTTTAGCTTATCTCATAGTATTTACATTTATATATAACTGTCCGTGTCTTTCTTTCTATTTTGTTTTAAATTCATTGTATGAAATCATAAGCCATGTAGATGCCATGCTTTATTAGGAAGGATTCTTGGACGGCTGCCACTCAGTTGCTTGGGCGTGTTATCATTTATTCCTAGAAAGTTGCACATTAGAACTTCACTAATTACTACAAAGATCATGAAATATATGCATCTTTCCCGGAATAAGCAATTAACAAATGTTTGTTTGGCAGACATTACTTTTTAAAGTATATTTACTGTTTTGGATGAATTTTTTTTTTTTTTACTTTGTCTATGATGTTAATGCGTTTCTACTAGTATGTGTTAACTTGCCATTATTTATAGTAATCTACTATTTGTCGATCTCATGCAGATAGAAGCAATTATTTTGAATGGAATGAATCAAGGATATATAACCAGTATTGAAGCCCTAAATATTCGCCTTGAAAATCAGGTTTTGATTCCTGTTTCTTTTATTATTCCTAATTAATTAAATTCTTTCATGCTTTATGTCATTTTGGTTACAAAGATTGTTCTATGATGTGCATGCGTGCGTGCGCGCGCCCGCGCTTGTGTGTGTTATATATATAAAGAGAGAGAGAAGGATCAAAATGGTTCCAAACTTTTTTAGGGATCAATTTGATCCCTTAGCTCCTTAAAAAGGGGTCTTTTTTATCATAACATCAAAATTTGAGGTTAATGGTGTTAAATCAAAGAGTATTTTAATCATTTTTTAAATAAATTATTTATTAAATGTAATTTCAAGTTGTATTAATTTTTTAAAAATTTTTTATTAAACATTTCTTAATTAATAAATTAAAAAATTATTAATAATTATAATTTTAATTTAAGATCATTATAGATTAGAATTATTAATAATTTTTTAATTAAATAAATATTTTATAATTTTTTTAAAATTATAATTACTTGACAATTATATTTAATAAATAATTTAGTTTAAAATGACCAAAATATCTCTTGATTTAACACCATTAATCCTAAAATTTGATGTTATGATAAAAAAATGCTCTTTTTTAGGAGTTAAGGGACCAAGTTGGTCCCCCAATAGAGTTTGGGATCATTTTGATTCCTCATGAAGAGTTGAGGGACCATTTTGGTCCCCTCTCTCTCTCTCTCTCTCTCTCTCTCTATATATATATATATATATTGTTTATTTTGCATGTTTCTCCTACTTAAATGTTTATGATCATGTCATCTTGTATTTCAGGAAATGAAAACTTTCTAAGATAGAAGTCAATCTTTGCAGTTGAATTAAATCTTCCCTCCAGATTTTATATGAAGCTGCTAGATTATGTTTTCTCCCATATTATTATATGGGCTGTTTGGTATGAAATGAAAATGGGTTAAGACAAAAGAACTACATGTATCTTAAATGTTTTGTATGAAGTAAAGCAACGAGTTTTGGTGGTTTTGAACTAGACTCAAAATTTATTTATTTTCCCTTCTTACTGATTTGTCTCTTTATTGCTCAAGTCGAAACAGGCTTGAAATAAATCGCAGACAGCATTGAAATAAATCATGTTTTAGACTTCGACTCGACATTAAAAATAAATAAGTTGTTGGAAGGAGGGCTTGAACCCATTGAAAGCTTTTATGAGTGAACCAACTAATAGTTCGTTTATAGTGTGTATCAATTATAAACAAATATTTAACAATTTGTGAAGTAAGTCGAATTGAATATCAAGCTCGCAAGTACAAACTTTGAGCTAGCACTGCAGCTCAAAACTTTGACCCTAGTAGTTAGAATTGACTTTGAGTTGAATAATCAATCTAGCAAGTTTTTTTTATTGTTTTTCAAGTTTTGAGTATTTTTATTAGTCTTAATTCCAATATCTCAATCTTCATATTTCCGTGGTTCCTGTAAAGTAGCTGTGGCCGATAACTTAACCTTCAACCTTCATATTTCCCTGATTCATGTAAAGTTGCTGCGGCCTATAACTTAACCTTCCCTGCAAAGTAGATCCTGCCAAATTGGCCGCATCTACCTTATTTTATGGTTAATATCATCTTGTCAATCTTCCATTGCTATTTGGGCATCCTTCCTCTCCATTGCCCGATTCATTGCGTGTCTGCAATGGCATGGATCACAAAGTATTTTTATCTCCAGAAGAAAGATGCACTACCAATTTTCGTTGAGAATTCTATCACATGTGAGTTTATTGTTGGACATAAGGAGCTCATTTTTCCTATTGCGCTCTCTCTGAAGCATTCTACCGTAATCTTTCCTAAACCTTTATGTTGTATTTTTAAGAAAATCTTAGCATGATTTGTTAAACTAGCATCATGCTTCTATTGTTCTAATTGAATGCTCTTTCCATTCATGAGTAATTTAGAATTTTTTGATTTGTTGCATTTTCTCTGGAGGCGCTATGAAAGCGGAAATAGGGGTAGTTTTGGATATTTTGTAGAAGCATCTCTAAGATTGATTCAAATATTGTATGATCATTGGCTAGGTCTGTTTCTTTCTGCATAGGAGGCAATTTTTCCATTTTCATTTTCATTGGAGCAGACTGCTCTCTGCATAGGAGTCAATCTCACGATTTTTATTTTCATTAGAGCAGACTTCAAACTTTATCTCAATTCAAGAAAGAAAATTTGTTCCACCATATTTGCTTTATATCCAATCAAACAGTTCAATTTAAATAGAACATACTGCATTTTCTTATGAGAAAATTTCTTATGAGAAAAGCTTCACTACTTAATAAATCCACAAAAAAAACAAATTAGGGACTAGTTTGATTAGGCGGCTCAATCACACACTTCCTAGGTAAAAGTGTGTTGAACTCATTGCCACTTTTATTGGGTCTCCTAACAAAATGAACTGCAATTTGGTGTTTTGTGTAGAATTCTTTGTGATGTGTAGCATTACTCTCGTTTTATGTACATTTCAAAAATAAATTTATTCTAAATGTTTGCAAACAACCCCTTAATTCTTTCTGGATGCTTAATACCAGGTGCTAGAAGTATCGGAGCTTGCTTCTTTTCTTTGCTAATAACTGACGCTGTATTGTGATATTAATGCCTTCCTAGGTCTCCAGAATTATATTTGTCATATATTTTTTCAAGTGCTGTCTTAAAATTGTGATGAAGACTATCTGGGAGGAACGAGTGAGCTAGTTGAACAAATCAAGAAATTATCACCGGGCAATTTTAGTTGGGTGATTAGGATCAGAGAGGATGCTTTATAGCTCGTTGGGAAATCTAGATATAATTATCACATGATTTTTATGTTTTGATTATCAAAACTTCGGCAGGCCCTATGTGTTTGTGTCTATGCAGTTGTCATTTAAGTTTCTTATAACTATTCATAGGTTTCTAGTTGGGTTTTATCAGGTGCTACATTCCTCTTCATACACTTAATATCCTTACAAATAAATCAAAGGAAGTGCCGTGTAAAATACTAGTTTTGTAAATTATACATCTTGTGTTGCGTTTATTGTGTATTCAATGAGCATGAAAGTCTATTTTTTGTCAAGTATGTGCATGCTATTTTTTTGTACCGACAAACTCTGATAATTTTGTTTCAGGTCCAGGATGGGCAGGCTCCACAGGACAGCCAATCCCGCATTCCTGCAGCATTTAAGAGTTTCACGATTTCTCAAAAGGAAAAAACTCTCGGTGAACTCATACGGGACCAGTGGCTGTCCTCTACTTCAGATGGTAAAATTGGTCTTGGAGTCCGTTCTTTTCTTGATTTGCGTAGCTGGTTTCTCAATAATGAGGTTGTGCCATGCCATGTCTGCAATGAAGCTGCTATAAAGGTCTGAACTCATGTAATTTGACTAATTTCTAATTTTATACAATTTGTGACTTTTAAGTTGAACTGACCTTTTACTAAAGTCCACAGCAAGCTTATGATCTTTTTCTATGCATCTACAAATTTTTTCTGACTTATGCATCATAAAGGGCATTTTAATTTTTATGATTATATTTGTTGCTTTTTTCTATCACTGTACTGGTGCTATATTTGATGTTTCATAACTTTAAGCTAAACGCTTTAGGATTCATTTTGTGGAAGAGATGACACATTATGTTTTCTTGAAAAGGTTGTGACGTGAGTTGTCATATTTTTGCAAGATCATTGAATGTGGTTTCCAAGTTTCTTTATGCTTTATACAGAATAATCTTGTTATATTCCTTTTTTGCTTATTCTGCAAAACCCTGCATTGGGCACCCATGCCCATAACCACCCATACCCAATGGATATGGGTGGGTATGGGTATGCTCGTAGACTTATGGGTGGGTACTCAATATGGTAGATAAACCTACTATATTAAAAAAGAGTGAAAATTGAAAAATGCATAAGCATTATTTTAAAAGTGAAAAATGCATACAGACTATTCCAAAAGAATTAATAGACTTGCACGTGAAGATATGATGATATATTCTCGATTAGTGTGAGATATGTACTTTTGTATCTTAAAAAAGAGGTATGTGCATTCATATCTTAATATTTTAGTATTAACTTCACGCAAGCAGGAGTGCAGGACGAATGAAGAATTGAAGATGGCATTGCCTACTCAAGATGCGATCGAGCGTGAGCTCAAGAGCAACAAAGACGATGCCGAATTTTATATCACCGATAATGTCACAGGTACATCGGATGTATGGACCAAATTTGGCATCGTCTGCCACCGCAGTGGTACCACTTCCTTCTTACTCGAGCTAACTGCATGCAAGGCCTACAAGAAGACGTTTATGCACAAGAAGACCACCGGAACCAAGACGATGGGTTTGCATAAATGCGTCGTGCAACAATTTGTTGTCGGAGCCGCCAAACAGTTCTTTAAGAAGCACGTGCCCACGATGAAGGAGAAAGCCAAGATGACGGTGACTGCGGCCAGCTTCTGCACGAAGGACATGCGCCCATTCGAAGCCTTGTCCGGGTTGGGCCTCAACGAACTGATCCAAACATTGCTAGATATCGGCATTGCTAGCTCCGGTCGTATTCTCGTTGAGGATCTGCTTGCCCATCCGGTTATGGTCCGTCGCTATGTCACAGCCGTGCCCAGTCAGGTCGCGAGAGGCTTGCCGTTATTCTCAAGGAGCACTTCGAATCAGGTGTTGGTGCGGCGTATAAAATCAACCTGTGGACGGACACGATCAAGAAGGTCTCATACATGTCCATTACGATCCATTACATTGATAAGCTCTTCACCCTGAATGCGCGCACGATGCATGTGAAGCCGTTGCGTGAGGCCAGCCACACGATGATCATGGTTTTAAACGAGTTCAAGGAAGGCACGAGCATGTTTGAACTTCTTGACAATTACTTTGATCAGATCACCGTCGTCTCCGATAGTGGCTCAAGCATGTGCGTGTAGGATGGCATACCATCAGAGTTCTCCTGGTTGCCCTGTCTAGACCATAAGCTCGCGAGCGTGCTAACAACCGTCGTCAACAAGACAACCACGATGATGCACGGTGTTCAAAGCAAACCGTTCTACCGATACCAGCATGGTTCATACATGGTTGACCTGTTCGAGATGATCGAATCGTGCAAGAAACTCGTCGAGTACTTCAAGCGCTCGAACCTGCAGAGCAAGCTGACCAAAACTCTCAAACAAGAGAATGTCACGCATTGGAACTCATTGGTACGTGTCCTGCGTAGCATCCTTGACATGTTGGATGAAATCGTAACCGTTCTACAAGAGAAGAATGCGATCCCAAGCTGGGCGCCATCCAACAAGATCTTTTGAACGAGTTCACTGTATTCCTTGAGATGTTCCAATATGCGACGCTGGCATTGGAGGTGTTCAAGCGTCCAACATTGCACAAGGTCGCATTTTGGCACCATTGTCTACAACAAAATATGAAGCTGGTTCGTGTCGACATCATGGACCCAAATGATCCACGAAGAGTCAAGACGAAGAAAGATTCTGATATGATAATCTCCCTCAAGGAGATCATCCAGCCCATCTTCGAGGAGAAGTTCGTGCTCCATCCCATCCATGTTGTTGCGATGATGCTCGACCCGATCATGAAAACGCGTTTGCGTGGGTTGGGTATCAATGCTGATCAAATTGACGAGGCCAAGGAGAAGTTGAAGGCATACATGATCAAGTACGACCATGACCTCAACTCTGTCATCAATGAAGATGACGATGACGGTGGCATAAGGCCACCGCCGGCTAAGAAGGCATGGAAAGACACCACCGCCTCCTACTCAGTTTACGATGACTTGCCTGAAGATGATGACGAGCCTGAGATGGCTGCCACCATTGCCCCTAATAGCTTGCAAATCAGGGTCGGCCTAGAGTTCATGGCCTACATGGCGCATAGGGTCGCTCGCAAGAATAAAAGATTTGCGGCGACGAGGACGGGGAGTTCGACGTCCTGAAGTGGTGGGGGCTCATGAGCGTTAAGACGTACCCGATCATGGCACTTGTAACGCGCTCTATTTTATGCATTCCGGTCGCCAGCACCATGTCTGAGAATAACTTTTCAGACGCCAGCAACACACTGACTAAGAAGCGCAGCAGTCTAAAGCTTGCTCATGTGAACGATCTATTGTTCTACCGATCGAACGATGACTTGTGCGGCTTGTTAACACATTAGTCCAATGCACCGCAAGCTTCATATAACATATTGTGCTGAACTCTAACAGCTTGTCCCCTGCATTATTATATAAAACCATATATTTTGTATTACAGACACTTGGGGAATATGAAAATACTTTTATTTTGTTATTGTTTTCTACCTTTCAATTCTTTGCAGGATTTCTTTTATGTTTAAGGTCGAGCAACGCATGGGTATGGGTGGATACGTCATCCTGAAAAATATTATGAGTAGGGGTGGGTGGGTGAAGCCAGCTCGCACAGAGCATGGGTACCCAATGGGTACTTGACCTGGACCCTATGTAAGGCTATGTTATTTTGTCCTTTCATTTTCTGATATTTTTGCTTTTGGCAAGTTATTTGGTTTAATCAAATGATAATTATTTTGAGTTTTCATTTGTCTAAGGGACGATTTGAGATTTGTCAAACACAAGCAATGCCTAGACCATGTCTAAAGATCCTAGCTCTTATGCAATATGCACAATATCACTAATTTTAAGTCACAAAGTACCACTACTATGTGCTTGTTTAAAAATGTTCAATTCTGTTTCATGAGATTAAAAATGATCGGACCTAGAAAACCATGGAAAGAAAAGATTTTTAGTTTTAGGACTGATAAATATTTTAGCCTGCCTTTTAAGTTTTCTGAGCAAGATAAACAAACTACATTATTGGTGAATCTGCCTTGGGGTTAGTCAATTGTTCCGTTTTTCCCCATACTGTAGTCGTTGCCATCCCATCCTATTCATTTGTTGCAATATGCGCTCCTCTTAGTATGCAGTCTGCTACAGAAAGGCAGGCTGTTCTGCTGATATGCTTTTAGGGGAAGTTTAATAGGTCTAATTAGCCTGATATCCCGTAGAGGCAGCTAGTAGTCGGTGCGAAAGAGGAGAAGATGAGAGTTTCAATAGTGGGCGCATAAAGGAGGAAGATGAGCGTTTCAATAATCTGGGAAAAAAAGGGAGAAGTTAAGGATTTCAAACATTTTGGGGCAGAATGGTAGAAGAAATGGGTTTTGGGAATTCGAGGGTGGAAGATGAAGAACTGAGGTTTTCAATAATTGAGGGGAGAAAAAGCGGATTCTGGGAATTTTGGGGTGGAATAGACAAAAGGCAAGCATTTTGGAAAATTGGGCATGGAAAGGAAGAACACGAGAGTTTTGAGAATTTGAGGGTGGAATGTGAAAGTTCAAGTGAGGTTGTTAAACCTTGTTGAACTAACCTAGGCACACCAAGAAGGAGGGAGGTGAATTGGTTTTTTAAAATTTTTTTTCAATGAAAATTTTTTGATTATTTAAACCAATCACAAATGTAACAAGAAAAACTTAACAATAAAAAAAATGTAATTTTGCTTATTTTGATTTTCATAACAAATATCAATGACAGAATATTTTTTCTTTATTTTATTTTCAAAATTTTTATTTTCTTTTTCCAACAAGAATCAAACCAAACATAACTTGATAATCCGCACAGATTTGCAAGAATAACAGATGTGCAATAAAAAAATGCAAGAAAAATAAAGGTACAGAAAGTAAAGTAGAACGAGCACACTAGATTTTATAGTGGTTCGGTCAAAACTTGACCTACTTCCAATCCCTAGAGTCCTTTTCAGGTATTGCACTAAACCTTTAGTTATTCTCCTTTAACCCTCATAATAAGGCATATAAACCCTCACAATAATCTCTTCCACCAGCCTGGTGTGATAGAGTATTGGAATCCTTTTAACCCTCCTAGTGACACATACAACCTTAAAGCTTTTTCCCACTCCTGGTGAAGGCAACGAATATGGAATCCTTTTTCACCCTCCTAGTGAATGCAGAGAGCCTCAATCTTCAGACTTGAAGCCTTTCTTCCCAGAGTTATCCAAGAGACCAACAAAGACACTTGGAGGAATCAAGGCAAAAGCTTGCCTGGAGTAACCGCGTGAACTCTCTCATACTACTTCTCCCTCTCACACACTTCTCTCTCTCCAAGATCTTAGACCTCATAAAGCTCTCTCATAGAATTCCTACAATAGCCAAAGACTTCTCAAGAGTTTATTTAGAAAGTTTTTATACATGGCTTTAAAAAAAACCCTGAAATTTGAATTCAACCGAAATTGTTCGTACAGTATGATTAGTTCAAAAATCCGTTTCGTCCAGTACGGTTTGAACAGTTTCAATACATTATGTTTAAGTTTTTCATAGGGATCATACGGTACGATAAGTTCAATATTCTTCAGATTATATAGAACAAACTTTGGAAAATTTGAAATCGTCTCTACTATTCCTCCAATCATACATGTGATAACTATTTTCATGGTGGTGTTATCTTGCAGTGTAACCTTGTCTCCTACCCTGGCCTCCAACATGATGAATTGCTTTAAATCTCCAATCATGTGTCGTGAGCATCCGCTATTCTGGTACCACATACTCTCATTAGGCCTTTTATGAGAGCACTCCTACAATGTCAATCAATGGTTAGATTTGGGAGCCCAAGTGAGTTTAAGTTTCACCTTATGCTTACTTGAATGAATGACATGCATGCTATCCTGTGATGCACTTGATTTAGGCTTCCATACAAGATGTGTTCTACGATGCATAGTGCAAGTGTGGGCTATGTGTCCTACCATACCACCTGAAAATGGATCCACTAACCTATGTGAGTAGTAGTGCCTTCTTATAGGTGTATGAGATGCATACTATGTTTCGGCTGATACCATTGTGCTAGCGTAGGTGTTGGTTTATTGTTTTGAAGTGCATTAATTTTTGCTTTCAAAAATTCATTTACACTTTTAAAACTTTGAATGTCATGTATTAATGCATGCTTACTATAGTTTAATTCAGTTGCAAGTGTTTCTAATTGCTTTTATGATTCCTCTAAATCATTATGCTTAATTTCAAGGATTCATGTGATTTGGTTAATTCAATATGTTCCTTGTTTAATGCATCAAATTCGTCGAGTAAAGAAGCATGTTCTTTATCTAATGAAGAATGTTCAATTTTCAGACTATCATGCTTTTTTTGTAGTTCAGAAAATTTCAAGTTCAAACTAGCATGGAGTTTCTTTAGTTTCCTATATGATTCATGCATTTTTTTAGAGAGCAAATAAATCCTCATACGTGAGTTCACATACCTCATCTTGATCAGAGTAATCAAGACTATCATTCGTCATAAGGCACAAATTAGTTACTTTGCTTCATGTTCTAATAAATTTGAGGCGGAGTCTACCCAAAAAATCTTCTGCGTCCTTTGCTTCTCCTTTCTGAAGTTTTACTTTTCTTCACCCTTATTCTTAGTTGGGTGTGCTTTTAAGTTGGGGCATTGAATTTCAAGTGGTCTAATTTCCTGCATTCAAAATAGATAATTTCAGAGGAAATCTTAGTAGTTTTACCTGATTTACTTTTATTCTAGTGTTGATGACGTCTTTGTTTTATCTTAAAAAAACTCTTGAATTGTCGTGTCATTAGTGCTATGACATTGTCTTTTTTAATTGCAGAACTATCACTTTTTTTGAATAATTAACCTTCAGTGCCGCTGCTTTCTCTTTCCTCGTGTCACCTGCATGCAAAAGTCTTTGACTCGCACTTTGCTCGTAGACAATGAGAGCCAAACAGATTGTCAATAGAATAGACATTTAGATCTTTAGATTCATATATAACGGTAACTTTAGCAGAATAGTTATCACGTAGACAACGTAGAATTTTGTTAACTTTCTTTAAATTTGATAGTTCTCTACCTAAAGTATGCAGTGATATTAGTAAACCTAGTGTACATGTCTGAGATAGTCTCATTTGATTTCATGTGAAAAAGTTTATATTCATGCAATAAAATATTTAAACGAGATTGCTTGACTTTACTTTTACCCTCATAAGTTATGCATAACCTATCACAGATCTCCTTACCAGTAGTATAGGTAATGACTCTCAGATAGTCCTTAGATTTGAGTGCACAGAAGAAACAATTTAAGCATTTCGCATTAAGTTGTGCGAGATCTCTATCATCATTGCTTCATTCAATAAAAGGTGTTTCTACTTTAATACCATTAACAAACCTAAATGGTGCAGAGTAACCTTCTTGAATCATATGCTACATACGAAAATCAATTGATTGTAAAAACATAGATATATAAAATTTTCAAAAGTCAAATGGCATATTATTGAATAATGGTGGATGAGTTATAGAATAACTCTCCGCGGTATTCTGATTTTCAAAATGTGTCATTTGATCTTTTCTCAGGGATTTTTAAATCACTAATTCTGAAACCGCTCTCTGATATCAATTGAAAGTTTAAGCGAGATTGTTAAGCCTTATTGAATTGCCTTAGACACACCAAGTGGGCAGTAAATTGGTTATTTAAAAATTTTCTCAGTGAAATCTTTTTGATTATTTAAACTAATCACAAATGCAAACGTAAGAACTTATTTATAAAAAAAATGTAATTTTGCTCTTTGATTTTCGTAACAAATATCAATGACAATATTTTATTATTATTATTATTATTATTTCAATTTTTTATTTTATTTTTCCAAAAGAATCAAAACAAACACAACTTGTTAATCAATATAGATTTGCAAGAATAACAAATGTGCAAGAAAATAAAAACACAAGGAAAATAAATATGCGGAAAGTAAAGTAGAACAAACACACTAGATTTTATAGTCGTTCAATCAAAACTTAACCTACATCCACTGCCCGGATTCCTCTCCAGGTATTACACTAAATTTTTAGTGACTCTTCTTTAACCCCCACAACAAGACAGAGAAGCCCTCACAATAATCGTTTTCACCAATCCAGTGCGACAGAGTACCAGAATTCTTTTCACCCTTCCGATAAGGCAGAGAGCCTTGAAGCTTTTTCACCCTTCTAGTGAAGGCAACGAACATGGAATCATTTTGCACGCTCATTGAGAAGGTAGAGAACCTCGATTTCAACCTTGAAGCCTTTCTCCTCAGAGTTACCCAAGAGACAAACAAATTCACCTGGAGGAATCAAGGCAAAAACATGCTTGGATTCCTTCTCCGACACTGACCTCCCTATGATTCAACATGACCAGGTCTGACTGCCTAGACCCGCCATAGGCTCCCCTGATTCGACTCCTGCAAGCCCGACACCACACTTTGACTACGAACCCAACCCTCGATCTTCCTCTAGCGTCTCTTTACCGCTGGCTTGATTCCCACCTCCGTGCTTGAGTCCGATGCCTTCTCCCACCTTCACTTTGTTTATATATATATATATATATATATATATAAAGAGAGAAAATGGATTTTAAACAGGTGTCGAAGACTTGTGCCATAGATCTTAGATCCGGCCAGGAATGCACAAATTGAAGTCTCTGCGCTATTGATCTTTGATTTGAATGGGAATATCTTTTAAATTGAAGGCCCCACGTAGTTGTATCTTAGATTCTGGGATGATTGTCAATTCGTCAAATCCAAGCCATTCTATCTTAGATCCGAGTGGGTAGAATCAAATGCAAGTGCCTCCCAACCTCCCATAGTAGGGAGGGGACGCCGAGAGACAGCTGAAAGTAAAACAGAACAAAAGGGGACCCTCACACAATCAAATTGTTATTTTAAATAATTTAAAATAAATACAATAATAATAATAATAAATTAATCATTTAATATGAAAATAACACCTATGTGATGATTTCCATTTCATGGTTAAAATATATAATGGGGATACACGTTATATGTATTATTTAACTACTTCAGTGAGGCTAGTAGAGTCATATGCTACATAACACACAAGGACATGAAGAAAACAAGTTTAGATTCTATAGTCTTACTATTCTCTTTTAGCATTATCCAATTTAACATTTCAGAGTTACTTTAAGGTGCTCAAGTCATCAGGAGCATTCAGGCTTATGGAATTATTTTCTTTTGAGCTATTAGAGCTTGATGTTGATATGTTGCTGGAACTGTTAGACTTTTCAATATTTCCATGAGATTCAGGAAAATTGCATCTGACAATTAGTTCATAAAGTTCAAATAAGGATTCATCCGGATTTTGCTGACTTGGGTGGAACTGAACCATAGGCAGGTTAACAGCATCAAAATAATCTGATAAATTAATGCTGACTTTTTTAACAACTGCAGCTATCACTGGCTCCTGGTCAGAGAATTTGTAGAACTATAGTTACATTGAAAATGACAATTCTGGCAAAATATATTCTATGTGAGGACCAGAGATTAGATCTGCTAAAGATGTTGGAATTAACAAGGCTATCAATGATCTCTTCCAAATATCTTACATTATAGAGGACATCAAGTATGAAATATATGTTCAGATGACAGAGATCTACAATGAATGAGTGTGAGATTTTCTTAGTGAATGAACTTTAACAACAAAATTAGAAATTAGAAATTGTTCAAGCAATCGTGGTTTAAGCTTTCCGGGTGCCACTATGCTCTATGTTCAAGTAACTAGTGCATTTGACTATGAATCAGAGTGATTGATATAAAATTTATTGATATGATGACAATTATGATAGCACATAGGCTATCCACAATTAATAATGTCCACGCAATTGTAGTGTTAAATAATAGAAGTGTTATGTGAAGAGTTGTTGGCAAAATGAGAATAAGGAAAGTACAAAATTATTGGACCATAGAAATAATAGAAGCATGAATGATCATGAAGAGAAAAATATTTGAAAAGGCAAAATACATCTTTTCTGAAGCAAAATTCATTGATAATGTATTCCACCAGATCTGCAACACTTGTAGAAACGGATAGAAGATGATATCTATATAATAGCTCCAATCTATATGCTAAAAACACACCCCGCATGTGCTCCGATCATCATATCCAACATCTAATTCCAACGATCAGAGAATGCTGCGTGGGTTAAATATTTAAGTTTCATTCTCCTCCTTAAAAGGATTGGACTCGGCATAACTTGAATTATGAAATGTCTCCTAAATTTCTACAAAATATAAATATTTTTTAAATGACTTTAACATGAACCCCAGTGATAGTCGTGCTGATAGAAAATCTCAACCGGAGGAGGCCCCAAACTTTTAAAATACCTCCCAAATTCCTACAAAAATGCAAATGACTTTGATGTCATCCCGATGATGGTCGTGCTGATAGTAAATTTCAACCGGAGGTGTCAATTCTCAAAAGCCTATTAAACATCAAAATATAATTACTAAAACTTAAAACTAAACTTATCCACCTTCCGCAGCTATTTGTCCGGGATGGTAAATTTGAAATTAATCTCAGCTCACTAAGAACAAATATCATATTTTGTGTATCAGTAATATTTATCCTCAAATAGTCTCTTGCTAGCATGGACGTGGCAAGTGTCCTCTGATCGGGTGATTTTACTGCAAAATGACGCCATTATATTACAATCAAGACTAAAGCCTGTATGGTCCCTAATGACGTCAAACCCTTGAGTAATGAATCATAAGATATATTAGATAGACATAAAGCCCTCCCCTCTGTCAGCTAAGGTGGATTCAGATCTATTCTCTTAGACAAACACCACTCTAGGTCTGTCTTCTGTCTGGTTGGGTCGACTATCTCCTCTGACTAAGTATACCAAAGACCATAACAATTCGGGATGACGGAACCATAGGATCTTGATTGGGCTCGTTTTCCTTTGCCCCATCACCTATTTTAAGTATATGATGATAAACTTCAAAATTCAAATTCAAACTCAAACCCTAAAACTATTGCTATTATACACTGTCTACAACTTATGAGATCTATCTTACGACTAGCCTTAATCAAAAGTTCTCTCTCTTTATCGGGAGGGGTAATTAACTATAGGGGCTTGCACCTATTGGAAATCAAAACTCATATCATAAAGTCCTTACAAAAAGAGAGCGAAATTTTAGGGTAGTGTCTTATATAAAAACCCAACATGTCTTCTGAAAATTTACCCCGAAACCTAAACTTTTTAAAACTCTCCTCCCCCACATACTTAAACAAACAAGAAAGAGCAGGCGCATAGAGGTCGGGGCACAAAATTTTTGGAGCCCATAAACTTCTTGCTTGCGACTCCGTTGAGGATTGGTTCGTCTTTTCATCTTTGGCTAGTTATGCATAAACTATAATATCAACAAAGTTATTAAAATCCTAATAAATTCATTAAAATTAAGATTTTGAAATGATGCAATCAAATAAAATTTACTATATATATTATTTCATTTTGCCTAATTTCTACACTTTGAAAGTATGGGGTTATATATCAACTCCTAATTACTAACTCTTATCTTTCATTTGTGTAGAATGAAACTACAGAATACTCTTTTTATTGTCCAGCTGGGATGTGGCTCTAGCATTCAGCTAGCCAATGTTGTCATAAATAGTAAAGACTGGAAACTCTGAAGCCACCATTCAATTTGGTTAACTACAATTTTATGTAGCTCGTACGAAGGCTGCTATTGTTCCTGTCTACGACATGGATGTCACGACCCGGCCCGGTGAGCTCGCGTAGGCGAGGCGGGAACAGAGGTCGGATGGTAGACTAAACTATCTAATTTTTAAAACTATCACCTTAATATTTGAAAGAGCCTCTAAAACATCAAATTTGAAATTACATAAATATAAAATTAGTAATATTCATAAAGTTACCTTTCCTCAGGCGCTCATCTTCTACGATAAACATTTCCTCCCCTTCTACTCATCTGATTTACTTAAGCTTACCTGAAAAAATGTAAACAACTAACATTAAGCCGAAGCTCAGTAAGTAAAACACAATTCTAAACTACAATAATTAAGGCAAACTGAATAATATGCTAAATGCCAATTTCATTTGAATATAATATAATTTGATTTCTTACAAACATGCTATTAAACATATCATATAATGAATCCATATCTTTCATTTTCATTTCCATATTCATATCAATATACATAGCTTTCTCATTTCGTTTTTTTTTCTTTTTCTCTTTATTTTCTCTCATTTCATATATATTACAACCGTCATAGGAGTCTCTGTCTAGTACCATGAAGGTACTCCTTTACCATTTCCTTTTTATACCCTCTACCATTTTAACGTGCACGAGTACAACGTCCCCAGCTAGTACCATAAGGGGGTGAGCTCTATCAAATCAGCATGCACATACAAGCATTCAATATAACAATCATATCACCTCATATCATTTCATTTCTATTATATATGCACTTTGTATGATAATGCCATAAGATATAACATATGAATTGTATGATCAATCATTAGATAAAAATAACATAATCATGATCTAAAAGGAGCATTAAAAAAATTTCATAAACATGCTTAGACTTTTAAAACATAAAACTGGAGAGAAAACAAAAGTATTACTGAAATAAAGAATCATATATACTTACAGAAATTAGGAATTTGATTTATCTTGGTTAATCCTCCCTCCTTCAAGGTCACCACGATTATCACTTATAAACATTAATATTTCCTTCAAAATTCTTCATAATAAATCTAAATTAAAGTTCTCATTCTCTTTCTAAACTACCCTAAGTTCTTTCTCTCTCTCCCTCTCTCTAAATGACCACATAAAGCAAAATATATTCTAAAAATTCATAATTTTGTATAATTACATATTTTAACTAAAATAACCCTTTTTCTATAACCTAAATTAATTTAAAATAATTTTTATTTTCGGATTTAAAATAATTAGAAAATAGGAAAATACCATTTTGTAAGAAAAACACATTTTTTTTTCTTAAAAATCCTCTTAGGACCCTTAGGAACCACATTTGCAAAAGCACTTCCAAAATTTTCAGCTTTAGAGTAAAACCCTAATTTTTCCAACTTAATACTTCTAAAGAAAAACCACATTTATATTCATAAAAATATCTTCTAAACCTTCCTTACACATCTCTTAAAGAAAATGAGAAGTTTCTACCAAATCCTAACTTTTTCATCACAAAAATCCAAGAGAAAGATATAGATTTCTAGGTTTAGAAATGTACCTTAGTGCTCCTTAGGCTTTCCCCTACAATTTCCTTCCAAGAACCTCGCCGGAGAAGCCGCCGGAGCTGCCGCCCGAAGCCTTGCGTCGCCTCCCGACCGTGCCTCTTCTAGCGTTTGGTCGAATGGAACCGTGCGGGAGAAATGAATTGGGGAGGGGAGGGTTCGGTCTTCTTAACATGAGGAAAATGGGATGTCAAAAAGACCTATTTGCCCTCACTTAAACTATCAAAGCCTTAATAATCTCTAAGGGTATTATGGGTATTATGAGACTTCTCTTAATTTTAAATTCAATATTAAGCAAAATTAAATATAAGTTTTATATATCAAATTTCTTAGAATTTTGCGTAGAATTTTATAAAATTAATTTCATCGAATTCTGACAACTTTGAATTTTTGACTTAAAACTCGTTGTGATGCATCGAAAAGCGTGCTAAGTCTAAAATGACATTTTGCGGGTTTTACAATGGATACTAAAGGGCATGTCAAGAGGCCTAACGCTACTGAAATTTATGCAAATGATGTGCTTATTCCGTGCAATGGACACAAGCTACTAGAGCTGCTACTGCTAAAGCAGTTCAACAAAACAAGATCTTAGTCATAGTCTTTGAGAGGTCTCACATCCTGAAGTTTTAACTTCGAAAAGGACTGACGTTAAGAAGAAGACTTCGTCAATCTTATCAAGCATCATTACACTACAAACCGAGCCTTTCATATCAAGAAGGTATGATCATGAAGCTTTCTTGTATGGAAGAAGATTATCCATAAAGCAAAAGAGAAAGATGAATGTAGAGTTGTAAGCTCAGCAATCATTGGCCATCCATCAATTATTGTTGCCAGCCCAGGAGCTTGAAACGAGTGTTCCTATCCAAAATAAAATTTCAAATTTGAAGTGAGTGAAAAGAAACAGCTCTACTAGCAAGCTAAAATTGTCTTTTTTGGAATAACAACATCAAGCTTTTGTTCCTCAGAAGAAGAAGCATAAAACTCAAGGTATATAGAGTTCTGAAAGATACAAAAGAAAAAGGCTTGAATAAGATGCATCAAAGGCCATTGGCAATCAGGGACAAGAAGAACTACACCAAGAGAGTTATCATCTACCACGATAACTTAAGATAAACTAATATCAGCTCCATGTGATAAACATTGGAGTGTGACACCTGGACCTCGTATCCAGGAATCCACTGTCAAAAGGTTCCGGTGGAAGGGCAAAGAAATTTGGCGGCTAACGCCTCATGAAAGAAGAGTAATTGAGAGTATGGTTGTGACATCTAGTACAACCTCTTAGAGATTCGCCTTTAATAAGAATCATCAATAATAGGTACCTAAAGAAAAGAGTCCTATTACTGACACTTATAATGTTAGACACCTTGGAGAATCTTCTAAGGAATCCCATTACCAACCAATATCATCCTATCAGAAGAAGGTCAATTTTGACCGTAATCCTCCAATCGAACAAATCTCCACTCCATGTGTTGAACCAGATATACATTAGAAGCGTTGCTCATAAATATGAGTACAAGAAAATGAAGATGATGAAAACATCATGGAAGTAGAGGTAGTCTACATGGTGGGGCACAATAATGAGCCGCCTCCATTACATGGATACCAACGAAGTAATGAAGTAGGGATTGTTGCTTCCAAAACAACAACCCCTCAAGAAGAGCAAGCTCAGTATGAAAAGTTAGAAGAAGTCCCCTCAGGTGATGAACGAAATGAGAACCAAGAAGAAGAATTGCTTGTTGAGACACTAGCACACGCACAAAGACATATAAAGTGCTAGAGGAAGGAAAAGAATAAAGAGATATTATAGCTAAATAACAAGATGATAGAAATGATGGCATAAATGACCGTGATGATGCAAAAGAGCATCATTGTGAATCTTGCACCTACTCAACCAGCTAATCAACAAGCATCGATCAATGCTCCTGCTAATCCGCCAACTAATCCAATGCCCCAGGTATCTGTAGTACGAACCACACATGAAGGGGAAAATGAAGCTGATCGTCTTATCCAAAATGTCACAAGTACATCTGAGCCAATGATGGCTGCACAACTAGAATCAATCATTAATGAAAAAATCAAAGCTGTCATTGCCTTAGAGCAATTAGAGAAATTTGTGAGCAAGGGTTGCTCGTACCTTGCTGAATACGATTAGGTGCCGTATCCTAAAGTTTTTTTGGTGCCCAAGTTCAATACTTTTAATGACAGTGGTAATCCTAAACAACACTCGGCCCAATTTAAAGCAACTTGTGGAAATATTGGAGGCGTTGATGCTCTACTCTTTCGTCAATTCATTAATAGTTTGTATGCGACTGCTTTTGAATGATACATCAAACTTCCCAATGATTCTATTAAACTATTTGCAGAATAGGAAATTATTTTCGTGAAAAGATTCATCGGTGCTACTGAGAAAAATGAAAAAGGGCGACTCAGTGACAAAGCACATAACTTGCTGGCGCAATATGAGTATGAAATGTGAACAACAGTTGGAATATGAGCACGCCGTTCAACTGTTTATGGGAAACATCAATGATAAGATATATCATTTTTATGTATGACATTCATCATCACTTTTTAGGAGCTATTGGACAGAGTGACAAAGTTTGAGAAATTGAAATTATCTAAATCTGGAAGTTATTCAGCAGACTCAAAGGAAATAATGCCCTAGACAGTAGAAAGGATAAAATATATTCTACATCATCTTTAAGAATTCATAAAGAAAAATAATATGTTTCTAAAGATGATAAAGAAAGCAGTCTGCCAATTTTAAACCTCAGCCAAAATTAGTGTTGGGAGGAAACGACAAGTTTTAAACTTCTTGTAGAAGAGGAGAGCGTGCAAAGCAAGGAACCGGTGATCGAATCACATTCCTTAAGGATAAAATGAATAAAGAATATTCTTTTAAAAGTGAAAGTATGGCTAAATTATTCAAGCAAGCGCTTAATGCTGGCCTTGAATTTTCGGAGTGCAAAAGACCCGAAGAAGTTGATTAGAGCGATAATCCAAATTATTGACCATATCACCAAGTTATCATCCATCCTATTGAGGATTGTTACCTCTTCAAATATTGGCTTGAAATAAAATACCAAAAGGGAGAATTTACACCGTCAAACAACGTCTTAGTTCACCCCAAGAGAATCAACACAAGTGATCATGTCCTATTACATGCCCCTGGCTAAAGAGAAAGTAGAAAAAGAGCCAATTAAAAAAAAGGGGATAGTATGGTCTCCAAGAAGACAACGAAAATGCTGAACAGCTTGAAAATGTTCTTAGTGTCTAGTGGAAATCCCCTATTGAACCAGTGCTTGAATTGAAAGAAAAATCAAATTCAGGTGCTTCCACTTTCAGGTCATTAGCTTGGAGACGTTCTAATCATGCCAGTGTATCCAGACGCAAGAAACAATTCTTTAAAATCTCCTTAAAAAATTTGATAATTCAAATAAGCCTGACAAGCTAAAGAACAAAAGAATTGTACTTCAAAATATTATCAATAATTTATAGGACTATCATCAACCATTGAGATGCCCTATAAAACTTGCAAATTTTATGTCAAAGCTTCAAATTAGCAAATCAGAAGTGGAAGATTGTAAACAAGAAGATGAAAATTCATTCCCTGTGGAGATATGTCGAGTTATTTTGGAGATGTCAGATACCTCAGTAAAAGAAGAGCGTACTAAAAAAATAATATTTAAGTCTTGTTTAATGGTGCTGCAAACAGATAATAACTCAGAAAAAGATTTGTACTTTCCAAGTGATGATGAATCAGATCCAAAAATAACTTCACAAATTGAATGTATAAGATTGAATGATGACTCTGAACTTTCAGCAAAATCATCTAGAGCAATAATGTTGATTCTGAAGAAAATGTTTTGTTAGATGATATTCAGTCGAATGAGATGATTCAAGTACAATTAAGAAACGGTAAAGTTCTCTCCTCCACTAAAGAAGTTGTTGTCAAGTAAAGATAAGGGAAAATATATAATCATCAATGAAGAAATCATCCATAGGGATTCTAAAAGAAATATATATTACAAATAAAGTGATAGAGTATAATATCATTTCCCATTTAAAAAAAATTCCAGCACAAATCAATGTCTATAAAGCTCTTCTAATGTTAGAAGATCTCTATAAAATTTTGACACAGGCTCTCAAAGATCCAAAAAGATATGAAGCATATTTTGCTGAAAGATGTTTGAGCGAAATTTTTCATGCCCGAAATGAACCAATTGTTACATTCTTTGACGAACATCTCATGTTGGAAACTACAGAACATGATTGCCAGCTATATGTCACGACAGAAAGTGATGACATAATAATAAGTTGAATCTTGATTGATCCTAGCTCTTCAATAAATCTAATGAGCTTGCGCACATTAAGGTCACTATCTTTAGATATCCAGTATTTTGGGTCAGATAAACTTATGGTGCACTATTTTAATGAGAAGGGATAAAAAATTGTAGGGTCATTTATTTATTCCCTTAGGTTTGATGAACTATATGTAGAGGCCAAATTTCACGTTATTGATGCAGGTACTTCATTCAATGCACTTTTGGTAAACCTTGGCTCTATGAGAATAGTCTTATTTGATCAACTATACACCAATACATGAAATATTTAAAGGATGGAGTAGAGTTTCGAATTTCTGTAGATATACAACCCTTTGCAGTTCATGAAATGATAATTTGTACAAGAACAACAACATCAAGGCTTTATCCCATTATGTGGGGTTGGCTACATGAATCCTTTTTTTTTTGCATTGTGTCATATTAAAAGTCAAATTCTCATTTAAATCTAATAAAGAAAGGTCATTTCTAATATTTTTTAACAAAGTCTTTTTAGGTCTGCCTCTATCTTTCTTAGCATAAGTCGAATCTAATACCTCTACTTTCCTAACCGGGTCATCGGAAGGCGCCATTTTATGTGACCAAACCATCTAAGGCGACTCTCTCTAATCTTATCTTCTACTAGAGCTACTCCAACCTTTTCACGTATATGCTCATTTCGTATCCTATCTCTAAGGGTAAAGCTACTCATCCACCTGAGCATCCTCACCTCTGCCACACTTAACTTAGTATTATGCTTCTCTTTTAATGGCCAACATTCGGCACCATTAAGCATTGTAGGCCTCACCACAATCTTATAGAATTTTCCCTTAAGTTTGAGGGGTACTTTTTTATCACACAACAAGCCCGATGCATTCCTCCACTTCAAAAGTATTCATGTCATTATTATTCGACAAGTTTTACGCTGGCTGTCGAATACATAACGCAACCCTCTACTTTTCTCATCCAGGACTTGGGACTTGGCAATGACAGGATTCAAATGATAATCTATGATGATGCAAAATACTTCATTCCAAATGAAGTGAAGCTGATAAAATCTTTTGAAGTTGAAGCATCAACCTCAAGGATTACAAAACAATCCAAAGAAGCCGAGAAAACGCAGACAAGAAGAAAAAATGTGACACCAAGTCGTCCTAAAATGGTTAATATGTTGCCTAAGTCAAATAAAGTTGTGCTCATTTGGGGAGCGACATAGAAGAAGATGATATGTCCAAAGCCTATAATGCTTTGATTAAAGGAAAGCCAAATGATGAATACCCAAATGTTTGTAAAGCTAATAATTTAAATAAAATACAGTGCATCTTTTCAAGCAAAATGATTAATATGTTAATTTCAGAAGATACTTTTGTAGTTACACCCATTCCTCCACAAAATTTTAAAGAATTCACATCTAATGAGGTTCATAATATTGAAGAGCTCAAAATATTTTATGTACATCCCTTATGTGGAAGTAATGAATTTGCAAGCTTATTGTATAAAATTGGAAAATATCAAAAAGAGAATCTTAATTAGGTTGACAAATTCATCGAAGATGGAGAAATAATTCCTACATAAATGACTAGATATTGTCCTAAAATAATTCAAAAAATGATACGAAAACTTGGATTTCACAATATGATTACTTGACAACCTCATTTCTTTTAAAGAATGTGTTTTCAGGAATTATCAAAGATTGAAAGTTATGGTATAAACTATAAACGGCCTTAGATTTGTCACAGTAGAACATACTTAGAAAAATATAGGTTATGCAATAATTAATAAATATCTGACTACTGAAGATACATATAAGAATGAAGAACAAGATGTGGGAGCCAAACCTGCTCCAGAAGAACTTGAAGATGGTGGATAGCCCGTTACCATGGATGAACTGAAGGAAATAAACTTGGGATTTGATGAGGACATTCGCTTGACCTTTATTAGTGCTATTCTTTCTGAGAGTAAAGTTGAGGAGTTGAAAGCATTACTCGGTGAATTCATGGATTGCTTTGCTTGAATGATGAAATGCTCAGCTTATCTCCTGATATAACTATTCATAGATTAGCTATCAAACCCAATGCAATACATGTTAAACAAGCTCCAAGGCGAATGAGATTGGAGATTGAGGAACAACTGATAATAGAAAGCAAGAAGCTTATTAAAACATGTTTTATTCAAATAGAAAAATATGTTGATTGGATAGCTAATATTGTTTTGGTGAAAAAGAAGAATGATTAAATTCACATATGTATTGATTTTTGAGATCTCAATAAGGCGTGTCCAAAAGACGACCTTCCACTTCCAATATCAAATTTGATAGTTGACAATACTTTCAACTATAATATATCACATTTATAGATGAATCGTCAGTGTATAATCAAATCAAAATGACACATGAAGATGAAAAACATATATTTTTCAGGACTCCTATCGGCATATTCTGCTACACAGTTATGCCCTTTGGCTTGAAGAATATATGAGCTACACACCAAAGGGTTATGACGCATATATTTGATGATCTCATCCACTATAATATTGAATGATATGTGGATGATCTTGTTGTCAAAAGTACAGATCTAAAAGATCATCTTGAAGATTTGAGAATCGTATTTAAAAGGGTTAAAAATTTATTCTCAAAATGAACCCACTCAAGTCTGCTTTTGGGGTCTCCTCAGGAAAGTTTCTTGTGTATGTCGTTCTTCATCAAGAAATTAAAATTGACACCAATAAAATAAAGGTGATTATGGAGATGTCGCTGCCAAAGAACCTTCGGCAGTTTCGCTCGTTGCAAGGGCAGAAGGTTTCATCCTGTGATTCATGTCAAATCTGTCAGGTAGGTGCCAACCATTTTCAAAATTGATGAAGAAGGATACTCGCTTCATATGGGATAGAGAATGCCAAGAAACTTTTGACAGTATTAAGAGATACCTGTTAAGCCTGCGTATTCTTGCATCTTCAATTCCAGGGAAATATTTTATTCTATAAACTGCGGCATTGGAAGAGTCCCTTGAAGCATTCCTAGCTCATCACAATGAAGAAGGCGCAGATAATGCCCTCTATTATATTAGTCCAATATTGATTGTAGCAGAGATACATTATTCTCCATTTGAGAAACACTATCTGGTATTGATTTTCACTGTTTAGAAACTCCTCCATTATATGTTTTCTTATAAAATCACTTTAATATCAAATGTTGATCCGTTGAAATTCTTGATGACAGAACTAACTTTGACAGGCCGCCTTGCTAGATGACAGTGATACTCATGCAGTTTGATATCACATATGTTCCACAAAAAGTGGTAAAAGGGTAAGTCTTAGCATATTTTATTGCCGCACATCTAGTTGTTCATTCCGTGATGGTGCATCTACCCGATGAACAAATTCTAGTTGTTCTAGAATAAGAGAAATTATAAATATGGGAAATGCATTTTGATGGTGCATCATCAATTGAACATGCCTAACCTCCGAACCTACCCAAAGCTTTGGGTTGTTATCGGTCTTATCTTCATAACACTTAATTGAGGGATGATGGGATATTCATTTGATTTAACTGAACACATAATCAACAATAAAGTAGAATATGAAGTCTTAATAGTGGGTCTCGAAATCATTATTTCAATGAAAATTTAAAACCTCAAAATTTTTGGTGATTCTCAACTCATTATAAATTAAGTACTGGGTATTTATAAAATCGGCAAGCTCATGTTGGTTTATTATCATAGACGAGTTCTACAGCTATTGAAGTAAATTACAAATATTATATTAATTAAAATCTCTCGAGCTCACAATAGTAAATCCTACTCTTTAACAAAATTGGCTAAAAAATGACAAGCATAAATGACGAGCCTGTGTTAATTAGTGTCCACATTTGTCGAGTACTAGAGCCAAAAATTTTGTGTTCCCCATTCGTAGAGGTGTCATTGAATTCAAGCCAGCAGGATATAATTTTGTTTGATCTCCAACCTCCCCAACAAATTGTTCTTGAAAATCAATCAGATGAGCCTCAAATAGTTATAAGGAAACGAAAATCCGGTACAGCCTCAGAGTCATGATAGCATTGCTTAGAAATTGAAGAACAAGATGATTGGAGGCAACCTTTCATCAACTACTTCAGAGAAAGCAAGCTCCCAACTGATAAATCGTTAGCCATGTAAATTAGGAAGAGGGCGTTGCGGTATGCATTTATCAATAATACGCTGTATCAAAGGGCTTTTGATCAAGTGTGGCTACAATATTTAGAGATAAATACAACAACAACAACATCAAGCCTTTATCCCACTATGTGGGGTCGGCTACATGAATCCTTTTTCTCCATTGTGTCCTACTAAAAGTCAAATTCTCGTTTAAATCTAATAAAGAAAGGTCATTTCTAATATTTTCTAACCAAGTCTTTTTAGGTCTACCCATACCTTTCTTAACATAAGTCAAATCTAATACCTCTACTCTCCTAACCGGGTCATCAAAAGGCCGCCGTTTTATGTGACCAAACCATCTAAGGCGACTCTCTCTAATCTTATCTTCTACTGGAGCTACTCCAACCTTTTCATGTATATGCTCATTTCGTATCCTATCTCTAAGGGTAAAGCCACTCATCCACCTGAGCATCCTCATCTCTGCCACACTTAACTTAGTATTATGCTTCTCTTTTAATGACCAACATTCGGCACCATAAAGCATTGCAGGCCTCACTACCATCTTATAGAATTTTCCCTTAAGTTTGAGGGGTACATTTCTATCACATAACAAGCCCGATGCATTCCTCCACTTCAACTATCCAACTTTAATTCTGCTGATAATATCCCCATCTATTTCACCATCACTCTGAACAATAGATCCAAGATATCTAAAATGTGTACTCTTATTAATGACTTGATTGCCCAAAGTCACAATCCCCTCACTAGGTCTATTACTACTAAAATTACACTCCATATCTTCCGTTTTAGATCTACTCAAGCGAAAACCTTTAGACTCTAAGGTTGACCTCCATAATTCAAGTTTGCCTTCAACTCCCTCTCTAGTCTTATCAACAAGAAGAATATCATCAGCAAAAAGCATACACCAAGGTACATCCTCTTGCAAATGTCTAGTGAGAACATCCCTGACTAAAGCAAAAAGATATGGGCTTAAGGCTGATCCTTGATGTAATCCAACCGAAATAGGGAAATACTTGGTCAATCCACCTTGTGTTTGAACACAAGTAATAGCTCCTGCATACATATCTTTAATGATTTGAATATAAGCATTATTGACTCCTTTCTTTTCAAGAACTCTCCATAGCACTTCTCTTGGAACTTTATCATATGCTTTTTCTAAATCAATAAATATCATATGTAGATCCTCCTTATTTTCTCTATATTTCTCCATCAAACCTCTTAATAAATGTATGGCTTCCATAGTCGACCTACCCGGCATGAATCCAAATTGATTTTGAGAAACATTAGTATCACGCCTCAACCTATGCTCCATAACTCGCTCCAAAGTTTTAAAGTATGACAAATTAACTTAATACCTCTATAATTCGCACAATCTTGTGCATTACCTTTATTCTTAAAAATAGGAATTAACACGCTCATTCTCCACTCATCTGACATCTTTTTAGTCTTCAAAATAGTATTAAAAAGTTTAGTAAGCCATGAAATTCCTTCATCTCCTAAGCATTTCCACACCTCTATTGGAATATCATCAGGTCCAACAGCTTTTCCACCCTTCATTTTCTTTAAAGCCTCTCTAACTTCAGTTTTACTAATACGCCGATAAAAACAGAAATCTTTATTTTCATTTAGGGTGCTAAGGTCATTATAGTCAATCTTATTTTCACAATCTTCTTTAAAAAGTTTAGCAAAATATCTTATCCATCTTTGTTGAATATCATCTTCTAAGAAAAGTATTTTTTGATCTTCATCTTTAATACACTTCACTTGAACTAAATCCTTACTACTCCTATCTCTTTGTTTGGCTAACTTATACATATATCTTTCTCCCTCTTTAGTATCTAATCTATTATATAAATCACTAAAAGCTAATGTCTTTGCATCGCATATTGCTTTCTTAGCATCCTTACGAGCCACTTTATATATTTTCCAATTATCAGAATTTTTAAAATTAAACCAATTTTTATAACAAAGCTTCTTATCTCTAATCTTTTCTTGCACATTTGGATTCCACCACCAACTACTTTTACTATTAGGAGCTTTTCCCTTTGATACTCCAAGGACATCTTTTGCAATATTCTTAATATCACTAGCCACTTTTTCCCACATAATATTAGCATCCTCATGCACAGATAAAATTTTAAGATCTAAAATCTTATTTCCAAAAATATTTAGAGATAAATGAGACTAATAAATTTATATCTAAAGTTCACGAAGGATTATGTAGTGCACATCAATCGGGTTCTAAGATAACTATTAAAATTAAAAGAATGGGTTATCACATGCCATCAATGGTAAAAGACTGTACTAATCATGTCGATAAATGTGATGAATGTTAAATTCATAGTGATATTATAAATCAACCGCCAAATCCGTTGCGCCCTATGGTGGCATCTTGGCCATTTGAATGTTGGGGCACTGATATCATTGTGCAGATTAATCCGCCATCGTTAGTCGGACATCATTTTATATTAGCAGTAACAGACTATTTTCTAAATGGGCTGAAGTTACTCCATTTAAAGAAATTACTGCTAATCATGTGATCAACTTCTTTACTCATAATGTTGTTCATAGATTTGGTCGATCAAAAAAAAAAAAAAGATTTGGTCGGTCACGCCGCATAATCTCAAACAACGGCCTAACTTTAAAAAGTACGAAGATTTATAGATTTGTTGAGCGACATAAAATCGATTGGCTATATTCATTGATTTATAATCCAAGAGCGAATAGTTTGACAAAAGCCTTCAATAAAATGTTGGTAAAACTGCTAAAAAAATCCTCACTAAAAATAAGAGAATGACATACTAAGATAACAGAAGCATTATGGGCATATCATATAACTTACAAGACGCCAACTAAAGCCATTCCCTATGCAATAGTATTCGTGGTTAAAGTAGTGTTGCCCCTGGAAATCGATCTATCATCACTTCAAGTAGTTGTCAAGCATGAGCTTACTCAGGAGAAAAATTCTCGACTAAAGATGGAAGTGCTCGGCGCATTGGATGAAATTAGGCTGCAGGTTCAGTAGAACTTGGAGATTTATTGAGCGAGGATGACAAAATCCTTTGATCGGATGGTGCGCCACTAAGCATTTTAAGAAAAAGAATTGATTTTAATCCAGATAAGGCCAATCATCCCGCATCGAAGAATTGGTGGTATGTTCAAATCCAACTGGGAAGATGCCTTTTCGTCATCGAGAAGGTATATCAGGGAGGAGCTTATCAATCTGAATGGTCAGAAGCCCATGCTGCCGATCAACAATCAATGCTTGAAGAAATATCACGCATAACGTTAACCCAAAGAAATTCTTTATTTAATATATTACGTACTTCATGCATACCTATTGACATGAACAACATATATTTTTGAAATTCTCTTGTAGTACAAAAAGCATTTCAAACATCACACGAAAATCCCCCTGCAAGACGGGGCATTTCCTAGTTTCGTTACTAAAGCATGTCTAAATTCCCTTAAAAGAATGAGCATTTTAAATATTTATTTGTGTCGACATCGCGCCGCATATCGAGATCCCTATATAAATATTTAAATTTTCAAAATGCAAAACTTATATGATCCTCTCCGGTAAGACAGGGGGGGTTTAAATATTTATTTGGGTCAATATCGTGTTGTGTCGATATCCCCAAATAAGTATTTAAAATAATCAAATACGAGTATTCATTCGAGTGAAGGGATACCCCAATTTTCTCTTTCAACAAATATGCATATTATTCTTCATAAAGTTCGGGGCATCGTCTTCTCCAACATATTGAGATTTCAAAAATCAAGAAAGAAGATTTTTGTAGTTATACACTCTAGCAAGTTGAGCTAGAGCTGCACACGTTATTTTATAAACTGAAGTTAAGGTTCAAATGGGTGTATAATACCGAATTCAACAAGCCTAAATATAGCCGAATCGCTGGCATCTCCACCTACTCAACAAGCCGTAAGAAATGCCGTAGTAGAGGAATCCCCATTTCATCAATTTGTCAGTGAGGATTGTTAGAAGCATGAATGCTTATTTGACTCAACAAGTTTTAAGTAGTCGTAGTCCAAGAGATCCTCTTAATTGATCAGATAGTCAAGGTTGCAGTTGGAAGGATGAGCCTCAATCAAGACAGCTACCGAATGCGTGTATACTATGAGATCTTGAACTACAAAGGATGACTTCAAATATGCAAAATTTAGCAAATTTAGCTTGTGGAGCACATTTCTCCACAGCTCAAGTCTAAAACCTGAATGAACGTATAAGGTTGGACTCAACAAGCCAAGATGTGTCCGAGTCGCTGGCAACTTTTCTTACTCAATAAGCCATAAGAAATGTCATAATGGGGGTACCCCCATTTCAGTAGTTTGATGATGAAGAGCTACCAAATTCCAGCTCACCCAATCTGAAAAACTCATGTAACTCATATAGAAGTCTTCTCAACTGGTTAAGGGTCAGAGTATTACCTTAATTTGATACTACCAGTTAAACTTAAAACCTGCAAATTCTTGAACAAGTTCGTTAAAGCACAAAACAAAGGACAAAAAAAAATCATAGATTTTCTATAAAGCATGAACTAAGAGGATTTCGTCATCAGTAAGTTTGCTACGCATAAAGCTCTGGATCAATGACTAATTGCCATCGACCTAATACAAACTTAAAAGCACCTGCATACATTCCTTCGCCAAACCTGCCATAGCATGAAGCTTCGGCAATAGGTATGTTTTGTTCCTTACAAATCGAGAATACAAATCAAGCAATCTCCTTCGTTACATCTGTTAAGGTTGGAGGCTAATGTTGAAGATATATTTAAATCATGACAAGTCAGATAAGACAAATGAGCACATCTAAATAGTACAAAACATCAGATAAATAAAAGCCTCTATCAGCATACCTTTTAGAGATTCTTAAAAGGCCTTTAGCGTGACATCTAAAAAGCTAATTTTAGAGATCCGCAAGGTCAACTAGTTTGCAACAAACATGATTTATTATAGGGCACAAATCATATTTGTTGGGGGCATTTGTTGTCCTGTAACCTATGACCCAACCAACTCCATTACCCACAATCTCCTCATGTAACTCCCTTCAACCGCTATTTTCCCTTCTCAAAACCAGATAGAACTCCCTCCTCATCTGAACTCACACTGACAAAATCGAAGCCTTCATTTTGCTCGATCCACACCTCCCTCTCGATCCTGTTTATCTCACACACACAAGGAAGAAGAAATTACACCTAACTCGAATTCCGTCTCCGACATTGACCTCCCTATCTCGCTCGATTCGAAGCTGCACGTCTGATATGGTCTCCGACTGGACACGACCAGGTCCGACCGCCTCGACCCGCCATAGGCTCCTCTAATCTGACTCCTGCAAGCCTGACGCCACACTCCGACTACAAACCCAACCGTCGATCTCCCTCCTACACCGTCTCTTCGCCACAGGCTTGACTCCTGCCTCCTCGGGCCCGATGCCTTCTCCCTCTTTCTCTATATTTATATGTAATTAAAATAAAAATAAAGAAAGAGAGAAAAGGGATTTTAAACAGGTGTCAAAGACCTGTGCCATCGATCTTAGATTCGGCCAGGAATGCACAAATTAAGTCCATTGCGCCATTGATGTTTGATCTAGGCTGGAAGATCTTTTAAATTGAAGGCCCCGCACAGTTGTATCTTAGATCCTGGCGGGACGATTGCCAATTTGTTGAATCCGCGCTATTATATCTTAGATCCGGGCAGGTAGAACCAAAAGCAAGTGCCTCCCAACCTCCCGTCGAGGGGAGGGGTTGCCGGAAGGTTGCCGAAATTAAAACTAAATAATAAGGGACCCTAGCACATTCAAATTGTTATTTTAAATGATTTAAAATAATAATAATAATAATAAATTAATCATTTAATAAAAAAATAACACCTATGTGACGATTTTCATTTTATGGTCAAAATGTATAATGGGGATTCACGTTATATGTATTATTAACTACTTCAGTAAGACTAGTAGAGTCATATGCTATATAACACACAAGGACATTAAGAAAACAAGTTCAGATTCTATAATATTGCTATTCTCTTCACCAACATTGTCCAATTTAACATTTCAGAGTTACTTTAAGGTGCTCAAGTCATCAGGAGCATTCAAGCTTATGGAATTATTTTATTTTGGTCTATGTTGTCCTGAGCTATTAGAGCTTGATGTTGATATGCTACTGGAACTGCTAAATTTTTCAATATTTGCATGAGATTCAGGGAAATTGCATCTGACAATTAGTTCATAATGTTCAATTAAGGATTTTTTCAAATTTTGCAAAGTGGGTGGAAGAGAACCATAGGCAGGTTAACAACAACAAAATAATATGATAAATTAATACGACTTTTTCAACATCTGCAGCTATCACTGGCTCCTGGTTAGAGAATTTATAGAACTATAGTTACATTGAAAATGACAATTCTAGCAAAATATATTCTATGTGAGGACCAGAAATTAGATATGATAAAGATGTTGGAATTAACAGCAAGGCTATTAATAGTCTCTTCTAAATATTTTACATTGAACATACATCAAGTATGAAATGTATGTGATAGGAAACACTTGAAATCAAGTATTTCCTATTCACCTTTACAGCAAATCTCCACGAAATACTGCTGTCCGGAGCAGGAAAACAGTAAAAACAGCGGAAAAACTGTAGAAAACTGAGAGAAATTCGTAGGAAAAACTAGTATTTTACTAGTAGAAGAAGAAAACAGCAAAGATACAATTGATCCTCAATTCGAGAGGAGGATCGATCTCTCCCAAATCTCTAGACGCCACTAGAGCCCAAAGAAAACCTAAATCTAAGAGATCTCAAATTTCAGCCAAATTCAAGATGATCAAACCCTAGGAAAATCTACTATTTAATGCATACAAATCAAAAGGAAATCCTAAACAGTCCCTACATTCAAATTCCCCTCTTAATTTCCCCAAAAAAGCTTCCTATTCGGCTCCCGCAAGGCACGCGGTGCGCGCGGCCTCCGCCCAGGCGAACAGATCGCCTGTTTCACGAATTGGCCGGTCCCGCCTGGACCGGCTGGACCAGTCCACTGGACCGGTCTAACAATACTCCCCTCCCGAAAATCCACCTTGTCCTCAAGGTGGAGATATGCTCGTGTTCCGGTGGAGGTGGCCATCCTTGAGGTGACTGAAAATCCTTACTGTATTGCGGAACCAAGGGCTGCACAGAACGAGAAACATCCTCTCCCTCCTCCAAACTGATCGCCTCCACCCTGTGTAGTCCCACCACATAATCTTCCCCCACCTTTTGTATGTCCCTAACCATGGTCTTAAGTGATGTGATGGCTTTGGATATCCCTGCATCTCCCCTTATGACCACCCTTCTCCCATCCATCATTAATTCCATCGTGAGTGCTCCCCAATTGTCCTTGGTTTCCCCCAAGGTCTGCAACCATTTCATCCCCAGGATGACATCCGTACTCCCCAATTCCAAGGGAAGGAAGTCTTCCTTTACATGGATCCCTTGAATCTTCAGTACTACTCCTCGACAGACTCCTCTACCCATCTCCACCTTCCCCGTGCCCATCATCACTCCATAGCCTCCGGTATCCATTAACTCCATCCCCAATGACTCCACTATCTGGTTGGAAATAAAATTATGGGTTGCCCCACTGTCAATCAAGACAACCACCTCGCGGTCAGCTATCTCTCCTCTCACTTTCATAGTGTGACTCGGGGTGAATCCCACTACAGAGTTGAGGGAGACTTCTGCCACATCTAGGTGCAGCTTCTCCTCCTCCTCATCAGATCTGCTGCCTCCTCCCTCCTCGTCTTTCTCATCTTCACAAACAAGGAGAACATGAAGAGTTCGGTCCTTGCACCTGTGCCCCGGCATGTACTTCTCATCGCATCTGAAGCACAACCCCTTTGCTCTCTTGTCCTGCATTTCTTTTTCGGTCAGCCTTTTGAAATTTTCCCAACTCCCTCCTATTGGCTTCTCCCGGGTGGTCTCATTACTGTTGCCTGATGCAGATCCCTTAGGTGCTAGAAGAGTGGTCGTCGTCCTGTAAGAGCCTCCTGAGCAGTTTCCTCGAGCCCCTCTTTCTGCTTTCTTTTGATCTTCTACCAACTGCGCCAGCTCCATAGCCTTTCCCAGGTTCCTCGGCTCTAGTACCCTGACTGCTGTTCGGATCTCTGGTTTCAGCCCCTTCATGAAGTTCCCTTCTAAGGCTGACTCTGAGATGTGATCCAGACGGCTAGCCAAATACTCGAATCTGTCCCGATAGTCAGCCACGGTCCCCTCCTGAGTCAGAGCAAAGAACTGCTCATAGAAGTCTCCTCCCCCATCGGCTCGGAAACGCTCTAATAAACAATCCTTGAATTCTCTCCAGTTCCTGATAGGTTCTCTCCTGTCTCTCCACTGATACCAGGCCAACGCCTTCCCTTCCAGACACAAACCTGCCGCCGTTAGCTTCTCATCATCTGTCAACCCGTTGACTGCAAAGTAACGCTCCACCTTATAGATCCAGCCATGGCCATCTTCGCCCTCAAAGATGGGCATCTTCAACTTCCTCGCCCTCGGATCCCTTCCATTACCCCGGTACTCTCCATAACCTCCCATTCCTCGAAGATGAGGTGCTCCCCAAGTGTCCCGGTCCTCCCTCCAACGCTGGTATCCGAGTTCGTCGTCATAATCCCCCCTTCCTCTTTCAAAATCAGCACCTCGACGCTGAAATTCAGCACCTCGACGCTGATATTCTTCTCTCCTTTCTCCAAAATCTGCACTACCTTCATATTCCCCTCGCCTGCCTCCAAAATCAACACCTCGACGCTGAAAATCAGCACCTCGACGCTGAAAATCAGCACCTCGACGGTCATTTCCCATGCTCATCTCCTCTCTAGAGAGTGGCTCTAGAGGTGGCATGTCGTCGTCCCTTTCAAGAATCTCCACCTCCGGATTCCTCCTCCCCCGGATTGGGTTTGGATTTCCTCCTACGCCATGGCCGTCAGTAGTCTCTCTCACTTCCGATGTCTCCGGATTGGTCTTCATCTCCAATAGTTTCTTCATCATTTCTTCCATAGCTGCGAACCTCCCTTCCAACCTGTCATTGTTGGTGGAGATTTCTATGAACTTTCCCTCCAGATCTGTCTTCAGTTGTCCGAACTCGCCTTCTAATGCTTCCACCTTCTTTCCGGCCATCTTTCTTCTAACGGATCCCAAAAAATCTTTTTCCGGAAAAGAAAAACTTGCTGAAATTTCAGAATTTCAGCCGTCGGTGGTCCCAAATTGACGCTCTGATACCAATTTGATAGAAAACACTTGAAATCAAGTATTTCCTATTTACCTTTACAGCAAATCTCCACGAAATACTGCTGTCCGGAGCAGGAAAACAGTAAAAACAGCGGAAGAACTGTAGAAAACTGAGAGAAATTCGTAGGAAAAACTTGTATTTTACTAGTAGAAGAAGAAAACAGCAAAGACACAATTGATCCTCAATTCGAGAGGAGGATCGATCTCTCCCAAATCTCTAGACGCCGCTAGAGCCCAAAGAAAACCTAAATCTAAGAGATCTCAAATTTCAGCCAAATTCAAGATGATCAAACCCTAGGAAAATCTACTATTTAATGCATACAAATCAAAAGGAAATCCCTAAACAGTCCCTACATTCAAATTCCCCTCTTAATTTCCCCAAAAAAGCTTCCTATTCGGCTCCCGCAAGGCACGCGGTGCTGTTGACCTATAATCTACAGCCAAGCAGAAACAAAACAAAAGAAATAAAAAAAAATGCCAAGTCATTATACCTGCTACCGCCCATATCCTGCTCAAATCCCGCATTTCTGTCGTAGCCATCCCCCAAATCCTGCTCAGTATCAGCGACCCACTCCCTGCAAACGGCGCCGATTTCAGTCGCTTCATACGCGCTCGCCTCGATCGAACGACCACAAGTGTCGTTAAATAGAAGCCGAACGCCTCGTTGCTTCCGCTGGACCGAAACTTTCTTCCACACACAACACTCTCTGATCTCTCCCACGGCTCCTGTTCGCAAACCCCAACCTTCCCCGATCCCGTTAAAGCCACAGCCCTCTTCTCCTTCCACGAAGAGCTCCCGATCTCCCCTATCTCATCACCTCAATCTACGCTAAATCCAGGTCGCCCCTACCTGTCCCGATTCGGTTCAGAAGCTAAACCTCCAGTCGGCCGAACTCCCCTCCTCCCGTCACTGCCCTGTTCCGCCTCCTTTCAACCGCAGAGAGAGAGAGAGAGAGAGAGAGAGAGAGAGAGAGAGAGAAGGGAGTTTTCCCTACCTTGCTCTTCCAGCCGAACCCGCCGCCTCCCGTGACTCCATCTCCCTGGCCGATCCCTCTTACCCGAAGTTCTGCTCATGCCCAATCCCTTCTCATAACCGTGCCCTCTCACTTAAAACCTAACCAACTCACCCCAACTCAGCAACTCAGCCACTCAGCCCTAGCTCACCTCAACTCAACTCACCCCTCTAACCTATTTGCTTAGCTCAAGGTGATCCCTACCCTTAATCATCTTGATTTTATCTAATTATTATCATTATTATTACTTATAATAATTATATTAATATAATTATTATAATTATTAATAATCTTAATAATTAGGTATTTATAATTATTATAATTATAAATTATTAATTATGATAATTATGTTATCATGATTATCAATAATTATAATTATTATAATTATACTAATTATGTTATTGTTATTACTATTATTATTAATTATTTTTAATTATAATTAATTTATAAAATAATTATAGTTAGTTTTAAATTAGTTATAATTTTTATAATTAGTTATATTAATTCTAATTAATTATAGTTAATTAACTATAATTAGTTATTGTTAATTATAACTAATTATTCTAATCATAATTAATTAATTTCAATTATAATTATTTATTATAAAGTATTTATAATTAATTATAATATACGATTAATTATAATTAAATATTTTATAATTAATGATAATTAATTATCATTAATAATAATTAATTATTTTAATTATAATTAATCTAACATAATAATAATAATAATAAATAAGATTCTTTTCTCGACGCTTGCAACGAACCTGCAAACCCCCCAGGCGCTCACGTAGCGTTTAGGGCGGGAAACCGGTGCGATGCTCGTGACGATTTAAGAATCCCTCTTCAAAGCTTGCTACGAGCCGGCAAACCCCCGAGGCGCTCAAGTAGCGTTAAGGGAGGGAAACCGGTGCGACGCTTGCGGCGAAGGGGATAAAAAAATGTGTTCTTTATTTTCATATAAGTACTCCCAAACGCCCACGAGGTGCAGAGGGGGGAAATCTGTGTTCTTTCTAACACCTGTTTTCTTCTTATAATAAACAAACATAAAAACCCTTAAATGCTCACGTAGCAGGCGGGGATAAAAAAAATACATATGCGACCGCGGTGTCAATTTTTGACACCTACCTGAAGCGCTCACGTAGCGTCGAGGGGAAGGTTGCCTCTTGATTTTTCCCCTAAACGGGGGAGACGCCGGGAGGCTGCCAAAATTTGGATTGAAGGACTTTGAACAATTTTGAATCTCATTTGGACATCAATTGAGCTAAAATCAAACTTGGATAAGCAAATGGTTTAAGCAAAATTCAAAACAAGAGGTGGACCATTTGAACTCGAATGACAAAGAACTTGGTGCAAAGAACTTGAACCAAAAAAGACTACAAAGGACTTGATTTGAACATTAAGCCGACGAGGCTTGAACTTGATTGAATTCAGGGAACTCAAACGAAGGGAAGAGGCTCACTTCAAATTTGAATTATATTTGAACAAAAAGAACTTTAATGTTTAACATATAAGTTAACTTTATGAAACTATGCTCAGAGCTTGAATCATGTGGATAAAGCATGAACAATTGAACCCCAAAATTTGAATGAATTATGAATGATTTATTTTATGGGACTTGGTTGAATACATTTGACTCAAACTTGAACTTACATCTTGAATCTCATTTGATTCAAAATCAAGTAGAATTTGATTTGAATGATGACATCAAAGCTCTAATGTAATGATAAAGAGTTATCACTTTAATTTGGATGCAAATCCTAACTAAGAAAAGATTTGAGTTATTCAAATATCATGCAAGTAAACAATGACTTGCGGTGGATAATGAAGCTATAAACACAAATTGTTTACAAGCGATATGAAAGTTATAGAGGATGCCACACGATTTCATAGAATGTCTTTGGTGAACAATGAAGCTTGCACATAGATGACAATAATTGATTCACAATGTTTATCCCAATCATGCAATTCGATGATTTGAAATGATTGTGATAAATGATTGGTTATTTGTGATGAATGAAAAGCGAGCTCTCAAGAGACATGTAAGTAAGAGAGGCTAAAATGAATTATCTCAGACTATTCAAACTAATCAACCTGCATGCAATGGTTAAATAAAGAAGACTAAAATATGTCTACAACTAGTAGCTTGAAGATACCCACCAGGCTTAGAGTTTCCATTCCAAATATTGGAAAGATAATGATCGTTGAAGAGCTTTTCGAAGTCTCCTTCAAGAATGGAAGATTCATGATGTATGCAACTAATCACATATGGATGATAGTAGAAGATCATACAATGACAAGCTCATAAGCAAAGCTTAGAGATCTAATATCTCTACAAACCATGGTGAATATGAAAGCCAACAATAATTGTCAATATCATTGGTAATAATACTGTGGCAAATATATATGTCCATCCCCTACAAGAGGAGGAAAAATGCTAATGTTGGAAGGCTCAGAAGACGATATATATTTGCAGCCCCATAGTAACCGTGCACTTACTAAGGTGGTGAACCATGACAAAATCAAATCAAAGTTAGTTGCCAAACTAATAGTTAAGAAACTCTCAGAATCTCTATTGGTGGCAAAAGTTTTAGAACTCCTGATATTATTCAGCACTTATCTATTGAAGCTAGCAATCTGAGAGATCCCAGAAAGAGTACAAAGTTTAAAAATCTGCTTACGTTATGCTTAACCTACAAAGAATATGATCAGAGTATAATCAATGTATTCGTTGAGTCACTCACAACATCAAAAAGGCTCCGCTTAAGGTATCAGTAAGAACACAGTCATCAAAGGTTGAAATTGTTGATTCTTTATTTCAGCCAACAACAGAAAATGGTGATGATGGCATAATCAAAGAGTCACCCACTAATTCTTATATGAGTTTTGACCAAATCATTATGAAGTAAATGAATCTCAGTTCAACCAGGTGCTGAACATTGAGTTGGATAAGATTATTGAAACTTGCAAGTTCCTCGATGAACAATGTTCGCGCACTTTACATATCGCCCACAAGAAAATATAGAAGGGTACGACAAATACGAGCTCCTACAAGTCACTGTAGTAGATATGTGGTACACCCAGTCAGTTGTCCTCAAGCAAGATACAATGTGACTACGTCAAATATAAGTGCTTATGAGTTATACCGGGAGACTCTTCGTGCATACAACAAGCTATCTACAAGCATCTATAAATACAAAAGGCAGGAGATTAGTTAGTGCACTATGACCCGCCTCGAAAATCAACAAATAGTGCACGACAGTCTACATGTAAGAAGCAGCGAACAATTCTACACAGAAGCTGCTACGCCACCGGATCTGCAACATCCGTACAAGCAGACAGAAGGCGTCTATAAATATTCCAAAAATACCCCCTGCACGTGCACTATAAATTGTATACACATAGGTACACTAAAGGGGAAAATATATTCTCAACCCGCATGGGCCCCGGCGAGCGTGTTATTAGTACACACGTGACGTCTAGGGATGCTGCGCGGGTTGACAAGTAAATTCAGGTTCAAAACCGATCCTTCTATACGGGTCAATAGAAGTCGACAGGGTTCGAACCAACAGACAAATATACGGTTGTGGCAACCGTCAAATTTGTCTTAATACATTCATATTAGGCCTTCAAGGCCTACAACAATGAGAATTCACTATCAAAGGGCATAAAGCCTACGAAACCCGATCCTCTATCGACAGCCCAATAGAGTTGACAAGGTTCAATCCATAAAGGGAATGCCCCCGAACACCCCGATGATGGCCATGTTGAATGCAGATCTCAACCGGAGGGGTTTCCAAATACTTTCAATTGTCTTCCAAATATCCATATTCAAAAGCTCCACCCAAAATACCCATAAAAATCCAAAAAATCCTAAATATTTAAAATTGAAAATTCAACCATGAAACACTTAAAGCAAAAATCATCCGCTCTCCGCAACAGTTTGCCGAGATGGACAAAAATGAAAATTACTCTAGCTCACAAAGAGCCAAATGCCTAGTCGAAAATATCACTAGGATCCATTCTCAAACAATCTCTCACCAGTAAGGACGTGGTACGTGTCCTCTAACCGGCAGTTTCGCCGCCAAATGGCACTGCAGGTAAACGGTTATGACCCGGGGCCCTCTGAACCGAGTGGTTTTGCCGCCAAATGGCACCACAGATAGCGGTTATGGCCAGAGCCAATACGCTCCTTAATGGCGTTAAATCCTTGAGATATGAATCAATAGGATATGATCGATAGGGCACAAAGCCCTCTGTAAGCTAAGGTGGATTAATATTTGTCCCTATAGACAAACATTCACCCCAGGTCTACAAGGTTCCCTTGGACGAAGCAACCCATGGCTGCCGACAAGGATCCTTCTGTTAGGTTGGGTCGACTACCTCCTCTGACTAAGTAGACCAGGGACCACGATGGCCCGGGATGACGGAACCATGGGATCTTGATCGGGCCCATCATCCATTCCCCCACCATCCGCTTTAAGTGCTAGATGGTGCAATTTCTATTTTAAATATCAAATCTCCAAATCTTCCAACTTTCCAAATTCCCAAATCCAAATCCATTTCTCAAATTCAAATCCATTGCTGCTACTATATGCTAGATAACACGTAATCTACTACGTATCTGATCGACGACTAGCCTTAATCGAAAGTTCTCTCTCGTGATCGGGAGAGGTAATTAACTATAGGGGCTTGCGCCTATAGGAAACCAGAACTCAGATCATAAAGTCCTCACAAAATGAGGGCGAAATCTCTGGGTAGTGTCTTATCTACAAACCCATCTGCCTTCCAAAATTTACCTTGGAACTTATTCGTTAAAACTCCCTCGCCGAATAATAAAAAAGAAATCACGCGGCGGGGAGGCCGGGGCCGAATTTTTGGAGCCCACAGATTTCTGGCGACCCCGCTGGGGTCTGGTTTCTCTTTCCATTTTTGGCTAGTCGTTCTCAGTTCTATAGTGGCTGTCATATCAACTCGTGCTCAAGATTTTGAGCCTTTTAAAATGATCATTCAAAAATTTTCTATTGAGATAACTTGTTTAGCAATATTTCAAATTTATATTATTTGAATTGTTCGCTAATGTTATCTTCTCTTATTTTTGTGTTCTGTGCAAGTCTCTGCATTTTGAAAGTGCGGGGTGATGTATCAGATTCTGATTACTAACCTTTGCCTTTCATTTATGCAGATGGATCTACAGAACACCCCGATGACTGTCCAGCTGGGACAAGGAGCCAGGATTCAGCTAGCTAATGCTGTCATTGAGACCGGGAATGCTGGAGCTACCATCCAGTTTGGTAGTGTTGATTTTCCAGCTGTTGTCGCAAGAGCTTCCGGAGCTCCTACCCGTCGTGCGCATCTGCCAGCGTCGCGACCTACTGCTGAAGATCCTCCCAAGAGGCTTTCCGTATTCGAGAGGCTATCACAGCCTGACATCCCAGCCACCAAGAGAATTGTGGCTGATGGAAGGATCTCCGTGGTGACTGCAAACACCACATCCCTGCCGACCAGGTTATCTACACCTGGGAATTACAATGCTGAGGCCTCCTCATCTGGAGGAAGGCCAACAAGGAGGCAAAGGAGGAAGATGAACGCTGAACTTCGAGCTCAGCATCAACAACTCTCAGTCCACCCATCAAATCTGCCGGCCCAAGAGTCTGAAGCTAACATTCCAACCCGGAATGGGTTTGCAAATCTGATGTGGGTCAAAAGAAATAGCTCTACTGGAGAGCTAAAGAAATCTTTCTGGGAGCAACGTTCTGAAGTTCCAACTCCTCCAAAGAAGAAAGAGCCCGAAACTCTGTCTGCTCGAGTATACAGAGTCCTGAAGACCGTAAAGGAGAAGGGGCTGATGAAAAAGAAGTATCAACGAGCACTGATGGTCGAAACCCGGAGGACTCCACCAAGAGAACGCTTATCTATTGCGGTGGAGTGGAAAGAAAGGAAATATACCCCACGCGGTGAACATCGGGATGTGACACCTGAACCATATGTTCAGGGATCCACCGCTGAAAGGCCCCGGTGGAAAGGAAAACAAGTCTGGAGGCCAAAGCCTCAGAGAAATGAAAAAGAAAGAAGAGAAAGGAGGATTGATTTGGGCGTGACATCTGGTGAGGCTTCCCGGAGATCCGCCCCCATCTACAAACAACGTCAGAAGTGGGCCTCAAAAAGGACCCATAATGACATTCCTCCAGATGGTAGACACCTTGGAGAATCTTCCAGGGGATCCCGTCGTCTTCCATCCCCTCCAAAAGAAGAAACCAACTTCGATCGCAGCCCACTGATCGAAGAAGTCCCCGTGCCTAATCAGGAACCGAAAATCCAATGGCGTTGCCGCTCGGAGATCCGAGTACTGGAGGAAAATATAGATGATCAAAATATAGAAGATGAGGAATTCCTTGAAGAGGATGAAAATATACAAGAATACCTCGAAGGGGATGAAAATATTGAAGAATATATGGAAGAAAATATTGATGAATTTCTGGAAGAAAACCCAGAAGAAGGATTGGAAGAAATAAATAACGCCTTGGACATGGAAGTTGTCTATATGGTGACACATATAGACGTTAATAATGGCGCCAATTACGATGATGATGAAGACGAAGAACGTTGGCAACCGCCACCCAGGCAAGTATACCGTCGTCGTCGTAGAGAAGGGTCCACCACTGGCAGAAGTCGTCATTCTCAAGAAGAAGAAGTTGAAGAAGTATATGAGAATCCTTCTGATACCGATAATGTCACACTCGCTGAAATGCGGCGACAAATGAGGCGACAAATGAGGGCCAAAGACAGGGAAATCTCTCCGTTAAATGACAAGATGACTGAGATGATGGCTCAAATGGGGGCGATGATGCAGATGATGCAGAGAAATGCTACTATTGGCGCCATGCCTAATCCTCCTTCTGACCCTCCAAACTTCCAAATGCCTCAAGTCTCAGGAGTACGAGGCGCTCCTGAAGGCGGTAATGAAGTTAATAACATTACCCGCCAACCCACTCCACAGAATATTGCAAATACTTCTGAACCAGTGACTGCTGCACAGTTAGAAGGAATAATCACAGAAAGGATCAAGGCTATCATAGCTGTTGATCAAGCAGAAAAGTTGGTGGGCAAAGGTCGTCCGTACCCTGCTGAGTACGACCAAGTACCATATCCAAAAGGGTATTCTGTACCAAAGTTCAATACTTTCAATGGTACTAACAATCCCCGACAGCACCTGGCACAGTTCAAAGCCACTTGTGGGAACACAGGGGGAAACGATGCCCTACTCTTTCGACAATTCGTTAGTAGTTTGACAGCAACTGCTTTCGAATGGTATGCAGAATTGCCAAACGATTATGTGAAAACTTTCGCAGAATTAGAAAATATATTCGTGAAGAGATTCGCCAGTGCAACAGAGAAGATCACGATTGCTGACCTCGCTCTGGATAAAAGAAAAAGAGAAGAATCAGTGACTAAATATATCACTCGCTGGCGAAATTTGAGCATGAAATGTGAGCAGCAGTTAGAAGAAGAGCATGCCGTACAGTTGTTAATGAGCAACATTGATGACAAGATGCAACCCTTCCTGTGCATGGCTACGATAAACACATTTCAAGACTTGCTTGACAGAGTGGTCAAATTTGAGAAACTGAATTTGTCCAGATCAGAAAATCACTCTGATAAGCCCAAGAAGGCTAAGGTCCCAGGTGCTAGAAGGGGTGAGGCTGACTCTACGTTCTTCTCCAGAGCTGATAGAGAAAAGCAGGTAATTTACAACATAGACAAAGGCAAGCAGCCGATGCAATATCAAGAAAAGCCTAAGCAAGTCTATAACCCCAACACCCGACCAAAGTTGATACTAGGGGGAAATGATAAGCCACGAACTTATCAAGGTGGAGGAGAACGCCAGAGACAGACAATGGGAACTGGTGATAGAACGTTCCAATCCCTCAAAAATAAAATCAATAAAGAATATTCATTCAAGAGGGAGAGTGTCGCCAAATTATTTCGACAAGTGTTGAAATCGGGTTTAGAACTGCCTGAATGCAAGAGACCCGAAGAGTCGAAACACATTGGTGACCCAAATTATTGCCCATATCATCGGGTGCTCAGTCATCCTATTGAAGATTGCTATATTTTCAAGGATTGGCTTGAAAGAAAATATCAAAAAGGGGAACTCACTTTGTCCGACAATGTATTTTCTCACCCTAAAAAGGAATCAACTCGGGTGGTCACGTCCTCTTCCGTACCCGTAGTTCAAGAAAGAAGAAAAGAAAAGAGGCCAATTCAAGAAGAACCGTGGGAGACTGCGGTCTCTAAGAAGACTGTGAAAATGTTGAAGCAACTTGAAGGAGTTTCAGGTGTAAAGTGAAAGTCTCCTATTGAGCCAATGATAGATTTGAAGACACTGCCGGTGGTACGACCTTCTACTTCAAAACAGTTTTCCAACCAAGTTGGCACTTCAAAGTCTGGAAGGGTGAAATCATCCAAGAAGAAGACTAAATTGAAGAAACCCAAGGAGAAAATGACTGCAACTCAGAGGCTTATCGACAGTTTGGATGAATACTACCAGACTGTGAGGTGACCTATCAAGCTTGCTGACTTCATGGCAGAGCTTAAAATTGATGAAGCCGAAAAAGATGATGAGAATTCTCTTCCCAAAGAAGTATGTCGGGTCATCTCAGTGGCGCCGAGTACCTCGATAAAAGAGGAATATACAGAAGAAGTACTTTCTGAATCCTATATGATGGTTTTGCCAATGGATTACAGTTCGGAGGAGGATTTGTATTTTCCAGAGGGAGACGAATCAGACCCTAGCATAGCGTCTCGGATGGGACATGTAAACCTGGGTGGTGATTCTGAATCAACAGATGAGTCCCTAGACACAACGATGGCTGACTCTGAAGAAAATATACAGTTAAATGACCCTGAACAGGAGGAGATTGCTCAAGTGCAGTTAAGAAGCGGCAAGATACTACTGCCTCCACCGAAGAAAGGGGTCTCTAATAAAGATAAGGAGAAAGAGATAGTTATCAATGATGATATTATCCCTGAAGATCCTAAGAAAAAGAATACATCAGCCAAGGGAGTAGATTATAATATCTTATCCCATTTAAGAAAAATCCCAGCACAACTCATCATATACGATGCTTTGGTAATGTCTAAAGACCTTCGGGAGACTCTGATTCAGGCTCTCAAAGATCCCGAAAGATACGAGGCGTATTTTGCTGAATGTAGTTTGACTGAAGTTCTACAAGCTCGTAATGAGCCATTCATTACTTTCTCCGAAGAGGACATGATGCTCGGAACTGCAGACCATAACCGTCCTCTGTATGTTACTGCAGAGAGCGATAAGCTGATCATCAGTCGAATCCTGATCGATCCTGGATCCTCCGTGAATCTGATAAGTTTGAAAGCACTAAGATCTCTCTGTCTTGATGTGGAACACCTTGGGCCAGATAAGTTGATGGTGCATGATTTCAACGAAAAAGGGCAGAAGACACTTGGATCATTTATGCTCCCTCTTGTATTTGGAGAGCTCCACACAGAAGCTAAGTTCCATGTGATTGATGTGGATACTTCATTCAAGGCGCTACTAGGTCATCCCTGGTTGCATGAATATGGCATTGTCCCGTCAACACTACACTAGTATATGAAGTATCTCAAAGATGGAGAAGAATTCAGGATCTCTGGTGACATTCAGCCTTTTACAGTTCATGAAGCAACAGTTTATGAAGATGCACGGTACTTCATGCCAAAGAAGCAAAAGTCTTCGAGCTCCCTCGAAGCTAAAGCGTCAAATTCGAAGACTACAAAGCGACCTGAACTGGAGGATAAGAAAAAGCAGGTGGGGAGAAAGAAGGCAGTGCCGACTCTTCCCAAAGCGCCGACCATTCCAAAAGAAAAGAAGCATGTACCTCATCTTGGGAGTGACACAGATGAAGATGATGTTACCCCTGCTAAATCTCAGAAAGTATGCCAGTCCACAGATGAATGGAGTAGGCATGTTGAATTTTCAAATAATGATTATGAGTACTACTCTATTTACATGAACACGGTGCAGAATGTGTTCTCTAGAAGAATTGACAGCCAATCAATTTCAGATAGTGTACTCGTAGTCATGCGTGTTCCTTTACAACATTTCAAAGAAATTATTCCGCGCGAGATGCATAAAGTAGAAGAACTCGCCACTCTCTATCTGTCTCCCCGTAAAAATGGGACTGTGCCAAAGAATGTGTTATATTCCACGGGAGTTCACGAAGAGGAGAATCATGACTGGGATTGCATGATCCTCGACTCCGAGGAGTTATTTCCTACGAGGCTTCCTATATTCAATATCAAAAATATTCAAAGAATGCTACGAAAACAAGTCAATATTCCTACCATCAAGCGATAACTTCGTACAAGTTTGGGCCTCTGATATGGGAGGAGTCCGCGTTCGTTACGACAGAAGGATACAGACGCATATAAAGATATTGGATTCATCAAAAGAAAATTCCTCCGAAAAGAGACTTGTCAGGCAATCACATGCATGAAAATTGAATCCGAAGATGGTGATGCTGAAAAAACATACAAAGCTGATGATTATGATGAACAGCCCGTAGAAGCCGAACCTGCACCAGAAGAGCTTGAAGATGGTGGACAGGCAGCCACTATGGATGAACTAAAACAAGTCAACTTGGGAACTGAGGAAGACCCTCGCCCAACCTTCATTAGTTCTCTTCTACCCGAGGAACAAATAGAAGAAATAAAAGAACTTCTCTGTGAATTTAGGGACTGCTTTGCCTGGACATATGCTGAGATGCCTGGCTTATCCCCTGACGTAGCAGTTCACAGATTAGCAATCAAACCAGAAGTAACACCCGTCAAATAAGCTCCAAGGAGAATGAGATTGGAGATTGAAGAACAGGTGATTGCAGAGACGAAGAAGCTCATTGATGCCGGCTTTATCCGAGAAGAAAAATATGCTGATTGGATTGCCAATATCGTCCCGGTAAAGAAGAAGAATGGACAGATTCGTGTCTGTATTGACTTTAGGGACCTCAACAAGGCATGCCCAAAAGACAATTTTCCACTCCCTGTATCCGAACTCCTAGTGGACAACACTTCCAACTATGACATGTTCTCCTTCATGGATGGATCGTCAGGATACAATCAAATCAAGATGGCGCCCGAAGATGAAAAGCATACATCGTTCAGGACGCCCATCGGGATTTTCTGCTACACAGTCATGCCATTTGGCCTGAAGAACGTTGGCGCTACCTACCAGCGGGCGATGACTCATATATTTGATGACTTGATACATCAAAAGGTCGAGTGTTATGTGGACGACCTTGTTGTCAAGAGCATGGATCGAAGAAATCACCTAGAAGACTTGAGGATTGTATTTGAAAGAATCAGAAAATATGATCTGAAGATGAATCCTCTCAAATGTGCTTTTGGAGTCTCTTCTGGCAAATTTTTGGGGTACGTTGTCCGTCATCGAGGTATCGAAATCGACCCCAACAAAATTAAGGCAATCACGGAGATGCCACCACCAAGGAACCTTCGACAGCTTCGCTCGCTACATGTACAACTGGCTTTCATTCGGAGATTTATATCAAATCTATCGGGTAGGTGCCAGCCGTTTTCAAAATTAATGAAGAAAGATGTCCGTTTCAAATGGGATGCAGAATGTCAGGAAGCATTTGATAGTATCAAGAAATACTTGTTAAATCCGCCCATTCTCGCAGCGCCAATTCTGGGGAAGCCTGTTATACTGTATACAGCTGCACTGGAAGAGTCCCTCGGAGCACTATTGGCCCAGAATAATGAAGAAGGAAAAGAAAACGCGCTCTACTACATCAGTCGGAGGTTGATCGGAGCGGAAAGTCGTTATTCCCCAATTGAAAAGCATTGTCTGGCGCTGATTTTTGCAGTTCAGAAACTCCGTTACTATATGCTATCTCATAAAATCACACTGATATCAAAGATCGATCCGCTGAAGTTCTTGATGACAAGACCAGCGTTGACAGGTTGTCTAGCCAGGTGGGCAGTACTATTACTGCAGTTTGATATCATATACATGCCACAAAAGGCGGTGAAAGGACAAGCCTTGGCAGACTTTCTTGCGGCACATCCAATCCCGGCCGATTCTCCACTCAACGATGATTTGCCCGATGAGCAGATAATGCAGGTCGAGGAGAATGAAAAGCTACCATTCTGGGAAATGTACTTCGACGGTGCATCATCTATTAGACCTGTCCGACCTCCAAATATTGCAAGAGCCCGAGCCGGCATCGGTCTCATTTTCGTAGCACCCGAGGGAGGCATAATGAGATTCTCATTCAGTTTGACTGAACCTCGAACCAACAACGAAGCTGAGTACGAAGCTCTATTAGCAGGGCTAGAGATTGCGATCGATGTCAGAATCTAACATCTCCAAATCTTTGGTGATTCTCAGCTCGTGATAAATCAGGTCCTCGGTATTTATAAGGTTGACAAAGTCGAATTGGCCCATTACCACCGGCGAGTCCTCGAGCTTCTGAAGCAAGTTCCAAGAGTTGAAATAGCTCGAGTTCCTCGAGGACAGAATGCTAAAGCAGATTGTTTGGCCAAATTAGGCAAAGAAATGACGAACATCAATGAGGAGAGTCCTATATTCATCGGGGTTTACACTCGTAGGGTCTTGGAACCCGCTCTATTACAATTCCCGAGGGCAGAAAGAATTCCAGATTCAAGTCAGCAGGATGAAACTCTAGTTGGCCCACAACCTCTCCATTAGATCGTTATGGAGAATTATCCGGAAGAATATCACGTGGCCAAGAGGCATAAAGTTAATCAAGCTTCAGAATCGTGGTGGCATTGTTTAGATATTGAAGTCGAAAATGATTGGAGACAGCCATTCATTGACTACTTCAAGGAAAGCAAACTCCCGACAGAAAAGTCTATGGCCGCACAAATTCGAAAAAGGGCGTTAAGATACGCATTTGTTAATGACACGTTGTACAGACGAGCCTTTGATCAAATGTGGCTAAGGTGCTTGGGGACCAAGGAAGCTGATAAAGTGGTGACAGAAGTCCACGAGGGCTTTGCGGAGCACCTCAGTCAGGTCCCAAAATTGCCGCTAAAATCAAGAGGATGGGATATTATTGGCCAACTATGGTCAGAGATTGTATTGACCATGCTAAGAGGTGCCACGAGTGTCAAATCCACGGTGATGTTATACATCAGCCTCCAAATCCACTACACCCAACAATAGCATCATGGCCATTTGAATGCTGGGGTACTGATATTATCGGACCGATCGATCCACCATCTTCAGCGGGACACCGCTTTATTCTAGCAGCGACGGACTACTTTTCCAAGTGGGCAGAAGCAGCTCCATTCAGAGAAGTCACATCCGAGCATGTGATCAATTTCTTTACCCACAACGTTGTCTACAGATTTGGTGTACCACGCCGGATAATCTCAGATAATGGTACTGCATTCAAAAGTACAAAAATCTATAAGTTCGTTGATCGACACAAAATTGATTGGCGATATTCATCCATATACAATCCAAGGGCAAATGGCTTGGCAGAGGCCTTTAACAAGACACTTGTAAAACTGTTGAAGAAGATTCTCACCAAAAACAAAAGAGAGTGGCATACGAAGATGGCAGAAGCTCTATGGGCCTATCGTACAACCTACAAGACGCCAACCAAAGCCACTCCTTATTCATTGGTGTTCGGTGTTGAAGCCGTATTACCATTAGAGATTGAGCTACCGTCACTCCGGGTAGCAATTCAGAATGATCTTACTCAAGAACAAAATGCCCGCCTCAGAATGGAGGAGCTCGACGCACTTGATGAACGCAGGTTACAAGCCCAACAAAATTTGGAAATCTACCGAGGAAGAATGGCAAAGTCCTTTGATCGAATGGTGCGTCCTCGGACCTTTCAAGAAGGGGAATTGGTCCTGGTGCTGAGAAGACCAATCATTCCACATCGAAAAATTGGTGGCAAATTCGTATCTAATTGGGAAGGCCCCTTCGTCATCGAGAAGGTGTACCAAGGAGGAGCATATCAGTTGATCGATCTGAACGGTCAGAGGCCTATGCCGCCAATCAACGGTCGACATTTAAAGAAATATCACGCATGAAAATTTCATATCTGATGTATTTTGTGATGAACAAAGTTTTATATATACATAGTTATCAGAACATGCATATATTTATATTTTGAAATTCTCTTGTATAGCAAGAACGCATTTCAAAATCCCCCATCAGATTGGGGGCATTTTAAATATTTATTTGGGTCGACATCGCGCTGCGTGCCGAGATCCCCAAATAAATATTTAAAATCTCAAAGACAAAAAGCCTATCCAAAATGTCCCTGCGAGACAGGGGGCATTTTAAATATTCATTTGGGTTGACATCGTGCTATACGTCGAGATCCCCAAATGAATATTTAAAATTTTATATTCCAAATTTATTCCATCCTAAAATGTCCCTACAAGACAGGGGGCATTTTAAATATTCATTTGGGTCGACATCGTGCTATACGCCGAGATCCCCAAATGAATATTTAAAATCTTATATTCTAAATCTATTTTATTCTGAAATGTCCCTGCGAGACAGGGGGCATTTTAAATATTTATTCGGGTCGATATCGCGCTGCGTGCCGAGATCCCCGAATAAATATTTAAAATTATCAATTCAGATATTCTTTTGTGCTAAAGAATACAAATATTTGTTTTCCAAAGTATATGCAGGTGGTCTTTCAAGAGTTAGAGATAATACCTTCTACAACAAACCAAAATTCAAAAGTCAAGAAAGAAACTTTTGTGGCTACACATTCTTACAAAATCGAGCCAAAGAAGCTTGAAGTCTTTCAACAGCCTGAAGCTTAAGGTTCGAATGGGTGTAAGAGGTCGGATCCAACACGCCCAAATATGGCCGGATCGCTGGCAGCTCCGTCTACTCAACAAGCCATAAGAAAGGCCATAGTAGCGGAACCCCCACTTCGTCAACCCGTCAGTAGGGACTGTAGGAAGAACGAAGGCAAATTTGACTCGACCAGTTCAAGCGATCGTTGTCTACAAAATTCTCCCAAACGATTGGAGAATCAAAGTTCCAGTGGAAGAATGAGTCTCTAACGACTACCAAATGTTCGTAGGCTCCAAAATCTAAAATCACGAATGATGACTCCAAATCTGTCAACTTTAGCAAAATCAGCATTGGGGAGCGCAATTCCCATAGCTCAAGTCTGAAGCCTGAATGGGTGTAAGAGGTCGGATCCAACAAGCCCAAATATGGCCGGATCGCTGGCAGCTCCGTCTACTCAACAAGCCATAAGAAAGGCCGTAGTAGAGGAACCCCCATCTCAGCAACCAGAGGACAAAGAGCTATCAAATTCTAGCTCTCCCGATCTGATGAACTCAAGTAATTCAGATTAAAGTCTCCTCAAGTGGTTAAGGATCATGATACTACCTACGTTCGGTACTATCAACTGAATCCAGAACCTGCAAATCCTTCAACAAATCCGTAAAGCATAAAGCGATGATCGAAGGAATTTTTCTTCAACAAGTCCGTCAAAGCAAAAAAGCAAAGGACCGAAGAAAACTATCCTAAAGTTCATAAAAAGCCCAAGGCTGAACTAAAAGGATTCCGTCATTAACAAGTCCGTTACGCACAAAGCTCTGGACTGATGACTTTTCGCCATCGACCTAATATAAACCTCAGGGTTTAGGTCATTGGCATCTACTCCTTCATCAAGCCCGCCAAAGCTAGAAGCATAGGGCTGAAGGTACAAAAATCACCTGACAAATCAATAAAGACAAATCAGAAAATTCTCCATCATTGTCCGCATCACAAAGCACAGGACAAAAGAAATCAGTATCAACCATTTATACATCCAAGAGATCTATGAAGGAAGAAAGTCTTAGTGTGACATCCAAATAGATTTTTGGAGATCCACTAACAGAAAATCTCAATATGACATCCAAGAAAGCTTTTTTTTTGGAGATCCGCAAAATGGAAACCCTGGTGTGACATCTAAAATAAATATCTAGAGATCCACAGGGTCTTGAATCAGCTTACAACAAACGTGATTCGCTCTAGACGCATACCACATTTGTTGGGGGGCATTTGTTGACCTATAATCTACAACCAAGCAGAAACAAAACAAAAGAAATAAAAAAAATGCCAAGTAATCATACCTGCTACCGCCTATATCCTGCTCAAATCCCGCATTTCTGTCGTAGCCATCCCCCAAATCCTGCTCAGTATCAGCGACCCACTCCCTGCAAACGGCGCCGATTTCAGTCGCTTCATACGAGCTCGCCTCGATCGAACGACCACAAGTGTCGTTAAATAGAAGCCGAACGCCTCGTTGCTTCCGCTGGACCGAAACTTTCTTCCACACACAACACTCTCTGATCTCTCCCACGGCTCCTGTTCGCAAACCCCAACCTTCCCCGATCCCGTTAAAGCCACAGCCCTCTTCTCCTTCCACGAAGAGCTCCCGATCTCCCCTATCTCATCACCTCTATCTACGCTAAATCCAGGTCGCCCCTACCTGTCCCGATTCGGTTCAGAAGCTAAACCTCCAGTCGGCCGAACTCCCCTCCTCCCGTCCCTGCCCTGTTCCGCCTCCTTTCAGCCGCAGAGAGAGAGAGAGAGAGAGAGAGAGAGAGAGAGAGAGAGAGAGAGAGAGAGAAGAGAGTTTTCCCTACCTTGCTCTTCCAGCCGAACCCGCCGCCTCCCGTGACTCCATCTCCCTGGCCGATCCCTCTTACCCGAAGTTCTGCTCATGCCCGATCCCTTCTCATAACCGTGCCCTCTCACTTAAAACCTAACCAACTCACCCCAACTCAGCAACTCAGCCACTCAGCCCTAGCTCACCTCAACTCAACTCACCCCTCTAACCTATTTGCTTAGCTCAAGGTGATCCCTACCCTTAATCATCTTGATTTTATCTAATTATTATCATTATTATTATTTATAATAATTATATTAATATAATTATTAATAATCTTAATAATTAGGTATTTATAATTATTATAATTATAAATTATTAATTATGATAATTATGTTATCATGATTATCAATAATTATAATTATTATAATTATAATAATTATGTTATTGTTATTACTATTATTATTAATTATTTTTAATTATAATTAATTTATAAAATAATTATAGTTAGTTTTAAATTAGTTATAATTTTTATAATTAGTTATATTAATTCTAATTAATTATAGTTAATTAACTATAATTAGTTATTATTAATTATAACTAATTATTTTAATCATAATTAATTAATTTCAATTATAATTATTTATTATAAGGTATTTATAATTAATTATAATATACGATTAATTATAATTAAATATTTTATAATTAATGATAATTAATTATCATTAATAATAATTAATTATTTTAATTATAATTAATCTAACATAATAATAAATAAGATTCTTTTCTCGACGCTTGCAACGAACCGGCAAACCCCCGAGGCGCTCACATAGCGTTTAGGGCGGGAAACCGGTGCGATGCTCGTGACGATTTAAGAATCCCTCTTCAAAGCTTGCTACGAGCCGGCAAACCCCCGAGGCGCTCACGTAGCGTTAAGGGTGGGAAACCGGTGCGACGCTTGCGGCGAAGGGGATAAAAAAATGTGTTCTTTATTTTCATATAAGTACCCCCAAACGCCCACGTGGTGCAGAGGGGGGAAATCTGTGTTCTTTCTAACACCTGTTTTCTTCTTATAATAAACAAACATAAAAACCCTTAAATGCTCACGTAGCAGGCGGGGATAAAAAAAATACATATGCGACCGCGGTGTCAATTTTTGACACCTACCTGAAGCGCTCACGTAGCGTCGAGGGGAAGGTTGCCTCTTGGTTTTTCCCCTAAACGGGGGAGACGTCGGGAGGCTGCCGAAATTTGGATTGAAGGACTTTGAACAATTTTGAATCTCATTTGGACATCAATTGAGCTAAAATCAAACTTGGATAAGCAAATGGTTTAAGCAAAATTCAAAACAAGAGGTGGACCATTTGAACTCGAATGACAAAGAACTTGGTGCAAAGAACTTGAACCAAAAAAGACTACAAAGGACTTGATTTGAACATTAAGCCGACGAGGCTTGAACTTGATTGAATTCAGGGAACTCAAACGAAGGGAAGAGGCTCACTTCAAATTTGAATTATATTTGAACAAAAAGAACTTTGATGTTTAACATATAAGTTAACTGTATGAAACTATGCTCAGAGCTTGAATCATGTGGACAAAGCATGAACAATTGAACCCCAAAATTTGAATGAATTATGAATGATTTATTTTATAGGACTTGGTTGAATACATTTGACTCAAACTTGAACTTATATCTTGAATCTCATTTGATTCAAAATCAAGTAGAATTTGATTTGAATGATGACATCAAAACTCTAATGTAATGATAAAGAGTTATCACTTTAATTTGGATGCAAATCCTAACTAAGAAAAGATTTGAGTTATTCAAATATCATGCAAGTAAACAATGACTTGCGGTGGATAATGAAGCTATAAACACAAATTGTTTACAAGCGATATGAAAGTTATAGAGGATGCCACACGATTTCATAGAATGTCTTTGGTGAACAATGAAGCTTGCACATAGATGACAATAATTGATTCACAATGTTTATCCCAATCATGCAATTCGATGATTTGAAATGATTGTGATAAATGATTGGTTATTTGTGATGAATGAAAAGCGAGCTCTCAAGAGACATGTAAGTAAGAGAGGCTAAAATGAATTATCTCAGACTATTCAAACTAATCAACCTGCATGCAATGGTTAAATAAAGAAGACTAAAATATGTCTACAACTAGTAGCTTGAAGATACCCACCAGGCTTAGAGTTTCCATTCCAAATATTGGAAAGATAATGATCGTTGAAGAGCTTTTCGAAGTCTCCTTCAAGAATGGAAGATTCATGATGTATGCAACTAATCACATATGGATGATAGTAGAAGATCATACAATGACAAGCTCATAAGCAAAGCTTAGAGATCTAATATCTCTACAAACCATGGTGAATATGAAAGCCAACAATAATTGTCAATATCATTGGTAATAATACTGTGGCAAATATATATGTCCATCCCCTACAAGAGGAGAAAAAATGCTAATGTTGGAAGGCTCAGAAGACGATATATATTTGCAGCACCATAGTAACCGTGCACTTACTAAGGTGGTGAACCATGACAAAATCAAATCAAAGTTAGTTGCCAAACTAATAGTTAAGAAACTCTCAGAATCTCTATTGGTGGCAAAAGTTTTAGAACTCCTGATATTATTCAGCACTTATCTATTGAAGCTAGCAATCTGAGAGATCCCAGAAAGAGTACAAAGTTTGAAAATCTGCTTACGTTATGCTTAACCTACAAAGAATATGATCAGAGTATAATCAATGTATTCGTTGAGTCACTCAAAACATCAAAAAGGCTCCGCTTAAGGTATCAGTAAGAACACAGTCATCAAAGGTTGAAATGGTTAATTCTTTATTTAAGCCAACAACAGAAAATGGTGATGATGGCATAATCAAAGAGTCACCCACTAATTCTTATATGAGTTTTGACCAAATCATTATGAAGTAAATGAATCTCAGTTCAACCAGGTGCTGAACATTGAGTTGGATAAGATTATTGAAACTTGCAAGTTCCTCGATGAACAATGTTCGCGCACTTTACATATCGCCCACAAGAAAATATAGAAGGGTACGACAAATATGAGCTCCTACAAGTCACTGTAGCAGATATGTGGTACATCCAGTCAGTTGTCCTCAAGCAAGATACAAAGTGACTACGTCAAATGTAAGTGCTTACGAGTTATACCAGGAGACTCTTCGTGCGTACAACAAGCTATCTACGAGCATCTATAAATACAAAAGGCAGGAGATTAGTTAGTGCACTATGACCCGCCTCAAAAATCAACAAATAGTGCACGACAGTCTACCTGTAAGAAGCAGCGAACAATTCTATACAGAAGCTGCTACGCCACCGGATCTTCAACATCCGTACAAGCAGACAGAAGGCGTCTATAAATATTCCAAAAATACCCCCTACATGTGCACTATAAATTGTATACACATAGGTACACTAAAGGGGAAAAGATATTCTCAACCCGCATGGGCCCCGGCGAGCGTGTTATTGGTACACACGTGACGTCTAGGGATGCTGCGCGGGTTGAAAAGTGAATTCAGGTTCGAAACCGATCCTTCTATACGGGTCAATAGAAGTCGACAGGGTTCGAACCAACAGACAAATATACGGTTGTGGAAACCGTCATATTTGTTTTAATACATTCATATTAGGCCTTCAAGGCCTACAACAATGAGAATTCACTATCAAAGGGCATAAAGCCTACGAAACCCGATCCTCTGTCGACAGCCCGATAGAGTTGACAATGTTCAATCCATAAAGGGAATGCCCCCGAACACCCCGATGATGGCCGTGTTGAATGCAAATCTCAATCGGAGGGGTTTCCAAATACTTTCAATTGTCTTCCAAATATCCATATTCAAAAGCTCCACCCAAAATACCCATAAAAATCCAAAAAATCCTAAATATTTAAAATTGAAAATTCAACCATGAAACACTTAAAGCAAAAATCATCCGCCCTCCACAACAGTTTGCCGAGGTGGACAAAAATGAAAATTACTCTAGTTCACAAAGAGCCAAATGCCTAGTCGAAAATATCACTAGGATCCATTCTCAAACAATCTCTTGCCAGTAAGGTAGTGTCCTCTAACCGGCAGTTTCGCCGCCAAATGGCACTGCAGGTAAACGGTTATGACCCGGGGCCCTCTGAACTGAGTGGTTTTGCCGCCAAATGGCACCACAGATAGCGGTTATGGCCAGAGCCAATACGCTCCTTAATGGCGTTAAATCCTTGAGATATGAATCAATAGGATATGATCGATAGGGCACAAAGCCCTCTGTAAGCTAAGGTGGATTAATATTTGTCCCTTTAGACAAACATTCACCCCAGGTCTACAAGGTTCCCTTGGACGAAGCAACTCATGGCTGCCGACAAGGATCCTTCTGTCAGGTTGGGTCGACTACCTCCTCTGACTAAGTAGACCAGGGACCACGATGGCCCGGGACGACGGAACCATGGGATCTTGATCGGGCCCATCATCCATTCCCCCACCATCCGCTTTAAATGCTAGATGGTGCAATTTCTATTTTAAATATCAAATCTCCAAATCTTTCAACATTCCAAATTCCCAAATCCAAATCCATTTCTCAAATTCAAATCCATTGCTGCTACTATATGCCAGATAACACGTAATCTACTACGTATCTGATCGACGACTAGCCTTAATCGAAAGTTCTCTCTCGTGATCGGGAGAGGTAATTAACTATAGGGGCTTGCGCCTATAGGAAACCAGAACTCAGATCATAAAGTCCTCACAAAATGAGGGCGAAATCTCTGGGTAGTGTCTTATCTACAAACCCATCTGCCTTCCAAAATTTACCTCGGAACTTATTCGTTAAAACTCCCTCGCCGAATAATAAAAAAGAAATCGCGCGGCGGGGAGGCCGGGGCCGAATTTTCAGAGCCCCCAGGTGCGCGCGGCCTCCGCCCAGGCGAACAGATCGCCTGTTTCGCGACTTGGCCGGTCCCGCCTAGACCGGCTGGACCGGTCCACTGGACCGGTCTAATAGTATGTTCAGACGAAAAAGATCTACAATGAATGAGTGTGAGATTTTTTTAGTGAATGAACTTCAACAACAAAATTAGAAATTTGAAATTGTCAAGCAATGGTGGTTTGAGCCTTCTAGGTGCCACTATGCATTATGTGCATGTAACTAATGCACTTAACTACGAATCAAAGTGATTGATATAAAATACATTTATAGGATAACAAATATGATAGCATATAGGCTATCCACAATTAGTAATGCGCAAACAATTATAGTATTAAATAATGAAAAAGTTATTGAAAGTGACAAAATGAGACTAAGTACAAAATTATTGAACCATGGAAATATAGAAGCATGAATGATCATAAAGAAGAAAATTATTTGAAATACCAAAATAAATATTTTTTGAAGCAAAATTCATTAATAATGTATGTCACTGGATTCGCAACACTTATACGAGCGGACATAAGACGATATCTCTATAATAGTTCCAATCTATATGTTGAAAACACATCCCGCATGTGTTACGATCGTCATATCCAACATCTAAATCCACCGATCAGATAATGCTGCAAGGGTCAAATATTCAAGTTTCATCATCCTTAAAAGGACTGGAGTCGATATAACTTAAATTATAAAAAGTCTCCTAAATTTCTACAAAATATAAATATTCTTCAAATAACTTTAACATAAATCCCAATGATGGTCGTGTTGACAGAAAATCTCAATTAGAGGAGCCCCTAGACTTTTAAAATGCCTCCAAAATTCCTATGAAAATACAAGTGACTTTGACGTCACCCCGATGATGGTCGTGTTGATGGTAAATTTCAATTGGAGGGATCAATTCTCAAGAGCCTATAAAAATTTCAAAATATAACCACCAAAACTTAAAACTAAAACCTATCCACCTTCCGCAACTATTTGTTGGGGGTGCTAAATTTGAATTTAATATCAGCTCACAAAGAACTAATGTCATATCAAGTGTATCATTAGGATTCATCCTCAAATAGTCTCTTGTCAGTAGGAACGTGACACATGACTTCTAATCGGGTGATTTTGCCGCAAAATTGCACCATTATATTATGATCACGACCAAAGCCCGTATTCCGTAGCGAAATCAAACCCTTGAGTAATGAATCATAGAGTATATTCGACAGTCATAAAGCCCTCTGTCAGCTAAGGTGGATTCATATCTATCCCCTTAGGCAAACACTATCTCAAGTGTATAAGGTATCCTTGGACGAAGCAACTCATGGCTGCAAATATGGTGCCTTTTGTCATGTTTGGTTTACTACCTCCTTTAACTAAGTAGATCAAGGACTATGATAGCCCGGGAGGATGAAACAATAGGATCTTGATCGGGCTCGTCTTCGTTTCCCCCATCACATGTTTTATGTATATAATGATTAACTTCAAAATTCAAATTCAAATTCAAATTCAAACCCTAAATTATTGCTATTATACGCTGCCTTTGTAACCCATGTGATCTATCTTACGACTAGCCTTGATCAAAAGTTCTCTCTTTATCAGGAGGGGTAATTAAATATATAGGCTTGCACCTATAGGAAACCAGAACTTAGATTAAAATGGCCTCACAAAATGAGGGCAAAATCTCTGGGTGGTGTCTTTTTTAAAACCCAATCTACCTTCTGAAAATTTAACACAGAACCTAAACTCGTTAAAACTTTATTCACCCACATTCATAAACAAACAAGAAAAAGATGGTGCGGAAAGGTCGGGGTGCGAAATTTCAGATCCTACGGTTCAGTACGATTGATATCGTACTGTACAATTAATTAAAAAAACCATGGTTTCGTCCAGGAGGATCGCCGAGATGATTGAAAATCATCTCTCCCAATCGTTCAGTATGATTGACATTGTAGTATACGATTTACAATATTAATTAAATCTTAATTTGATTGACTAATCATTTGAATTAATTTAAGCTTTCAAATATCATACTGTATGATAATGATCGTATGGTACAATCAATTTAAAATTTAAAAAAATTAAATACTCACCCAAATTTGATTGGCGGCTGGGATTTTCAAATTAGACTGATAGTTCAGTACGATATAGTTTGTATAATATGATTAGTTTAAAAATATTAATTATATAATTAGTCGTTTTATAATTTTTTTTGGATACTTAATCTATGGTACGATCTGGATCGTATGATATGATCATTTCAAAAAAAATTGATCTTTAATTTTCTCACTACTCTGTGTGTGCATGGTCGTCAAGTTAGCATACACTTTTTACAAGAGTTTGACTTAAGGAATGTAAAATTAAATGAATGTAAAATAACACTCTTGTAAAATATTCTCCTATTTTATCTAATCTTGAGCCTAAAACCTCTTGCATGGTGTATGATGTACTTGAAATGTTAGTACATACAAAAACGAATATACAATACAAATATTATGAGAAATCAAAAGACAATTAATAATATTTGTTATCATCAAAATCACAAGCTTGGAATCCAGTACTGCAATAGAATGGGGAGGAGAATATCATAAATTTGGATGCGGAATGATATCAAGATCTTTTTTAATTTAATAATTTCTTAAATAATTATCATTAATAATTTAAAATATAAAATATATTTAACTATTAATGAATATGATAAAAAGACTAATATCAAGAAAAAATATGATTAATAATTAGTTTTAACATATACAACAACAACAACTGCAACAACAACCACAAGCCTTTGTCCCATTAGGTGGGGTTGGCTACATGAATCCTTTTTCGCCATTGTGTCCGGTCAAAAGTCAAATTTTCATTTAAATTTAATAAAGAAAGATCATTTCTAATATTTTCTAATAAAATTAGTTTTAACATATAATTGATATTAAATTATAATTATATATTTAAGTGTAGTTGGCAAAATTTTTATTATAATATAAAATATTAATTAATTTATTCAAAATCTATGGATGTTTATTGGTGAATGCCCTCAGCCACCCCTCTGGTTCAACAATTGCTTGTGGTGTGGTCTTTTGGTCCATAAGCTTAGTATGCCCAGTTAATTTATCTATTTATCTGAATGAATGACGTTGATAATAATGTATAGTCTTGGTGTTGTATTGATAATTGTAAAGATTATAAAGATATATTGTACATTAACATATCTAATGGGTTTTATCCATTAAAATCTATTTATTTTCATAATAATATGAATAATGGTCTTTTGAAAAGATTAATCTCTAGTATCGACATCAGTGGTTTTCCTACTGGAATCCGTATCCTTCTCATTCCAGCAACTGTTTATTTCTTTCTGACTTTTTTTTCACCTCACTTGATGGACAACAGGCTGAACAATGTCCCAAGGAAGGATGCCCTATCCGCATGCACAGTTACTGCCGAATCAAAATTTTCAAGCGTAAGGTGGTGTCTACTCTTCCCTTCAATTTTTTTTTTCAAAAAAACAATGGTCTAAATATCCTTATCTATTTTTTATCTAAAAGGATCTCAAATGAAGAATTTATATTGCACTAATCTCTTAAATCAACGAGCTTGAGATCACAGGATATGGAGCTATTATTCTGTCCGGACACCGGACGGGAGAGCCGTTCGATTAAGCGCTGGGTATCCAGAGGTACTGAGCGCGGGTACCGAGCTGGGTACCCAGCAATGGGGTGACATGCCGCATTTTTATTGGTCTCCGAATGCCCTCCGGACTCCGTACAAAATAATAAATTCAGGATATGTCAACCCAAAATTTTTGTATTTTCATAGTTTCTTTTGAATTAGTGAAGTGATGCGTTTCCATCATTGCTGACATGCAAGTGTGTAGCAGGTTGCAAGAGTTTGTCCTGGCTGTGGCACTGAATGGCACCCTGCTGATGGCATTGATGAAGTGGAAGAAAAGGTGACAGAGGCACCACCACAGATTAATGAGGGCTTAAACATTCCCATTCCAACCAGAAAGAGGACAAGAAACTTGAAAGCAGAATTGGTTTCAGCTGATGAAGCTCAAAGCCAAATCCCTCCTGGTCCTGTTCTGAGGAAGAGGTTGAGGAGCTGCAAAAATGAAACCTTGGAACCTTCAGATGCAGAATCATCCCAGTCATTCCCTGCTTCCACTATTGGCGTAAGAATTCGCCGATCCGCACGCATATAGTCCATATTTGCTCTGCTACTTCTATTGAGCATTAACATGAACTGTGTTTCATTTTTTGTTTTGTACATAACATATATGCAAACTTTTATTTCTGCTTCTGCTTTTTATTGTTGGACTCTGGATATTCTTAGAAGAGTTAACTGGAAGCAATGCTTAACCTGTATCTGTATTTTTTATTATAGCTTGTTTGTGTATCTTGCTTAAGTTTTGCTGCCTCTAACTATCCAGATAGATAGAAGCTATCGTTCATAGTTTCCAGCAATTGATTTTCATGATGCCTGACGGATTAGCCAGTAAGAATGTTAGATCCCCCGGTTATTATTAAGTGTCTAATTTAGTACTAGAGTTTTGCATTGTCTTAATTTAGTAACTTAATTATTAAAAATTGATATAATTTTGTCCCTTAATTAAAAATTTTTATCATATTTAACGGAGTATTCTTTATAACTCTCTTTAGATATAGTGAAAGGGTCATTTAAGTACAAATATTTAAATCTTGCCTTTATTATTGGATTTTTTTATTAGGGTTTTTTAAATTTTGTAACTAATGATACCATTTTTCCAATTAAAAGGAATTTTGAATTTTGTAATCAATGACTATGTTTTTGTAATAAGAAATTTAGAGTTTTGCATGATCCTTTATTTAGATTTCACTTAAAAGATGATAATTTTAGCAAGTTGATTTTGATATTGATTTATTTATTTATTATGATTTACTAAATGATAAAATAGATTAATATAAGCAATATAATTAAATATACATTTGCACTACTTATAATATGTTTATATTTAATTTTGATATTAACTTTAACTTTTATTTTTTATCATCAAATTAAATTGGATCAATTTTTAATAACCAAGGGATTATATTGGATTGGTACTAAATTTTGGAATTAAATTGGGCATTTGCAAATAACCAGGGGATTATTTTGAACTTTTTCTCTTATTTTTTGAAATGAGATATCTTTCCTAGTGTTCATTGTGGCAATATTCTATGTTCATTGTGGTAAGAGGGAGTCTCTTGTAGCCAAGCCAGTTGAAAAAGATTCAAAATCGGCAATTGACACCCGAAATTGAAATGTGTTGTTGCCCAAATGATGTTCAATCGTAAAACAGACTTCATTGTTGCATTCAGAATGTTAACAATGCACATAAATGATAATAAATTTGTGTAATGAAATTCATCCAGGAAAATCAGTACAAATCATGAGGTGATGACCTTCGAATGGAGGCTAAAATGAGGTCTTCTCTCATTTTTCTATTATTTTAAAATAAAAATTATCATAAATAATAATAATAATAATAATAACAATAATAATAATAATAATAATAATATTATTATTAAAATCAAAATAATATCACATTCAAATTTACCTCGTATCCGTCTTGCCTGTGCTGGTTCTGCTCAAATCCCCAAAATCCTGTTGAAGCCTTGATTGTTGCTCTTGCCTCCTTGAGCGAAGTTCCTCCTCATCATTAAAATGAAACCAAACAAGGCTTCGTTCAATTTTCATTTTGTTATCTTTAACACGAAAAATTATTAGGTGCGGAATCTTGACATAGAGATACGTCCGGACATCCACTTAAAATGTGACACGTGGAGTGCGTTTTTATTGCATTTTTTGTACCCTATACCTTTGTTTTACGTGAGTTTTAGTTGCAATTTTTTACTAAGCTTTGACTGTGCTTTACCTGCACTTTATTTGGGCTATGACTATGCTTGGCTTAAAATTATGCAAACACATTAAATATATAAAGTAAAAAATAAATCCAATTAAATGTCCACATAAACACTCCATATGTCAACATTTTATTGGAGTCCATACATATCTCTACGTCTGGTATCCGCACCTAATAATTTTCCCTTTTACACATTGGCTTCCTCACCCTCAAAATCCCTCTACAAGCCAAAAATCCTACAAGCTCCGTGAAATCCCTCCAAATCAAACTCCCCCCATTTCAACCGAATTTTTATTAGGTCTGGTGTCCTGACGTAGCTCTACATTTGGATGCCAGTAAAATGGTTCCACGTGCTCTTACTCTTTACCGCGCGGCCTGACAACCTGACCCGGATCGGACTTGGGATTGCTATGTATTGGATGATTTGTGCAGATTGGGGTATTGCTAGGTATCGCTCGATATTGCTCGAAAATAACGAGAAATATCATTATGTGAAGACCAATACCTAGCAATACCTAGCAATACCAAGTGATATCCCAGTTTTGATAGGTATTGCTCGATATTGCTAGGTATTACTCGGTATTGCTCGATATTGCTAGGTATTACTCGGTATTGCTCGATATTGAACTTCACATAGCAGTATTTCTCGTTATTGTCAAGCAATACATAGCAATACCGAGCAATACATAGCAATACGCGAACATACCAACCCCGGGTTTCATTCCAGGTTGGGTCGTCGGGCCGCGTGGTAAAAAGTAAGAGCATGTGGCGACATGTTATTGGCGTTCGAACGTAGAGCTACGTCAGGACACCAGACCTAATAAAAATTCATTTCAACCAGCAACTCAATCTATCTGTCTCTACCCACACAACTAACCGATCTTGCTACTATTTGAGCAAAATCCATGACTCTGATGCTTATCTCCAAATACAGTCGTAAACACAGCCCAAATACAGCCTCCACTTCCTGGAAAATTATTGCATCCGGTCAGCGGACGCGAAGAATAGGTTCAGACATCCAATAAAAAATTGCCACGCCACCTGCGCTTTTGACTTGCACTTTAGTTGCGCTTTGACTGCGCTTTACCTGCGCTTTTGACTGCGCTTTACCTGCGCTTAATTTAAAATAATATTTTATTAATATCCGGACCTATCTCTGCGTCCGGTGACCGGATGCAATAATTTGCCCCACGTCCTTGGCTTCCTCTGAAGTCACCCATTGATCCAGACTTGTCCGCACATAGATCTCCCACACGATCACCCTTCCCGTCTCCAAGCTTGAGATCGGACCTTACTGATCTCCCCTTTTTTCCTCAAGCCTCTAACCAAGCCGCACTGGCTCTTCCTTCCTTCCCGATCTACCTGCTGATCTCAACATCTCAGGTCAAGACATTCAATTCTGAAACTTAAGCGGTATTTTTAAAACTTAATCAAAATTTAGAAAAACAATGAAACGTTTAACATTTAAATAAAACTTAGGTGATTTTTATTAAATTTTTAATATTTAAATTTAATAAATAAAAAAATTTATTTTAAAAATATTTTAATATTTAATCAAGCTGGTTTACGAGCTCACAAGTTGAGCCAGCTCAAGCATGAACTTGATCTTGTTTATTAAATGAGCTCGAACTAGAGCTTAAGCTCGACTCGTGAGCTCGATAAGCTCGGCTCATGAGCACATAAACGAGTCGAGCTCGAGCTAGCTTGACTTACTCACACCCCTGCCTCAAATCATTCAATTGGACACTTAAAAAATGTTCAAAAATTTTCTGAGTCAAATTCCCTTGGATTTGACTTATCAAATTTCCATGCATGGTCATACCCCTCACATATCCTCAACACCCATGCAAACTTTAATCCCTTGACTCCAAGCTCCTTGAGGTGGTTTCCTACAGCATGCTTTACCTCCTCAAGTCCTATCTCAGTCACTATTGACTGGTCAATAGGCCAATAAGTCAACAAGCCCTTTCAAATCATGGCCACATCACCATGCCACATTTGCAATCCTTTCCCTCATTAAAATGTTGCTCTAACCTGCTTAAAAGTAACTTGTTTCCTTTCTTAAGAGAGCTTAACCCATCTTCTTAACCTAAGCTTTGCTTTACTTTATCCAAATGAGGAAAAAGGGGTGTGGTCTGTGTTTCCATGGACCAAGAAAAGCCTCTCTCAACTCTTGCCCTCTCCCTTGGCTTTTAATAGGTTTAGGGATAGTTGGCATGAATCCAAGCCTATCCAAAATAAATCCAAGACATTAAATCCAAAAGGTGAGGGTTAATTAGGGGAAACTTGACCTAATTCCTCAATCCTTGACATTTCATTCAAAGTCTCTTCTCCAATAGCCTCCAGCTCTCCAAACCCTTCCTCCAGCTCCTCTAGCACTTTACCAAGCTTTCCCAAGCTTTTCTCCACCAAACCCAAGCCTCAAAACACCATTTTGGTGAAGAGAGAGAGGGTCCAAGTGAGATAAAGTGAGGTTTGCTTAATAATTGTCAATCCAGCCGTCATCTCCACATGGATTCTTCTGCAAAGTTGGAGAGGACATCACCAGGAGTAAAAGAATCCCAAGATCGTTAAAATCAATCCATTGGCTGGTGAGACATCTCAACTTTTAGGTTAAACTTTAATTTGAAACCACTCAAAACCTACAATACATAGGGACTCCAAACTCCACACATTAGAAGATTAGTGTGTCGTAAGCCTATACTTCAAGTTTCATAGAATTTAGAAAAGTATTTTAAAAGATATGGCTATTTGAAATTTTAATTCATTTTGAACTAAGAATTTTTGCACGATCTGAATCGCAAGATCACACATGTATTGCGATTGGACGACCTAGATTACGCCGGATGGAATTTTGCATTCAGCTGGATTTGAATGTGCATTGCGCTGATCATTTAACATGTGATGTGGATCAATTACAGCCAACAATCATTCATCATTGTTCTTCATTTTGAATCAACAGCTTGATCAAGCCACTTACTCACTTAAGTTAGCCTTGATCGTGCGCCGCATGTCACCTGCATGTGCTGCCACATATCCTATAGTGCCCCAGAGCCATCGCATATGCCATGCATCACACCGTGCTCCTGCCATGTGTCCTGTCATCCTAATTTCCAAAAAAATGATTTAAAAAGTCAATTTAAATCAATTTTATATCTAAAACTTTTAAAATTCATATGAAATTCAAAATTTCACCAAATTAAGTGAATTTGGCGTCATTGGAAAGATATTAACCTCTAGTATTTATTAAAATTAAATTCAATAAGTTTTGATCATTGAATTGTGAGATATTTAAGTTTATTTAAAATTTAATTTTGTCACTTTTCTCACAATCCAGTGGTCAAATTGGATCCAATTATTGATAATTTTTTTGAGCATATTGGACATCCCCTATATTTTTGTTAGATCCAAATGCTTTCCGGATTGTTGTGATGTGAATTTACAAAATGATGGGTCTATTTTATACCCAAAAATTTGAAAATTCATACCTCTTCAAATTAATAGGATTAGGCTATGCATTTTCTGTGGTATGCTTGCATATGTGTTAGGGTTAGATGACTAAAATTTTAGACCCATTGGAATAATAATGACACCTAGGAAAAATAATTAAGGCGAGTGTCTAGATGACTTAGGAAATTTTACACACATCCAATAAGATTGAAACATTAGAATATTAAACATAGTGACATTACACACTTTCGGTTCAAATTTTATCTGATTTGGAGCTCATTAGGTCAAAAAATAAATCAACTTAAAAACTAGCCCCTAAATGAAGCCTAAAACTTTAGAAAAATCATAATTAATTCAAATTAATTCCAAAAAATACAAATAATATATCAAATTGTTTTGAATTCAACCCTCTACCCAAAAAAATTGAAAGCCTCATCACTAGACTTCAATGTATTAGCTTAAGTTAAATTTTTAAAAAAATTAATATTAAATTAAATTATTTAATTAAAAATTATTAAAAAATCCAAAAAAATTTAAACTCTTGAAAACACTCGTTCATGTCATTCTTTACCTTTGGGAGTGATTTCAAGCAGTTTGGTATGAGTTTGGAAAAACAAATCAAAATCTCCTTAATTAAATAATTAATTAATTCGATTAAAAACAAATTTTTTTAAAATTTTAATTAAATTAAAAAAATTCAAATTATGCAATCTCAAAGTTATTAGACTCTTTTAAGGCTTTAATACTTATTAAAAAATATCATACTTCTATAAATCAGTCAAAAAAATAAGTCAACTCTTTGGTTAACTTTAGTTTAAAATCACACCTAAACTTTGAAAAATCATAACTTAATCTAAAAAAATTCATATCCAAGAAACTTAGCATCATTTTACTCACCTTAGGGTCTAGTATTTAGAAAAAATATTAAAATTCCAAATTTTAACTTAAATTAAAAAGTCAAATCTTGACCCCCTTAATTTAATGAATTAAATAATTCACAAATTTCAAAAATTTAATAACTGGTTAAAATTCCAGTAAATATCAGGGTGGGTGTACGCTACCTCCTGAGTCCGGTTTTTCACATTTGTGTTTCTTGTAATCTTACTTTCATCTTATTTTGTGTTTGGCTTTCCAGCTCATTAGGTTTCTCTTTCCTCCTATTCTGCTGCTCTTTGGAGCTTTAGCGAGCCCTTTATCTATTTTGTCCTTGTATCCATTTACTGTTTAACATGGAAGCCTTTTGGTTATAAAAAAAAAAAAAAATCCGAAGTCATGCATAAATCGTCATAATTTTTTCGGTAACCAACCTAGTTTTTTAGTATTAGGCATAGAATGAAGCTTTATGGTGTAATAGCCAAAATATAATAGGATAAGCTACATCCCACAGGAATTACAAACAAATGATTAATTAAATATGATCAATGCAAAAGTAACATAAAGCTTATACAAATAAGCAAGTTTTTTTTATATATAAATATTTATAAGAATTAACTTGACTCGATAAGATAGGCATATACTTTAGCACCATTATTTTAGATCAATTATTCTCAAACTTCAATCATCCTGCAAACAAGGGTGGAACCAGCCCTAATTTTCAAGGGGGGCAAACTTATAAGGCATATATGTAGGGGATCTAAGGGGGCAGCGCCCCCTGACGGGGTTCGACCTGCCCGGTTAGGTCGCGGGTTCAAGTGGCAGTACCCTTGTGGGGGTTTTCGGGGGCAGCACCCCTGAAACAAATTTTGGTTTGAAGGATATTTTTGGAATTCAATGATGAATTCTCTTTACTATTTGTTGGAGGCAATTACCTAAAGATCATAATATTTTAAAATTTTTAGGGGACAATTGCCTAAAAACTCTTGTAATAAAGACTAAAAAATGGATGAAGAAGAATAAATTACCTAAAAAAATGATATAATTTTTTTTAAATTTTTTTTTCTTTTGAGAGGGCCCTGACCCCAATGGGGTTCCGCCCATGCCTGCAAAGATAACAAAAAATGGAACAAGTTTCAGACAGAAGTTCCAATAGTCTGTAATGCAATTAATTCACTAACATATAATTGTGAACAATAAATATCAAAATAATTAAAAAATCATCGTATCTTACAAATCTAACATTAATGACTTTTGGATACAAAAATATAATTGGCAAGACAAACATATAATCGATACCGTATGCAACACTATAAGCTCATTACAATGGATATGAATCAAATTAATGTAAATGATTAAAGATGTTTATAGAACATTCAAATAAAACATGCAGATCAAGATAATCAATGTTTGATTGTAATTAAAAGTCAAAACAATGATAAAGTTTGAAATCAAAATAGGAATTCGTCAACCATAAATCCGCTGTGATGGTAACTTTCTTCCTTTCGTGCGCTTCTTCAGCCAAATTCAATAAATATACTGAAGAATGGGATTAGGATTTATCAGGATTTATAGGGATTTATGCCGTAAATTCGTAAATCCCAGATTTATGGATTCGCAGGATTTACATCGAGCGGAAATGTGTTTGGCTGGATTTATGTTAAATCCTACTCAAAACTTGTGCCAAATCCAATACCAAACAACCTCGAAGAATCTAAGGAGCCCAATCGATTTGCGGCTGAGAGGAGTGAGATGGGCAAGGAGAGAGGATAAAATAAGGAAATTACATAAGGTTTAATTGAAAATTTATTAACGTCCTAGGGAAGTCGGTGGCTTTGCAATTTGAAGGGTTAACGATAAGAATTTAATATATAGAATAAATATTAAAATTAATTATTTTATTATATTTTTAAAATTATAAAATAAAATCAAGGGTTAGAATATTTTTTTAATGGATAAAATGAAAATTTAAATTGCATATGGATGGAAACTCAAGCTCTTTTTAAAATAGTATATATATATATATATATATATATATATATATATATATATATATATATAATTTTAAAACTAATTAACTAAATATAATAATTTATCAGAATATATCACTAATAATATAAAATTTAAATTAGTATATATTTTTATCTAATTAATATTAATCTTAATTTATTTTTAATTAATATATATTTTTTAACTAAATATAATAATTTATCAGAATATATCACTAATAATATAAAATTTAAATTAGTATATATATTTTTTAATTAATATTAATCTTAATTTATTTTTAATTAATATATATTTATTTAATTAATAACAACCAATATTACTATTTTTAAAAATATTAAAATTTAGAAAAGAAACCGCCAACAAAATACTTTGCATGCCTGACGCCCAACTTGCCGAGACGTCGTCTATCTCTCCAGATCGCAGGAACCTCGCGCAAATTCCCGAAACTCAATAACTGCCTCCAGATTCCGGGAACTCGCGAGATTATTGAAATGGGAGGAAGCTGAGATGGATCGCTGCAGAAGGCATTGACAGGGCCGGAGGCGTGCGAAGGAGAAGAGGAGTTTATAAGTTAGAGCTGAAGGACATGGGAGTTGGGAGAGGAGTTGGCGGTACTCTTTTTTGCCATTTCTTGTCGATCTTCATAATTTATCTTCTCTTTGTTCTTTTTCTATGTTCTGCCTAGAGCCTTAGGCCTGTCTAGGGTTTGCTTTTCCTTATCGCCATTTTTTCATTGCTGCTTCGGCTTCGCATGAAGTAGAGATTAACCTGAAACGAAATTTCAGGTAAGACGGTCAAAACTCCTATTTCATCCATACAAAACTGGTGTGCGGACCTACCTGTGAAGATGTTGGTTGGGGTTAAGCTTATTCCACGAGAGGAGCTTCGTGAGGTAACGGAATGCTGTCCACTCTTTGCCCTTGAGTTTTTCTTTCTTTTGTTTTCTGTAATTCTATATTTATTTTTAATTAATGTGGTGAAGCATGAGGAGCATAATTGGAGCGCAGACAAGCAGAGGATGATGAATAGGAAACAGGAGAAGCACCGCCGCGATAGGTCTGATGAGAGCTCAGAGAGGGATGAGCGGCGTGCAAGAAAGTGCATTAAGAAGATGAGGAGTGGGAGTTGGAGTTGCTCGGATGCTGATTCTAATTCCTCTGAGAGAGTAACCAGCAGTTATTCTGGTAAAGGGGATAAAACATCCAAATGTCGAGACAACAGTTCTCGGCATGAGACGGAGGGTAGAAAAAAAAGGGATAGGGTTGGTAAAAATAATGGGAATCAAAGTGGTACTGTGGATGAGAAGAAAGGCTTAGGTACATCTTCATGAATTAGTCTTATTGGTTTTGGATTTCTTTTTTTTTTTTTTTTTCAATTTCGGCATTTCTATTTCTTGGCAGATGGTGATATATATTATATGATTGATCGTAATAATGGGATTTTGAGAAAGGAGATGGGTCTTGAGTGGATGCTTCGAGCTGGCAATATTCTGCATGGTAATCCAGTACCAACTAAAATTGAGCAGGATGAGCTTCCAGTTGATGAGGTAAAATCATCCATACCAAGCACATTTATCCTATGAATTTTAAGTTTTTTATATGTTGCATTTCATAACTGATAATCTTTGGCAATATTAGAATTGGTAAATTTTTTGTAGGTGTATTGGCAGGGGTGAGGGGGGAGCACTCACAATTACCAGATGGAATAAAACAAATTACATCCATATATCTGCGCAACAAGAATTTTTTTTTGAATTTATGGGGATGGGGATTTGCTTAGCCCTACTTTTATCTTATAGAATTTGAGCCGTAGAGTCCAAAGTTTTGTGGTAGATACTTCATTTGTTTCTTCTATACTAAGGTTATCTACATTTTGCTTGATGTTGTATTGCCAACTATTTGAATTGTTGATCTACTTTAAGACTTGTCTGGAATTTCAATGGAACGAACAAAAATCCTTTGTTAACGATAATTACATTTTCTCACTAAGCTTTGTTTGATCTAAAATGTTTGCATGAGATGGATTTATTTATTTTTGGGTTAAATTCAACTCATGATTAATGCTTACCACAAATATGCTCATGTGTGACAAGCAAAATAAATGCATCTCCAATTATAAATATAGCTTAAATCAATGTGAAGGATGCCGTGCTGAATTATCTTGTAATCAATACAGAACATGAAATATTCATCATTTGCATTGCAGTGTTTTATTGACATTTTGATGAACCCAAGCAATTTTGTTGTCTCGAGCTTAACTCTTTCCTTTATTGTTATTTCATAGGACAATTTCATCTCTAGAATTGCATAGGTTATTTGAGTCATTTTATGAGACGTGCTCATATTCATTTATTTATGTTAGGTTTATTTTTGTTTTTCCTTAATTTATTAGTTTGTTATTGGGGACTCATAAGATAAATATTAAAATATTTGTTGGATCTCACATATGAATGAAAATTTATGTGCCATCAATTTGAAAATTTTGATCATGTGTAAGACATGAAAATTTTCGAGGATGCCATGCCCTTGTTCAAGTGTGAAACTTGAGGTTAATATTCTTCATCTTTACTCTTTACCTATGTTTTGATCCGTCTTTTCATCTAATTTAATGTTCCTTATTATTAATTTACATTTTTAATTGATGCAACACACAAAGCCCTAAATCAATTTCAAAGTTGTATTAGATCTTTGATTTTGTAGCATATTATATGCAGGATTGCTAAGCCAAATTCAATGATATTAAGGTTTTCTTTAATCCTTTCATCTTCTTTAATTTTTTATGCTTATGTTACATTGTTTTTTTCTCTCACGCATACACATGCTTGATTTCATTCTTTTTCTGCCAACTGTCTACTCTTGGACCGCTCTTTATATTTGCCTCCCGTAACTTCCTACAACTTATACATCACATCACTCTTTTTTTTTCGAAAACTTATTAATAGCACTCTCAATTTCAGTCCCAAAATCATCATCTACCAAAATCTCTTAAAATTCAAATATCCAACATATTCTGAAACAACTTTATACCCTCAGAATCCACAACCATGTAATTCAAAACTAAAAACCATCCAAGCAACTTACCTTGACCAATTATATTTAAATTGAAATTGGAAACAATCATCCAGACACTCACTCCTAAGCATACATCTGAAGACCTGGAGCAATCAATCCTTTCAATAGTTCCTTGAATCTTTTTTTTTTCCTGAAAAAAATAAAGCTAGAGGGAAAAAATTGAAGAAGAAAGGATGCATTAGGTCCGTAAGTGGCTTCCTTCCAAAATATCAAATTTCTTTTATGTACATGGTTGTTCATCTTCTTGTGTTGTCCTCTTTTTATGCTCAAATGATTCATATATTTTTCTTCAAAGACATTAATTTCAAGTTAAAGATTCAACAATTCGCACCATTCCTCATTGATTGAAGTGTTAGATCTTGACTTCAAAGTTTAGATTATAAAGTTATGTTGATTGAAAATCTTATAGCATGCTTAAAACAATGCTTATGAAGTTCTATTGAAATAATGTTAATTTTATTGCATAAATTACATATTATTTGTCACATTAACAAGAACAATATTACAAACAGTCACTTTTTGTAATGTTTTGCTAGTTGCATCTTTTTGCATTTCTTCATAATAGTTTTCATATTTCATTTAATGAAAACAACTTGAAAATTTGAAGAATGTATGGTAGATCATATGCATAATCAACATATTCTCTAACATTGGTGCTATACATCCCCAAATATTTACTAGGCAAATCTTGTTAACAGAGATTATCCACCTTATCAACATCAACAAAGAAATCATAGGGATTATCATACTTTTTTGTTTTGATTATTAGATGATATCTACAAGAATTCTATGAATTTTAGGATATTATCTCTATTTTCAATGGGAGATTTAATCTTGATGTACTTTCTAATTGTATAAATAACTTACAAAGTTTTTTTTTTTTCGTGAAAGCTACCAAAACGAATGTTGACTCAGAAAGTGCGTTGTCAATTTTGTTTTGAGAACCAATCCAGACCAAAACATCTTGTTATATCGATGGGAAACGGCACTTACATGATGCTCCCGCCATGGGAACCTGTTTTACAAGGCCATTGTTGCATTCTGCCGTTGCAGGTAAGTTTCCCTTGCAACTTTTCGGTTTAGTTTTTTCCTTGTCTTTTCCCCATATGTTACTGCAAAAGATCATATTTAGTCGCTATCAATATAAGTTAGAAGTGTATGCTTGCTTGTGCAGATTACCTTTTCTAGTACATCAGATTTAACCTTTTTTGCAAGGGCTCAACCAATATTTGTCATGATTATTTTCCTAGTGCATGAAAGCTTTACTTTTTTTGGTATGTTGAAAAGTTATTATGCTTGATAGTTTTGAAACCGTTTAGTACAAACTTTTATCTAAATTTTTTTTCATAAATTTATGCAGATAATAAAAAAATCCAAGTCATGTTATATTAGGTTCTGACTTGCATTATTTCTTTTAGTACTTGCATTGAGTTTTAATCTAGCATTTATTTTTCATTAATCTGTCAGTAAGCATCAAAATGATCACCGATAACAATGCTCTTATGCTGGTTTTCCTTCCATGCAGCATGAATCAGCTACCAGGACCATTAACGCAAATGTCTGGGAAGAAATTCGAAACTTTAAGAAGTGTCTCTTGAAAATGTTCTCTAGGCAAGACAAGGATGTCATCTTTCTTGAGACTGTTATTGGATTATCTAGGCAACGTCGGCATTGCTTAATTGAGTGCATACCTATACCTTCACATATTGCGAAGCAAGCTCCATTGTATTTCAAAAAGGTATGTTTGCAAAAGTGTTGTTTGGATTTTTTTTTTTTTCTTGTTCATCACGTTATAATTGTGATGCTTCAGTGTAGTTTTCATTTGTAACTGAACTTTATTATAAATATAAGGTTTTCATTAGAAAAATAGTTGAACAAGTACCATCTTGTGCTCGCTTGTAATGTAATGGCCGTGGGCTCCGAAAATTTGAGCTTTTGGGGCCTTGGGGAGAGTTTTAATGGATTATGTTCTAGAGAAAATTTTGTGAAAGGTAGATTACCTAGAGATTTTGCCCTCATATGCGGAGACTTTAAATAATGCATAGCTTTTTTGTGATGTTTATCACTGTGTATCATCATTTAATATGTATTATACGTTCTCTGATACATTTGAATGTTTTTGCAGGCTATTGATGAGGCTGAGGATGAGTGGGGGCAGCACGACATGAAGAAGGTCATACCAACTAGTGGGAACTTGCGGAATGTTATCCCTGAGAACTTCTCCTACTTCCATGTTGAATTTGGGCTTGATAGAGGTTTTGTCCATGTCATTGATGATGATAGCAACTTCCCTAGTAGCTTTGGCTTGAATGTAATCCGAGGCATGCTACACCTCCCTGTGGAGGCCATACACCATCATCAGAGAAGAGAACCAACTGAGAAACAGAAACAAGCCGTTGCTACCTTTGTCCAGGAATGGGAGCCCTTTGATTGGACCAGGGAGCTTGATTGATTTGTACAGTTTACCACCTAGCTGGAGGTTTCTAAAATCTTTGGGCCAAGCTATAGGTTTAGATGCTCTCCTTAAGGTATACATTGTTATATCATCATTTTTCTCATATATTTATTTATTTTTTATTTTGTAAATTGTTTGAAAATACAATTTTCATGTCAGTTAGGACATGCTTATCATTATATTATGTCAATGCCATGGAGCTTGTGCTACTTCTCATTTTTAGTTATTGAATTATGGCATCACATTCATTTTTGGCGTATGTTGTCAGAAACATATATGACTGCAACGCACAAGTTAAACAGAAATGAATTTTTTTTTTGGGGGTATCTGAAGTCTTGAAACAGAAAGTTATTTAATAAAACCATCTGATTATTGAAGCAATCATACAAGCTCAATCATTGCACTCAAAATAAGACATGAAATTTCAAAATCACCCAAATTATCCAAATCAACTTTTTTCTGCATCAAAATTCAAGATCAAAATTCTACTACAATTTATCATACATTATTGTAAGACTTAGGCTTCGTTTGGAACGGCTTTCTTCCTGCTTCATAAAGCTGCTTTATAGTACAAAAAATAAAATTTTTATACTAAAAAGCTGCTTTAAGAAGCAGTAAGAAAGCCGTCCCAAACATAACCTTAGAAGATTGTCAAATGGCACAATAACCATTCAAATTATCATATAATCTCCTATATTTATCTTTTTAATGCTTAACACCCATTGCTAAAGAAGAATATTCAAGGCTCTTCCTTTAATATTCTCCTATATTTATCTTCAAAGTTAACTTTTAATCTGATTATTCTCATATGACTATTTGAAGAAAATTTTCTGCTCTTTAATCTAAATCTCGATCAACTTATTTCTTATTTTGACGCACATTTAAAAGGTTCCAATCACTCCTAGAACTCAATCTTCCATAAAAAAATTGGCAAAAGAAATCTTCCTTTTGTGGAAGGAAAGGAGTTTCAAGTACTTTTAAAGAGAGCAAGCTAGGCTTGTCATGTTGATTGAAATTCTAAAACACATCCCACACTCGTTTCATCTAGTATAAGTTATAACGTTGAATCAATGCACCAATGTTAATCAAATAAGTTTGGTGGGAATATTTTGTGGAGCACTTTCTCCAACCTTGATACTATGTCAATTACTTCCTACTGTCTTAGTGTAGTTGTTCCTCTTGAGTCTCAATGCAATTATTCCTCTTGGGGCACTCCCTATCTTCTCATGAGTCACCCACCCTCTCTAAGCCTTTGAGTACTCTTAGCAGAAAAAGAATCCCACTTGGATATCGTTAAGGCTATAATGACCATCTCATTAATGAACCTAATCATGCCAAATCTACCTTTTCGGATAGTAATCACATCAGATCTACATTTACATGGTATGAAAGGCATACCTCATCTACTGCTCATATGTGATAGGGGTGTCAAAATTGGTCAACGGGTTGAGTTCAGGTCCAACCCGAATTGACTCTGGTCCAAACTAGTTGACTCTAACCCAACCCAATTTTTCAAATGGGTTAGGAATTCCAGCTCGGACCCGACTCGTATTGGTTACTGGGTTGACCTGACTCGACCTGACCTGCTAACTCGAGTTCTAAAGCTTGATGTAGGGCGAATACACAGACTCACGAAGTCCAGATGCGAACTGAGGGTTGATACGCGGAGATGAAGCAGAATCCGGTGGCTCCCTAGCGCGAGATCAACGTGCGAGAGAGATCGGGTGCCTACAGAACATGATTGAGGTTGCGCCACTCAACGCACCAATGTGGGATCGAGTCCGGTGTAGGATCTAGGGTGGAGTCCGGACGGACTCGAATTGCGAGCACACGCTCATGCTGCAAGCTACATAGGGCAGACTGGCAGAGTCTAGGTGCCTCGGGTCTATTCGACTTGATTTTAGGTTTTTGGGTCAACTTGAAGTCGACACGGTTTTATAAATGGGTCAGAATAATAATCTTGAACCCGAACCTGACCCGAATGGTAAATGAGTTGACCCAAACCTGAAATTTTTCAGGTCGGGATCGGGTTGTGTCAAGTTTTGACACCCCTAATATATGACAACTACTTTACAACAACAAACACTCTCCTTTAAGTACTTCTCATCCATATATATTGATTAAAGACAGAGTATTTACTTATTGATTTATTCAAATAACGTATTGTGGGCTTTAAAAATTCATGCCCCAGCCTCTCTATGACTAGGGGTGTCAATTCGGGTCAACCCGTCGGGTTCGGGTCGAACCCGACCCGACCCGGATCTAAACGGGTCAACCCGGACCCGACCCGTTTTGGCAAACGGGTCAGACATTTCAACCCGGACCCGACCCGGCCGGGTTGCCGGGTTGACCCGACCCGAGGACTCGACCCGGTAGTGTCGCGCGCGGCACGCGATTCGGCAGCTGGACGGCGCGGCAGCGGCAGCTCGGGCGAAGCGCGGAAGGCGAAGCGCGGGCTGCGCGGCACGCGGCAGGCGAAGCGCGGGCTGGGCAGGCGGGCAGCGGGCAGCCTGGCTGGGCAGGCGGGCGGGCACGCGGTTGGCGAAGCGGGCAGCTCGGGCTGGGCAGGCGGGCAGCGGGCAGATCGGGCTGGGGCAGCGGGCAACCGGGCGGGAAATTTCAAATTTTTTTAAATTAAACGGGTTGTCGGGTTGACCCGGCAACCCGCCGGGTCAACCCGACCCGACCCGACCCGTTTAATCAAACGGGTCAAATTTACGAACCCGAACCCGACCCGTTTATCAAACGGGTCGGGTTCAACCCGGGTTTTCCGGGTCGGGTCCGGGTCGGGTCAAAAGTTGACACCCCTATCTATGACCCCTTTTTTTAATCTGGTTATCGAAGTAAGTTTTAACAAATATGTTCTGAGGCAAAATTTTAAAAGATAGATTGGGTTTTGAATAAGACATTACCAAGAGATTTCACTCTCATTTTGTGAGGACTTTATAATCTGACTTTAGGTTTCCTATAAGCACGAGCCCCTATAGTTAATTACCCCTCGATATCGCGAGAGAACTTTCGATTAAGGCTAGTTATCAAATAGATACAGAGTATCTAGCATATAGTAACATTATGTTTAGGAATTTAAAATTTAACTGTTAAAAATAAAAATTCACCACCTTGCACTTGAAGCAGATGGTTGGGGGGTGATGATAAACTTGATCAAGATCTTATGGTTCCATCATCCCAGGTCAATGTGGTCCATAGTCTAGTTTATTAGAGGAGGTAGTTGACCCAACTTGACAGAAGGATTCTAATCGACAGCCCTGGGTTGCTTCATCCAAGAGTACTTTATAGACATGAGATGAATATTTACATCAGGTGATATATTCAAATCCACCTTAGCTAATAGAGGGCTTTATGCCCTATCAATCATATCCTATTGATTCATTACTCAAGGATTCGAAGCATTAGATAACATACGGGCTCTAACCATGACCTTAGTTTAATAGTGCCATTTGGCGACAAAACCATCCAATCAGAGGATCTTGGTCATAACCCTTTACATGTGGTGTCATTTGGCGGCGAAACTACTATTTAGAGGACACATATCATGTCCTTACTAGCGTCAAAAATACAAATGTTGCGATCCAATGGCGTGTTTAGTAACTTGTTGAGCTTCATTTTTTATGCATTGACAGTACATATTTGTTCATTTTATATTTTGCATGTTGTCATTTTCTTCAGTACTCAACTTACAGAAGTGTATTTCAACCTGCAAACAAGCTGTGCAATGTGTTAGGAGCTTTCTACTAGTGCTTCGTAGATTTTAACTGCAAACTTTTTTGCTTCTGCTTGCAGGTGAATTATAGTACTAGGCTATGTGTCATTTGATGTTTTATATAGGTAGACTATCGTGCAATATAGGCCTTGTTAGCATTGCTTGTAGTCCAGTGTTAAGCATTCATGACTCACCAATTATTGCAAATAAGTGGACTATTGTTGCTTGCAAGTGTGACTATGGATCATTTGATGCTTGCTGCATTGCAAGCTTCTTACAATTGCTCATAGGAGCTCATATTTATCATAAGCTTGTTGCTTCTGATGGTAGATAGCATGACATGCTCATTGCAATCTTCTTATCCATGCTCAAAAGATACTCATCACATTGGTTGCATGTTACTTTCTTAGCTTGTAGGAGAACTATTGTGTTCATGATAAATCTCCTGTAGTGGCTTGTAGGCATTTGCATTTATTGTGTATTAACTGTCTCTACTTGCAAGAAATTACTGCATTTGCTTGACATTGAATTATTGTTGACTGTAGAAATGTCCTAGCATTTACTACATGTTATTCATCATCACCCATATGTGGATTATTGTATGCATGAAAAGACTTATGTTATTGCCTCTCTAACTTGTAGGCAAGAGGTTGTATACATGATGAGTCTCTTATAGTGGCTCATAGGAGCTCGCATGTAATACAAGTATGTTGTCCTTGCTTGTGGACAATATGTTGTAAGCATTGGTTTTTTTATAGGTAGTGCATCTTGGTCATTGAAGTCCTCTTATTTATGCTTGTAAGATATTCATAATATTCATCGTACTTTTCCTTTCATTATTTGCAGAGGTTCGATGTGTTTTCTTGAAAGTTAATGTTGACTATGGGGAAGTTGTTATAGTCATTATATGTCTTCCATGCTTCGTTCATGAATATATCATTGCTTTTGTTGTCGTCTCCTTGGATATGTTTGTAGTATAGCTATCATACCCACAACACATCTAGCATTATCGTTTCCAAATAATATAGTATGTTTATTTGCATATTATTATTGACCGTCGATCAAGCTGTATTTATTGCTAATTGGTAATGTGTGTTGATCGAGCTGAATTCATCTACGCGCACTGATTGGAAAGTTGCTACATTTACTTGCATACTGGCTTTGTGTTCATAGGAGATTCTTGCTGCATATGCAAACCCATTAACTTTGATTGAAGGGAAACTATTAAATTCCTAGCTTATCTGCTTTCATTGCTCACAAGCCGATTAGTGTGTTCATTTGCAAGTTGTTTGATGTTAAACGTATATCTAAGTTCACAGAGGACCCATCACACTTATAGTGTATCCATCATTGCTACTTGCAAGTAGATTAGTTTATTTTTTGCAGTTAAGTGATATTGACTATGTGCAAGTTGCAATTATTTTTGAACTTCTAAAATTTACATTCATTAGCAATTCTTTACATATCGACCTCTAATGCTCATGAGATTTGATGTGCTTGATTGTATGTTGATATTGACCACAAGGTGTTATATTTGTTGCACACCTTCTACATTGTGTTTATGAACACACCATGACATTTGTTGCACTCAGCTTGCCTCTCATATGTGTGTTCATTACAAATCTCCCTCCTCCACAAATAAGCTATTGTATTTATGCAAGTATTATGTCCATATTCACAGTCATATGCGGGTAGTTGTACTTCTTTGTGTGTTTACTATTCTTTGCATGCCACGAGTCTCCTATTTGTTCATTGATATTCATTTTCATTTGATTTTATCATTTTGTGATTTACAAAATTTTTATGTTAAATACTAGGTCCAGTTCCCAGTGAATTAGCTTAAGTCAGGTTCCTTGTGGTCCAATTTGTATATTCAGTTCCCTACATTTTGTTTAAATTTTGTGCATTTCCATCTTGAATTTCAGCAGCCCCCTTGGTGTCTCTGTCATTTAGAGGAAATTTGGGGATTCTTAACATGCCCATCACATTAAGAAAGACTTGTATGGTTGGTGTCGGGCAACATTATGGCCATGGTCATCTTCGCCATCACACCAAGAAAGGCATGCATAGGTCTTTAGAGGTAACTATTTGAAAACACATTTTTTCCCTATAGGCATTGAAGCTTGTACATGGGTACTTAGGTTTTACCCTGCCATGCTAAGAAAAGCAAGCACAAGGCTCACCCACCTTGCCGCAATCACCACAATAAGTTTTCTCTCATCGCGCTAAGAAAAGCACGCATAGGTGGTTGCTTGCTGCACTGCATGCACCGAAAGTAGGATTTTGAGATTTTTTAGTTTTAGGAATCATTATACCATCGCAATGAGCAATGACGATGAGGTAACGATGATGGTGTCAGATGTGCAATAATGAGGGGGAAACACACAAATCTCTGTTTTTTTTTTTAATCTTTCTCCCTCTTTTTTATTTTCTTTCTCTTCTTCTTTATCTTCTTTTTGATTTACTTTCTCTCTTCTTTTTGTGCTAATAACAATAATACCAAAAGGAATAATGAGAGAGAGAGTTTGTTCTAAGTTTGGGAGAATAGAGGGTTGTTTCGGCTGGATTTGGGTGTGAAGGGGGCTATTTGAGGTGAAGAAATTCAACATGTGGACTATTTTGGTAGTGGATTGTAGAAGGGTTAGTGGAGTTTGGTTTGGGTGATTGATAAAATAGCAATTATACTGTATAGAATTGGAGGTTGTTACAGAAGATGAGAAGGATTGTAGGTGTCAAGTTATTGTGAGTGGGCGTTGGATTCGTGAGAAAGAGGTGGAGATGGGCTTCGACCTATTTGATGCAAACAGAGGAATATAGAGGAGGATAAGTTTGTTCAGCTTGTTTAGTTGGAGTTCGGTAGTAGGGGTTGGTCAGCAATAGAGGGAGGACAGTGTGGTGTTTGGTTGAGTTTGAAAAAGAGTTTGCTTTGCTTTGGAAAGAGGCAAAACATATCATAATTAAAATTCTTTGGGAAAGATTTTGGTTTTTAGAATTTTAGTTTTGAAATTGAATAAGTCATTATGAATAATATATCACCTCAAGAGCCAATGATATAATTCCCTAATGGGTTCAGATAATAGAACTTTAATTTTTATCCTGATTATGATAGTCAAATATAAGGAAGAACTACATATGACCCTGGAGGGTCAAGATGATGTTATATCAAGTATTTAACTATTATAGTCTGAATGGTGTATCATTAATTACATATCCAAAGTCATGAAAATAAATGATACGTCTTTCCAATTAAAAAAAATATTATTTATGATCAATCGTTAGACCATGACAATAATGATTATAATTTGATGTTGATTTCCCAAAGAGAATTAATTAAATTTTTTTTTAAAAAAATAGATATGGGGTCTTTAAATCTCTAATGAGCGTAAGCCCTCATAGTTAATTACATCGTAGGAAACTTAAGTTTCCTATAAAAACTCTCGATTAAAATAACGGCAGAAATTTTATTTTGAGATTTTTTAAAGAGTGATACCACGGGAGTAAAGTTTGAATTCAAACCAGGATTTAATCAAGTTTTGAACACTTTTCCCAAGGTCAACGAAATAGAAGTAGGAGGCATCTAGGATTCTGAAATAATTCAGAAATCCCTCGTTTACCCTATGTATTGGGCTTTAAATTTTGGGTTTGAGAAGAAATTTTGATTTAAGTTGATAATTTATTAGAATGGTGGGATAATATTCCAGGAAGGTGGGGACTTATGATTTTGAGTCTGCCCAAATCCTAAATTTAGAATAGGCACTGAAGAACAGTTGGCCTAACCTAGCAAATGCATTACAAAATATGGACTTACCCGAGCTTGGATTGGGGAACTAGCTAACCACTTAGGCGCTTAAAATTCATGTGTCTAATTTTTTTATGAAAGATTGGCGGGCTATTAATTAAGTTTTAAGAAATTGGGGTTGACGTCTAGAGAGTATCTTAAGTGGCCCCTAAACTTACCTAGGGTTTATGCTTGAAGAAAATGTAATAAAAAAAATTTACCTTTTTAAATTTATTTCTAGTATAATGCATGCTAATTGACTTGAATGCATAAAATTGATATGAAGCAGTTTTTGAAAAAGATTTAAAAATAATTTTTCCATGAAGATTGCACAACATCCTCTTGATAGAACTACACCCTAATATGTCAGGTGGTCTATGAACTCGCAGTCAGGGAGATGCCTCATAAGGAAGAGAAGTAATTAATATGTATATATGAGAACTCTCACAGTCTCAAGCTTACTTCTTAAATTATTAGGGTTACTATGTGAGCCTAAAATTTTTATTTAATTTTAAGTAGAAAAGATTTTTAGCATAACCTCATGAGCCTCCACATATCCATACTAAATAAAAATAAATACACAATAAAAAAAAACTCGAGAAGTAGGTATTTTTACTACACAAATAATTTAAACAATCAATCAAATTAATCAATTAAATAAATGTCCATGTGGCAAGTGCCACTTAATTTATAACCCAAGGTTTACAAAAATTAAAAGTGGTCAGGTACCACTGATAACAGCTCGGATTCTAATCCTAGAAAGGACGTGACTTTGATTGGGATATTCCCTATCGTTGCTTCTTCATCTTCTGTGAGCTCCTTAAATTTGTCAGGTCTAGATATCCAAATAAAAAGAAACTCCTCGAAGGGTTATTTTCATCTCTTTGAATTTTCAAAATCATCCTAACTTGAATCTCCAAATGAAAGGGAACTCTCCCCTAAGAGATGTTTCCTCCTCTTTGGATTTCAAGTTGGATGTAATATTCTATCTCAAAGTTTCACATTCACAACACTTGACTTAATTATATCAAATTACACATATAGAAAATTAAAATACTATACTCTATTACGACTTGTAAAGTTATCCCGAGCAATTAAATAATCAGAAATATCCCAAGCAATTATATTTTTACATTGCTAAAATTTAAAGTAAAGTAACACACTTGGCTATGTTCTCTCAATTTCAAGGGGGACTTATCATTTTTAGCACATAGAAAATTTATTAGTTTAAAGACTTACTTTTTGTCCCATTGATTTAGCCCTGCATGAGCATAACCACCTGTAGAAAACTCTATGAGCATCCAGATTGTTCATAACCTGAGTAATCTAATGCCCATTACATTAATTTTTAGATTGCATAAATAAATAAATAATTAAATTAATCAAGTTTAATAACCAACACGCAGTGAAAATTATAAAAACCTGATAGATAAGTAGCATAAAGGTAAACACCAGCTTAGCTTAAAACTAGAGTTGGTTGACCTAACAAATCATCTAAAGTGTGTGTAGAAGATTGTGTGGCTTGGATATGTCTTATGCTAAGGAATTTGTTAAAGTTATCTAGTGTTTTGATTTGTTGAAAGGCTTAAGAGATTTAGTTTGAGTTTAAGTATTAGTGTTTTAAAGTTAATTTTAAAATGTATTTTAAGTGTTAAATGATTATTACCTTTGTTTACACCAGGACCTTGAAATTTATTTCATCTTCCTTGGGGCTAAGCTAACAACCTCATAGGCCCGAGTTACCTAATAGTAATAAGTTTCATTAAGTTAATTTAGTTGGTTGAGATTAAAGGTTTAGTATTTTTTTTTATTAAATTCGTTGGTTGTTGATTTTAAGGAATAAGTTAATTTAAAATTTTTATTAGTGGTTCATGATGTTGTTATAGTGGGCTTGAGAAACCAAGCCTCTTTAGGACACTTAACCCTGTTGCTCAAGGTAGTCTAGCCTATAAACCAAGTTGATGTAGTTGAATTACGTATTTTAATTTTGTTAAGTAATTAATTATCACTTGACTTGAAAGTCTTACACTCCATTGAATTCATTCATGGTGTTGTTATTGTGAGCTTGAGGAATCAGACCTCCTTAAGACACTTAGCCTTGCAGTACAAGGTAGTTCATCCTAAAAATTTCATCTTTGGAGTGCTTGTTATATATTAAAGGGTTAATTGATTAATTTTATTTATCAAATAAATGTTTTATGAAATTTTAGTTAATTATTGAATTTTTGAGATTATTTAATGCACTTTAATTAAGGTGGTCAAAACTTAACTTTTAAAACTAAAGTTAAGTCTAAAATCTTAATATTTTTTTAAATACTAGCTCTTAAGAGGAGTAATTAGACACTAAGTTTGTTGAATTTGAATTTTTAGATTAAATTATGAATTTTTGAAGTTTTGACCAATTTTTTAATTATAGTTAACTAGAAAGTTTACTTTTTGACTTTGACCTAATTTTGGTGGTTTGATATTTTTTATTAAATACTAGACCTTAAATAGATTTAAATGGCTTTAAGTTTGTTCAATTTGAAAATTTTTGGAATTACTTATGATATTTTGATATTTAAGTATTTAATTAAAATTTTAAATTACTTAATTAGGATGGGTTTTAATGATTTTGATCAAAATTGATTCCAAACTTCTTGAAATCACTCCCAAAGGCCATAAATGACCCATGAGAGCGTTCTCAAGTGTTTGAGATGTTTTTGGAATTTTTAATTAGTTTAATTAATTAATATTAATTTTCATTAAAAATTAAATTAAATTCAAAATTGAAGTCCATATAAGGGGCTTTTAATTTTCTTAGGTAAAGAACTTAATTCTGATCAATTTGATATGTTATTTATATTTTTTGGATTTAATTTGGATTTATTGTAATTCTCTTTTAAAGTTTAAGGCTTAATTAAGGGGTTAATTAAATTTCTAATTTAATGACTTTTAAAATCAATGGGCTCTTAACTTTGGGTAGTTATTGTAATTATGTTAAGTGTTTTGGACTTCACCCCTATTGGGTGTATATTTTAATTTCTATAATTTTCCTAAATTCTTCTAAATTGTTCTTAATTTTTGTCCTCAAATATCTCTAAGTTGTATGGGTTTTAAATCAAAGTCACTAACTCTTTACATATATACACAGTCAATTAATCACATCATACAAACAAGAGCCCTAAGTAGTAAGAGGTGAATTTTCAAATGCTTTGGTTAACCTAAATAATAATAATAATAATAATAATAATAATAATAATAATAAAGCTTGGGTTAACCCCATGCATTTGAGAACTCACCCACTAGATAATTCCCAACTTTATTAACATAGAGATGTTATACTAAGATGGGCCCTTACCATAGCATCTAAGGCCAAATCAAAATGCAAGCTAAAATGACTAATTAATGAATGTATAAATTGGAATAAAGAGTAATATGAAAATGACCTAAAGCTTGCATTTGATCTAGTTAATTTAATCCACATATAGTCAAGCTTTGATTTAAAATTCGAATGAGGAAAAGTCTGGAAGACAAATACATCAAACTCAAAGTAAAATGGAAATTTTTATATGCAAAGTTAACTATGGTTAATTATGGCTTAAGCCAATATAAAATAATCAATTAATTTAAAAATAATGATTTAAAATTTTGAAAAAAAATATTCTATTTTGGATATAACATGAAAACTAATACAATCAGATTTCAACTCAAATTGATACATATTAAGGTGGTAATCAAAGAAATATAAAAAATCAAATTACTATAATTATTCCCAAAATATACATAATCAAAGGTTAATTCTATTTTTAAATGAAAGTGTTGACCTCATTTTTGTATGAAGTCACTTAGACCAATCTAGATCCTAGATCCATTTAGACCCTAGGATCTACCTAAACCCTAGGATCCTTCTGGAATCCAGACCTTAGTATTCCTCTAAACAAATCTAAACCTTAGGATCTATCTAGGTCCTAGGATTCTTCTAGACTCCAAGCTCTAAGATTTTCCTAGACACTAGGATTCTTCTAGACTCTAGACTTTAGGATCTATTTAGACCCTAAGACTCTTCTAGACTCTAGACCCTATAATTTATCTAGATTTTAGGACAAATCAAGACTTTAAGACTATCCAGATCTCAATTTAATTTAAACTCCAATCAAATCTAGACTTCAAACCTTAATCTTGTCTCTGATCAAGCTTCAACCATGTCCTATCAGTTATGATCATCCAAATGATCATAAATGATATGGGTAATTTAAATCCAATCATCCAAACTCAAAATCCAGTTTAAACCAAGAAATTTAAATCAAAATCTAAGGCTAAAGGCTTAAGTTCTGAAAGCCTTTTACAAGGATTTTTCAAATAGTTCAAACCCCAGTCAAATGACATATGATTCAAAGTTTATCAATTGGATATTGATAGAACCTATCTCTAGAGGCAACCCTTCAAATTTGAGCTCATTTTGAGACCTCTAACCCCAGAAATTGGATTGAAATCCTAAGGCTATAAAACCTTCAAATATTTATAACATATGCCACTAGACCTGCCATTTAGTGGATCCTGACCTTGGAGCCTTCTCCAAACCCTCCAATCACATCCATACCCTTGATCATGATTTGTTAAGCCTTAAACTATATTTTGGTGGACCCATTTTGAATTCCACTTGACCAGGGGTTAAAATTGACCAAAATACCCCTTAAGGGTTTGAATATCTATTTCAAACTAAATGACATGCAAATTACTTGGAACCACTTTCAATAATTTTTAAATATCAAACCAAACTTGGACTCAAACCCAGACCCTGGGCCACCTCCATTTGTCTCTAAATATCATTTCAAACCTATCAAGTCCAAATCCTGACCCTAGGCCAACCTGGTTGACTAAGTCAACCCAAGTTGACCAGTTCAAACCCTTAAACTTTTCTACTTTGAACTAAGCCTCTCTCTCTCTCTCATTATCTCAACCCTCTCCAACCAAACTCTAAGTTCGTTTGATCTCTCCAGACATTCCTTCACACATTCCAAGCCCAACTCCACTGGTCAATTTTATCGGTGACTAAATTCCGGCGAGCCCAAGCCAAGGACCGTCCAAGCTCTAGATCACTCGATCCATAGTGTTTCGAGGTGTGGTTTCTTCATAAAAAAGGAGCGTGGATAATCTACAAGTGCAACCATATCATTTTCTTGCAAATCCAATGGTAAAATCTCTTAAAACTTTAGTCCTAGGTCACAATAGTTAAGGTAATTAACATTTCAATAAGGATATATTAAGATATCTCAAATATTCTCCAAAATTTATGTTCACTATATTAATCTAACTTTAAAATTTCAAATCATTTGTTGCATCCAATCGAGAGTAAACCCCAAAAAACCCATTCTAGGGTTCGGTATACATAGGCTTGAACTACACCAAATTTGGGCCATTTATCTTTTGATCAACGACGTAGATCTTGCCTTTCCGCGGCCCTTAATCAAGGTAGTTGATCAATTATCGAAGAAGATTTAACGGTTGGAAGCTTCTGCTGAGTTGGATTAGTGAAAATCACATTCTACGATTTAATAATTAGTAATCATTGTCGGCGGTACGATCATTGCACCACCAGCCAATGATTGGTAGTGGTTTATCTCCACTAATCCAAGCTCGCCACGTGAGCTAGTCGCCGCTAAAGTTTTTTTAATTAATAAATAGTTTTTAATTTTTTAAAACCAGATTTCTTTGAAAAAATTTATTAAAAATTATATTTAAATTTAAAGAATTCATAAAATATATTAAAATGAATAGAAAATTAAATTGCTTATTTTTAAATTAAAATTATTTTAAACTAATTTATATGTTTTAAATAATTTTAAGACTTTTAAAATTTCAAAAAATTTAATTAATATTAATTTAAATATTAAAAAAATTCTAAATCTTATTTTAAAATATTTTAATTAAAGTAGTAAATTTTTTTAAATCAAAATTTTATTTTAAAATATTTAATATAGTTAAAATAATTTGAATTATTTAAGGACTTTTAATATTTAAATAATATTTAATTTAACATTAGATTAATTTTTAAAAAAAATTAAAAAATTATTTTAAAGTATTTTAATAAGTAAAGAATTATTTTAAGATATTATTATTTTGAAATTAAATTAATTTTAAAATATTTTATTTAAATATTTTAAATAATATTCAATTAATATTTAATTAAATGATTTATATTCATTTTAAATAATTTAAAATTCCAAAAAAATAATAAAGATTTAATTAAATTTAATTTAAGATTTACTTTAATTAATAATATAATTAAAATTATTGTAAATGCATTTAAAATCCTTAAACTTCAAAAATTCAAATTAAATTCTAATAAAATCAGAAAAATAAAAATAATATATCAAAATTTTTAAAATTTTAATTTAAATTTAATTTTTAAATTTTAAACCTAATTTATTTTAATTGATTTAAATTATTTGAATATCTTAATATTTAATTAAATATTATATTGAGTATTTTAAAAATAAAAAAAAATTATTTTTAAATTATTTTAAGATATTTTGAATTTTGAATTTTAAGACTTATATTTGTATATATATATATATATATATATATATTTGAAAATTTATTTTAAAGTTATATATATTTAAATCTTTAAACATTTGAGAGATCCTTTAAAATTTTAAACATATATTGAACTTACTTGAATAGAATTGGTGGAGAATTGTGATTAATTAATGGGAAATTACTTTGATAATTATTCATTGATTAACCATTTAATTAATTCATTATGTTTTATTTTTTGCATGCTTAGGGTGCACACACTTGCACTTAGCTTAGACTTTCCTAGACTTAGGAGTTAATTGTGATTATGTATGTACATTCACGTGTTGGTTTAAGGGTTTGCAAAGCATTGATTCAAACCCACTTAAACTTAGTGAGATCATTAAAGATAATAATTAAGGACCCATGTCTAAAAAACTTAAAAAAATTCTAGAAATTTATATACACTTGCAATAGTCCTGAAATTTAAACCACATGAATGCAATGACATTCTCAGCCCACGCAAATTTTATCACTAATTTTTAAAATCATTAAGCCCCTTAATTAATTTATTTAAGTTAATTATTTAATAAAGCATTAAAGACTTCCTGAAATTCTAATAAATCAAATTTAAATCAATAAAAATGAAAATATTACCTTTAATTAACAAGAATTTAATCCTTAATAAATAAAAATTAAAATTACTTCAATTTGACATCAATTTTAAGAACAATTTAATTTTAATTAAAAATTAATATTTAATCAATTTAATTAATTAAAAATAACTATAAATTCTTAAAAACTACCAAACACTTTATAATCTCTCCTTATATTATTTCTTATCTTTAGAGATGATTTCAAGATGTTTGGAGTTTAGTTAGTTTAAAATCAATAAAAAGTTCGTTAATTAAATTAATTAAATAATTCAATAAATTCATCAAATTTTAAAAAATTATAACTAATTCAAGAAAATCAAAATTAATCAAACTCAAAGCCATTTAACTCGATATAAAATCTAATGTTAATAAAAATTTTAAACCTTCAAAAATCAATCAAAGTAAAAAAGTTAATAATCTAGTCAAACCTAAGTTGAAATCAAGTCAAAAATTCAAACTTTTATAACTAAATGTAGAAAAAATTCAAATCTAGAAAACTTATAGTCTTACTGATCATATTAAGCTTTAATATTTTATAAAAACACCAACTTTTTAGAATTTTAGCTTAATAAAAAAATCAACTTTTGACCTATGAAGTTAATGATTAAAATAATCTAGAAAATTCCTAAAATTCAAAAACCACTTAATAATCTAGAAAACCTTTATTTAAATTTAAAACCAATAATCAATTAATGTTAATTAAAATTCATTAACCTTCAAACCTTAATCAATTTAAATCACTTAATTATACCCATTACTACTAGGTAACCTAGGCCTACGAGGCTATAAACTTAGCCCCAAGGAAGGTGAAATAAACTTTATGGCTATGGTTTCACAAATATATTAATCATCCAACCTTTAAAACACATTTAAAAATTTATCTTAACTCATTAATATTTAAATTTTAATTAAATATTCTTTTAAGCCTTTCAACTAACTAGAACATCAAATAGCTTTAACTAATTGCCCTATCTAGGACATATCCAAACCACACAGCTAACCTCAAACACTTTAGATAATTTTCTAGGACACCACTTCTAGATTTAGGCTAGATCGGTACGGTATTTATTTTTCTACAGTGTGTCGAGTTCTTTTATGATTTTCACTATATGATATTTGCTACCTTAGATTGATTAATTGTTTACTTAATTTTGCACTCTGTGATGTTATTGATTGTGAGTTAGATCTATCCTTAGGTTTGAGATGATTTATACTAATTCAATCATATGCAGATGGTCATGCTCACACATGATAATTAAAATAAAGGGGGCAAATTAAAATTAAGTTTTAAAATGAACAATATTTTCTATAGGCGCTTCAGAACGCTTAGGTCTCCTTTTAAAAATTAAAAGAGCATGGCCAAGTGTGGCTGTGATTTGAGAAATTTTAAAATATTTAATTGCTTGAGATATAATTTAAATATTAATTGCCTAGGATAACCTTATAGGTGTTGAGTCTATATTTTGATCTTTATCAAATATAATTTAAATTCAATTGAGTTGTAAATATCAAAGTGACAATTTGATATATGATTTAAACATTCAATTTGAAATTTAAAGAGGAAGGTAAATCCCTTAAGGAACAGTCCCTCTCAATTTGGAGATCCAAATTCATATGATCTTATAATATCTAAAGTGAAAAGATAACACGCCTTCTAAGGGGGAGTTTTTTTTCGTTTGTATATCTAAACCTGAAGATCCAAGGAGCTGTAGAAGAATGAAGAAGTGGATAAGGATAAGACTCATTCTCAATGTTACTTGAGTCTTAGGATTTAAAATTCGGGCTTATTGTCAATAGTACCCAGCCACTTTACTTTCTACAATTCTAGGTTGTAATATTAACAGGCACTTGCCTATGAAATTTTTATTTATTCAATTGATTTAATTATTTAGTTAATTATTTGATGATGATTGCAATTAGGATTTGTCTATTTTTCCTTGTTTTTTTTGTGATCTTGCATGTCGATTTAATTTTAGCCTTGAACTCGATCGGAGCCTCATGAGGGTACAAATAAATTATTTCTACTTTAATTAAAATTAAATATTTTAAGCTCACATAGAAATATAATATTTTAAGAAGTAAGCCCGAGATCGCCGAGAGTTCTCAAATGCATATTTGTTGCATTTTTTTTCCTTTTGTTAAGCAGCCCCCACCCTATTGCCTACGGGTTTTGACAGATCACCTAGCATATGCGGGTGCAGATCTATCAAGGGGAAGCTATGTAATATAGAATAAAATCTATTTTTAAGCCTTTTTAAAAATCTGCTTCATATTTGATTTAAATATTAAATCGACTCAATTAGCATGCATCATATTAAAAATCAATTAAAATGTGTCCAAAACTTATTTGCATTTTATTTTAAGCATAAATACCCTACATAAGTCAAAGAGGACAATTAGAATCTGCTGTAGATGTCGGCCCCATTTTTCTTAAAATCAATCTAATTAACATCCCTACCACTCCTGCATAAAAGATCGGACTCATGATTTTACAGCGCCTAGGTGGTTTAGCTGGCTCCCCAATCCAGGTTAGGGTAAGTTCATATACTGTATTGCATTAGCTAGTTCAGGTCACTAATTTTTAGTATCCAATTTAGACTTATGTTCTAAGAAAATCTCAGGCTATAAGACCTCAACCTCTGAAAATCTAATCCCAACTTTAAAAAAAAAATCAATCACTTAAGCTTAAATATCTTTCAATCAAATTTGAGCCCAATAATTAGGATAGGCATGGGTGTTTTTGAAGTATTTTAGAATTCCAAAGCACCTCATACTCTTCTTCTTTTGACTCCAAAAATAAGTGTTCAACCTTGATCTAATCCTTATTGAATTTCCAACCTCATCTCCTTTGACATCAAGCTTTAAAATCTTAAATGAAATTTCTACTGCTATTTTAATTGAGAGTATTCGTAAGAAACTCCAGTTTCCTTTGAAGTAATTAATTATGAGGGCTTATGCTTGTTGGAGATTTATAAACCAATATCTAATTTTTTAAAAGTCAAATTTTCAAAACTTTAATTAATCTTCTTTGAAAAATTCAAAATCAATGATTATTATCGTCATTCTTAAATGATCAATAGTGATTGGTATCTTCTTTTCTCTGAGAGATATATCAATTTCTATCGTGATTTTAATTATAAAATTATGATCTCTTATCCAAATTATTGTAAAACACTCGATCAAATTTTATTTTGACCCTCTGGGGTCATATGTAATTCTTTCATGGGTTTGACTACGATAATCAGGATAAATTCAAAGTTTTATAATTTAAACCCATTAGAAAATGATATGTTCGCCTCTTAAGGTGATATATCATTCATAATGATGTGTTTGATTTTAAAACTATAATTCCAGAAATTAAACTTTGCCAAAGAAAATTAATATTTTTTCAAAATTACACTTTTTTAATTAAATAGAAAGACAATTTAATTCTGAGCCAAATGACTAGTTGCATGCAAAAATTAGTTAAAAAATAAAATTACTATTATTTTTCAAAATTTTATATAATTAAAAGTAATTTAAAATAAGTTTTATTAAATTAATTAAGGGTGGCGGCAGCGACGGGGAGGCCACGTGGCTCAATCTGGCGAGTTGGGTCAAAACCACAGCATCAGGATGGCCACGTGGCAGCACGAGGGTCATTGGATCAAAACCGTGGTGGTGGCAGGTCATAATGACCAATGATTGCACTACTGAAATCATTGGTCATTAATGCGGGAAGCGACGCTGTGAAAATGTGCATAACTTATTAGAGTTAATAGAAGATCACAAACATTCTTCCATGCATGATTTGGATAAATGGTCATGATCAGATTGAATAAACCATAAGTTTGAAGGATCAATCTTGTTGTTTGATCAAATAATGAAATGATTAGATCAGTGCCATTGATCGAGTGATCAATGGTCCAAAAAAGGTATAAATATATGCATAGCATAGTTAGCCCTAGGGTCAAATAATTAAAATTTTCTTTTAAATGACTCTATCAAATTTAGTAAAATTTTAACCAGAGCTTGTGTGCATGAAGAGAATCAATGGGGAACTGTTGTTTGTCTTAAAATGCACTTATAAAAAGCAATTGTAAATTAAGTGTATAAAGCTAGTGTTAAGCTTTCATTGAGTTTTACTAGATTAATTTGAGAGTTTTTCAACTTGTTAAACTTGAAGAGTTTCCATGCATCTTTCTCCTAAAAAAATGATAATTGAAATGGCATAAATCTTAATCTATGGTGCCTAAACAAAGTAAGAGCTCAATTTGTCGAAAATCTTATTGCTAGCGAGTTTGATAGGTGGGTTTCAACTATAGAAGTTAAGAGGGGCTCGTTGGGAGTTAAAATAGAATGAGTGGCAAGGGAAAGGAGTTTTGAGGGCTAGAGATTAATTAAATGTTTGAAGATGAAACTTTTTATTAACTTAAACCCTAGGGCTTAGAATAAAAGTTCCTAATGTATCAAAGACCTTCATCAGATGCCGTACACATTTTAGATGTTGTTAGAATAGTAGGGGAAAGGCTAGAAGTGCCTCATTCCTATTGGGTGGTTCCATAGGTAGGGGGTGGAGATAATTTTTTTCCCTTTTAGGTTAAACAACGAGATAGGGCTGGCTGAGGAGATGCTTAGAGAGGAAAAAAGGCTTATGTGAGGAGATTAAGACAGTTGGTTTGCAGGGAATTAGGTTTAGAAGTATGTTTGACCATTTCAAGCCCTTTAAACACCTTTGTTGATTGTTTGACTGGTCAAATAGTTAAGTATTGGTGAGGTGGCAACTAAAAGGTGGCTAAGTGTTGGTTAAGCGGACTCCAAGGGGTTTGGATAGATGAATTGCATGTATAATCAAGTTAATGAAAGCATAGTGAGAATTGACTTAGTTATAATGATTTGACCTAATCAAATCCATTAGGTTTTGATTCATCTATGATTAAGTATACTCAAGGCATAGGAAGGAGTGAATATGAAGTTTGAAGAGGGTTGGATTGGATGTGCATGAAGATTTGACAATAAAGCATAGGAATTTGACCAAGCCAAATATGTTGACTTGGTTAAATTTAATAAGATTTGACCCTTTAATGGCTTGAAAGCATTTGAGTTATGGATTGGAATTGGATTGAAGGTTTGAAGAGGTTTCAATAGGTTGAATGGATTGAATGCATTGAATTGTGCTACATGGACCATTTTTTATCCGCCATAATCATTTTGACCTAGTTAATTGTTCACTGGGTTAAAGTGATTAGTCAAGTTCAAATCATTAGAATAGGCGATCAAAGAAGTTCGAAGAAATTCAGGCTTGATTTGATGCTTGAATGAGTACAAATTGGGTTTATGGTTAATATAGTCAACCATGATTGACTTGGTCAACCAGGCTAGTCTAAGAGCTGGATTTTTATTTAATAGATTTAATTTGATCATTAGAGACAAATGGAGGTGGTCCCATGAAATGGTGGGATCATTTAGATTGAAATGGCCATTAGGACCCTTAAGGAGCCATTTGGTCAACCATAATTGACATGGTCAACCAAGTCAGACCAAAGTTTGGGTTTGAGTCCAATGCACTCCTAATAATGTTTAAGATATATTAGAAGAGGTTTCAAGGGTTGAATTAACTATGCCATGTTGAGTTTTGGAGAAAGCAGGCAAAGCAGGCGAGATCAGGATCATTTCAAACTCTAGAGTTTAAGTGTTCTATCAACTTGAATGGCTCTTCAGAGCTGGCTAAGAGGCGATAAGAGATTGGCTTCGATCGGGTGAGGAAATCCATGGGATTGAGCTAGGTGCGAGATCGTGGGATGTCCGATTGTTTTGTAGGGAGAAGTAAGTGTAACGATGGATCAGGTAGGTTGAGTTCTACGTGAGTTAATGGGTTGGGTGAGGGGAAAGAATTAGCAGAGGTTGGATTATTGCTCTCGACCTCTAAAAATGGAACTTTTATTACATCCGGTGCAAGGACTTAGAGGAACGTCTGGTCGGAGCCAAATTTCTGCCAAAAAACTCAGTATTTACTCGGTGCAACTAGGTATTATTTGATAATAACGATGAATACCTCTCTCTGCAGACCAATACCGAGTTATACCGAGCTATATCAAGAAATACCGAGTTGTACCGAGTTTTTTCTAGGAAAAACTCGGTACAACTTTTGTATAACTCGGTATTGCTCAAGATAGCTCGAAATAACTCGGTATTGGGTCTTCACATGATGTTATTCCTTGTTATTATTTGATATTGCTCGGTGTTTGCTCGGTACAACTCGGTATTTGGCGGGAATTTGCCTCCGACCGGATGTTCCTCTACGTCCGGTCGGAGGACGTAATAATTGTTCCTAAAAATGAGAGGGGAAGGGAGAGATGGAGTGCGAGCGGGTGGCTTCCTACGGCTGCAGGTTCACGTACATGGAGAGGGGTCGTGGGGTTTGGATGTTGGAGGCATATGAGGAGGAGGTGAGGGAGCAGAGAGTGTCAAGAGATCTGGGATGGGAGTGACATGATATTGAGTACTCGTATGTGGGAAAGAACAAAAAAGAGATCTGCATTCAGCTTCATTCATATCTTATTTTATCAACACAAAAAAGCGAGATAAAGGAAGATTTATGCATGCAGGGATGGGTAACTACAGCCTGTTCAGAAACTACACCAAGTTGTCGAACTGTAGGGTATGGAGCAACTATAGTAGGCAGAAGGATATGATTTATACATGATTTGAGGAATAGAAATTAAAATGTGACATGAAAGAGAAATGTGAAGTAATTCCCTCATTTATTATGCACTTTGATTTGTGTGCTGTCGCCTCAAAATTCATGATGTCATCTCGGGATCCATGCTTATTTTCTTATATAAGGTTTATTGGAAAAAATATAATCATTTTTAGATAATTTAAATGTTCCAAAAGCAACGATGAAGTCCATTTTACGATAGGAAGTCATTTGGGTAGTGTCGCGCATCATTTTAGGGTGTTTGTCATTCATTTTGACTATTTTTTGCTCAATTTGATAGCGAGAGACTCCCCTTTAGATAAATTTAATGGTCTTATTGCAACAATGTAGTCGGCTTGGTGATCGGAGATTGTTTAATTTAAAATAAAGTGTGTTGAGTTTTGAAGAAGTTTAATTTTCTTTAGGAAATATTAGTTTCTTAAATTTAAGTTTTGAAATTAAACTCATCATTAGGAATGATATATCTGCTGAAGAGGTGAGCATATGATTCATTAATGGGTTCAAATTATAAAACTTTGAATTCATTCTGATTATCGTAGTCAAACTCAGGAAAAAATCATATATAACTCCAGAGGGTCAAAATGAAATTTAATTAAGTGTTTGACTATATTAATCTGGATAAAGGGATCATTAATTTCATAATCAAAATTACTATAATAATTGATATATCTCTCTGAGGAAAAAATATATCTATCACTATCGATTATTTGAAAATGACGATAATGTTCGTCAGATTTGATTTTCCCAAAGATAATTAATTAAAGTTTTAAAAATTTTGATTTTTGAAAACTTGATTTGCTTTCTAAATCTCCTACGAGGGCTAGTCCTCATAGTTAATTACATCATAGGGAAACTAGGATTTTCTACGAATACTCTCGATTAAAATAGCGGTATAAATTTTATTTAATATTTCAAAACTTGATGTTAATGGAGGCAAGGGTTAAAATTTTCAAATGGTATTGGATCAAAGTTGAGCACTTATTTTTGGAGATAATTCAAAAACACTCTAATCTATCCTAAGTGTTGGGCTTGAACTTAATTGAAGGAGATTTAATTTGAATTATTAATTTTATTAGAAAGTTGAGATTGTGTTTCTAGAGGTTAAGGTCTTATAGGCTGGGTCTGCCTCAGAACTTAAGTTTAAATTGGGCACTAAAGAATCAGTAACCTGAATCTAACTAATGCAGTGCAAATATGAACTTTCTCCGGCATGAATTAGGGAGCTAGCTAAACCACCTAGGTGCTTCAAACTATGAATTCAATCTAGGTGGGGAGCTAGCTAAACCACCTAGGGATATTTAATTAAGTTAAGTTTAAGAAAAGTGGGGCCGACATCTAGAGTAGATTCCTAATTGGCCCCTTAATTTATATTGGGCAATATAAAACTTGAAGTATGCAATCAAATTTTTGACTCAATTTAATTTATTTTTAATGCAATGTATGCTTGTTGAATAGATAAAATGTTTAAATCCAATATGAAGTAATTTTAAAAATGCTTAAAAATAGATTTTATCCTAGAGATGGCATAGATTCCCCTGATAGATATGAACCCTCATATGTCAGGTGATCTGCCAAAACTTCCAGATGGGGAGTTACCTAACAAAGGAAAAAAATATAACAATATATTATGCGAACTCCCAGCAGTCTCGGGCTTACTTTCTAAAATTATTATAGTTACTATGTAAGCTAAAATATTTTAAATTTAATTAAAATAGAAAAATTTTAATGATCTCTCATGAGCCTCCGATCGGGTTCTAGGCAAAATCAAAATCGACATACAAGATCGGCAAAAAATTACTAAAAGCATGTAATCCTATATCACAATTAACATCAAGCAATCAATTAATTAATTAAATTAATTAAATAAATAAAATTTCTATAGGCAAGTGCATTTTAATATCATAACTCAGGGTCTGTATAAATATAAAGTGGCTAGGTACCCCTAAGGGATGTCTCTTTCTCTTTGGATTCCAAATTAGATGTTTAACCCATTCTCAAAGCACTTTAAAATATACATTTGAAATTAAATTATGTTAATTAAAATTAAAATTATAGACATAAGTACAACCTATAAGATTATCCTAATAAATCAATATTCAAATAATCCCAAGTAGTTATATATTTTAAAATTAAATGCTCAAATCACAATTATACTTGGTCATGCTTTTTTTAATTTAAAGGGGGACTTAATAATTTCTGAGGCACCTATAGAAAACATCATCAATTTTAAAGCTTAATTCCCCCCCATCTACATAAAATTGAATTAGCAAATAAATTATCCCTAACCTAGGGGTCGATCTAAGGCATAATCGATCGCATCATAGAGTATAGAAAGTAAGTAAATAGTCACATCAATATTAACAACCAATAAGTAGTGAAAGCTCAAAAAATCTGGCACACAATAGAAAAGTAAATATCGGCCTAGCCTAAGACTAGATTTGGTTGTCCTAGCAGACCATCTAAAGTGTGTGAATGAAGACATATAGTTTAGATATGTCCTATATAAAATATTTGATTGAGGTTGCTTTATATTCTTATTGGTTGAAAGGTTTAAAGAAATATTTTAAAAGTTTAAATCTCAATGACTTAAGATTAATTTTGAGATGTTTTTTAAAGATTTGATGATTACTATCTTTGTTAAACTAGGGTTAAAAAGTTTATTTCATATTCCTTGGGACTAAGTTAATAACCTCGTAAGTCCGAGTTACCAAGTTGTAACCGGTATAATTAAGTGATTTAATTTGATTAAGGTTTAAAAGATAATGAAATTTGATTAAGATTGATTGATTATTGTTTTTAAAGTTATTTTAAGATTTTTTGGATTTTTTAAATCAATTATTAAAATTTTGGAATTATTTAAATTATTTAAATGTACTAATTAAAGGGGTCAAATTTTGACTTTTACATTTAACTAGATTTTTGAAGTTTTGATATTTTTGTTAAATATTAGACCTTTTTGTGAGTATAATTAGACTTTGAGTTTGCTAGATTTGGAGTTTTTTATAATTGGTTATGAATTTTAGAAGTTTTGACTTAAATTTTGGCTTAAGATTGACCAGATTATTGAATTTTTAAATATGAATTATTTCTGATGGTTTGATATTTTTAATAAATATTATACCCCAAATGGAGTCCAATTCCTTTAAGTTTTCTCAATTTTGATTTGTTTTAGAATTATTTATGATTTTTAGAAATTTGGTATTTACTTGAGTTATTTAATTAGTTTAATTCAGGGGCTTTTAATTGATTTTGGTTAGTTTGAGATATTATATGAATTTTTTATATTTAAAGTTGATTTATGAAAATTTATAGAAAATTTAATTGCTTAATTAAAGAATTAATTAATTAAATGTCTTAATAATTTTTTAAAAAAGTGAATATTTTTCTATGGGTTGTATGCATCACTAAGTTTAAGTGGTTCAAATTTTATGTCAATAGGAGGTGTATCCTAATTTTTAAAATTAATCAATTTTTTTAAATAAACATTCATAATTAATATCCTTAATGATTTCACTAAGTTGAGTAGGATCAAATCAATATTTTGCTAACACTTGACATACATATATACAAACATGCGCAATCATACTCAAGTCCTTAAATCTAGGAGAGCCTTGGCTAATTGATGTGAGCATCCTATACATGCATAGACTAAAGTCTAAAGATATTTAACACATACAAAATTTTGATTAGTGAATAATTGGAAAACAATAATTCACTAATTCTTTTCCATGATTCCTATTCACATAGGCTCAACCTATGTTTCAGACTTCAAGAGATCTCACAACATTTAAAAATTTAACATGTGTATAGCTTTAAAATAAATTTTTAAAAAATATATATAAACCTACATATGAAAATATAAGTTTTAAAATAAAATAATTAAAATTTCATCAAAATAATTTTAAATATTATTGAGAGATCCTCTAATTATTTAAAATAATTTTTTAACTTTAAAAGTATTTAATAAAATATTTAGTTGAATATTAATTAAATATTGAAAATATTTAATTAATTAAAATAATTAAAAATAACTTAAGTTCTAAACTTTTGAAAGTAATTTTAAATTATTAAACATTTAATATATTATTTTCATCTTTCTAAATTAATTTAAATTTATTTTGAATTTTTGAAGTCTATATTAATTAAAAATATATAAAATATTAAATTTTATTATTATCTAAATTAATGTTAAATTAACTAAAAATTAATCTTTAATATTTTTTAAAATTTTTGAAATTATTTAAAATAATTTTATTTGAATTTTTAAAATTATTTGAATTTAAAATTTAATTAATTTTAATTAAATATTTAAATATTTAATTATTTAAACTTTATTCTAAATATTTTAAATTAATTTTTAATCTCAAGTTAAAGTATTTTGAATTTTGACAAATCTTAATATAAAATATTAAGGATTTATGATTAAATTTAAAATTTTAGTTAATTCTTAAATATTTTTAAAGATAAAATATATATTTAAAATAATTATTTTTAAGTAATATTAAATATATCTTTTAAGTTGAAATTAATATAGTTTTTAAATGTTTTAAATAATTAGAGAATATATTTGAAATTATTAATTAAAATTTTAAAATTTTTAAGTATTTTTAATTAAATATTATTTAAAATATTAATTATTTAATATTTAAAATAATTTAAAATATGTAAAATATTTTAAATTAATATTAATTTTAAATTAAAGATCTTAAAATTTTGAGAAGTTTGATATATTATCTGTATTTTTAGGATTAATAATTAATTTTCTATGATTTTTTGAATAAATTTGATTAAAAATAATTAAAAACTAATTATTAATAAAAAATGCTATGGCAGTGCCGGTGGTGGTGGAAGGCAACGTAAGAATATGGGATTAGTATGTGGAACCACGAAGTAATCATTGGCCAATGGCGTAATCATTTTGCCGCCTGCTAATGATTAGCCAATTGAAACCGTGGAACACGGTTTCACTTAACCACGTCAGTGCATCCCCATCACTTTTGGATCTTCCACGGTATTGAATGGACGATCATCATGGAGCTGAATGAAGGAATACACTGTAGGATCGGATCTACGGTTTAGAAAAGTCACAGAATAATGACATCTTGGTTGTTGATCAAATGATCAACAGCCGAGATCTCGCACACCTGAAGCAGGATACCGAAACACCCTAGAACTCATTTTTTGAAGTTTTCTCTTGATCGAATTAATCATTTTGCTTGAAATTTTAAAGATAGGTAGTCTATAGAGCTGTCAACATTTGACCCGACCCGAAAACCCGACCTGAACTCGACCCGAAAATTTTGGGTTCGGGTTAGAGATTTCAACCCATTTGTAAAACCGGGTCGGGTCCGGGTTAACCCGGAAACCCGAAATCGACCCGGTTTGACCCAAATGGAGTCTAATTCCTTTAAGTTTTCTCAATTTTGATTTGTTTTAGAATTATTTATGATTTTTAGAAATTTGGTATTTACTTGAGTTATTTAATTAGTTTAATTCAGGGGCTTTTAATTGATTTTGGTTAGTTTAAGATATTATATGAATTTTTTATATTTAAAGTTGATTTATGAAAATTTATAGAAAATTTAATTTCTTAATTAAAGAATTAATTAATTAAATGTCTTAATAATTTTTTAAAAAAGTGAATATTTTTCTATGGGTTGTATGCGTCACTAAGTTTAAGTGGTTCAAATTTTATGTCAATAGGAGGTGTATCCTAATTTTTAAAATTAATCAATTTTTTTTAAATAAACATCCATAATTAATATCCTTAATGATTTCACTAAGTTGAGTAGGATCAAATCAATATTTTGCTAACACTTGATATACATATATACAAACATGCGCAATCATACTCAAGTCCTTAAATCTAGGAGAGTCTTGGCTAATTGATGTGAGCATCCTATACATGCATAGACTAAAGTCTAAAGATATTTAACACATACAAAATTTTGATTAGTGAATAATTGGAGAACAACAATTCACTAATTCGTTTCCATGATTCCTATTCACATAGGCTCAACCTATGTTTCAGATTTCAAGAGATCTCACAACATTTAAAGATTTAACATGTGTATAGCTTTAAAATAAATTTTTAAAAAATATATATAAACCTACATATGAAAATATAAGTTTTAAAATAAAATAATTAAAATTTCATCAAAATAATTTTAAATATTATTGAGAGATCCTCTAATTATTTAAAATAATTTTTTAATTTTGAAAGTATTTAATAAAATATTTAGTTGAATATTAATTAAATATTGAAAATATTTAATTAATTAAAATAATTAAAAATAACTTAAGTTCTAAACTTTTGAAAGTAAATTTAAATTATTAAACATTTAATATATTATTTTCATCTTTCTAAATTAATTTAAATTTATTTTGAAATTTTGAAGTCTATATTAATTAAAAATATATAAAATATTAAATTTTATTATTATCTAAATTAATATTAAATTAACTGAAAATTAATCTTTAATATTTTTTTAAAATTTTGAAATTAATTAAAATAATTTTATTTGAATTTTTAAAATTATTTGAATTTAAAATTTAATTAATATTAATTAAATATTTAAATATTTAATTATTTAAACTTTATTCTAAATATTTTAAATTAATTTTTAATCTCAAGTTAAAGTATTTTGAATTTTGACAAATCTTAATATAAAATATTAAGGATTTATGATTAAATTTAAAATTTTAGTTATTTATTAAATATTTTTAAAGATAAAATATTTATTTAATATAATTATTTTTAAGTAATATTAAATATATCATTTAAATTGAAATTAATATAGTTTTTAAATGTTTTAAATAATTAGAGAATATATTTGAAATATATTAATTAAAATTTTAAAATTTTTAAGTATTTTTTAATTAAGTATTATTTGAAATATTAATTATTTAATATGTAAAATATTTTAAATTAATATTAATTTTAAATTAAAGATCTTAAAATTTTGAGAAGTTTGATATATTATCTGTATTTTTAGGATTAATAATTAATTTTCTATTATTTTTTTAATAAATCTGATTAAAAATAATTAAAAACTAATTGTTAATAAAAAATGCTATGGCGATGCCGGTGGTGGTGGAAGGCAACGTAAGAATATAGGATTAGTATGTGGAACCACGAAGTAATCATTGGCCGATGGCGTAATCATTTTGCCGCCTGCTAATGATTAGCCAATTGAAACCGTGGAACACGGTTTCACTTAACCACGTCAGTGCATCCCCATCACTTTTGGATCTGAATGAAGGAATACACTGTAGGATCGAATCTACGGTTTAGAAAAGTCACAGAATAATGACATCTTGGTTGTTGATCAATGGCCGAGATCTCGCACACCTGAACCAGGATACCGAAACACCCTAGAACTCATTTTTTGAAGTTTTCTCTTGATCGAATTAATCATTTTTCTTGAATTTTTAAAGATAGGTAGTCTATAGAGCTGTCAACATTTGACCCGACCCGAAAACCCGACCTGAACCCGACCCAAAAATTTCGGGTTCGGGTTAGAGATTTCAACCCGTTTGTAAAACCGGGTCGGGTCTGGGTTAACTCGGAAACCTGAAATCGACCCGGTTTGACCCATTTTTAATTAATTTAATAGGATTTTAAAGGATTTTTATGAAAAAAATAAATGATATTTCAAAAAATTATAAACATTATTGCCCAAATTAAATTAATCTTGATTTATTTTAAATGAATTGAAGTAAATTTTACCTTAATTTAATTTAGATTTAAATAAATTAAATTAAATTAAAAAATTTAATAAAATATACCCGAAGCGGGTCGGGTTCGGGTTCGAAAAACTGACCCGTTTGCAAAAATGGGTCAGGTTCTGGTCGGGTTGAACAGTGTCAGGTGAATTTCGGGTTGGACCCAAACCCGACCCGTGACCCATTTTTGACAGCTCTAGTAGTGTATATGAACATAATAAATGGGGGAAGCTTTTTACTGTTTGAAATGCACTTAATAAAAGGTTATTTTACTTTAAGCTATGTGATCTAGGGTAAGGGTTTTAAAGAAATCTAATCATTAAAACTGTGGGATCTCCATTCAGTTGAGCTTATAACTATCCTTATAAGTTTTCCTAGTTAAAAGCACATACCAAAATGCCCTTATGTTTGATTGAAAATTATAAATTTCAAATCTTAATTTTCTTTGGGAAAAGATCAAATTCTGAGATTTTATTTTTTAAATCGAACTCTTTATTATGAATAATATATCGCCTTAGGAGGCGATAATATCATTCCATAATAAGGTCAAATTATAAAACTTTGAATTCATCCTGATTCTTATAGTCAAACACAGGAGTGAATCACATATGACCCCGGAGGGTCAAAATTAAATTTAATTGAGTGCTTGACTACATTAATCTGGATAAAAGATCAATAATTTTATAATCAATGTTATGATAGTAATTGATATATCTCTCCGAGGAAAGAAGTTATCAATCACTATTGATTGTTTGAAAATGACGATAATAATTGTTGAATTTTAAATTTTCACAATGATAATTCATTAAATGTTTTAAAAATTTTGATTTTGAAAATTTAGATATGGGTTACTAAATCTCTTATGATCACAAGCCCTAGTAGTTAATTACATCATAGGAAATCGAAGTTTCCTACAAATACTCTTGATTAAAATAGTGATAGAAATTTTATTTATGATTTCAAAGATTGATGTCAAAGGAGGTAAATATTAAAAATTTCAAGTGGGATTGGTTCAAGATTGAACGCTTATTTTTGGAATCAAATGAAGAAAGATATGAAGTGTTTTGAGATTCTGAATTACTTTAGAAATGCCCCAGTCTATCCTAAGTGTTGGGCTTGAATTTAATATAAAGAGATTTAAGTTAAATGGAAAATTTAATTAGAATGTTGGGATTCAATTCTTGGAGGTTGAGGGCTTATAGCCTGAGCCCACCTCAGAATCTAAGTCTAAATTGGGTACTAAAAATTAGTAACCCGAACCTAGTTAATGCAATGCAAATATAGACTTACCCCATCCTAGATTTGGGAGCTAGCTAAATCACCTAAACGCTTTAAAATCATGTGTCGGATCATTAATTAAAGAGTGGTTAAGGATGTTAATCAGATTAATTTTGAGAAGAGCGGGGCTGACATCTAGAGCATATCCTAACTGACCCCTTAATATATATTGGCTATTTGATGCTTAAAATTAAAATGCAATTAAGGTTTTAGACTCATTTAGATTTGTCGATAATGCAATGCATGCATATCAACTAAATTGAATATTTAAATTTGAATGAAGAAATTTTAAAAAGGCTTAAAAATAAGTTTTATCCTAAAAGAATGCACAAATTCCCATTGGATAGATATGCACCCTCATAGATTAGGTGGTCTGCCAAAACCCACAGTTGGGGAGGTACCTAATAAGTAGAAAGAAAATGTAGTAATTATGAAATAAGAACTCCGGTGATCCCAGACTTACTTCTTAAATTTGTTAGAGTTGCTATGTTGTCTTAAAAGTTTTAATTTTAATTAAAGTATAAAAAATTTCAACGAGTTTATTATGAGCCTAGGATCGTATTCCAAGTTAAAATAAATACGGCATGCAAGTAAAAAGACTGGAAAAATAAGTAGTTATACTATGCAATCAATTAAAAAAATCAATTAAATTAATTACTCAAATTGAATATCCATGTTGAAAGTGTCACTTAATATTACAAATTAGGATCTACAGAAAAGTAAAGTGACCGGGCACCACTGACAACAACCCAGATTCTACTCTTAAGACTCTAGTGACTTTGAAAATGGGTCTTCTTGTTATCCACTTCTTTGTCTTCTCACAAACTTTTTGATTTGTTGGTTCTAGATATCCAAATGAAAAAGAAACTCCCCCTTGAAAGGGGTGTTATATTTTCTCTTTGAATATTTGAAAGGTATCATAACTTAATCTTCCAAATGGAAGAAGATTCTCCTATTTAGGGATGTCTTCTCGTCTTTGGAATCCAAGTTGGATATAAATATCCCATCTCAAATCACTTTAAATATTTACAACCCAAATATAATAAAATTATATTTAATAAAAGAGAAAATTCTAAACTCAACAACCTATAGGGTTATCCTAATAACCAACAGTTAATTAATCCCAAGCAGTTAATATTTAAAAATTAAAATGCATAATTATAGCCAAACTTAGCCATGCTTATTTAATTTAAAGGGAGTCTTAAGCATAGCAAGCACCAGAGCAAAGTATAATAATATTTTTTTTATTTAATACCCCCTTTAATTTTAAAGCCTTGTATGAGCATAGCCACTTACATAAGATTGAATTAGTATAAATTATCCCTAACCTGAGGGTATATCTAATACACAATCAATCACAAAATGCATGAAGTAAGTAAACAAACACATCAATTCTAAGCTAGCAAATAACATGCAGTGAAAACCACAAAAAACTTGGCATATAATTATAGAAAAGTAAACACTGGCCTAGCCTAAAACTAGAGTTGATTATCCTAGCAAACTATCTAATGTGTGTGTAAAAGACTGTGTTGTTTGGATATGTCCTATATAGGATATTTGATTGAAGTTGCTTAAGATTTGATTGGTTAAAAGGCTTAAGTGAAAATTTTAGTTAAAGTTTAAGTCATAATGATTTGAAATTAATTTTAAAATTGATTTTAATTGTTTATTAGATACCACCTTTATTTTTTATTGAGACTGTGAAGTTTATTTCACTTTGGGGCTAATTTAATAGCCTCATAGGCCTGGATTACCCAGTAATAACTGGTATAATTAAGTGACTTAAATTGATTAAGGTTTAAAAATTAATAAATTTTAATTAAAGTTGGTAAATTGCTAAATTTAAGGTTGAATTAATGTTTTCTATAGTTTTAAAGTGATTTTTGAATTTTAAGAATTTATTTAATCATGTAATTAAGGGATTAAAAATTAACTTTTTAATTAAAAGTGAATTATGAAAATTTAATATTTTTATAAAATATTAGACCTTAAGATAAGTTATTAGACACTAAGTTTGCTAGATTTGGATTTTTATACATTTATTTATAATTTTTCAAATTTTGATGCTTTTATTAAATTTTTTAAAATATTTTAATGAAAGGCCCTTTTTATAGTTTTTCTCCAAATGAACTTCCAACTCCTTGAAATAAATTCTAAAGGTCAGGAATGACCTAAGGAGATATTTTTAAGTGTTTGAGAATTTTCTAGAATTTTTAATTATTTTAGATTAATTAAATATTGATTTTTAATTAAAATTAAATTAAGTTAAGGTTTATTGTGAAATCAAAAGGAGTTTATTTTTCATTGATTAAGATTTCAATTCTGGTCCGTTAGAGATATTATATGTATTTTTTGGATTTAAATTTGATTTATTATAATTTCTGGAAGTTTTAAAGCTTAATTAAGAGTTTAATCTTAAGTAAATTAATTAAGAGGATTAATAGTTTAAAAAATCAGTGAGAATAATTCTATGGGCTGTATATGTCGCTAAGTTGAAGTGTTCAAAGTTTCAAGTCATAGGGATATGTATCATAATTTCTAGAATTAATCTAAGTTTTCTACACAAATATCTTTAATTTTTGTCCTTAATGATATCACTAAGTTCAGTAGGTTTGAATCAAAATTTCTAACCCTTGACCAAGCATGAAATAACCACATAATAACAATCAACTCTTAAATCTATGAGAGCCTAAGCTATGTGGTGTGTGTGCCCTAAGCATGCAATGATTGACATTAATTAAGATGATAATATTTTTATTAGTAAATAATTAGAACATAATTATTCACTAATCTTTCCCCAACAAATTATATTCACATATTCAATCAATATTTAAGATTTCAAAGGAATCTCTCCAATTTTCAAGATTTAAAAAATATATATATTTTTTAAAATTGATTTTAAAATATATGAATATATATATACATATATATGTAAGTATAAGTTTTAAAATAAAATAATTGAAAAATATTATTAAAATAAAATTTTAAGGGGTTGAGAGATCCACTAATTTTCAAAGTTATTTGAAAACAAATTTTAATTTTAAAATAATTAATATAATATTTAATTAAATAATAATTAAATGTTAAAGATATTCAAATAATTTAAAATATTTAAAATAAATTAATATTTAAATTTCAAAATTAATTTTAAATTAAAGCATTTTGAATATCAAATACTTTAATATATTATTTAATTTTTTTCTAATTGAAAATGAATTTCTTTTGAATTTTTAAAGTTTAGGATTAATTAAATTATTTAAATTAATTTGAAATCAGTTAATATCTAAAATAAATTAAATTTAATCTTAAATATTTCTGAAAATTTTAAAAGAAAATTTTAAATATTTTTATTTGAATTTTCAAAATAATTTAAATTTAATTTCAATTAAATATTAATAAATATTTAAATATTTATTTATTTTAATTGAATATTAATTTAGAATAATTAATATTTAAATTTTAAAATAATTCAAAAATATATTTTAATATTTATTAAATCAAATTATTTAGTTTTTTTAGATTTTTTAATATATTATATATTTTTTATTATTTTAAATAAATTTTAAACATTTTTTGAACTTAAAATGAATTTTAAATCATTTAAATAAAACCGACGACGCTGGTGGGACAGTTTGCACATTCGAGTTCATCCAACCAAATCATGATGGTGGTGGGGGCCACATGGCGATTTCCTAATGGTTGGCTAAAAAATACGTGACGGCGGTCATTTAATACTAATAATCCGCAGCAGCTGTCGCAGTTAATTGAACCACGTCAGTGCTGCGGGATGCTGTCCGATCACCTGCTATAAGGAATCAACTGCTATGATTCTGTTGGATAGGAGATCTGAACTACTAGAGGTGTTGCGTAGTCGGACGAATCACAAAATGGTGAGATCAGAGTCATTGATATTGAAATCAACGGCTCAAAAAACATACGCCTGTAGCGGACCAGCTAGATGCCCTAGAACTCATTTTTTAGCTCATTTGTTCGATTCAGCCAATGAAATCAATTGAAATTTTAAACCTAGGTATCCTAGGCGAATAGAAAGTATGGGGAAATGATTTCACTGTAAATAAATTACCTAATAAAAATTTAAATTAACCTAAGTGTCCTAAGCTATGTTTAGGATTTTCACCTTGATTTGTGGATGGATTAAATCATTAAAGAGAGCTCTAAAATTGTTGTCTGTCCACGTATAATTTTGTTGAAGATACTTTGATCGAAGGAGCTACAGATCGAGCTAGAGAAGACTTGGACGTGGCTAGCCTTCAGTTTGGCCAAAAACGCACCACCGGTAACCTCCAAATGTCGGATTCTGGCCTAAGGGATGTTGAGGAGTTGGTTAAGGGATTGAAAGAGCAAAGAGCTCAGCTGGAGAGGTTGAGTATGGAGAGAGAAAGGTTTTCATTGAATGATACTCATTTTGAGTCTTTTGCCCTATTCAATCCAGTTCATATTGAATGGAGGGCTAGGATTCATTTGGATGGACTCTAGATGGCCTCCACCTATCTAGGGAGTACGTAGGAGCAGTGGGTACAAAGGACATAAGAACATCCCATGTGTAAAGTGGGTTTTGTCCTCTAGTCCATATGGGTTTGATTAAGAATCATTGGATTTTGATCTAATGGCTAGGGGGAGTTCCAGGAAGGTTCTAGAGTAACCCTAATCTGCTGGGGAGGATTAGGATAAAAAAGGATTGGGCCTAAGAAAGGTTTTGACCCTCTTTGACCACCCCAAGATGTTGATTTGACCATTGGAATAGTCCACTTGCTATGTGGACAAGTGAGGTGGCATTGGAGGATGTATTGAATGTTGGAATGATAGGTTAGGGGTGTTTGATACTTGAAGGTTGAGGTTTAGATGAATCAAAAGGGGTTTCAAAAGGGTTTTACCATGCTTGCTTGAGTTGACCGATTCAACTTGACTTGGGTAGATGAGGTGGCAAGGAGGGGGATCTAATGAACCAATTGAATGATTTGGGTGATTTAAAATTGGGTGGAGAAAGTTTGAAGAGGATTTGATACTTAAGGTTTAGAGTTTGAAAGGATGGGAAGGGATTTCAGCTACTTTGACCAAGTCTTAATGTATTGACTTGGTCAACTTAGCTTGAGTTTGACTTATATTAAATCAAAGAAGATCCAAGACATTGAATGGAAAGTACTTGAAATCTCTTGAAATAATTTAGATAGAAAGACCTATGGGAGATGGGATTTGATTATGAACTTAGGTTTGACTAAGTCAAATTCCAAGTGATTTTACTTCAAAAGGATTTGAAAATATTTGAGATGGATTTGAGGGTTTAAAGGATTTGATTTGATCAAATGGGTTGGAATAACCCATTTAGACCCTTAAGAAACACCTGGATCAACCTAGATTAACTTGGTCAACTAGGTTGACCTAGGGGGTGGGTTAAGGTTTAACAGATTTAAAATGACAAAAGGGATCTAGTGGAGATGATTTCAGGGTTTAAATGGGTCATTTTGAGTCAAATGGTTTTATTAGGCCTTTAAAGGTTATTTTGGTCAAAAGGTGTTGACCTGGTCAACTAGACTTGACCAGGGTCTGGGCTTGAGTCCAATATGTTCCTAATGGTGATTAGGATACACTGGAGAAGGTCCTGGGGTTTGATTTGAAAAGGACACATTGAAGTTAAAAAAAAAAACTTCAAAATCACCTTTAAGGGGCATTTTGGTGATATTGACCCCTAATCAACTGGGGGTCAAAGTGGGTCCACCAAAATATAATTTAAGGTTCAATGAGTCATAATAAAGGGTTTGGAAGTGGTTGGAGGCTTTGGAGAAAGCTCCAAGGTCATGATCTACTAGGTGGCAGGTTCAGTGGCATAGGTCATAAATATTTAAAAGTTTTACTGCCTTTGGATTTCAATTTAATTTCTGGGTTAAAGACCTCAGAATGATCTCAAATTTGGATGGTTTCCTCTAGAGACACATCCTATCAATATGCAATTGATAAACTCAGAATCAGAGGTCATTTTCTTCAATTTTGAAGTGTTTAAAAAATCAATGGAAAAGGCTTTCAAGACAGCCTTTTACCCTTAAATTTTTGTTTGAAATTTTGGATTTGAATTGGGTTCTGGATTTGATTGATTAAGTTTGAGTTATCCAAGTCATTTATGATCATTTGGGATGATCATAAGTGATAGGATAAGATTAAAGTTTGATAGAAGGTTGGATCAATTATTTAGGTCTGGATTAAGCTGGGGATTGAATTGCCTAGGAGTCTAGACATGTTTGAAGCTTGAGTGGGTTTGAAGTCTGGGTTGGTTTGAGATCTGGATTGATCAGGAGTTTGAATTGATTTAAATTTGGATTGGTTCTAGAATCTAGAGGAACTCTAGGGTCTAGAATATAGAAGGATCCTAGGGTAGTCTAAGAAAATCTTAGAGCCTAGGTTGATTTGAATTTGGATTGATCTAATATCTAGATTAATCTAAGATCTAGGTAGATCCTAAGGTTTGGATTGATCTAAGATCTAGGTCGATCCTAAGGTATGGATTGATCTAAGGTCTAGGTAGATCTTAAGGCCTAGGAAGATCATAGGGTATAGAGTTTGAAGAATCTTAGGTCCTAGGGCCTAGGAAGGTCCTAGGGTCTGTGAAGGTCCTAAAGTCTGGAGTCTAGAATGATCTTAAGATTTAAATAGATCTTAAGGTTTGGATTGGTCTAGAAGAATCCTAGGGTCTAGAATAGATCATAGGGTCTGGATTCTAGAAGGATCCTAGAACCTGGAATAGATCTTATGGTCTAGATTCTAGGAGGATCCTAGTGTCTAGATTGGTTTGGATATTAAATTGATCTAGGGTCAAGATTAATCTGGATTCTAGGTGGATCCCTAATGACCTCATATAAAAATAAGGTCAACACCTGGATCTACTAGATGAACGTTTAGATGAACTTGAGCTTGAACTCATCAAAATTTGGTCACCGTTATGGTTTGACCGGCTGGGTTTCACTTGGGAAGTGAAGAGGAGATGCTTGAGAGCTTAAATGAGCAAAGAGCTTGACTGGAGGGGGTTTTGGATGGTGAGAGAATGTTGGAGTAAGAATAAGACTCATTTTGAGTCTTTTGCTCAATTAAAGTGCCCTAGCTTGATTGGACGGTCTAGATGGCTTTGAAAATTTACCTAGATGCATGCCACCTATCCTAAATATTTAGAGAGTAGTGGAATAAAAAGGACACAAGGACATGATGTATAAAGCAATCTTTGTCCCTATGTGTACATATGGAGTACTTAGGCTTAATTAGGACTAAAACATGAATTAGAAAGGGTTTTAGAAGGCTCTAGATAGTGTTTAAGCTGCTGGATTTGATTTGAAATGGGAACGGAAGTCATTTGAGAAAGTTTGACCACTTTTAACCAATTCAAAAGCCTATGTTGACTATTTAACTATTTTACTCAACATATTGACTGGTAAGGTGGCATGTGAGGATGCCTTGAGATGGTGGGATGACTTAAAGGGTTTTAAATACTTAAGGGCTAGAGTTTGAGTGCATTTATGGGAGCTTGAACAAGTTTGACCAAGTCAAAATGGAATGACTTGGTCAAAATGACCATGGTATGATTTATTATGGGTTAATAAGTGTTCAAAGTTCTGAATGGAGCAAAATTAAGAATCTTTAAATGAATAGGTTTGAAATTCAAGTGGGAGAGCATATACAGTATGAAGGTTTAACAATTTTTTGGAGTTTGACTAAGTGAAAATCCATGGTGACTTGACTCCAAATGATTTGAATATGTCTAAATCAATCATTGAAGTGAGCTTTAGAGTTTAAAGGTCTTGATTTGGTTAAATGGGTTAGCTTAACCCATTTAAGCTCTTAAGGGTTATTGGGTCAACCTAGGATGACTTGGTCAACCAGGTGAACCTAGGGCCTGGGTTTCGGCTCAACAGGTTTGAAGTGGTATTTGGAGTCTAGAGAGGCTTAAAGCTTGGGTATAATTTAAACTTAGATTAATCAAAGATCTGGATTGATCCTAGGGTCTAGATAGATTTAGGTTCAGGGTAGATCCTTGGGTCTAGCTTGATCTAGGGTTAGGGTAAATCCTAAGGTCTAGGTTGATCTAGGGTCTAAATAGATCATAGTGCATGGATTGATCTAGGGTCAGTGAAGATCTTAGAGTTTGGATTAGTTTGGAAGAATCCAAGGGCTTAGGTAGATCTTAGGGTTTAGAGTCTAGAAGAATCCTAGGGTATGGATAGATCTTAAGATCTGGATTGGTTTGTAAGAATCCTAGGGTCTAGATAGATCATAAGGTTTGGATTGGTCTGAAAGAATCCTAGGGTCTAGATAGATCGTAGGGTCTAGATTGCTTTGGAAGAATCCTAGGGTTTAGATAAATCTTAGGGTCTAAAGTCTAAGAGGATCTAAGAGTCTAGATTGGTCTGGAGGCTAGAATGATCTGAGGTCAGGATTGATCTAGAGTCTGGGAAAAGTCTTAGTGATCTCATACAAAAATGAGGCCAACATAGGTTATTTAATCTCTTAAGTGATGCGTTATTCCAACTAATCATCCCTCGAGTCGCTAAATTTGCCTCTTTTTCTCGCATTGATTTGGTAGATGTGTGGAGGTTAACACGTATGTATCATTTTTAAATATTCTAGAATTTCATTAGAAAATCATTTGTCTAATTCTTTCTTTAATTCGAACAAACAAATGTACTCAAAAAGCCTTTGGGTGCAAAGAAGACTAGGATAAGCCTTATTATGTTGAGTTGTGACATACAAATCCCAAAATCTAGTTTTAGAATATTTCAAATTCTCTTCCAATATTATTTTAAATAAAATATAGATTACATAGTAGCTAAAATATTCAAATATTGAAAATAAACTCATCGACAATATTTCTTTCATTTCATTTATATATATACAAAGTACATGGCTAAATATAAAAGACACAAAACTGAATAATAAATTTGCTATGGTTGTATAAAAATTAAAATAGAGAAATACCTTTAAACTCAAATTTGATCCTAAACTGCTAATCAACAAATTTCTTTTCTTTGGCAAATCTTGTAAATCAGAAGCGAAATTATATTTAGCTACAAGAACTCAGCAGACCATACAAAAATAATCTAAACTATTAATTCTTGAATTAAACATTTTGTTGAATATTTCAAAATTATCAGCTTGGTAACATTGAGTTCACTGTCTCTAAGTGCGACTACATCACAATCTATCATGCCTTGGTACCAAATTTGCCACTCAGGCACCGCAGCATTTAAAAATCAGTAGCACGTCGATGTAGTTGTTGTAAATTCTAAAGGACATAATCTGCTAATAAAACGATGCGACTGTTCAGTAAATAACTGATCCATGCCAATAAGCATAGCAGCAGAGCAGAAACATCAGCGCAGTGACATTAATTCAATTAAATATTTTTTTGCTCTTTATTTAAAGCGCATATTGACCATTTGTGAGGTTAAAATTTAGTGTTATGTATAGCCTCAATAGAGGACAATAAGAATAACCAAGAATATTAAAATCATATGTTTGCATACCTAGAACTATGATATAAAATATGCTAGGTTCTTAAGGAGATGTATAACTATAGGAGATCAACCGATATCCTTTTCAAAAGAGAAAAAATATGCTAGGTTCTTAAGAAAATGCCTCTGAACTATGTTCTAAAAATAGAAATATTTAATATTTAGGGATTAGATTTTATGGGACCTTTTGTGTCATCCTATGGAAATCAGTATATTCTTAGTGAGGTGGATTTTGTTTCAAATTGGATTAAAGGTGTGGAAACTTCTAAAACTGATGCTCAAACTATGATCAAGTTTTTAAAGAAAAATATTTTCTCTAGATTTGGAATGCCAAGAGTTTTAATCAGTGATAGAGTAAGTTATTTTTGTAATTAAAAATAGAAACAATCTTAAAGAAATATAGGGTTTATCATAAAGTAGCAACTGCTTACCATCCCCAAACTAATGGTCAGATTGAGATTGGCAATAAGGAGATTAAGAGAATCCTGAAAAATGGTCAATTCAAATATAAAAGATTGGGCGATAAAGTTAGATGATGTCTTATGGGCTTATATAATTGTTTATAAGACTCATATTAATATGACTCCATATAAATTTATTTTTTGGAAAGGCTTATCATTTTCTTGTGGAATTAGAACACAAAGCATTCTAGGTAGTTAAAAAATTGAATTACAATTTTGAAATTACAAAAGAGAAAAATTTGACGCAATTGAGTGAATTGAAAGAAATAAAAAATGAAGCTTCTAAAAATACAAGGATTTATAAAGATAAAGTTAAAAATGGCATGTTGAATGAATTCACTCAAGGACAGGATGTTTTACTATTTAATTTTAGACTTTAGTTATTACCAGGAAAATTAAAATCCAGATCGATGGTCTGGATCATTCACTATTGTAAGAACATTTCCTTATGGAATTGTGAAAATTTAGGATAATAAAGTTTACATATTTTTAATAGGAATGGCTACACACTGAAATCTTATTTATTTGGGGGCATTGATCGATTGCAAAATATAACTAAATTTGTTCATCGTGAAATAAAATAATTGGTATAATCTTCCTGAAGACTTATAATTTAGTACTTATGAGAGACAACTCACTTGTGATGATATGCATGGTGCCTAATACACTAGTTATCTTTTAAGTTGTGATATGTTCATATTATATTATCATATATTTTATGCGTCTTTTTCATTCATATGAAAACATGTATAGTGTTAATTATTTTTTATTTTTTTATTTGTATTTTATTAAAAATTTTCCCATGCTTATAAATATTTGTATTATCTCTTGTATTTTGATTATTTAATTAATCTTTATAAAAAAGATAAATAAATTATATAAAATTAGGATAATTATAAAACCCTAAATCATAGTTCAAATGATTATTGTTTATACCTCATAGAGTGAAAAAAATAATAATTAATTAACTTAGATCATTTAAGTTATTATTTTAATTTGAATTTATAAGTTATACTTTTATGCATTAATTTTTAAATGAAGATAAATAATTAGGATTAAAGATTATATATGAGTAGATTAAATTAAAAATCATAAGCAACCTCAATTTGGAATTGATAATCTTATTAAATTCTTACATAAAATTCTTTAAGATTGTAAAAGGATTTGTCGCAAAACTAATATTCAAAATTATTAACTATGTACTCCATAAAATAAAAATTAAAAAGAAATGTAAAAATAATATTTAAAAGTAAAAAAAAAAAGAAATAGAAAAAAAGAAAAGATGAGTACATTCAAAAATTAGAATATGTTAAAAACTTAGAATTTGATTACAATGTTATATTTAAATTCATAAAGAATAAAATAAAAAAACTAGTGCAAATGACAGTGAACTAATGAAATTTTATTTTTTACTTCTAACATATTTAATCATTAAGATATATTATTCACTCAAAATTTAAAAATTAATAATTAAATCTATAAATTATGAATTTAAATAAAGCAATAACAATGATATATGATTAATGTAATTATAAGTATTTTTCCAAACTAGAATTATAAACTTCTTCATTTTTACAACTGCTAGACTATGATGTATTATTCTATATTTTAGTAATTTTAAATTATTAGTTTTTACTTTGGTTAATCCATTAATCAGAAGTATAAAATTTTATTTGCTTGAGGATAAGTAAGAGTTTAAGGTACGGAGAATTTGACAAGTGTAAATAATGTATTATTTTATGGGTTATATTTTTAGTGAAGAAGTTTTATTTTTGGTATATATATATTATACAGGAAAAATACAAAAAAGACAAAATTTCAAGTATCGTCCCATGCCACGGCATCGAACGAATCAACGTCGCAGCGCCATCAAGGATACAACCAGAGCGGCACAATATTGACATCGCAGCATGGACTTCTACTAGGCAGCACCGTGATGTCAACATGGTCAGCTTGGCAGCACCGCATTCACTATATTCAAGCGTCGCATCATTATAATCTTTTATGACTTTGCACTAAATTTGCCACTCAGGGTGCCGTAGTGTTTGAAATTTAGCAGCATCATGGCATAACAGTTGTAACTTTCAAAGGATAGGATCTACAAGCGAAATGACATGACTGTTCATTAAATAACTAATCCACATTAGCAAGCACCGCAGCGGAGTAGAAGCAACATCACAACAACATTAATTCATTTTATTGGTGTGGCGGCGCCAATCTTTCAAGCATCACAGGGACAGTTGCCTAATTTGTATTTTCTTATAAATAGTCATTATGTCATGTTTGCAAGACAGTTCAGTCAGTTGTCTAATTTCTATATTTTTTCGAGTACTTCTTTAGATCTCTCTTAGAGTCAATTCTAATAGAGTCTAGATAAGTGTTAAATAAAATTATTAGAGTGTTTAGTTAGTGTTTCCATGAGCAATTCTGTTTATTAAGGAAGGAGTGTAGAGGAAATTCATTGATCACCCTTTAAATATTTTTTATAATTCAAAAGTGCACTCTACAACCCCTATCAACTACTCATTAATGATTTAATTATTATTTATAGTGTCAGTTATATAATTTATAATTTATATTCAAGTTATATTAATTAAATTAATTATATTAATTTTTATTACTAGTTATACTACTAAATATTTAATTAAGTTAAATTAGGTCACTAATTTTATGCACTCATTGTACAAATAATTATTTTATTATTAGAATTAATTATTAATATTTCAAATTATACTAATTAAGTTAAATTATATTAATTTCTTCCCAATAGAGTGTTTAGGGTTTGTTTTTCATCTTCTTTATTTCATCGTTGTTGTTTAACTTTTTTGCTTTACTTGATGCAGAGTTTTGCAGGAGCACTTCTTCAGCTTCTTTGTTGTTGTTCAACTTCACTGCAATGAGTTGCTTATTCAACTCCTTTGACATCATTCCCTTCATATCGAATCGGAAGTCACGACATTTTAACGACGTAATTTATGTTGGATCGAAAGTAACAATGGAAGCTCGCTCACTGTAAAGGTTACTATCTTTTTCCCTTTTACACGTTTCTTCGCCCAAATCTAGTAATTCCATTTTTAAAATATTTCTTTTAATTTTTAAAAAATTTTCATATCTACTTTCTTATAATTAATTGATTATCAAATGTGGCATATGATTCAAAATAGTTATTCGGTATCGTCACGTATTGTAGATGAAGTCAAAACTGATATTTGTTTTACTAAATGGAGTAAAATAGAATAAATCAATGCTTAATTGAATGCTAAATGCTTAAATTATTTTTTCTATGCTTTAAATTCTTAAGATTGTATGTTAATATTCACATGCACTACTAACAAGAAAATTTGGAATAAATTAAACATTACGTATGAAGGTATTAGTGAAGTTAAGCAATCCCGGTTAAAATTTTTAATGTATGATTGTAAACTATTTTGCATGAAATCTTATGAGACTATTATAAATATGCATACCAGATTTACTCAAATTGTGACATCATTACACGCCTTATGTAAAGAACTTTCAAACTTTGAAAAAAGTCAATAAAATTCTATATTTTCTACTTTATAAGTTTGATGCCAAAGTCATTGCTATTTGTGAATCAAAAATATTGAATGAATATTCTATTGATAATTTGATTGGCTCACTCATTGCCTACGAGCAAAGTTTAAGTCAAAGATATTTGGATGCTAGTGAAATAACAGTGCTAAAAGCTGAAGTGATGCATAATAATGACTTAGTAGATAATAAGAGCAATGAGATAGCCTCAATAACAAATAAATTTGAAAAACTACTTAAGCATAAACATCCACATCAATAAAAGTGGAGCAAAGGTAAAAATGGTAAGAATGCTAAGGTTTCTTCTGACATTATTTGCTTTGGGTATAGGAAAGCCAAACATATGAAAAATGAATGCTCTAATTCAAAAACTCTTCTAGCAAAGAAAATTGGTAAAAATTAGCAAAATGCAATAAGGGTAAATGATAAAAAACAAAAAATCTCATAGACAAACTTAGCTTATGAATCATAAGACAAGGAGCAAAATAATGAGGTATAAAGTTTTGTTTGTGTTTATGTGTTATAGTTAATGCATGCATATATGTTCTTTATTTTATTTTATTCATTATAAATATTTTATATGCTATTTTTGAGGTTTTTTTATTTGTAATCATTTTATTTTATCATGTATATTTTTGTGATTTATCTCTTATTAACACACACAAATCATATTTAACATTATATTTGCATAAGAGAATTAGTTCACTTCTCTTAATTTTTTTAAATGAAAATTTTACCTCCTTTTTATCTAAAAATTTTAAATAAGTGATGATTGACTTTCTAAATTATTAAAGGAAGAAAATTCATGATTATGTCTCACATTCTCATTTCCTTAATCAGACTATTATACTTTTAAATAAAAAACTATATCAATTTAAGAATTGGACTTTTGAAATTAAAACTTTTTTATCATTCAACATTTATTCTATCTCATAGGAATTTTTTGCAAGCTGATGAATCCACTTCATAATTTTATTAATCAAGCTATTCTATTTTATCATTGGATATGGTTTGCTATGAGTCTTTAAATATTAAGAAATGAAGTAAAGTTATAAAAATAAAAAAGAAGCATAAAATAAGTCCAAAGATGAAAAGATACATAATGTACTCCAAAATTAAAAGAAGTACAAAAATGTATCAAAAATCAAAAGATGCACAGTATACCAAAAACAGATAAAGAGGCACAAATGAGCCCACAATAAGTTAATTTACCTTTCTTGTATTTTTAAAATCTTAGAAAACCCATGTGTATAAGTGATACTTTCGATACTTGAGTTTGAAAATCATGATTCCTGAACCATTATTTTTGCATTGATATTCTATTAAATATATTTCATGTAAGAAGATTAAAAAAATATTTTTTTCTCTAATTCTTTTTCTAATTTTGTTAAAAAGGACTTTAACATATAAGGAGCCTGAGCTAGAACAAATAAAATTTAAATTTTCAACCTTTTCTAGATCTTAGTGCAATCAATTTATTTCTTACTAATTTTTTGAATAAAATCAAGAGGAAACTTTCTCATTTTGAGAAAATTTGTTGAAATTAATTGATTCTTCTTAAACATCAGCACCACCTTTATTTGATCAGAGTCTGTTATGTGTGTTCCATTTTATTTTTGTGTGTTTCCCTTCCTTTTGATGATGTCAAAGGGGGAGAATGTATTTGATTAGTTGTATTTGTGTTAAAGCTGTATATGTTCATATTATATTTGCATTAGTTTAGCTATTGTTTTAAGTTCTAAAGTTTTTTATTTTTTCTATATAAAAAAGAATTTTTTTAAATTTCCTTTATTTTTAATATAGTTATCATAACGAGGGAGATATTAGGAGGAAATATTTTTAATTTTTATAAATTCGACCAATAATATTTTCCATCATCAAACATGGGGATATTATTACAATTCAAGCCCACGAGTTTATATTTTTTATGATAACAAATATTATAGCTCACATCCTTATATATAATTGTATTTACATTATATATTTATTTGTGTGTGTATTAATATTTCAAGAATATCATGCACCATCCAACAAAAATTTAAGGCTAAAGATTAGGTAGAATTGGTTATGCTGTAAAATATTTTTGTAATATTTATTGATGTATTTTTTGATTTCTTGAGTCAAGTCCTGTAAGGGTGTATGCTAGCTTGGTGATCATGCACACACACACTTAGGGGGAGTGAGATTGAGTTAAAACTTGAAGTTTAAATTTTGAACTAATCGTACTATATGATTTATATCGTACTATACAACCAGCTCATCAAACTAATCGTACTTAATAATTTAGATCATCTATGATCAATTATGATCATAAAAAATATCCACCAATCATAATTTAGGCAAGATTTTGAATTTTATATTTTGTTTTAATCTTTCAAGATGATGTATATCATACTAGACAATCTATTAAAATCATGCCTAAGTTGATCATGTTATTAGTCAACCGAAACTACTTAATTTTAATATTATGATTATATTGGACAAACTTGATCATACTGTACGATCAACATAGATGATTTTGGTTGTCATAAGTTTCATCCTGGATGAACTACTTTTTGGTTAAACTAATCATCCTGGATGATCTCAATATCATACTCAATGATATATTCAAATACTTAAATTGATCATACAGGGAAATACTAGTCGTACTGGCTGGAAGAGCTATTTTGTACTAATCATAAAGGATGATTGATCTATCGATCGTATTGTATGATTTTTATCGGTAGAATTGAATTTCTAGGATTTTTAAAGCACTATATTTTAGATTTCTTAAGGCACTTGGTAAGTGCCTTTAACAGCCATTATGTCTTCTTTCTTCTAGAGAAAACTTAAAAGGGAGAGAAGAAATGATGGAGTTTGAGAGGGAGAAGATCCCTTGAGGAGATTTCAAGAGAGTGTGGAGGAGATTTCATATGGTTGCTCCCGCAAGCTTGTACATTAGTACCATTAGATTCAAGGTTTATCATAAGAAAAGTTTTGGGAAGAAGAAGATCTCTTTGGTGTCCAAAGAATCGACAACTCTGCCGCACTAGGGAAGGTGAAAGGGATTCGTGGTTCTGTTTCATCTCCCATAGGGAGAAAAATGAGTTAAGGTTCTCTACTTGTGAAAGGAGCTTCGATCTTCTGCAGCACCGGGTTGGTGTAATGATTTTGTAAGGGCTTTTCCACCTTATTGTGGGGGCAAAAGGAGAGACACTAAAAGGTTTTGGTGTAATACTCGGAGGGTGACTATGTGGAGTGGACAGGTTGGACCAAACCACTATAAATCGGGTATGTTCTTTTCTTTTTTTAATTATGCATTTATTTTTTCTAGCGATTAACTATGTGAGAGAAAACATTAATTTATCTTTTTATTACGAGTTTAATTTATTTTCACGTCAAGTTATAAAAAGATTTTTCTTTATCTTTAAATAATTTTTAAATAATAATTCACCCCTCTCTTAGTTAGCATCGAGACTAATTTTTTAAGATTTCACAACCGTCACGAACTTTCTGTTACGAATCTAAGATTATGGATTAGACTTTTGATGATAATAAACATTCATATTTTTCTACGACTACCTTTCCTACTAACCTTTCAGGTTCATAAGATCGAACGCAACTCAAGACAAGCTAAAGATTGGGTAGATTTAGTTTGAGTCAGTTTGTAATATTTTTCTTTTTCTTGATTCAATTGTAAAAGTGATTCCTGATGCTAAGTGACCTTTCACACACAGACTTAAGGGATTTTCTGTGTTTTTCTATTTTAAGTACATTGGCCTGGACGATGTTCATATCGGTCAGGACGATCCAACTAAAAACATAAACCCTAATTAGGGCATCCTGGTTAAGGCAACCGTCATTAAGCATATTGCCCTAAATGATCCTTGTATCAGCCAGGTCAATAAGATCAAATCAGAAAGAATAAGCCGCCATGATCAATTTAGGTATTCTTTATTTCAAGACATCGGCCAAGACGATCTAAATATCATCCTAGACGATGCAGCACAATTATGCCTAAATTAATTTGGTAATTATTGAAAGCAATTAAGGCTGATTGATACGATCACATCGATCAGGCCTATCGCAAGATCCGCAGGGACGATGTCTTGGACGATTGACATCAGCCAGACTCTATTAGGGCGATGTTTAGGATGATTGTACTCGGATTTGAACTAATTAGCCAGGACGATACTGTATTGGCCTGAACGATGTAACCAATTTTCTTCTAATTGTCCTACATCATCCCGGCTGATTGAGCTTATCTTGTACTGATCGGCCAGGACGATATTCCTATCATCTTAGATGATAATGTTGATTCTTTAAATTCTATTTAAAGGACCCGAATTTTCTCATGCAAAGAGACCTTTAGCTGTTGTCTTTACCTGAGAGAGCCAAGAGGAGAGGGAGAGAGAGCGAGAGAGAGAAGGAGGAACTTGTGAGGGGGAGTTTATGAGAGGGATTCACAAAGGTTGCTCCAAGCAAGGTTCCAAGGCGTCTTTTCCAGTCTTCGTCCTTCATCCTTGGGGGTTCAAGGGAGGTAAGCTTCAGCAATTGGTTGAGGTTCTCTGCCTACTTCAGGAGGAAGCAAAAGGAGTTGGGTTCTCTGCCTGCTTCAGGAGGAAGCAAAAGGAGTTGGGTTCTCTACCTTACCTGGGTTGGCGAAAAGGAGTTTTTGTGAGGGCTTATCCGCCTTGCTGTGGGAGCAAAAGGAGAGTCACTTTTGTAGTGCAATACTCGAAGGGCGCCTATTGGGAGTGGACGTAGGTCAAGTTGACCGAACCACTATAAATCTGGTGTGATCTTTCTTTGTTTTGATTTCTGCATTTATTTTTTCGCACTTTGATTTATTTGGTGATTTTGGTTTTAAGTTTTTATGCTTTGATTGTGTAAGAAAGATTTTTTAAAATACCAATTCACCCCCACTCTTGGTTAGCCTCGGGCTGGTTCTTAAGGGCTTACCATCCCTAACAAACATCCCTAACTCTTCATCGTCCTGGACGATCCATTATCATCCTGGACAATATGATCGTCCTCTGCTGCAATTATCTTGATCGTCCTGGCCGATATCTTTTTCATCCTGGATAAAGCATTTATTGGTAATCATCCCGTCTGATACACCTGTTCATCCTGGACGATACACATGTTAGCACGTTTAAAATCTACAATTTCTCCCGAGACGATCCATTTTTGGACAATCGTTCTGGACGATCTACTGTACGATATACGTGGCGCATGATTTAAAACATTTTAAATTCAGCCAGTATGATCCATTATTGAGCATCTGGCTTGACTTCTCGGGACGATCGCCTATGTCTAATCATCCCGACGATATCTGATCGTCCCGGACGATCAAACTGCCTTTTAGACCAATCGGCTTGTTTATAATAATTGCATCGGATCGTCCTGAACGATCCTGCGATCGGCCTAGACGATCCGGCCGATCCTTTAAATTCTGAGCCGTCCAACAAGTTTCTTCACACCTCTCATTCCCTTTGGCTTTCTACTTCTTGTTCCTTACTTTTTCTTGCTGATGGCTGGAGGCAAGCGTTCTCGACACACGTCTGGAAGCTCCTCGAGGGGCACACTGGACCCTCATTTTCGGGAAGCAGAAGATCAAGCTGCCTACCACCGCTACAAAGAATGCAACATTTCTCTCTCCCAGACAAACAATCCAGTCCACCTCTCCTATCCGGTACTCGACCTTTTTACTCACACCTCTCTGCACTTTTTTCTCACCCTCGCAGTCCCCTTTTAATTTTGAACTTCTTTTTGAATTTTATGCCAACCTTCGCTTCAATTCTTCCTATACTACTCTCACCTCGTATGTGAATTGACGCCCAGTCGATATCACATACCAAGATTGTGCTTAACTATTACAGCTGTCCACTATTGGGGATAAGTTGCATACTCTTATTTCTGATCTTGATTTTAACTAGGCTACAGCCAATCACTTTCTTCGCCACAACAATTCTCCCTTTCATGTTGGAGAGACTAGCTCTTTACTTAAAGATGCTAGGACGATCTAACATGTCCTTCGCACCTCTGTGATTCCCAAAGCCGATGACCGTGTCCATATCACTCCCCTTCTTTCACTCACCACTTTTTACATAATGACCAATCGTGAATTCAATGCAACCGACCTGATCTTTCGCTACATCGATCATTTGACTACAATTCGAGATCCATGTCATAGAAGGAAGCCCAATCTTGCTCTAGGACACATCATTGCACATGTTCTAGAATCCAAATACAACCTTCAATATCCTACTCCTAACCTTCAGCCACCCTTCTACTCAAATAATTCCTTCAATGTCCTTCACAGTACTCGTCTCCACCCAGGAGATGGGGAAGCTCAGGGGGTCAAGGAGGAGGAGGTTCCCGCTTCTATTTTTGGACATGTTCCTCTCCGCCAGCACTCTCAGCTGAATCAGTCAGTTATGAGATTTGATTAGTGGGAGACCTGCTTTGAGGCCTACGTTGTTACACAAGAGCAACAACATACTAAGGACATCATCCGTATGCAGCACTAGCACGATCAGGACATGGTTTGGTTCGAATCTCAGTTTGCCACTTTGACCAGTTACTTTTCACCACCACCTCCTTCGTATGATGATCAAGGTCCCTCCTTTCTTTAGTTTTCTTTTTTATGCTATTTTTCTGTAGTTTGTTTTTCTTATGGTTATTTTAGTTTCTGTATTTTAGTTTTTTCCTCCTTTTTGTGATGTCAAAAGGGGGAGTAGTCTGATGTATCTTGTAATGTGATTCTGGAACTTAGTGAACTTTTTTTTTGTCACACTATTTTTATTAAACTGCCATAACTGCTTGAACTTTTCTGATTGTATTTGTCATCATCAAAAAGGGGGAGATTGTTGTGAATTTGAGATAATAAATTAGACTTTTGATAATAGCAAACATTCATGTTTTTCTATGACTGTCTTGCCTACTAACTTTTCAGGTCCATAAGATTGAATGCAACTCAAGACCAGCTCAAGATTGGGTAGATTTAGTTTGAATCAGTCTGTAATGTTTTTCTTTTTTTTGAGTCAATTATAAAAGTGGTTCCTGATGCTAAGTAACCTTGCACACACACACTTGAGGGATTTTTTGTGTTTTTCTGTTTTAAGTATATCGGCGTGGATGATGTTCATATCGGCCAGGACGATCCGACTAAAAACAAAAACCCTAATTAGGGTATCCTAGTTAAGGCAGCCGTCATTAAGCACATCGTCCTAGATGATCCTTGTACTGGTCAGGACGATAAGCACAAATTTGAAAGAATCAGCTGCCATAATTAATTGAGGTATTCTTTATTTTAGGACATCAGCCAGGACGATCTAAACATCGGCCTGGATGATGCAGCACAATTATGGCTAAATTAATCTAGTAATTATGGAAAGCAATTAAGGCTGATTGATACAATCACATCGGCCGGGCCGATCGCAGGATCGATCGGGACAATGTCCAAGATGATTGACATCGGCCAAACTCTATTCCAAGCAATGTTCAGGACGATTCTACTCGGATTTGAATTAATCGGCCAGGATGATATTGTATCGGCTTGGACGATGTAACCAATTTTCATCTGATCGTCCTAAATTGTCCCTACTGATTGAGCTTATTTTATACTGATCAGCTAGGACGATATTCCTATCGTCCTAGACGATAATGTCGATTCTTGAAATTCTATTTAAAGGACCCGAATTTTCTCATGCAAAGAGACCTTTAGCTACTGTCTTGACCTGAGTGAGCCAAGAGGAGAGGGAGAGAGAGAGGGAGGAACTTGTGAGTGTGAGTTTATGAGAGGGATTCACAAAGGTTGCTCCAAGCAAGGTTCTAAGGCATATTTTCCAGTCTTCGTCCTTCGTCCTTAGGGGTTCAAGGGAGGTAAGCTTCAGTAATTAATCGAGGTTCTCTGCCAGCTTCAGGAGGATGCAAAAGGAGTTGAGTTCTCTGCCTGCTTTAGGAGAAAGCAAAAGGAGTTAGGTTCTCTGCCTACTTTAGGAGGAAGCAAAAGGAGTTGGGTTCTCTGCCTGCCGGGGTTAGCGAAAAGGAGTTTTTTTTTTTTGGGCTTCTCCGCCTTGCTGTGGGAGCAAAAGGAGAGTCACTTTTGTAATGCAATACTCGAAGGGCGCCTCCGGGGAGTGGACGTAGGTCGAGTTGACCGAACCACTATAAATCTGGTGTGATCTTTCTTTGTTTTGATTTTCACATTTATTTTTCCACACTTTGATTTTTTGTGGTGATTTTGGTTTTAAGTTTTTGTGTTTTTATTGTGTAAGAAATATTTTTTAAAATACCAATTCACCCCCCACTTGGTTAGCCTCAGGCTAGTTCTTAAGGGCTTAACATCCCTAATGAACTTTCACTTTCATAAGTGAGTCAGGCTAGCTCAAACTATATTTATTAACAAGATCACGAGTTGATCTTACCGAGCCACGAGTTTGAGCTCGAGCTCAGTCTGGCTCAGCTCAAAAGCTCGTTGAACCTCTCGACTCTTGTTAAGGGATTTCTTTGGACAACAACATTTCTTCTATAACCTATTTTTCAAAATTTGGACTATATTGATGATATGACTAATATTTTTAAGGGCACAAAAAAAAGAAAAGGAAAAAAAAGAAAGAAAGCTTACTCTCCATTCAATGCTTGATCTGCCCTCTATAGAGGGAGAAAAACAATCATAAGTTTGGAAATGACATTGCTAGCACATTATCATTTTGGCCAAAGTTAAATGGCTATTAAAAACAAAATTTATACATTAGAGGCATCAAAGCACACTATAGGCTATTTTCACTAAGGGGCTGTTTGGTTTGTAGAATTAGGAGGGTAAACTAGTATATTTACCCACATTTAGTAAATTACATTGTTTGGTTAGTTTTGAGCGGAAAGTAAGGAATTCATCCAATGCAGTGGTGTATTACTAAAGCCCTTTCGTGTGACTTCGAAACCTGCTCAAATTGAGCTGGTTAGAAATCCTCTCAGCGCCGAGGATGCTGCCGGCGTTTAGCGCTTCCTTCTCCATTAGGAAGGTGTAGTTTGTGTCGAGGCAGAGAGGATTTCTGACCAGAGAAATCCTCGCGGTTTCCTCATGGATTTTTTCTCTTGGTGTTCAGCCTGTGATTTCCTCACCACCTTTCCTGAAATATTCATCAACCTGGGTGTCCTGTCTAGCTTCATCTCCAACTTCGCTTTCTCTGGTCTTCCAGAACATATTAGCTGGCCCGTGATGTTCCTTGTCAGAGCCAGTCCTCCAATCATAATCTTCACTGGCGTCCTCATCGTGATGTCGGAGTCTCCTCATTGGCTCGTGATGCAGGGCCGCCTTGAAGAAGCAGTCGTAGTTCTCTCCAAGACCTCCGACTCCCCCTAAGTAAGTATATCAGGGGCTTTCTTCCTCGATGCTGGCCACTTTGAACATTTTTGCTTTGTCTGTTATTGTTTGTGTGTTGTGGTAACTCGAGCACCAAATCATTTTATGACTTTGGTTTAGTGCACGATGAAAAGAAATGCTTTCCAACCTATTTCGCATGTATTTTTTTTGGATATAGGAAACCATAAGAGATCACTGGTTATGATTACTGTTAGTTTCTAGCGATGGCTTTGAAACAATTGCTCTCAAGCAGCAATTTGGAAAGAAACTTATGGAACTTGAGGATGAAAAAAGATCTGTTCAGGTTAATTATTGAAATATGGTCTTATTTGGTCTTGGAATCTATGAGTTCTCTTTTCTTTTTAAAACTAAGCTCACTCTTATTAAAATATTACAGCTAGAAAGGGATCGGTTATTGGCCAAAGTTGAAAGCCTCGCTGATGGACATTTACACAAGTTTCCAGATATACACTCGCAGAAGTTAAAGTCACTTGAAGCTCAGGTAAAATAAATAGGGATTTGGGTGTTTTTGTTTATGATGATATCTTCTAACGTCTAGTGGCTGCAATTTGTTTTTTTACCTTTTTTTTAAGATAATAGATCTTAAGAAAACACAAGAGAACCAGGTCCAGCTTGTAAACTAAGGACATTTGTATTTTTACCTATTTGTTTTTTTTTTTTTACCTATTTTTTTCGCATGAATATTACCTACAAACAGATGAATGTTATGTCTCTTTTTGTTTCTGTTTTTGAAAGCATCTTAGGGAAGTGCTACAAAGAAATTTTTGGGAAATGTTTTGAATTTTTTTTTTTTGAAATTTTAGAGCATAGCTGCTGTTATTCCTGTGGAAGACATTGCTGTACAACCAAATCATGTTAAAACGTGCTGTTCATCTTAGAAAAAGACAAACAGGGGAAAGTAAATTACTAAATTTGTTCAGAAAATCTTATCTGAGGTAAAATTATACTGTAATATTGTCTTACTTCTAGTATTCGGTAGCTTCTAGTTTTAGTAATTCACTTTATAAAAATCTGAAAAACTAAGGCTTCGTTTGGGACATTTTTTTTGTTGTTTTCTAAAACAGCTTTTTAGTACGAAAATATCTTAAATTAGAAAATTTTATACTAAAAAAATCATTTTAAAAAGTAGCACTAAAGTTGTACCAAACGAAGCCTAAACCAGTTGCTTTTAGTTTCAAAGTTCAAACTCCTATGAGCTATGGTAGAGTACAAGACCTTAGCAAATACATAAGTCTGCTTTTTTCACCAGTTGCTTTTTAGTTTCAAAGTTCACTTTCTCAGCTACTCTGCTATGCTTCTCTTGTGTTTCTCTTGTTTCAATTTGATTGTAGGTCTTAGCTGAATGAAGACAAGCATCTTCATTTCTGACATTGCAAGTTGTCTATGCAGTGGTTATGTTGGACTTTATGCAGTTCTACTATTTTGCTTGTTTAGGCATGCCTTCAGAATGATCATGTAGATATTGATTGTTTCATTAAAAATTATTATAATTTGTTGTGATAGTTGTGTAATTTTATTGGGGTGGTAATATGAAGTCTTAGGTTGTCTGTATGAGTGGAATTTTTGTTGATATATGTAAATGCAGCCTGTAAGGCTGACTTGAAACTGATTTTTTCTTATCCTTGTTCACTATTAATGGTATTTTTCTTATCACGTGATTGAAATTTATGCTTGTTAACCTAGATGGCACATGATTATGGAGAACAATGTCCTGCTGACATGGAGTTTGAAACCGAACAAGAGGTTTAAAAAATCCAATTTTTGTTGTTTGGCTAGATTTAGGTCATATTCTTCTTAGAAACGAAATTTAAGATCCCAAAGTATTTTTTCTAGTCTATTAATTTTGGGTTTTGTTATTAAATCTTTTTGTATCCTTCTCATGATGATAACGACCAAATGCTAATGATGATGATGATCATTGGAGGCACTCCTCTTAGATGTTCTCAAAGCAAAATTAGGGCCCCTAGTAAAGAGATTTTGTGCTGCTTTGCATTGTCATGCCTCGCTTTATAAAGGTTCTATGTGGTGAAATAATTTCTCTGTACCATAATATTTGAAATTGGGCTTGTTTGAAATAATAAGGTCATGCATCATCCCCTCTTTTATGGAGTTTTCTATAGAATTTATGTACATGTGATAAAGTTTTGTGGCTCTGAGAAGTGATGTATCTTGAAGATGTGTAATATCATAATTAGTTGCTATGAAAAAAAAATGTAACTACATTATAGTAAAAAAACTTTATAATTTTTCGAAAAAAATATATTTTTAGTACTTGCTCAGTAGAAAATTAAAGAAAGAAATCAGGGTGAAAATTTAATTAAATGATAGTTATTGTTAAATTATTTATGTCTTTCTCTATTTGTTTGACCATGAGTAAATGCAACTTTTTTTATTTAGGTTATTTTGTGGTTTTAATGTTTTTTTTTTACAATTAATTTATGGAGAATGTATAATCTTAAAAATAAAATTTATTATATTAGTTTTTATTTAAACAATGTTTACTGAATTAAAGTAATAATTGTATTGAAAAAAAATGTTAAATAATTCTATTTATAACTTTATTGGAATATTGACTAAAATTGAAGTTTAATCATAATGTACTATATAAAGTTTATAATAGATATATGTAAATAATATGTTTTTGGGTCAAATAAAACAACAATTTATGGAAAACCCAAAATTCCATAAAGTAAATAAAACAACTATTTAAAATAATTAGCAGCATAATCATACATATCAAATAATAATCTTGTCATACATATCGGTACACACTCTTGTCATTTCCTAAGCACATGTCGTACACGAGCTTGAAGTTGTGTTTGTGTTGGACAACATTTGAAGTGGAATATGAATCCGTGTTGAAGGTGGTTCCAATCTTCGCCATCTAAAAATTTTTTTGCCTTTCCATCTTGAGAACAATGCATTAGCATTTTATAGTTATCTAAAAGCCATTTATCTTCTTTGGGGCATCAATAATGATATAGAATACAGTGATCTATATCAAGCATCGATATTCCAATCTCCGGCTCAACTGTACCGTCTTTGTCAATGCCAAGTTCTCGAATACGCCCCTTTAAAAAATTTAATGATACGAGGTGACCACTCATATTACAAAATCTATCTTGTAGCAATTTTCAACCAATATCTCGAAATTCAAAGCCAGACCTATATTGCCTTAATTTCATAACATCATCATTTTCAGCCACAAGTAGTCGACAGTCAGCGTAAAACTTGTTGAATAATAATGACATGAATCCTTTAAAAAATTATGTTAATGCTAGGGCGTCCCCTGGAAGCGACGCGCTGTATGGCATGAATACATTGACAAATGTGCAAGGGCCGCTGCACCGGCGCCCGGGTGCAGTGTTAAATAGGCAAGGGTTCCCACATCAAGGATGGATGTGGGCAAAGAAGCTAGTCCATGAAACTAAATTTAGGATAGGAACTTGGAATATAGGTTCTCTTACAGGAAAATTAATGGAATTAATAGATATTATGATTCATAGGAAGTTAAATATTTTGTGCATTCAGGAAACTAAATGGGTTGGTGAGAAGGCTAAGGAAATTGATAGTTTAGGATTTAAACTTTGGTATTCGGGTAGGAGTCGTACTAGAAATGGTGTATGTGTTATTATAGATAAGAGTTTAAAGGATAATGTTATAAAAATTAATAGGATTGGAGATAGAATTATAGCTTTAAAGTTTGTTGTTGATGATAAGATTGTTAATATTATAAGTGCTTATGCTCCTCAAGTAGGTTTGGATATGAGTTCTAAATTAAATTTTTGGAATGACTTAGAAGAATTAATACAAAAGATACCTCTTGAAGAAAGAGTTTTTATTGGAGGAGATTTAAATGGACATGTTGGTAGAGAGGTAGATGATTTTAAAAGCATTCATGGTGGCCATGGATTTGAAACGACGAATGAAGGTGGCAAGACCATATTGGATTTTTGTTTAGCTTATGATTTTTCAATTGCTAATACCTTATTTAAGAAAAAAAATGAGCATCTCATCACTTATAAAAATGGATATAGTACAACATAGATTGACTATTTTCTTATTAGAAAACTAAATCGTTTAGATTGCAAAGATTGTAAAGTTATTCCAAGTGAAAATTTATGTACCCAACATCGATTATTAGTTTTGGACTTTAAGATAAAGGGGCATAAAATAAAAAAATAAAGTAAAATGATTTTCTAGGATTAGATGGGGGTTTTTAAAGAATATTAACAAAAATATTTTTGGAAATAAGATCTTAGATCTTAAGATTTTGTCTGTGCATGGGGATGCTAATATTATGTGGGAAAAAGTGGCTAGTGATATTAAGAATATTGCAAAAGATATCCTTGGAGTATCAAAGGGAAAATCTCCTAATAGTAAAAGTAGTTGGTGGTGGAATCCAAATGTGCAAGAAAAGATTAAAAATAAGAAGCTTTGTTATAAAAATTGGTTTAATTTTAAAAATTCTGATAATTGGGAAATATATAAAGTGGCTCGTAAGGATGCTAAGAAAGCAATATGTGATGCAAAGACATTAACTTTTAGTGATTTATATAATAGATTAGATACTAAAGAGGGAGAAAGATATATGTATAAGTTAGCCAAACAAAGAGATAAGAGTAGTAAGGATTTAGTTCAAGTGAAGTGTATTAAAGATGAAGATAAAAAAATACTTTTCTTAGAAGATGATATTCAACAAAGATGGATGAGATATTTTGCTAAACTTTTTAATGAAGATTGTGAATATAAGATTGACTATAATGACCTTAGCACCCTAAATGAAAATGAAGATTTCTGTTTTTATCGGCGTATTAGTAAAACTGAAGTTAGAGAGGCTTTAAAGAAAATGAAGGGTGGAAAAGCTGTTGGACCTGATGATATTCCAATAGAGGTGTGAAAATGCTTAGGAGATGAAGGAATTTCGTGGCTTATTAAACTTTTTAATACTATTTTGAAGACTAAAAAGATGCCAGATGAGTGGAGAATGAGCGTGTTAATTCCTATTTTTAAGAATAAAGGTGATGCACAAGATTGTGCGAATTATAGAGGTATTAAGTTAATGTGTCATACTTTAAAACTTTGGGAGCGAGTTATGGAGCATAGGTTGCGGCGTGATACTAATGTTTCTAATAATCAATTTGGATTCATGCCGGGTAGGTCGACTATGGAAGCCATACATTTATTAAGAGGTTTGATGGAGAAATATAGAGAAAATAAAGAGGATCTACATATGATATTTATTGATTTAGAAAAAGCATATGATAAAGTTCCAAGAGAAGTGTTATGGAGAGTTCTTGAAAAGAAAGGAGTCAATAATGCTTATATTCAAATCATTAAAGATACGTATGCAGGAGCTATTACTTGTGTTCAAACACAAGGTGGGTTGACCAAGTATTTCCCTATTTCGGTTGGGTTACATCAAGGATCAGCCTTAAGCCCATATCTTTTTGCTTTAGTCATGGATGTTCTCACTAGACATTTGTAAGAGGATGTACCTTGTTGTATGCTTTTTGCTGATGATATTCTTCTTGTTGATAAGACTAGAGAGGGAGTTGAAGGTAAACTTGAATTATGGAGGTCAACCTTAGAGTCTAAAGGTTTTCGCTTGAGTAGATCTAAAACGGAATATATGGAGTGTAATTTTAGTAGTAATAGACCTAGTGAGGGGATTGTGACTTTGGGCGATCAAGTCATTAATAAGAGTACACGTTTTAGATATCTTGGATCTATTGTTCAGAGTGATGGTGAAATAGATGGGGATATTATCAGCAGAATTCAAGTTGGATGGTTGAAGTGGAGGAATGCATCGGGCTTGTTATGTGATAGAAATGTACCCCTCAAACTTAAGGGAAAATTCTATAAGATGGTAGTGAGGCCTGCAATGCTTTATGGTGCCGAATGTTGGCCATTAAAAGAGAAGCATAATACTAAGTTAAGTGTGGCAGAGATGAGGATGCTCAGGTGGATGAGTGGCTTTACCCTTAGAGATAGGATACGAAATGAGCATATACGTGAAAAGGTTGGAGTAGCTCTAGTAGAAGATAAGATTAGAGAGAGCCGCCTTAGATGGTTTGGTCACAAAAAACGACGGCCTTCTGATGACCCGGTTAGGAGAGTAGAGGTATTAGATTTGACTTATGTTAAGAAAGGTAGGGTAGACCTAAAAAGACTTGGTTAGAAAATATTAGGAATGACCTTTCTTTATTAGATTTAAACGAGAATTTGACTTTTAATAGGACACAATGGAGAAAAAGGATTCATGTAGCCGACCCCACGTAGTGGGATAAAGGCTTGATGTTGTTGTTGTTGTTGTGTCATTTTCAGCCACAGGATAACATCCTCGTCTTCCCCCCAAGTATGTAGAAGACATCTAAAAATTTCATTTGTTGTTACTTTTGCTTCTAGGATCTCATCTGTACTATAAGCCAAATTTTCATGTAAACGGGCACTTCCTTCTTGTATTAGTTGGTGTGTCGGTACACGTCTCATTGTTTCATTGTCTGAAGAGTACATTTTGTAGTAATGAAGTTGTTCTTCCTTAACAAGTGTATTTTTATGTAGAATGTAGAAAAAGATGATGTGAAATGACTTGAAAAAATGTGGAGCATATTATAAGAGCTTAGGTATACAAATATATATTGGATACTAAGTTATAGTTAAAGTTACATAGTGAGATAATAATTATGGTAGTAAAAAATAATTTAGCTTTATTAATGGGCATAAATAAGAGATATTAAATTACCTTACAATTTAATCTCAGCCCTCATCAAACATTCACATTCACATACATATGAAAAAGGCAGCATAAATAAGAGAAAAAAATATTATTACAGATTATCTATCGATGACGCCGAATAGCCCTACTACCAGGAGTATATCTATCTGGGGCCCTTCTTCTTCGTCGTTGTAGCTGTTGCTCTTCCTCAATAAAATCCTCTTCTTATTCTTGAAATTTTAGTTGACGTTGCGTCGCATCAGTGTACTATTGTGATGTTTGTCCTCCCATTAATAATATATCTTGCTGTGAGGTTGAGGTCAGTAACCCAACACTTGACATCCACTTTGGGACTGCAATAGGAAAAAATGATTGCGTTGTGGGAGGTTGAGATGGTGTACCGTAATATATTTCATGTGCACCGCTTTCTTGTACAGCAAATGTGTTCCAATGTTGTGTTGATGGCCTTGCCCCAGTCATGTCATAGGAGGTCAATGGAGTATGCATTGAATGTCTAGGTGGTTCTCGCTCAGTATTTTGGTGGCGTCGACTTCTCGTGGATTTAGATGGAGCATCAGAGGTTGACCGTCTTTCTCCTTCTGCCCTAGTTTGGCTCCTCTCATCTGTTGTGGTGTCAAAAATTGTATAGTCAATATAAACTGAACATTGCACTCTAGCAGAAAGTTCGGATACCTAGTCAACTGCTCATTGTAATGAACTTGCATTTTGTCCTTGACCCCCCGCTAATGGCTCTAGAATATCAGTTGAACATATGTAGTAGTCAGCCTACAAGATGTGATTTGTTTGTCAAATTATCCTTTTTAAAGAACATGTTAAAAAATGTATTAAATAATTTTACATACCACTAATCATTCTCCTGGAGATTAAGGGAAGAAAGTCTCTGGTGGCACTATCTGTGGCTGTAATAGATAAATCGATGCTGATGATCTATACCTCCATAGGTATGTGCCTAACTCCCGATTACCTGTGCCTTCTGGTGGAGTTATTGCTACAACATATGCTCGTCTTTCTTCCTAAAGCTCAAGGTAATCCCGATACTGAATAGTCCAATCTAAATCTGCTCTACCTCTTCCATCAATCCTTCTAAAATTTGATTCCAATGGTGGAACATCAGTGAATTATACTCCCCCAAATTGCCTCATTACATGGTCAGGTAGATGCCACTTGGTACGCTTCCAGCTAATGAGGGGCACTCGAGCATGCCATATGTCTCTCCCCTCCAGATATTGGCTAGGTAAAGCTATAAGGATCTCATCCATGTATGGAGTCATGGTCACCTAGTATCAATGAAGTTAAAGATTATTAGTGATTCTTGATATTTCATAAATGTATGAGAGAAGAAGAGTAAAATTTTGTATTACCTGACTAAGCTTTAAACCGTCAAATTCATCACGATATGTCATCATGTTTCCGGATGGGAGCTTGCCTATCTGATCTTCAGCCCATCTATATATAACATAATATAATATTAAAAATAATCATTTGAGTGTAATTTATTGTAGTAATTATATGTTCATACCTGCAACTAAGAGGTCTGCCACTAAAAGCATGTATCTGTGGTACACGTAGTGTGGGCCTCCCAATGTACAATCGTTCTCATGACCAAACTTGTAGTAATGCCACACATCCAGTAATATAAGTGCGTGTGGGCATAGTAGCATTACACAACTCTCTGTATAGATGCGCAAGTATAGCACTACCAATAGACATTCAACTAAAGATTTCAACATCCATAAGTAAGGGCAACCACTGTAATGACACATGTGATCGTGATGTGTCTGGTATCAAAAAGCACCCAATCATGAAGAGGATATAGGCTCGAACATGATGAAGAAAAGGACCGTGACCTAAGTCTTCGTATGAATCTCGGTAGAATGTCCAGCAGAGCCAACATAAAGGGAGCATTAACTCTAATTGTGCACTACCCATCCTGAAGGTCACCGTGTCATCTTCATCACCTGGTGCATGATACATAGTATCCCTGCCTGGATGTGTACCAAGCAGTTCATCACAGCATTTTGGCCAGGATTCCCAATGATGACCTACACCCACCACATTCGAGCCCACGACAACTGGCCCATCAATTCTCAGTCTAAGTATAACCTGCAAATCTTGGAGCGTTATTATCATCTCTCCAACCATGAAATGAAAGGTGTTCATCAGTGGAAACCGTCGTTCTACAAGTGTTGTTATCAGGTTATGATCCAAACGTATGAATTGTAGATGCTGAATGTTATGTAGCCCAAGATTTCTTAGTACATAAATCATTCGGGGGCACTCCACTAGCCACTCACGTGCGGTCCGTAAATGGGTTGATGGAACTAATGGAGACGCCTATTTTGAAAGCAACAAAATGAACCATTAGAAAAAATAAATAAATATGTATGTAGTTGATAATAAACTTATTTATACTTTAGTTCAGTTATAACCTGATCATGATCATGAGCCCTATGTGATGCTCCCAGAGATGCAATGCTCATTTCTCGAATCGTCTCCTCCCCACACTCCTCATGTCTGGTTCGACGCCCATCACATCGCTACCTCGATCTATCAACCATTATCTATATTTGCAGAATTAAGAAATATTTAATGCAGCATAATGTATACTCGTGCAAATAACATTATTACTTACACTATAAATATCTCTCAGATTAAAGACTGTCTTTTTTGATAATATTTTTTTATGATTAGTTGAATTAGATGTTGCTATATTCCTTCAGAAATTATAAGTTTTATGAAAATATCTCAGATTAAAGATTGTCTTATTTGTTTTGTTATAATTTACAAGCATTTATTTATCCAATAAAATATCCAAAATTGTTAGATCATCTATTTAATGATTAATTAGTAAGGTGCACTTTTCCTGATTTATTAAATTGATGCTTTTTTTTTTCAACAAATCCGTTTGGATATACTGAGTTGTATGAACTTATGCCCAAATTTAACAACTTAGAATATGGTTTTAAAAGAAAAATAGGACATACATGAACATACATATCATTATCTTGTGGACTAACTGCTATAATCATGAACACGAAGTACATTAACATTAAAAAAGTACTGAAATATAAGTCAAAGCTCGTTACAAAATTCAATAAGCATAGTAATGTCAGGGTTTATTTATCAAGATACGTGTGGGAGCTTGCAGTTGATTTTGGGTCGGGCAACAACCAAATTTTTGTTGGAACCAATGCTGTACGCATTGCCAATCCGATGCAAAAAATTGTTTCCTCTTTTGCCTGGCCAATAAATCAAATTCTCATATGTTTGAATAAGGAATGCATCTGCCGCAGAGTCCCATTTTTTGTAAAGAATACAATGACTTGTATCAGCAGTTGGATTGGACACAATTATTTTAACTGATTTATCTTTACACTATCTTGTATCAGCATATCTTGCTTTCAAAAAATTAATTGGAGCTATATGCCCTATCATTGACATTCCCTTACTTTGCATATATTGCCATCCTTCTATGTTCAAACCATATTCATCCCTGTAAGAGCGGATCATCATAGCTAGATTTTGTCTCTCCCATAAAATGCAATCTTCCCTATCAGACCAAGAATGTATACAACAATGATAAAACTCATTTAATCTTGCTTTCTCCTCTAACATATCATTAGTGGAATGTGCTAAACATTCATTCAATCTAGTACTTCCCTCCATAATCAAGTTTTTCAAAGGTATTTTTTCTTTGTGATTCATTGCACTTGGAGGATTTGTGGAATGTATGTTACTTGCTGCATACATCAATATATACTTATGATCATCATTAGTTCAATTAAGAGCTGTAATTAAATAGTTAAAAAACACAACTGGGTGAAATTGAGAACATCTTCAACTAGCATTCAATAAATTAAGACATCATACATTATTGATCTTCAAAAAACTAACATAAACATAATTATGATTGCTTAGATATTGGTGCCTCAAGCTATCAAAAGTCTACATGTTATGGATCGCAAGCCTTGGACGCTGCTTAGAAATGCCATGCCTCGATCTACCGATGATATCTTAAATTCATTTTAAAAAAATGAATGAGTGGACTCAATCTCAAAATCAAACCAACCCAAAAACATTTAATTGAAATAAAATTAATTTGAATATATTTATTACCTCGAAGATGTTGGATTATATGGACATGTTGCCCTATTATGACCATTTTGCTTGCAATGTCCACACCTCTTATTCGAGGTTGATTCTGCCTCATCCATTGTATTACAAAATCTATTTGTCCTTGGTCTACCTGCACGCCTCCTAAAAGCCAGTGCAACTAAAGGTATGATTCATTGAACTTCGTTAAAATTTGGCCAAACATCCTTAAGGGGAACAACATGAAAAAGGCCAGAGTAAGTTTCCCTATATGAATTGAGTGTGAAGTACTGTGACACGAAAGGATTATGATTCCATCGCCTATATCTGGCGACTACTATGACATGTACGCATGGCACATGATATAGTTGTGGTCTCTTACATGTGCAAGTAAAATTTTCAGGTGTAGGAATCTCAACTCTATGTGGTCGGCATGACGTATCCACAACTTCAAATTCACCTCTATTAATGGTTATTGGTTGTGGGCATCTTCGTGCTTCACGTTTAGTTCTCTGTAACATAGCCATCATACGAGGAACAAATTCAGATTCCCCATACATCAGCCACTTCTCAACATCTGTAGAACGCCTCACGAATAAAGATACAAGGTTATAATATATGGACATTACCAGACCTTGAATTGGAAGTCCACGAGCACGTTTAAGAACTTCGTTAAAACATTCTGATGCATTGGTCGTTATGATGTTGTATCGACATCCATTGTCAAATAATAATGACCACTTACTAACATCATGTTGTATTAACCAGTCATATGCTTCTTGCATAACATTTTTAATATGGTTTATCGTGCGAGTGAAGTTTACGATATCCTCCGTACTACCAGCTAAGTACATATTATTGAAGAGGCCTTCGACATTAGGAATAGCTTGGCGGCGTAAAACTTTTTTGTAGTTCTCACGCAAATGACGCAGGCAATATCTATGAACGGTGTTAGGAAAAATTTCTCGGCACCCTCTCACCAAAATTGGATGCTTATATGATATTATGCATAAATTTTGACGCAGTTGTACTACTTCAACCAAATCATGTAAATTTCTAAGGAACCAAACCCATGAATCATTGCTCTATGATTCCACTATTGTTAAAGCCAACGGAAATAATCCACCGTTCGCATCGATTCCTACAACTGCAAGAAGTGTTCCACGATACTTTCCTAGTAGGAAAGTTCCACGATATTTTCATTTTGTTCTGATTGAGGCATATATGACGAAGATACTAGGTTTTCTTCATATATACTATTTCTTTGTCTAACCCAACTTGGATGTTCGGTGACACTAGGACGTGGAGGCAACTACTGTTGCACGAAATTTGGTTGCTCCGACAAATTAAGTTGGCCATGAAAGTTGTTTTGCATGTTAATCCACTACAGGAAAAACGTCATTTTCCGGCGGCCATTTTCGCCGGAAAATGGCCAAAATCCGTCAGAAAATTGCATTTCCGGCGGAAATATTTTCGCCGATTTCACGCGCGTCGTTAAATGACTTCCGGTGTAAAATAATTCGCCGAAAATATTTCCGGCGAATTTCCGACGGAATTTTCGCTGGAAAAATATTTCCGTCGAAATTTATATGCGCCGGAATGCAAAGAAAAAAAAAATTAAGCGCCGGAGCCATTGCTCCGGCAGCTCCCTATCCGCCGCGCTCCACGGCTGCCCAACCCCGCCAGTTGTCCTGTGGACACAGCCCGCCGGACTGAATGCACCCCGCCCGAACAAGCCAACCCGCCTGCCCGCGTGGACCAACTATAATGTATCCACTTGATATTTCATGACTTATACAGGTTGATATTTTGGTCTTCATTATTTAGCCTATAGTGCAACTTCTTGCTTGGATTGGAAAATAACTAAAGTGTCAAAAAATTTGGTTTATTCTACTAGAATTAATTTAACAAAATTAATATAATGATTATCTACTATAACTCTTTATAATATGTACACAACAATGAAGAACTTTACAAATATAATCTATGTGAAAAGTTACTCAATCATAACATTTATTTTCTAACTATTCATAATAACCAAATACTATGTTACTTAATTTAGTATATTTTAAAATCTGAAAAAATATACAAAGATTTATATTATTACATACTTAGTTAATTTTTAGAAAATTATATTTTAATTGACCTTATAACCATATGATAACCTTCACTTACATAAAATAACATTTACTAATTTATAAATTAAGTAAAACTATAAACTTACATTTTTAATTTTCTCATAAAAATAGGTCGAACAATTGTGTAGTTTGCAAAAATGAGATAACATTCTTAGTATAATTTCCTGAAAATAACATTCTTTCTTTAATTGCCTGAGATATTTATTGGCAAAATCATTCCTTGGATGAATTTTATGAGAAAACATTCTCCACTGCTCTCTACTTTGATTCTGAAGATTGACCTCTTGCAAAACTCAAATAAATTCTCTCCTAAAAAATATTACTATTTCTTTTCGATACCTCTCTAATCATATATTTTTTAATTACTATTTTATATTGTTAAAAAAAAAACAATTTCATATTTCTAATTAAATATCAAAATCCATATCTGGTATGTATATTTTTTTAAATATAAAGTGCATTATATGTATACTTTCTTTAATTTTAATTTTAATTTTATAAATCATTTTACATATTTTTCAAAAATGAATCATATACATTTTTTCTAATATTAATATTCCTTCTTTGCTTTAATATTGCAAATATATATATATATATATATATGTATATATATATATGTAGTAATTTTTTTTAAACAAATATATAAATTAATAGCTTTTATGTACTTTTAATATTAAAAATTTTATTTTATCATATATTTTATTTTAAAAAAATAAACAAATTGAATCATCTACCATTCGAATTAGATGAGTCTTTGCTTTGAAGTTTGGAAATTTTTTTAGAAACAACAATTAGATGGGGTCATCACGAAGAACTTTTTTAAGTCAGAAACAATCTATTAATCAAATATCTAGAAGTTAAACAACTTCTATTCAGAAGTATTTCGGAATATTCTTCTGGAACATAAGGTTGGTAGCTTAGGATAATGGTAAGAAGATAATCATTTTTATTTTTTTTCCATTCCTTAAAAAATAAGGACAATAATTGATTTAGAAGATCCTTAGCACTCAAGCTTACTTTTATTTTTAAAATTGTGGAAAAATTTTAAAATGGTGGAACTAACATTCAAGTTTTTAATTTAAAATAATTACCAATGTCGCAAGAGTACAATCATCACTAAAGAAGATAAACTAGTGAATAAACTTAATTATACTTCAAATAAGTTTCTCTTCAAAAAGGATTAAAGCTCATATTTTACTTGCTGGAAATTAATTTCTCTTCTAAACATGCTTTCCTTATATTTTGCAAATATATACATAATTTTTCTTATAGTTTTTTTAATAATTTATTTTAAAAATATAATTTATCTTACACTTTTCTAATAAATTTTTAAATAGACTGGGGCAAGCCAGTGGCATGGATGTGCAATTTATCATATAAGCTCTCCGGCCAAACATATGAAACTATAAATAAATCTCAAATATAAGCATGATGAAAAACTAAAAATACTGTTTCCAATATAAGCTCTCCAGTCAAACATTAACACCTTCAACTAATAAGACTAGACATCGTAAGTACAAAATAACAAACAAAATACAAAATTAAGCAAACATAAGTTCTTCAATGCAAATTCATCAGGGTAAATTAATCATGCATAATACTTTTGACAGATCACATATAAAAGCCTTATAAACTAAAAACTCGAGAAATTATTCAACATAAAAAAAAATAACATACTAAAAAAAATTACTTACCTCTCTTTTTCTCTGAATCGAAGGAAGTGAGAGCTGATGCACTTTCCCTCTTCAGCACACCCCGGCTTCTATAGGCACTTTGCATAACTCCCAACGCCATCTCATTAAGGCCCTCTCATTAACTCGCTGCACTGAATGCCACCCAACCAGCGCAAATTGCCCGCAAAATTCGGATATGGTCGGCGATAACGACAAAACAAATAATGATTCCTGAGCTGGTACACGTCGGCAACAAAGGAATGCACCTAACTTTTAAGTGCATTCTCAGCGCATTCTTCTTTCAATGCGCGTTTAATTTAAGCGCATTCTATAAATACGCCAAACTTTATAACGTAAATGCTGTTTTTTAAATTGTTTCAGGATTATGCTTTTTCCCCTAAAAACGACTACAACCGAGCTTCTTCCGAAAATTTGGCCCATTTTTTTTTCACGCAATCAAACAACACCTAAATACTTCCTATAATGTTTTAGATGGACTTGAGCTTTTTTGTTCACCGTACTAGCCGGGTTGGAATGTCAAGCTGTGCAGTGGACCCGTCTGGCCATTTCCCACGAATTTGATATATTTGGGTGGCCAATTACCCTGCGGTGTTCCGTGTTCTCGTTCTAAGCCGAAATCACCGTTCCTGCGGAGAGAAATGGACGAGCACGAGTTCCGACGAATCCTCGACCTCTTTCAAGTAGTTCGATCTGGAGACTATTGCGTAATTTGCTCACATCTTCTCTCAACTGCCCGTAGATTTACCGTATTTATGCCGATTTATGACATTTTTAATTCTTTCTCAGCTGTTGTGACGCTGCTTCTCTTGTTTTCCGATTTATACTGTACCCTTTAGTAATCGCATTCATTAGATTCAATTGTGTTAGAGACAGATCGAGTGAAAGGTTAATTGACATAGCGATCTGGAAACAAAAGAAAAGACGTTTGATTTTTAAGTTTGTATTTGTTTATTTATGCTATTCTAATTTAGCGCTATTTTTACATGCCTTATATTATTTACATCCCGCATTTTTTAAGCTTCTTTCATTACTTCGAGATGTGATACATTTACAAATTGTGAAGATGAATTGTATGAATATTCTCTAATATGTTCAAGCATGGTTGGATTCTGTATGAAGTTCCAATCATCCAAAGTCTGCGGATTTCTCTTGGAAAATATCAGGGGATTTAATTTGCCATGCAAATGATAGGGTTGTAGGAATCAGACTATGATACTGGCTGAAATAGCTTCTTATTCAACGAGTTTAATGACCAACTGGAAAACATCATATCATTGCAATCATTGTATTCTTTAAGAGGAAATTTCTCTGCCGGAGCTATGCTAACGACTTCTTTTTCTTTAACAAGTAATTTTGGAAGTAGCGCTAATGATTGCTTTTATACAGTCACCATTGCTTTTCTGATCAGTTGCCCCTTGTTTGATGACTTGAATTGGGGGAAATTAGTTCTGCTTATCTGTTTCTGTTAGAATTTTGTGTATCAGATTTGTTATTCCAAATCTAAACCTTTGTTAAAGCGGAGTTAAAAGAAGAAAGTTTGCTCTGCTCTGTTTACATTTGGCTCGCTAAGAAATTATTAAGCGTGAGCTCAATGGTTTAGTTTTTTGATTGCAAGGTATACGAATTTCAAGATTTAGTGGAATCTAGCTAGTTTGTGTGATGTAGATGAGTTTGAGTTTTTAAATAAGCAGTCAAATGAATCTGTTGCTATAAAAAATCTTACTACTAAAATGTTTGGAAATAAATTTTGAGAAGCATGCAGTCATATGGCACAAAGACTAACTGAATATATAAAGTTGCTTGAGCATGTGGGCTAGATTTAAGGTGATGAGAGTGGAAGAGAAACTTGTCCAGCAACTGAAAGAACAACAAACTGACCTCGAAGTACTAAAATTGCCGTGTATCTTTTCTTTGATTTCATTATGATTGCATTTGTTCTTATAATTATATCAGCTTTTTTGCTTGGCTGACTTTGTTCTAGGCCTCAAAAGGATGATTTTCTTTTTTAAAAGGAGGTTGCTCATCAACTAGGATTACCTCTGTTTTAACCGTCTGTTTGAATTTGTTGTACATAAAGAATTATGATTGAAAGGTAGTTTATCTATTAATATGTTATTTAACTAGCATATTTTTTCACATGTATCCTTGTTTTAACAACTGGTTTGCTCCTCATAATTTGATGGGCGTATATCACTATATCAACTGCCTTGATAGCACTTTCCTTTTAAGAATATCTAAGTTGACTTATATGTATTCTACAGTGTGAATGTAATCATATTGGCTTTGTCTTATCTCAATGCATAATGCTTTGTATTTTGGGAGTATTTCTATTAACTTAGGAAAAGTGGCATTTTCCTTATATTCATCATGTATTGTGAAATCTTCTGTATTTTTTCCACTTTCTTACCACTTAAAGAAGTACTTCCTTGATTGGCTTTTAGGCATCATTCATCTAACATGTTTCTTATGCTTCAACTCTTATCATTCAGCCTTTCTTATTTCTAAGCCCTAGGATTGAATTGCATATTTACATTTCAGATTAGTATGCTGGTTCAATTAAATCGCGTGCATGCCTGATAGGATCATATATGATTAGTTTAGGCAGCAAAAACCTAGACAACATGTGTTATAAAAAGATTGTATATATGAGTTTTCAGTCCAAGGCTAATCATTATGGCGCATCCCTTCATATATACATTTGAACAGAAGTTTAATCCAACAACAGTAACATAGGAATGAATCATAGAATTTAAGCATTTGGATCAATAAGCTCTAGATTTTTCTTAATTGATTTAAATCTGTCTCAATGCATGCCATTAATAAGATGTATCTATGACATTTAATAAATCCATAAAACTTATGAAATATGTCCAATATGAACATTTAATGCTAACGTATATCATACAATAGACATGGCTAATTTTAATAGACAAATATCAATACAAAGACAACATTAAGCCTTTGTCCCACTACATGGGGTCGGCTACATGAATCCTTTTTCTTCATTGTGTCATGTTAAAAGTCAAATTCTCGTTTAAATCTAATAAAGAAAGATTATTTCTAATATTTTCTAACCAAGTCTTTTTAGGTCTATCTTTACATTTCTTAACATAAGTCACATCTAATACCTCTACTTCCTAACCGGGTCATCGGAAGGTCGTTGTTTTATGTGACCAAACCATCTAATATGACTCTCTCTAATCTTATCTTCCACTGGCACTATTCCAACCTTTTATCTTATATGCTCATTTTCTTATCCTATCTCTAAGGGTAAAGCCACTCATCCACCTGAGCGTCCTCATCTCTGCAACACTTAACTTAGTATTATGCTTTTCTTTTAATGGCCAACATTTGGTACAATAATGCATTGCAGGTCTCACCACCATCTTATAGAATTTTCCCTTAAGTTTGAGGGGGACTTTTCTATCACACAACAAACCCAATGCATTCCTCCACTTCATTAATCCAACTTGAATTCTGCTGATAATATCCTCATCTATTTCACCATCATTCTGAACAATAGATTCAAGATATCTAAAACATGTACTCTTATTAATGAATTGATCACTCAAAGTCACAATCCCCTCACTAGGTCTATTACTACTAAAATTACACTCCATATATTCTGTTTTAGATCTACTCACGCAAAAAACCTTTAGACTCTAAGGTTGACCTCCATAATTCAAGTTTACCTTCAACTCCCTCTCTAGTTTTATCAACTAGAAGAATATCATCAGCAAAAAACATACACCAAGGTACATCTTCTTGTAAATGTCTAGTGAGAACATCCATGACTAAAGCAAAAAAATACGGGCTTAAGGCTGATCCTTGATGTAATCCAATCGAAATAGGAAAATATTCAGTCAAACCAGCTTGTGTTTGAACACAAGTAATAGCTCCTGCATACATATCTTTAATGATTTGAATATACACGTTATTAACTCCTTTCTTTTCAAGAACTCTTCATAGCACTTCTCTTGGAACTTTATCATATGCTTTCTTTAAATCAATAAATATCATATGTAGATCCTCCTTATTCTCTCTATATTTCTCCATCAAACCTCTCAATAAATGTATGACTTCCATAGTAGACCTACCCATCATGAATCCAAATTTATTTTGAGAAACATTAGTATCACATCGCAATGTACGCTCTATAACTCGCTCCTATAGTTTTAAAGTATGATACATTAACTTAATTCCTTTATAATTCGCACAATCTTGTGTATCACCTTTATTCTTAAAAAAAGAATTAACACACTCATTCTCCATTTATTTGACATCTTTTTAGTCTTCAAAATAGTGTTAAAAAGTTTAGTAAGGCAAGAAATTCCTTCATCTCCTAAGCATTTTCACATCTCTATTGGAATATCATCAGGTCCAACGACTTTTCCACACTATCATTTTCTTTAAAGCATCTCTAACTTCGATTTTACTAATATGCTAATAAAAATAGAAATCATTATTTTCATTTAGGGTGCTAACGTCACTAAAGTCGATTGTATTTTCCATCGATTAAAAAGGCGTTCGAGGCGGAAGCCTCGAGGCGCGCCTCGAATCGAGGCGGAGGTCGGGCGAATTGAGGCTTAAGCCTCGAACAATAGGGCGAGGCTTACGCCTTTTTCCATGGAGGCGTACGCCTCACCGCGTGAGGCGTCGAGGCGCATCGAGGCAGCGCCTCGAAAGCGAGAAAGTTACCTTCACAGTCAGCGAGCTACCGTTGTTTCTCCCGATCAAAATGTTGTAGCTTACGATCCGACAGAAAAGGGAAAGTCGTTGAAGGAGCAAAGTCGAACAGCCACGAAGGAGCCAAAGAAGCGACGCGTGCAATCTCTACACCTCCTGTGAAGCAACGAAGCCGAACAGCAAGGACGAAAAGAGAAGATGAAAGGCAAACCGTAGACGCAGCTAAGTTATTATTGATTAACTTAGTTAATATAATTTAAAATATTAATAATTAAACAAATTAATTAAATAATTAATAATATAATTAGTGCATGAATTAATTATCTATTTTAACTTAATTTAATAATTAGTATTATTAATTAAATTTTAATATAATTAGCCTAATTAATATAAATTACATGTAAATTACGCGGTATGCTCGGTACTGAGCGGTACATGCTCGGTACTGAGCGGTACATGCTCGGTACTGAGCGGTACATGCTCGGTACTTAGCGGTACATGCTCGGTACTGAGCGGTACATGCTCGGTACTGAGCGGTACATGCTCGGTACTGAGCGGTATTGGCTCGGTACGCTCGGTATTGAGCATATATAACAAACAGAATTTTAAAATTACTCTTATAATATAATTTTGTTCTGGCAGGTCGAACCCCGCCAGGGGGTAGCACCCCCTTGGACCCCCGGCAGATTGGTTTATTTTTGTATTCATGTTATTTTATTATTGGTAGTACAAATAATTGTTATTTTTGTTATTTTTTGTCATTATTTAAAATTTTAAATTAATTTATTTTAATCGTTTTGAGGCTTACGCCTCGATCCGCCTCGAGGCTTACGCCTCGATCCGCCTCGAGGCTTACGCCTCGATCCGCCTCGAGGCTTACGCCTCGATCCGCCTCGAGGCTTACGCCTCGATCCGCCTCGAGGCTTACGCCTCGATCCGCCTCGAGGCTTACGCCTCGCCTCGCTTAGAAAAAAACGTCTCGATTCCCGATTTCGCCTTTTAAAATCTTGGTATTTTCGCATTCTTCATTAAAAAGTTTAGCAAAATATCTCATCCACCTTTGCTCAATATCATTTTCTAAGAAAAGTACTTTTTGATCTTTATCCTTAATATAGTTCACTTGAACTAAATCTTTACTACTCCTATCTCTTTATTTGGCTAACTTCTACATTTATCTTTCTCCATCCTTAGTATCTAATACATTATATAAATTATTAAAAGCTAAGATCTTTGGATCGCATATTGCTTTCTTAGTTTCCTTACATGCCTCTCTATATCTTTCTCAATTATCAAAAATTTTTACATCTAAACAAATTTTTATAACAAATTTTTTTATTTTTTTATCTTTTCTTACGTAATTGGTTTTCACCACCAACTATTTTTACTATTAGGAGCTTTTTCCTTTGATACTTCAAGCATATCTTTTGCAATATTTTTAATATCACTAGTTATTTTTCCCACATAACATTAGCATCTTCATGCACAGACAAAATCTTAAGATATAAAACCTTGCTCTCAAAATATTTTTGTTAATATGTTTTAAATACCCCATTCTAATCCTAGAATATCATTTTATTTTATTTTTTTATTTTCTGTCCCTTTATCTTATAGTCCAAAACTAATAATCGATGTTGGATAAATAAATTTTCACTCGGAATAACTTGACAATCTTTGTAATCTAAACGATGTAATTTTCTTATAAAAATCAATTTGAGTTTTACTATATTCATTTTTATAAGTGATGAGATGCTCATCTCTTTTTTTAAATAAGATATTGTTAACCCTCATGTTATACCCAAAAGAAACGAAAGAGATAAACAAAAAAATCTAGCATACATACCTCTTGGCCGTCGGATCCAAGAATCCCGCTGAATTACTGTGCACTCGGCGCCGCTCGCGTCGCTTCCCGCGATCCCTGCAGAAATCCAGCCCAAATCCCGCATTTCGCTCTCGATCGCCTCCCGTTCGCGGCTATAAGAAGGAGACGGGATCCCGTTCGATCCCACACACGACTCTCTCCCATTGTCGAGCTCCAGTCGCTACTCCTTCCCACACTCAAGTCCCGGCCTCCTTCTTCCTCCTCTTGCCCGAAGCCACCCATCACCCTTTTCTCCCATAGCTCACCCACTGCTCTCTCCCGACCCCATTCCACTCTCTGCTTCCCGAATACCTCCCGACCTCCTGCTCCATCCCGTCCGACTCCAACAACCCGCAACTCCTGCGGGTTCGTCCGATCCAGAGGAGCCGAGAGAGAGAGAGAGAGAGAGAGAGAGAGAGAGAGAGAGAGAGAGGAGAGATCCCTACCCGATTTCCTCTTCTCCACCTTGCCCGACCACAGCCCCAAGCCGAACTCCCCCCTCCTGTCGGATCCAGCTCCCGCGACCAAGGCCGAGCCCGATCTCCCCTCTACCCGGCTCTGCACCTCCGGCTGCTCTCCCCTCTCCGATCGGAAGCAACAACAGGGAGCACGCTTGTTGTGTAAGTAACTTTCTCCCTTGAACGCGCTTCTTCAGCCAACTCCCATTAATCCGTCAAAAAAAAAATATTTATATTAACTTTAATTAATTGTAATTAATTTTAATTAATTATATTAATTATAATTTAATTATTTTTAATTATAACCAATTAAAAATGACTTTTAATTAATTATGATTAATTAAACTTAATCATAATTAATTATGTTATTTTTAATTAATTATTTTTAATTATAATTAGTTATAATTAATTGAATTTAATTATTATTAATTATAATTAATTAAGATTAATAAAAAAAGGGGTTTCACAAATACCCTCTCCCGCTTCGACATCCGAGCCTTCATCGACGACCGCCGGCCGCCGAAGGTATAACCCCCTAAACTCAGGCTTCCGTCCTCGACGTGTACGACGGACCGGAAAACCGCCTATACACGCCTTTATTGCGCGTGGTGGGATGGGACCCCGGTCCGACGCCTACGACGAGACGGACAGTCGCCTCCACTCTCTCTCCCTCGATCCTCGTGCCACACCGTCAAAGCTCGCAAAGGTATGGATCTTCTAAACTCAGATTTCTCGCGTCGTTGTTCACAGCAGACCGGAAAAACTCCTATACACGCCTTTATTGCGCGTGGTGGGATGGGACGCCGGTCTGATGATTACGACGAAGCGAGCAATCGCCTAAACTCTACCTCGGTGTTCGTGGCGCGCCGGAAAACCGCCTATACACGCCTTTATTGCGCGTGGTGGGAAGGGACCCCGGTGCGGCACCTACGGCGAGGCGGAGTCACTCATAAGTACCCCCGGGCGGGGGGAAAGCAAACTGTGCATCTTTAAACCGCCGCCATCGAAGCCCGCGAAGGTACGAACTCTCTAAACTCTGATTTCTCGCATCGTTGTTTGTAGCAGACCGGAAAAACTCCTATACACGCCTTTATTGCGTGTGGTAGGATGGGACGCCGGTCTGATGCTTACGACGAAGCGAGAAATCGCCTAAACTCTACCTCGGTGTTCGTGGTGCACCGGAAAACCGCCTATACACGCCTTTATTGCGTGTGGTGGGAAGGGACCCCGGTGCGGCACCTACGGCGAGGCGGGGTCACTTATAAGTACCCCCGGGCGGGGGGAAAGCAAATTGTGTCTTTTAAACAGGTACCGTCAGAGCCCCATACACGCCTTTATTGCGCGTGGTGGGAAGAAATATCACGGCCGCGGTGCCCTCGCAAGAGGACACCTACCATACACGCCTTTATTGCGCGTGGTGGGAAAGGCCCAGTTTTCCGTAGTCTGCCCCTAAACGGGGGAGACGCCGGGAGGCTGCCGAAATTTCGGGTGAAGACGGACCGTACTTGGACTTGATTTGCACATCAAATGAACAAAAATGGGACTCGTACATGAACTTGATTGAACTCCAAAGACACTAATAAAAGATTAAATTCAAGTTCAAAATTGAAAAGAACATGAAATTGGACTGGACTCGAGCAAGAATTTGATATTGAACATTCAAACTCAAATCAAATTATGAGATTTGAAAATTGCACGACGAGCAAGGATGTGAACGAACAATCAACTTGAACTTGTACTCTGGACCTGAACATTAATGGCTTGAACAATTCTAACTCAAGCGAGTACTTGAGTTGGACTACAACGGGCATAGAAATGATCTTGTACATTGAGCTCATGAATTTGATTTGAACTGGACTTGGAAGAATCCAGGCTTGAGTCCGATTTGAACATCGTTGGGCCCTCACATCCAACACCAATCAAATCACACCTTCTACGGATGTGTTTAGTGAAGCATACAACGAATGTAAATGCCCGCTAGTGTCAACAATCACCTGATCGAAGACAAGTACATATATCCCTTGCAACTGAAAGATGGTTGATTAACAGACTAAGTGCAAATGTCTACGAATGTGAAACGACCTACAAACAAGTGCAAATACACAAAAACCCACCCGAGATTGGTGAAAGGGTGGATTCGATGCAGAAATAATGGATCTTCTACAAAATACTTCCAGGAGGTCGTCGTAGAAGACATGTATCCCCTACGAATAAAGAGGTCAATGAATGAATGAAGGTCATTCATTAAAATCCCAAATATGAGTGAATTGTTGGTTCACTCACATCGATATTCGTTCCCACAAGCTTTCAATGAATTGTTGGTGCACTCACAAACAACGATATAAGCTTTCAATAATATCACAAAGGTCATTATATTCGTTCCCACAGTCAGTAGCCCTTCAATTGCAGCCGGGTTCATCGCCTTCTTACAAGTAGAACTGTAATACACGACAAGTACAAATACCTCCTACGATGATTCCTACGAGGTCAAACAAGTACAATCAAGCCCACCTGAGATTGGTGAAAGGTGGTTTCAATGCAAAAGCAAAGGTTCTCCTACGAATACTCTTAGGAGCCCGTAGCTGATACAACGGTCCCCCGCAAATGACTACAAGCCACTTGTGGATAACAACAGTGAAAACCTCGTAAGCATAGCGAACCACTGTGGGCACAAGTGTAGATATCACCTACGACAATGGTGATCAAGATCTTCTCGATCCTGTATTCAAGAAGGGAAACAACTCTAGCCTCCACAAATATCAAAAATCGCAAGTCCACTATACTAAAGATCTTGAAAGGAGATCTTTCCAAAGCAGGGCAGCAAACTTCAAAGTCAAGAAGAACCCTACCCCCGGTGAATGAGAAAAGGGGGAGTCGATATCAAGACAACAATGCAACGCCACCGGATCTGCAACATTCTTACAAGCAGACAGAAGGCGTCTATTCCAAGAGTACCCCCGCACGTGCACTATAAATTGTATACACATAGGTACACTAAAAGGGGAAAATACAATCCAAAACCCGCATGGGCCCCGGCGAGCGTGTTATTGGTACACACGTGACGTCTAGGGATGCTGCGCGGGTTGACAAGTGAATTCAGGTTCGAACACGATCCTCCTATACGGATTAATAGGAGTCGACAAGGTTCGAATCAACAAATAAATATGTGGCCGTGATAACCAGAATATTTATTGTAATACATTCATATTAGGCCTTCAATGCCTAAAATCAAAAGAATTCACTTTCAAAGGCTCAAAGCCTATAAGAAACCCGATCCTCTGTCGACAGCCCGACAGAGTTGATAAGGTTTAATCCATAAAAAGAAATGACCCCCAAACACCCCGATGATGGCCGTGTTGAATGCAGATCTCAACCGGAGGGGTTTTCAAAATTTTTAAATGTCTCCCAAATATTCAAAGTACATTTCAAATATTCCATAGCTCCACTCAAATACCCGAAAATCCAAAAATCCAAAATTCCACCAAAATCCCAAAATCCCAAAAATATTTAAAATCTGAAATCAATCCATCAATGCTTAAAACAAAATCCACCCGCCCTCCGCAACAGTTTGTCGAGGTGGATAAATTAAAAAACACTTCAGCTCACAAAAGAGCTAAATGCCTAGTCGAAAATATTACTAGGATCCATTCTCAAACAATCTATTTCCAGTAAGGACGTGGTACGTGTCCTCTAACCGGCAGTTTTGCCGCCAAATGGCACTGCAGGTAAACGGTTATGACCCGGGGCCCTCTGAACCGAGTGGTTTTGCCGCCAAATGGCACCACAGATAGCGGTTATGGCCAGAGCCAATACGCTCCTTAATGGCGTTAAATCCTTGAGATATGAATCAATAGGATATGATCGGTAGGGCACAAAGCCCTCTGTAAGCTAAGGTGGATTCAAATTTGTCCCCTTAGACAAACATTCAACCCCGGTCTACAAGGTTCCCTTGGACGAAGCAACCCATGGCTGCTGACAAGGATCCTTCTGTCAGGTTGGGTCGACTACCTCCTCTGACTAAGTAGACCAGGGACCACGATGGCCCGGGATGACGGAACCATGGGATCTTGATCGGGTCCATCATCCATTCCCCCACCATCCGCTTTAAGTGCTAGATGGTACAATTTCTATTTTAAATACCAAATTTTCCAACCCTTTCCAAATTCTCAAATTCTCCAACTATTCCCAAATTCAAACCCGATTTTCAAATCCAATTTCTACCAATACCTAATCCCATTGCTGCTACTATATGCCAGATAACACGTATTCTCTACGTATCTGATTGACGACTAGCCTTAATCGAAAGTTCTCTCTCGTGATCGGGAGGGGTAATTAACTATAGGGGCTTGCGCCTATAGGAAACCAGAACTCAGATCATAAAGTCCTCACAAAATGAGGGCGAAATCTCTGGGTAGTGTCTTATCTACAAACCCATCTGCCTTCCAAAATTTACCTCGGAACTTATTCAGTTAAAACTCCCTCGCCGAATAAGAAAAGGCGAGCGGAGGCCGGGGCCGAATTTTCGGAGCCCACAGATTTCTGGCGACTCCGCTGGGGATTGGTTTCTCTTTCCATCTTTGGCTAGTCATTCAAATGCTATAGTAGCAGCTAAAATATTATGTTCTATGCGGTGAACATCAGGATGTGACATTTGGTTCTTATGTCCAAAGATCCATCACTGAAAGGTCCCGATAGAGCTAAAAGCTACCATCTTTTATGATGGTAGAGTAAAGAAAGAATAAATATATGTACGGTGAGCATCGGGGTATGACACTTGAATACATATCCAAGAATCCACTGCCAAAAGGTCCCGACATAAGAGAAAATAAATATAGAGATCAACATCTCTAGAAAAAAAAAAATATATATAAAAGAATGGTGTGACATCTAGTGTGTACCCTTAGAGATCCACCATTAAAGAAATTCATCAAAAGTGGGTCCCAAATATGACCCCTACATACAATATTCTCGATGGTCGGCACCTTGAAGAATCCTTCAAGAAATCTCATTTTTTTTTTAATTATATCTTCTCAGACTGAAGAAGATCGTACGTCCATCATCAGTGCCCTTCTACCAGAAGATCAAGTGGAAGAAATAAAAATACTTCTCTGTGAATTCAGGGACTGCTTTGCCTGGACATATGCTGAGATGCCCGGCTTATCCCCTGATGTAGCAGTTCACAGATTAGCAATCAAACCAGAGATAGCGCCCGTCAAGCAAGCTCCAAGGAGAATGAGATTGGAGATTGAAGAACAGGTGATTGTTGAAACAAAGAAGCTTATAGATGCAGGCTTTATCCGAGAAGAAAAGTATGCTGATTGGATTGCCAATATTGTCCCGGTGAAGAAGAAGAATGGCCAGATTCGTATCTGCATCGACTTCCGAGACCTCAACAAGGCGTGCCCAAAAGATGATTTTCCACTTCCTGTATCCGAACTCCTGGTGGACAACACTTCCAACTATGACATGTTCTCCTTCATGGATGGATCGTCAGGATACAATCAAATCAAGATGGCGCCCGAAGATGAAAAACATACATCGTTCAGAACGCCCATCGGCATTTTCTGCTACACAGTCATGCCCTTTGGCTTGAAGAACGCTGGTGCCACCTACCAGCGGGCAATGACTCATATATTTGATGATTTGATACATCAAAAGGTCGAGTGCTATGTAGATGACCTTGTTGTCAAAAGTCTTGGCCGAAAAGATCACTTAAAAGATCTCAGGATTGTATTTGAGAGAATAAAAAAATTCGATCTGAAGATGAATCCTCTCAAGTGTGCATTCGGGGTCTCCTCCGGTAAATTCCTGGGTTATGTTGTTCGTCATCGAGGCATAGAGATCGACCCCAACAAAATTAAGGCAATCACGGAGATGCCACCACCAAGAAACCTTCGACAGCTTCGCTCGCTGCAAGGACAACTGGCTTTCATTCGGAGATTCATATCAAATCTATCGGGTAGGTGCCAGCCATTTTCAAAGCTAATGAAGAAAGATGTTCGTTTTAAATGGGACAGAGAATGCCAGGAAGCGTTTGATAGCATCAAGAGATATCTGCTGAATCCGCCCATTCTAGCAGCGCCAATTCCGGGGAAGCCTCTTATACTGTATACAGCTGCACTAGAAGAGTCCCTCGGAGCACTATTGGCCCAGAATAATGAAGAAGGAAAAGAAAATGCACTCTACTATATCAGTCGGAGATTGATTGGAGCAGAAAGCCGTTATTCTCCCATTGAAAAGCATTGCCTGGCGCTGATTTTTGCAGTTCAGAAACTCCGCCACTATATGTTATCCCACAAAATCACACTGATATCAAAGATCGATCCGCTGAAGTTCTTGATGACAAGACCAGCGTTGACAGGTCGTCTGGCCAGGTGGGCAGTATTGTTATTACAGTTTGAAATTACGTACATGCCACAAAAGGCGGTGAAAGGACAGGCCTTGGCAGATTTCCTTGCCGCACATTCGATCCCGGCCGATTCTCCACTCAACGATGATTTGCCTGATGAGCAGATAATGCAGGTTGAGGAGAATAAAAGGCTACAATTCTGGGAAATGTACTTCGACGGGGCATCGTCCATTAGACCTGTCCGACCTCCAAATATTGCAAGAGCCCGAGCCGGTATCGGTCTTGTTCTCATACCACCTGAAGGAGGCATAATGAGGTTCTCATTCAGTCTGACTGAACCTCGGACCAACAACGAAGCTGAGTACGAAGCTCTAATAGTGGGGCTGGAGATTGCAATTGACGTCAAAATTCAAAATCTTCAAATTTTCGGCGACTCTCAACTTGTGATAAATCAAGTCTTGGGCATCTACAAGATTTCCAAGGTTGAGTTGGCTCGTTACCACCGGCGAACCATTGAGCTCCTGAAGCAGGTGCCGAATGTTAAAATAGTTCAAATTCCTCGAGGACAGAATGCCAAAGCAGACTGTTTGGCCAAATTGGCCAAGGAAATGGCAAATTCCAATGAGGAGAAGCCTATATTCATCGGAGTTTACAACCGTAGGGTCTTGGAACCCGCTCTATTACAATTCCCGATGGTAGAAGAAGTATCAAATTCAAGTCAGCAGGATGAAACTCCAGTTGACCCTAAACTTCTCCATCAAATCATTATGGAAAATTATCCGGAAGGATATCATACGGCCAAGAGACGTAAAGCTAGTCAAGCTTCAGAATCGTGGTGGCATTGTTTAGATATTGAAGTCGAAAATGATTGGAGGCAGCCATTCATTGACTACTTCAAAGAAAACAAACTCCCGACAGAAAAGTCTACGGCCGCACAAATTCGAAAAAGGGCGCTGCGATATGCATTTGTCAATGACATGTTGTACAGACGAGCTTTTGATCAAATGTGGCTAAGGTGCCTAGGGACTAATGAAGCTGATAAAGTGGTGACAGAAGTTCACGAGGGACTTTGCGGAGCACATCAGTCAGGTCCTAAGATGGCTGTTAAAATTAAAAGAATGGGTTACTATTGGCCGACCATGGTGAGAGATTGTATTGACCACGCTAAGAGGTGCCACGAGTGTCAAATCCACGGTGATGTTATACATCAACCGCCAAATCCACTGCACCCAACAATAGCATCCTGGCCATTTGAGTGTTGGGGTACTGATATTATCGGTCCAATAGATCCGCCGTCATCAGCAGGACACCGCTTTATACTTGCAGCAACAGACTACTTTTCCAAGTGGGCGGAAGCGGCTCCATTCAGAGAGGTCACATCGGAGCATGTGATCAATTTCTTTACCCACAATGTCGTCTACAGATTCGGTGTGCCGCGCCGCATAATCTCAGACAACGGTACTGCATTCAAGAGTACAAAAATTTACAAGTTCGTTGATCGGCATAAAATCGATTGGCGATATTCGTCCATATACAATCCAAGGGCAAATGGTTTGGCTGAAGCCTTCAATAAGACGTTGGTGAAATTATTGAAGAAGATCCTTACCAAGAACAAAAGAGAGTGGCATACGAAAATGGCAGAAGCGCTATGGGCATACCGTACAACCTACAAGACGCCGACCAAAGCCACTCCTTACTCTCTAGTGTTCGGAGTCGAAGCTGTATTACCATTGGAGATTGAACTACCGTCACTCCGGGTAGCAATTCAGAACGATCTCACTCAAGAGCAAAATGCCCGCCTCAGAATGGAAGAGCTCGATGCACTTGATGAACTAAGGTTACAAGCTCAACAAAATCTAGAAATCTACCGAGGAAGAATGGCAAAATCTTTTGATCGAATGGTGCGTCCTCGATCATTTCAAGAAGGGGAATTGGTCCTGGTGCTGAGAAGACCAATCATTCCACACAGAAAAATTGGTGGCAAGTTCGTATCCAATTGGGAAGGCCCCTTCGTCATCGAGAAAGTGTACCAAGGAGGAGCATATCAGTTGATCGATCTGAACGGTCAGAGACCCATGCCGCCAATCAACGGTCGACATTTAAAGAAATATCATGCATAAAAATTTCATGACTGTTGTATTTTATGCGATCAAAATTTTATATGCATATTTATCAATGCATGTTTGCTTATATTTTGAAATTCTCTTGTATAGCAAGAACGCATTTCAAAATCCCCCAATCAGACTGGGGGCATTTTAAATATTTATTTGGGTCGACATCGCGCTGCGTGCCGAAATCCCCAAATAAATATTTAAAATCTCAAAGATACAAAAGCCTATCTAAAATGTCCCTGCGAGACAGGGGGCATTTTAAATATTCATTTGGGTCGACATCGTGCTATACGCCGAGATCCCCAAATGAATATTTAAAATCTTATATTCCAAATCTATTCAATTCTAGAATGTCCCTGTGAGACAGGGGGCATTTTAAATATTTATTCAGGTCGACATCGCGCCGCATGCCGAGATCCCCGAATAAATATTTAAAATTATCAATTCAAATATTCTTTCGTGCTAAAGAATACTACAAATTCTTTTTCAAAGTATTGCAGGTGATCTTTCAAAAGTTAGAGACGCCATCTTCTCCAACAAACCAAGACTCAAAAGTCAAGAAAGAGACTTTTGTAGCTACACACTCTACAAAATTGAGCCGAAGAAGCTTGAAGTCTTTCGACAGCCTGAAGCTTAAGGTTCGAATGGGTGTAAAAGGTCGGATCCAACACGCCCAAATATGGCCGGATCGCTGGCAGCTCCGTCTACTCAACAAGCCATAAGAAAGGCCGTAGTAGCGGAACCCCCACTTCGTCAACCCGTCAGTAGGGATTGTAGGAAGTACGAAAGCTAATTTGACTCGACCAGTTCAAGTGATCATAGTCTACAAAATTCTTCCCAAATGACTGGAGAATCAAAGTTCCAGTGGAAGGATGAGTCTCGAACGACTACCAAATGTTCGTAGACTCCGAAATCTAAAACCACAAAGGATAACTCCAAATCTGTCAACTTCAACAAAATCAGCATTGGGGAGCGCAATTCCCATAGCTCAAGTCTGAAGCCTGAATGGGTGTAAGAGGTCGGATCCAACAAGCCCAAATATGGCCGGATCGCTGGCAGCTCCATCTACTCAACAAGCCATAAGAAAGGCCGCAGTAGAGGAACCCCCATCTCAGCAACCAGAGGACAAAGAGCTATCAAATTCTAGCTCTTCCGATCTGACGAACTCAAGTGATTCAGATTAAAGTCTTCTCAAGTAGTTAAGGATCAAGATACTACCTACGTTCGGTACTATCAATTGTTTCCAGAACCTGCAAATCCTTCAACAAATCCGTAAAGCACAAAGCGAGGATCGAAGGAATCTTTCTTCAACAAGTCCGCCAAAGCACAAAGCGAAGGACCGAAGAAAATTATCCCAAAGTTCGTGAAAAGCCCAAGGCTGAACTAAGTGGATTCTGTCATCAACAAGTCCGTTATGCATAAAGCTCTGGACCGATGACTTTTCACCATCGACCTAATACAAACCTAAGGGTTTAGGTCATCAGCATCTACTCCTTCAACAAGCCCGCCAAAGCTAGAAGCATAGGGCTGAAGGTACAAAAAACCACCTGACAAGTCAATAATGACAAATCAGGTTATTCTCCATCAATGTCCGCATCACAAAGTACAGGACAAAAACAATCAATATCTCGATCATTTGTTGATACATCCAAAAGATCTATGGAGAAAGAAAATTAGTGTGACATCCAAACAAAATTTTGGAGATCCATTAAAAGAAAATCTCAGTGTGACATCCAAGTAAGCTTTTGGAGATCTACTAAATGAAAGCCTTAGTGTGACATTTAGAATAAATATCTAGAGATCCACAAAGCCAAACAGCATACAACAAACGTGATTCGCTCTAGACGCGTACCACATTTGTTGGGGGGCATTTGTTAACCCTCATGTTATACCCAAAAGAAACGAAAGAGATAAACAAAAAAATCTAGCATACATACCTCTTGGCCGTCGGATCCAAGAATCCCGCTGAATTACTGTGCACTCGGCGCCGCTCGCGTCGCTTCCCGCGATCCCTGCAGAAATCCAGCCCAAATCCCGCATTTCGCTCTCGATCGCCTCCCGTTCGCGGCTATAAGAAGGAGACGGGATCCCGTTCGATCCCACACACGACTCTCTCCCATTGTCGAGCTCCAGTCGCTACTCCTTCCCACACTCAAGTCCCGGCCTCCTTCTTCCTCCTCTTGCCCGAAGCCACCCATCACCCTTTTCTCCCATAGCTCACCCACTGCTCTCTCCCGACCCCATTCCACTCTCTGCTTCCCGAATACCTCCCGACCTCCTGCTCCATCCCGTCCGACTCCAACAACCCGCAACTCCTGCGGGTTCGTCCGATCCAGAGGAGCCGAGAGAGAGAGAGAGAGAGAGAGAGAGAGAGAGAGAGAGAGAGGAGAGATCCCTACCCGATTTCCTCTTCTCCACCTTGCCCGACCACAGCCCCAAGCCGAACTCCCCCCCTCCTGTCGGATCCAGCTCCCGCGACCAAGGCCGAGCCCGATCTCCCCTCTACCCGGCTCTGCACCTCCGGCTGCTCTCCCCTCTCCGATCGGAAGCAACAACAGGGAGCACGCTTGTTGTGTAAGTAACTTTCTCCCTTGAACGCGCTTCTTCAGCCAACTCCCATTAATCCGTCAAAAAAAAAATATTTATATTAACTTTAATTAATTGTAATTAATTTTAATTAATTATATTAATTATAATTTAATTATTTTTAATTATAACCAATTAAAAATGACTTTTAATTAATTATGATTAATTAAACTTAATCATAATTAATTATGTTATTTTTAATTAATTATTTTTAATTATAATTAGTTATAATTAATTGAATTTAATTATTATTAATTATAATTAATTAAGATTAATAAAAAAAGGGGTTTCACAAATACCCTCTCCCGCTTCGACATCCGAGCCTTCATCGACGACCGCCGGCCGCCGAAGGTATAACCCCCTAAACTCAGGCTTCCGTCCTCGACGTGTACGACGGACCGGAAAACCGCCTATACACGCCTTTATTGCGCGTGGTGGGATGGGACCCCGGTCCGACGCCTACGACGAGACGGACAGTCGCCTCCACTCTCTCTCCCTCGATCCTCGTGCCACACCGTCAAAGCTCGCAAAGGTATGGATCTTCTAAACTCAGATTTCTCGCGTCGTTGTTCACAGCAGACCGGAAAAACTCCTATACACGCCTTTATTGCGCGTGGTGGGATGGGACGCCGGTCTGATGATTACGACGAAGCGAGCAATCGCCTAAACTCTACCTCGGTGTTCGTGGCGCGCCGGAAAACCGCCTATACACGCCTTTATTGCGCGTGGTGGGAAGGGACCCCGGTGCGGCACCTACGGCGAGGCGGAGTCACTCATAAGTACCCCCGGGCGGGGGGAAAGCAAACTGTGCATCTTTAAACCGCCGCCATCGAAGCCCGCGAAGGTACGAACTCTCTAAACTCTGATTTCTCGCATCGTTGTTTGTAGCAGACCGGAAAAACTCCTATACACGCCTTTATTGCGTGTGGTAGGATGGGACGCCGGTCTGATGCTTACGACGAAGCGAGAAATCGCCTAAACTCTACCTCGGTGTTCGTGGTGCACCGGAAAACCGCCTATACACGCCTTTATTGCGTGTGGTGGGAAGGGACCCCGGTGCGGCACCTACGGCGAGGCGGGGTCACTTATAAGTACCCCCGGGCGGGGGGAAAGCAAATTGTGTCTTTTAAACAGGTACCGTCAGAGCCCCATACACGCCTTTATTGCGCGTGGTGGGAAGAAATATCACGGCCGCGGTGCCCTCGCAAGAGGACACCTACCATACACGCCTTTATTGCGCGTGGTGGGAAAGGCCCAGTTTTCCGTAGTCTGCCCCTAAACGGGGGAGACGCCGGGAGGCTGCCGAAATTTCGGGTGAAGACGGACCGTACTTGGACTTGATTTGCACATCAAATGAACAAAAATGGGACTCGTACATGAACTTGATTGAACTCCAAAGACACTAATAAAAGATTAAATTCAAGTTCAAAATTGAAAAGAACATGAAATTGGACTGGACTCGAGCAAGAATTTGATATTGAACATTCAAACTCAAATCAAATTATGAGATTTGAAAATTGCACGACGAGCAAGGATGTGAACGAACAATCAACTTGAACTTGTACTCTGGACCTGAACATTAATGGCTTGAACAATTCTAACTCAAGCGAGTACTTGAGTTGGACTACAACGGGCATAGAAATGATCTTGTACATTGAGCTCATGAATTTGATTTGAACTGGACTTGGAAGAATCCAGGCTTGAGTCCGATTTGAACATCGTTGGGCCCTCACATCCAACACCAATCAAATCACACCTTCTACGGATGTGTTTAGTGAAGCATACAACGAATGTAAATGCCCGCTAGTGTCAACAATCACCTGATCGAAGACAAGTACATATATCCCTTGCAACTGAAAGATGGTTGATTAACAGACTAAGTGCAAATGTCTACGAATGTGAAACGACCTACAAACAAGTGCAAATACACAAAAACCCACCCGAGATTGGTGAAAGGGTGGATTCGATGCAGAAATAATGGATCTTCTACAAAATACTTCCAGGAGGTCGTCGTAGAAGACATGTATCCCCTACGAATAAAGAGGTCAATGAATGAATGAAGGTCATTCATTAAAATCCCAAATATGAGTGAATTGTTGGTTCACTCACATCGATATTCGTTCCCACAAGCTTTCAATGAATTGTTGGTGCACTCACAAACAACGATATAAGCTTTCAATAATATCACAAAGGTCATTATATTCGTTCCCACAGTCAGTAGCCCTTCAATTGCAGCCGGGTTCATCGCCTTCTTACAAGTAGAACTGTAATACACGACAAGTACAAATACCTCCTACGATGATTCCTACGAGGTCAAACAAGTACAATCAAGCCCACCTGAGATTGGTGAAAGGTGGTTTCAATGCAAAAGCAAAGGTTCTCCTACGAATACTCTTAGGAGCCCGTAGCTGATACAACGGTCCCCCGCAAATGACTACAAGCCACTTGTGGATAACAACAGTGAAAACCTCGTAAGCATAGCGAACCACTGTGGGCACAAGTGTAGATATCACCTACGACAATGGTGATCAAGATCTTCTCGATCCTGTATTCAAGAAGGGAAACAACTCTAGCCTCCACAAATATCAAAAATCGCAAGTCCACTATACTAAAGATCTTGAAAGGAGATCTTTCCAAAGCAGGGCAGCAAACTTCAAAGTCAAGAAGAACCCTACCCCCGGTGAATGAGAAAAGGGGGAGTCGATATCAAGACAACAATGCAACGCCACCGGATCTGCAACATTCTTACAAGCAGACAGAAGGCGTCTATTCCAAGAGTACCCCCGCACGTGCACTATAAATTGTATACACATAGGTACACTAAAAGGGGAAAATACAATCCAAAACCCGCATGGGCCCCGGCGAGCGTGTTATTGGTACACACGTGACGTCTAGGGATGCTGCGCGGGTTGACAAGTGAATTCAGGTTCGAACACGATCCTCCTATACGGATTAATAGGAGTCGACAAGGTTCGAATCAACAAATAAATATGTGGCCGTGATAACCAGAATATTTATTGTAATACATTCATATTAGGCCTTCAATGCCTAAAATCAAAAGAATTCACTTTCAAAGGCTCAAAGCCTATAAGAAACCCGATCCTCTGTCGACAGCCCGACAGAGTTGATAAGGTTTAATCCATAAAAAGAAATGACCCCCAAACACCCCGATGATGGCCGTGTTGAATGCAGATCTCAACCGGAGGGGTTTTCAAAATTTTTAAATGTCTCCCAAATATTCAAAGTACATTTCAAATATTCCATAGCTCCACTCAAATACCCGAAAATCCAAAAATCCAAAATTCCACCAAAATCCCAAAATCCCAAAAATATTTAAAATCTGAAATCAATCCATCAATGCTTAAAACAAAATCCACCCGCCCTCCGCAACAGTTTGTCGAGGTGGATAAATTAAAAAACACTTCAGCTCACAAAAGAGCTAAATGCCTAGTCGAAAATATTACTAGGATCCATTCTCAAACAATCTATTTCCAGTAAGGACGTGGTACGTGTCCTCTAACCGGCAGTTTTGCCGCCAAATGGCACTGCAGGTAAACGGTTATGACCCGGGGCCCTCTGAACCGAGTGGTTTTGCCGCCAAATGGCACCACAGATAGCGGTTATGGCCAGAGCCAATACGCTCCTTAATGGCGTTAAATCCTTGAGATATGAATCAATAGGATATGATCGGTAGGGCACAAAGCCCTCTGTAAGCTAAGGTGGATTCAAATTTGTCCCCTTAGACAAACATTCAACCCCGGTCTACAAGGTTCCCTTGGACGAAGCAACCCATGGCTGCTGACAAGGATCCTTCTGTCAGGTTGGGTCGACTACCTCCTCTGACTAAGTAGACCAGGGACCACGATGGCCCGGGATGACGGAACCATGGGATCTTGATCGGGTCCATCATCCATTCCCCCACCATCCGCTTTAAGTGCTAGATGGTACAATTTCTATTTTAAATACCAAATTTTCCAACCCTTTCCAAATTCTCAAATTCTCCAACTATTCCCAAATTCAAACCCGATTTTCAAATCCAATTTCTACCAATACCTAATCCCATTGCTGCTACTATATGCCAGATAACACGTATTCTCTACGTATCTGATTGACGACTAGCCTTAATCGAAAGTTCTCTCTCGTGATCGGGAGGGGTAATTAACTATAGGGGCTTGCGCCTATAGGAAACCAGAACTCAGATCATAAAGTCCTCACAAAATGAGGGCGAAATCTCTGGGTAGTGTCTTATCTACAAACCCATCTGCCTTCCAAAATTTACCTCGGAACTTATTCAGTTAAAACTCCCTCGCCGAATAAGAAAAGGCGAGCGGAGGCCGGGGCCGAATTTTCGGAGCCCACAGATATTAGCAATTAAAAAATCATAAATTAAAGAAAAATCTAATATGGTCTTACCACCTTCATTTGTCGGTCCAAATCCATGACCATCATGAATGCTTTTAAAATCATCTACCTTTCTACCAACATGTCCATTTAAATTTCCTCCCATAAAAACTCTTTCTTCAAGATGTATCTTTTGTATTAATTCTTCTAAGTCATTCCAAAATTTTAATTTTGAACTCATATTCAAACCTACTTGAGACTATAAGCATTTGTAATATTAACAATCTTAGCATCAACAACAATCCTTAAAACTATAATTCTATCTCCAATTCTACTAATTTTTATAACATTATCCTTTAAACTCTTATATATAATTTCACCTACACCATTTCTAGTACGACTCCTACCTGATACCATAGTAAAACATAAACTATTAATCTCCTTCTTATCTCCAATCAATTTAGTTTCATGAATGCACAAAATATTTATCTTCATATGAATCATAATATTTATTAATTCCCTTAATTTTCCTGTAAGGGAACCTATATTCTAAGTTCCTATCCTAATTTTAGTTTCATGAACTAGCTTCTTTGCCCATATCTATCTTGATGTGGGAACCCTTGCCTATTTAACGAGCATTGGTGCAGCGACCCTTGCACACATGTTGCCATATTCAGGCCATACACCGCGTCGCTTCCATGAGACGTCCTAACATTAATACAAAATTTTAAAGGATTCATGTCATGATTATTCGAAAAGTTTTACATTGGATGTCGACTATCTAACATAACCCTCCATCTTTCTCATCCAAGACTTGGGATCTGGCAACGACAGTGTTCAATAGATAAATATCAATAAGGTGCTTAAAACTTATGACATATCTAGCATGACTATAATTATCTTAATGATAATAATATGACATATAATATAATCTAGAAGCTCATGTGGTTATCCAAGTTACTTAGCCTAATTATTTTGTAAGTAATTCTTTGGTCTATATTAATCTTCGTATATGCTCCAAAATTACTTTAAGCACATACGATGAAAACGTTGACCAACTAATGTGATAAAACATGAAATAAGTTCAAATTGCCTTGATCACGATTGAAACAACTCGAATGTTGGTGTTTTGCAAAATGGACTACACAAACATGTTTGGAGCATGGTTTAAAATTGCGTAATATGATGCGCACCTCAAGGCGTGCATCAGCGCAATTTTAACCTTTTAAGCCTCAAAACCTACGCAATGAGAGCTGGCATTGAGGTGTACGCCTCTAGTTCACTGAGGCGCGCCTTGAGGCGTGCCTCGCCTCATGTTTAAGAGGCGTCCTCCTTTTAAAACTTTTTTTTTAAACAAAATCCTAACCTAAGTACATGCATTTTGCAGCTCGGTATCACTAGGCACATGCTCGGTACCACTCGGTACAATAATGCTTGGTACCACTAGGTACATTCTTGGTACCACTACGTACATGCTCGGTACCACTCGGTACCACTAGGTACATGCTCGGTACCACTAGGTACATGCTTGATACCACTCGGTATATGCTAGGTACATGCTCGGTACCGCTCGGTATCTTTCCATATAAACGACTTACAAACTTTAAAAATAAGCAGGTCGAACCCCGCGGGGGGAGCGCCCCCTTGGACCCCCGGCTACCCGCATATTGTTGTATTTACCATCTTTAGTAATAGTTGTCAATGTTAGTCCGCTTCTTCATGAGTGTATGTTGTGTATAAGTTTTCTTGATATAGAATAAGTGAAGCATTATGTTAAGGGGTTTGATATATTACACTAATATATTTTTTTCATATAGGATGGTTAGAAGTAAGGATAAAATTGCATCAGGTCATAGAAAAGATGCAGCAAGGAAACATAGCACTCAGGTGGATGTAGAAGGAAGTGATAAAGCATATATCTATCTAAAATGCAATTACTGTGACAAAGTTGTGAAGATATATTTTAATTTCATTTCATATATGTGCCTTTTAATGTTTTATATTTTTTACTCATTAGTATATAAAAATTTATTATTTTATGTTTACGCAATCTTTTGATTTTGAGGCTTACGCCTCAAAACACCTTGAGGCTTACGCCTCAAAACACCTTGAGGCTTACGCCTCAAAACACCTTGAGGCTTACGCCTCAAAACACCTTGAGGCTTACGCCTCAAAACACCTTGAGGCTTATGCCTCACCTCACAAACGAAAAACGCCTCAATACCCGATCATGCAATTTTAAACATTGGTTTGGAGTACTGAATTTATCAAAGGAACATCCTTTGCGCTGGACTCGATCAGAGCTCCCAAAAATGACATTCAATAGGCGCATAATTACACAAAATTGCCAAACATTGCTTGTTCGTAAAACAGACTTTGTTGTTGCATTCACAACTTTGAAATTGCCAAGTTAGGACCTCTTACACGAAGTCACTCGAACGTCGATTGTTTGCTAAATACTTTACGAGTTCATCCAGAACATTGAAATTACTTGGAAATGACACCCATAATGTATGGGTTGTCGTGTGAGTCTGTATGTAAGGCGACATCATTCAAATTGAAATCCGTGATAAACAAAAAATTTAGTGAAAAATTGATTCACATTTTCATTATTTAATCTTTTTATACTATTTTAATATATATATATATATTGAAATTTCTGAATACCCAGAAATCATAGACTTAAACTATTTGAAAGAGTTTCAAAGGCCTGAAGGATATAGAAAGAATCCAAAAAATATATTCTAAGAGGTGCATAACGTTGTTAACAAGAGAACTTTTATTTAATGTAAACAAAGTCTATATCTTCATATTCTGGTGATATATATATATATATATATATATATATATATATATATATATATATATATATTAAAAGGGAAAATGACCAAAATAGTTTTTTACTCTTTATGAATGATCAAAATGGTTCCCAACTATATTAGATAACCATTTTAGTCTGTCCTTAAAAAGGAACCAAAATGGTCTCATGGTAAGACTATTTTGGTCACTTTTTAAGGAGTTGGGGGATTAAAATTATTATTTAATATAGTTGGAGATCATTTTGATCTTTCATAAAGAGTCAATACATTTTGGTCATTTTCTCTACATTAAAAATTTTATTTAAACCCTAATTTATATGTTATCCACTTATCCCTATAAAGTTGCCTATCCCTATATTGGCCACTTATTAAAAAATAATATAATAATAAAAAATAATATTTAAACAAAAAACAATCAGCCTAAATCTAACAATTCCCACTCTTCATTCATTCCCAACAATTGCCAAACTTTGCACTCCTCCCCTTCCTCATATGATCTCTTTTCTCTTCTACACTTAGCTTGCAAGCTGAGGTACCCTTTATACCCATCAGTCAAGCCTTCAAGCCGTGCAACTCGCCTACCTAAAGGCGCACATGACAAGATTTGACCTAGGCATACTCCCCAAGCCCTCACGTACACACCCTCTCCCTTGCCTCCCTCTCTCTTGCCCTCTTCTTTGTTGCTAATGGACCCCTTGCCGATTCGTCCTCCCCTCTCTTGCCCTTACAATGATACTATTTTCTTAACACGGTGCAAAGTTTAAAATTGCGCAATTAGGTATTGAGGCGCTTTCCGTTCGTGAGGCGAGGCATAAGACTCAAGGTGTTTTGAGGCGTAAGCCTCAAAATCTAGTAATTGCGTGAAGTGAAAATAAAGGTTAAAAGTTTTTTTTAATATAATATCAAAATAATATGTTAAAGAATGACATATTTATTTTTTATTGAACTATGAAGTAATAAATTGACATACATATGAATAAAAAATTGCACATTATGTAAAGTGACATGTGATAAATTGTGTGAAATAGTATTGAAATCTAAGAACTAAACAACATAAAATAAAAGAATTATATAAAAATATCATATAACATAAAGTTTAACTTCAAATTCTTCTTTCTCACTTCCTTACTCAACCACAATTAATTTATGGCTAGAGATCGAGGCAGTTGAGAGGAAGTTATTGTGGCTTGGGGGTGCATTAAGACATGATTTGTTTGGGCCTTTAATTTATGATTTAGGAAAGTTTTAATAAAAAAATATATACGTAGGGTGAGGCGTACCGCCTCACACCAGAAACCCGAGGCGCTTCTCAAGGTGGGTCTTTGCCAAGTTGAGGCGCAAGCCTTATAAAAAGGTTCGAGGCATTTTTTAGAGGCGGGCCTCATATTGTGCAATTTTGAACAATGGTGGCGTGACACATCAAAATAACATGCGCTATTTGCGTCATGCATGGGGAATGGTGCATGGCGCAATGCACATATAATGCGTGTCATTTTATGAGCATGTTATAAATTTTAAATTATAATTAAATATTTAAGGTTTATATATTAATATCATAATTAATTATTAATTAATTGAACATCAAATTAAGAAAACATAAAAAAATTATTTTATCTTACTTTTTGTAGGATTTAAAATTTTTATTTTTGTTATTTGGTAGGATTTTATCTAAATTATGTTTTAATCATGCTCAAATCTATCGATATAAGTTTTTGCAAAATTTAAAGCTGTTATTTTTAAATAGTATACCTTAAGAATCTGTAGGATATTTATGCTTAAATTTTGCGCTAATCAATTTATTGTTTCCTATTTAATACGTATATATATTATTTTGTGTCATGTTTAAAATGGTGTGCGTTGCATCGTGCGCTATGCGCTTGGCTCTGCGAGGAACTTTGTGTCGTAGTGCGTCATTCACCGTTGACAAGTATAGTCCTACCCATCACTTGTTGTGCCTCCACTCGTTGCCTACTATCTCAGCTGGCTAGCCTACTCTCTTTTCTTCTCTATCTTTCTCCTCTCATGTTCTCTCCCTCCCTTATTTTCTCTTCCTAACTCCACATCTCTCAAATCTTACACACTCCCTCTCTAAATAAAGAGAGCTTCCTCTCTCCTCACATCTCTCTCTCTCTCTCTCTCCTCTTTTCCCTCTCTTAAATAGAGAGAGGCCTCTCTCTCTCTCTCCGCTCTCTATTTTATCTCCCTCATTCTCCCTATTTGTCTTTAAACCTCTCTTTCCTTTCTCTCTCTAGAGAGCTAAAAAAATTAAAAGAATAAAAAAGAAGAAGAAAAAAAAGAAATATTTAGAAAAACATTACAAGTTCAATCATTCTCCCTTAAAGAATTGGAGCTAATAAGACTTGAACTAATAAATGAATATAAGCTTGTGAAATTTATGAACATATTTGGTTTTATGTTTGGATCAAGCTTTCAATGCCTTTTTCAAAGGATTCATTATAAAATGCAAACACTCGAATTCAATGCTTGTATAACAATTCAAAGAGTTGATTTTTTTTTTTAATGTTAATGCATACTTCTTGGTGCACTTGCATGATGCATTTGTGTGTTTCTTGATACACGTACACACTTATTTGTGCACTTACATGATGCATTTATTTGCATGATTTTTGATACATTTGTATTGTGCAGCTGCATGCTTATTGATACATTGGCACAAAGTATTTACATGCTATGTTTATACTCTTTTTGGCACATTTGTATTATGAACTTGCATGTTTTTTTTGTGCATTTTCTTAGTGCAGTTCGAGAATAGTGGTTAAAGTTGCTTATGGTGATTTTTTGTATCCTACGCAATTGCAAAATAACTGTGTGACCTGTATAGTGCAACAATGCATTGCTTTGTCTCATTTGGAAAACTTTAATTCATGGGGTTCGTTGTCTATTCACGGGACACACTATTTGTTTACGGGGTGTGCCATTTGCTCAAGGAACGTCGAGTCTCTTCATATGCTTGTTGCATGGGGCAGTCATATGTTGTGAAACCCTTAAGTAAAAGAAAGCTAAACTCTAAACATCAAGACGCCTTTTGGTGTAATGGTTAAAATTTTTGTAAGAAACTCCACAGTTAAGTATGTTCATCCTAGAGCAATCTGGATGAGTGACCTTCTAGGAAGTTACACAAACAGGACAAAGCCATGAGGCTCTTAGGCCAAAGTGAACAATATTTCGATATGGGTTATTACAAATTATATCAGAGCAATATGCCGGTCGAAAAATGAGAGCTAAGTGCCATACAAGATAAAGTACTATGCCATGGGAGCCACCTCTTGAACCTTGTATGAGACGAAGTGCTACATGACGGGAGCCACCACTTGAACTTGTAGGAGCCACCTCTAGAGTCCTATCTGCCTGGTGGATGATTCTAGGATACAGATGCTGACGAGGACGTCAGTTACTTAAGTGGGGAAGATTGTGATACTTTTTAAGTAAAAGAAATCTAAACTCTAAACAACGAGGCGCCTTTTGGTGTAATGACTGAAATTTCCATTAGAAACTCCGTAGTTAAGCGTGCTCATCCCAGAGTAATTCCAGGATTGGTGACCTACTGAGAAGTTACACCAATAGGACAAAACCGTGAGGCTCTTAGGTCAAAGCGAACAATATTTTAATAGTTAAGAGTTTGAGCTGTTACATATGTTCTATGACATACACTATGCTAGGCCAATCTATTTTGTTTTAAAACTATTCACAAACCCATTTGTTTGAGATGTGTAAGGGTCTGATGTAGTAGTTATTTGAAACATGAACATGACTTTGTATTTTAGATTTATTATTGCTCGCATTCTTTTCTCTTGTGTGTGTTGCTGATCTGGTTGCGAATGTCATAAGTTAGAATCTTTTATGTAGTTTGGAAGAGACATGATTTGTCTATTTTTTTAAATTGTATTTTACTGAGATGGTTTCTACAAAGAATCACTCTTTCGCTCAAGTTCGATTCACTAAGGGCAATCTTGGAGGATTTGAGTGCTCAAGTGAGTTTTTTGGTAGTACAACCAAAATTTTTTTTGCTAACAAGCAACTTTCTAAGTTCCTCACAAACCCTTGCAAGTCTCATTTTGTGTTCAACTATTTCCTCACACCTTTCATTTTTCATTTTCATATTTTATTTTCATTTTTATTCTTATTTGCATTTTGTACTCGTTCCTTTTATCATAATTTTAGCATATATAGTCCAGAAGGTTCTTTTGTTTTGTTATTTTTAAGTTCTTGTTGGTCTTAATATTGTCATCCACAATGGACGAGAATATTTTATAATCAAACACGACATAGAAAATAATACATTACCCTCTTGGATAAAAATATTATTTCTTTATGGGTTTAATAACAAAATTTGCATTTTTTATATTTCATCAAAGAATTTACCCTACTTGATTTATTTGATCGAGTAAGATTTATTTTATTATGGGGTACATGTTCCCTATAGGGGCTTGCCCCTATGGTTAATTACATCATAAGCATGTCACTTAGGAATATTTTTGATCAAAATAGTGGTTTCATTATTTCAAAAAATATTTGCTAATAATAATTTTAAAAGGTTTGATTCTTAGAAATTCTTATCAAAGATTTAGTCTTTAAGGGATTTCAAGAGGGATTAGATCAACGTGGGGGAGCTTTAATAGTCCCAACTATATTAAAAGATCATTTTGTTCCTTCAACTTCTTAAAGAGCAATCAAAATAATCCTACCATGAGACTAGTCCTACCATGAGACTATTTTGATTTCTTTTTAAAAACTTGAGAGACCAAAATGGTTCTTTAAGATGATAATTTTGTTATTTTATAAAGAATCAAGAGGTCATTTTAATTTTTTTCTCTCTTTATATAGATGATAAAATAGAATACATTTTTTTGTATATTAATTATATATGCTTGCACATGCGAAATTTTTGTATCTAACTCTTGCAACAACCATAGTAATATGGGTCATTTCTAGTTAATTTTGATGTTCCAGACATGTCGGTGTAGTTTGTTTCGTAGATGGATGGCATTCAGATGATTTTGTGCAACTTCACGGCAGTTGACCATTGTTTTCGACTACTTTCGCTCAAACTGAATAAGGGGTCATTTCTTGATAATTTGAGTTTCGATTACATTCGCTCAAATAGGCTCAATAACCCTAGCAATATGGGTGCATTTCTAGTTATTTTTGATATTTCAGACGCGTTGGTGTAGTCCGTTTCACAGATGGATGACATTCAGCTGATTTTGTGCAACGTCGTGACAGTTGACCATAGTTTTTGATCACATTCACTTAAAATCGAATACAGGGGGTCATTTCTTGATAATTTTGGTGTTTTGTATGCATCAACATGGTTTTTTGTGCAAGGGCGATGTTTAAATGATTTGCGCAATGTCATGCCTGTGAACGGCCATTTTCGCCATTGTTCGATCGAGTTGCACGCGAGTGGCTATTCTTTGATAAATTTGGCGTCCTTGACACGTGGGCACAATCTGTCTAGCAAACAGACAACATTTGAGTAATTTTGACCGTGGTTGAGATGATTTGAACTTAATTTGTGTGACATCGCTTTAGTCGACTATCTTTATCATTGCACGCGTTCGAATCAATCATGTAGCATATATGGAGGTCAATGTGTACGTGAAATTTTTTTTCCATGTGGTGACCTAAGCCGCATTGAGTGTCTATTTTAGGTTTTTCTATTGTCGTCGATGCAGTAACGTTGTTTATTTTGTAAATGGGCAATGTTCGGTCGACTTTCGATCTTTGCATTGTGTTCGAACAACATTTATGTGATATCGTGTCTGTTGCTCACCTTTTTTGTCATATTCACTCGCATTAGCTTTGGAATAGTTATGGAGATCAACAATGTAAACCTTTTGTAAGGCTCTGGGGCTAACATCTCTAATCATTGATCCCATCCAAACTGTAAGTCTGTAGCTGTATTGAATCTTTTATAGTTTTCTTGCAGTCATCAAACTTGGTGATATTTTAACAATAACTATCTGTTGACCTCCATGTTATACCCAACTAAAAAAAAAGAGACTCAAAATCATACGTTGTCCGTCGCATCCACGAATCCTGCCGATTCTTTGCCGTTTGCATCACTTCCTATATATCCCGCACTTACCTCGATAGAGCCTCCATTCTCGTCATTAAAACGAAACCCGCAAGGGCCTTCTTGGCTCTTCTTCCACTCCACGTCCATCACCTTCTCCCATGGAATACCCATAGCCGACGCCTCCAAGCCGCTGAAGCTCCCGACCTTGCCAACCCCAGGCGACCTCGACTCCGATCCAAACCAGTCGCCAGATCTCTTCTTACCTATACTAAAGCCGATCGAGCCTCTACTAGGTTAAAATCCCTCTACTTCTTCCGATCAAATCCCGACGACAGAGGCTCTATCCCGATCTCTTTGATCCAGAGAGAGAGAGAGAGAGAGAGAGAGAGAGAGAGAGGGAGGAAGGGAGACAGACCTACCTCCTCCATTGTTGGCCTGCTTCGTTCCTTCGACGATGTCCCTTTTTCCAGTTTGATCGGAATTCAACACATTTCGATCAGAAGTAAGAAAGAGAGCTGCTTGCTGTGAAGGAGCTCAAGGGTTTGGAAGATGACCCTGGTATCGATGACAATCTCTCCCTAGAAGTGTATAGGAAGCGGAGGCCGGCGGAGATGCAGGATGCGACTAGAGCTGCTCGGTTTGGGGCAATGCTTTTAATAATGGGATCGAAGTTCATCCGAGAGGTTTCTCAAGACTCTTCTAATGTCTAGGTCATCATTCTTCTTTTTAGAGGAGCCTGCTTCTAGTACCCAGGGACAAAACTTGTTAAGGTCTGCATCACTTTGGCTCCCGGAAATGTACTCCTGAAACTATTTCCTTAGCTCTATGCAAATGTGATCCAGTTCTTAATGATGGTTATAATACTTATGGTTTATTAAATAATGTTGTGGTAGAAGGGGAAAGCAAAAGGTTTATAGAGAAGTTTGTGATGCAGCATGAAGATGAGGAAGACTATTCCAGTGATTGAAGACTTGATTTCATCATTTATTTTTTAAAGCATTTCTGCATTATTTCTTATGTCTGCTTCTCCTTGGATGGCTTGTGTTAGGAACCTTGGATCATGTTTCACATTAGCTTGTGTATTATTAAAAAAAAAAGATAGAAAGATAAAAAAAAGAAGAAGAAGAAAAAAATAACAAAAATAAGTGGGGAAAAGAATTCTTGTGGCCGTCATCGTCGCCATCTCCAAGGTATAACGCTGTCTAAACTTAAGAAAAACCTATTTTGGCGCTTGCAACGTGAAGAACAATCACCTATGCATGCTTTTCTCTAGCATGCTAGGAGGGAATTTGTTACGATGTTTGCGACGAGGCAGGTAATTTTCTAATGTCCTATTTTCGGTGTTTGTGGCGCGCCGAGGGACCCCCTATGTATGCTTTTCTCTAGCATGGTAGGAGGGAACTCGGTGTGACGCTTACAACGAGGCAGGTAGGCCCTGTGTGCGCTTTTCTTTTGCGTGGCAGGGATGAATAAATAACTATGCTTTCAAAATCGGTGCCCGAAGACCCATGTACGCCTTTCTCTGACATGGCGGGGGACGAAGACTATGGCTGCGGTGTCCCATGACACCAACCATGCATGCTTTTCTCTAGTATGGCGGGAGGCCCAGACTCCTGAAATTTCCCCTAAACGGGGGATATGTCGGGAGGCTGCCGAAATTTTGTCTGAAAAAGATAGACTTTGAACAACATGGGACTTTGCTTGGACTTGAACTTGTATTTAGACACAAAATGATTGATAAAATACTTGAAATATGAGCAAAATGAACCCAAATGAACATTGAAAGGTGACATTAAATTCAAAGGAATGTTAAACTTGAACAATGTAAAGGATTTGATTTGGACTCAAGTGCACTTGCACAACGAAGTGAACTAAAATTGAACATTAACGAAACTTGCACTTAATTTGAGCATCAAATGAAAAGAATATGAGCTTGAACATTGGAACTCGAGCGAAGACTTGAGTTGGACCGTAGGGCATTTGAACAAGGTTTGGATAATTTAAACTCCAACTCGGACTCATATGCAAAGAACCTTGACTAAGTTTGAGTCTAAATGAAAATTATAAATTTCATACAACTCATTGGAATGAATAATAACTTATGATATTAAATCTAAGTTAAAAAAAATGGATTTAAATAAACTAAGGGATCAATCAAGAACTTCATTTTGAGTGACAAATCAAAGAACTTGAGTGAGTCAAGTCCAAAGTATCATATGACATGCATTTAAATGAACAACAAATGGAGGAGTGATAAAGATTTTGATTTCTTGAAGAATAATCAAGATTTCAGTGGAACTATCATCCCAATCAGAATGCAACCGCTAATTAAGAAATATGATACATTCGAATCTCTTATACACTCAAAATTCTTGATGGTTTAGAGAGAATCCCTACATCTCACCATCAAGCAATCATAAACAATGGAGATTGAAAGGTCTCTTATGAATGGTGGATAATCAATAGCATGTTCAATAAATCGCCTAGAATGGAGGGTACTAAGAAGCGTGTGATAACCATGATGACGGGTCCATCATCATGTGCAATAAACCTGGCAAGAATATAAGCAAAGCAAGGGAAATGTAATTTGATTACAAACAGATGTACAAAGTCCCTTAGTAATAGTGCAAGCTGCATATGAATGACGACAATCAATGTGTAAAATTCACACAAGTCACGCAAGAGAATGTGAAAGTCTCTATGACCAACGTCAAATGTCTTGCAAATACATATAGTAGCTCCTACAAATGCTAGAAGATGTATAAGTAAATGTTGTAGTTCACCTATCAACATACACGAAGAAATTTAGAACAAGTACATGCACCTACAAGCTGTGTAGTGGAAGGTAATGGATGCTACATCACCCTCGCAATCACATCGAGCCATGGATGAATGCATCTACATGCCTACAAACAACAATAGAAGGTGTACAACAAATATTGAAAATTGTAGCAAAGGCATAGGGAAACTTATCATGTATACAACATACGGTGATAAATGCAAATAAGTACTTGTAAGGGACCCGATGCCTAGAAGTGCAATGCAAGAGAACTACGACAACAAAATTCACCTACAAGCAATAGTAATAGATATACTATAAAGGCGAGGGATCCTTTATGAACATGCAATATGCCATTCCCAAGCGAAGATTAAAGACCCGGAGCAAAGAAGTAAAAGAATTGCAAAGAGACAAGCATTACAAGCAAAGCAGGAGACTCGTTAGTGCACTACGATTTACTCGCAAAAAGCAATAAATAGTGCACGACAGATTACCTGTACAAAGCAGCAAATAACTCAATCCAAAAGCTGCGACAACACGCCACCGAATATGCAACATGCATATAAGCAGACAAAAGGCATGTGCGAACTTTCAAGTAGAGCGTTGCATTCAAATGATGGTTGCTCGCTCAATTGATCAAAGCTAAATATATGAAAATACCCCCCACATGCACCGTAGTTTGTATACACAAACGTATAAAAAAAGGGCAAGTGCAATCATAAAATCTGCATGGGCCCCGACGAGCATGTTATAAGTACACACATGACGTTTAGGGATGCTGCACGGGTCAATAAATTTGAACTCGATCCTCCTAAACAGGTAGATATGAGTCGACATGGTTCAACTAATAATTATAAAATAGCCCAAACACCCGTATGGGCCCCGACGAGCATGTTATAAGTACACACTTGACGTTTAGGGATACTGCACGGGTCAATAAGTGAATTCAAGTTCGAACCCAATCATTCTATACGGATCTCAATAGAAGTCGACAGGGTTCGAACCATCAAACAAATATACGATTGCAAAGACCCATTTATTTATCTTAATACATTTATATTAGACCTTCAAGGCCTATAACAATGAGAATTCACTAATAAATATACAAAGCCTATAATGAACCCGGTCTTCTATCAACAACTCGATAGAGTCGAAAAAGTTTGGTCTATAAATGAAAATGCCCCCAAACACCCGCATGGGCCCCGATTAGCGTGTTGTGGGTATACACGTGACGTCTAGGGATGCTGCGCGGGTCTATAAATAGATCTAAGTTCGAGCCCGATCCTTCTATGTAGATGGATAGTAGTTGACACGGCTCGAATCATTAAATAAATATACGGCTGCGAGGTCGACCGATATATTTATTTTATATATTCATATTAGGCTTTCAAGGCCTTCAATAAAGAAAATTCACAAACAAACGCATAAAGCCTACAAAACCCGATCCTCTATTGACAGCACGATAGAGTTGATAAGATTCATCCATAAAATACAAATATTTTCAAATGAAAATGACCTCACAGTCACCCCGATGATGGCCGTGTTGAATGCAGATCTCAACCGGCCAAATATTTCAAAATGTCATCCCAAATACTCGAAAATTCAAAATTCCAAAATCATCCAATGTCTAAAATATTTAAATATTGAAATTCAACACTATCAAACACTAAAAGCAAAATCCATCCACTCTCCGCAACAGTTTACCGAAATTCAAATATAACTTTAGCTCACATGGAGCTAAATACCTAGTTGAAAATATCATTAGAATCTATTCTCAAATAATTTCCTGCCAGTTAGGACGTGGTACGTGTTCTCTAACTGTCGATTTTGCCGCCAAATGGCATCGCAGGATAAACGATTATAATCTGGGGCCCTTTAAACCGAGTGGTTTTGCTGCCAAATGGCACCACGAAATATCGGTTATGGCTAGAGTCATTACGCTCCTTAGTGACATCAAATCTTTGAGATATGAATCAATAGGATATGATCGATAGGGCACAAAACCCTCTGTTAGCTAAGGTGGATTCAAATTTGTCCTCTTAGACAAGCATTCACCATAAGTCTACAAGGTACCCTTGGACGAAGCAACCCATGGCTACCGACAAGGATCCTTCTGTCAGGTTGGGTCGAATACCTCCTGTGACTCAGTAGACCAGGGACCATAATGGCTTGGGATGACGGAACCATGGGATCTTGATCGGGTCCATCATCCATTCCCTCACCATCCGCTTTAAGTGCAAGATGGTGAAAATTTCTAATTTTAAATATCAAATCTTCCAACCTCCAATTTTCACATTTTTTAAGCCCAATGCTGCTACTATATGCCAGATAACACATATCTCTATGTATCTGATCGACAACTAGCCTTAATCGAAAGTTCTCTCTCGTGATCGGGAGAGGTAATTAACTATAGGGGCTTACGCCTATAGGAAACAAGAACTCAGATCATAAAGTTCTCGCAAAGTGAGGGCGAAATCTCTGGGTACTGTCTTATCTACAAAATTATCTGCCTTCCAAAATTTACCCCGAAACTTAATCCGTTAAAACTCTCCCCGAAAAAAGAAAAGCAGTAGCGGGCGGAGGCCGAGGCTGAATTTTTGGAGCCCACAGATTTCTGGTGACTTCGCTCGAGACTGATTTCTCTTTCTATCTTTGGCTAGTCGTCTAAGTGCTATAGTAGCAACAAATAAAAAAATGACAGTACTGAGCTCTATACGTTGAACATCAGGACATGATGCTTGGTCCCTATGTCCAAAAAAAAGTTGTCATTGAAAGGTCCCAATAGAGGTAGAAGGAACCATCTATTATGATGGTAGAGCAAAGAAAAAGTCAACATATGTGCGGTGAGCATCAGGGTGTGACACTTGGATGCATATTCATGAATCCACTACCGAAAGGTTCCGACATAAGTGAAAACAAATATGAAGATCAACATCTCTAGAGAAAAGATATATGCAATATAATTGTGTGACATCTAGTGTGTAGTCTTAGAGATCCGCCATTAAAGAAATTCTTCAAAAGTGGGTCCTGAAGAGGACCCCTACATACAATGTTCTCGATGGTTAACACCTTGGAGAATCTTCCAAGAAATCCCATCAATTTTCAATTATATCATCTCAGACTAGAGAGGATCATCACCCAATCTTTATTAGTTCTCTCCTACCCGAGGAGCAAATAGAAGAAATAAAAGAACTTCTCTGTGAATTCAGGGACGACTTTGCCTGGATATATGCTGAGATGCCTGGCTTATCCGCTGATATGGCAGTTCACAAGTTAGCCATCAAGCATGAAGTGGTGCTTGTCAAGCAAGCTCCAAGAAGAATGAAATTGGAGATAGAAGAGCAGGTGATTACCGAAACCAATAAGCTCATAGAAGCGGGTTTTATCCGTGAAGAAAAATATGCCGACTGAATCGCTAATATTGTCCCTATGAAGAAGAAGAACGGTCAAATCTGTGTCTGTATTGACTTTCGGGATCTCAATAAGGCGTGTCCAAAAGACGATTTTTCGCCCCCTGTATCAGAACTATTGGTGGATAACACGTCCAATTACGACATGTTCTCATTCATGGACGGATCATCGGGTTACAATCAAATTAAGATGGCACCTGAGGATGAAAAGCACACATCATTTAGTATGCCCATCGACATTTTCTGCTACACGGTCATGCCCTTCGGCCTGAAGAATGCTGATGCCACCTATCAAAGGGCAATGACACGTATATTTGATGAATTTAAGCTGAAGTGAAAGGGTTAAAATGATGATATCAAAAACTGGCTTCATCATTTGAAACCAAGTGCATAGCTCTCAGCATTAATCCTCTTTTCATATCCTGTTTTGTTATATTTGTCCGGTGATAGGCCTGATGAGTTTCTTTTTATAAGCCTTCGCTGCTCATCAAAATATCTTAGTTCTTTTAGCAGAAGTGAAGTGTAATTTTCTGATCAGCTTGATTATCTTGCATACGTCATTTTAATTATATATGTAGTTTTGAGGGCTTGCGTATGTTAATAAGTATGATTTAATTTTTATTTCCCTATGCTTCTGGCATAAGTTCATGAGCTACCAGTATGAAATCAGGGTGAAATTTTTTCACATTATGCTTGGTTTAGTATTTAGTTGTACATAGAATTTACGGAACAAAGTCTTTCACTGGTAGTTGGATGGCATTGAAGCTTTTTATTTATTTCGTCTTATACCCCATGATTTCGTAGCCATGATTTTCTATATCCCTAAAAACAAGCAGAAAATAGTTCTATTTAGATGTATGCTTTTCTGCGAAGTAGTGGCAAGAATGAGAGCATCATAGATACGAACCTGTTATATAACTTGAAGAAATTAGTCACTGTGGATGTTGACCTGAATCTCATAAAAATCACTCGGATATGCCATTATTCTTCTAGGACTACCTTGAAAAGATCAAGAACAGTTTTTTTAGCTTGATTTTGGACTATAAGATGAAAATCGCTGTTATTATTGTCATCATTTAGCCTTATTCCAAAAGATGGTTTGGAGTTGCAAACATTTTCTTCCCTTAAATTCCGTTTGAAGCTGCAGAGAGCATCATAGGAACTTAACGAACGTGTTTCTATAACTTGAAGAAATCAGTCACTGTGCTTGTTGACCTGAATCTCATAAAATCACTTGGATATACCGTTATTATTCTGAGACTACTTTGAGAAGCCAGATTAAATGCAGTTTATTTCACTTGATATTGGACTATAAGATGAAGGTCCCTGTCATTATTGTCATCATTTAGCCTTATCCCAAAAAGTTGGGTTGGAGTTACAAACATTTTCTTCATTTAAATCCCGTTTGAGTGTTAAATTTATCCCATTTAGCCTTATACTAGATGTATTTTTGTCTGCAAAATAGTAGCAAAACTGAGAGCATCATAGGATCTTAACGAACCTGTTTTATAATGTGAAGAAATCAGTCACTGTGGATGTTGACGTGAATCTCATAAAAATCACTCGGATATGCCACTACTATTCTGAGACTACCTTGGGAAGCCAGATCAAATTCAATTTATTTAACTTGATATTGGACTATAAGATGAAGGTTCCTGTTATTATTGCCATCATTTAACCTTATCACAAAAAGTTGGCTTGGAGTTGCAAAGATTTTCTTCCATTAAATCCCGTTCGAGCTGCATCAGTCTTAAATTTCTTTGAGTTGCATCTTTTTAACAGCTTCTATGTTAGTTTTGCTGAATCCAATTTGACAGAAAAAATTGCTTTATCTCTAAACTTTACCTTTACCAATCTTAGGCTTCCATCACTAATTTGTTTTTTTTTCTTTTATATACCAAACCACGTTCTTTTCCTTCCTTCTAAAACTGAGGAATAAATAGATTTAATGTGAAAACACTAAGGATAACAAGAATGACTAGAAGTTGTGTAAGTTTCTAAATAATTATAGGACAAGGTCAATGATGATAAAATTACATCATCCCTTACAAATTTTATGCTCTATCTGATTTAGTTGTGTTTTGTCTTTATGCATCCATAGATAAATCCATTTTAATTTGGTCGTTTTGCCATGTTCAACTTGTGTGTTTGTGCTTTTTGTGTTACTGATCTCTGATAACTCTCATGAAGTATGATTTCACTCAACTAGCAAAACAAAAAATGAGGCTATCTTGAGCTAAATTAAGTTTGTGATACATGAGGCTCTTTTTTGAACTGCCAGCCATTTTCATTCAGTCAGACATCATTTCAATTTTCATGACTAACTTAAGCTAACCCTATCAATTCTACCCAACCTTTTCTAGTGGTCTTCCTCCCACAAGCATGGGGGTGCACCCTAATTATTAGCTGGCCACCTCTTTTGTGATTTCCCTTTGTTGCTTCCATATGTGCTTTGACCTAAGGTGGACCGACTTGTAGTCTCAAGCCCTTCAATGGGTTTAATGTCTACTGATGGGCGAGAAAAATTTGTGAAGCCACTACCATTGGAAGATTTTCTAAGGACCATATACAACCTTTTAATGCTTTTTGTGTACATTATTTTTCTGCATCCTCACCACAATCAGGATTAGAAACTGAAGTTTTAGGAGACAATAAAACTTCCTTTTCTTGGCATACAAATTCCACTTCCTCCACTATATTATTTAATACTTCAAATTGATTGATATTGCTCGGGATGCAAGAAGAAAAATTACCAATGTCTTCTCTAGTAACCTCTGAATCAATCATTGTAGTAACTTCAATATTACCAGAAGGAATGGGATTTACCTCCAATTGCAGCTCATCAACCCGAATTCCAGATTTGTCCTTGCCCAAATTATTCTTTCCAGATATGTCTCCATCCTTCTCACATTGGCTTGCATCAACTTCCTTACTTATTTTTCTTTCATTTACCACTTGCTGAGACCAATTGTTCTTAAATTTGTTGCTTTTAGCTCTCTTCTTCCCATAATCCACGTGAATCCATGGGCCATAATTATCCTTGTTGACCTTACTAGTTTCTTTATCTGTTGGGTCAGCCTTTGAATTTGCATTTGTTGAAACTACTCTGCCTTCCATAGAATTTTCTTTATTTATATTAGAATCCAAGTTGGATTCCAAATACACCTCAGAGCATAATTTTTGCAAATGCCCAATCTTACCACATTTAAAGCAAATGTTTGGAACTCTTTCATATTTGATTTTTGATAAAACTTGCCGGAGACAGCTTCCACCCAAACTCCCAATGGCAACTTATCTTCAAGTTTGATTCTAACACAGATTCTGGCAAAGTCCCGCCTTCCCCATTGGAACATGTTATCATCAATCAAAGGAGTTCCAACCTTTGAAGCAATCATGCAGACATTGATTTTATCCCAACTTTGCAGAGGGAGATTAGGGCATCTCCAACGGAACTCCAAATGCTTGAATGCCGTCGCCTCTGAGCTCCAGCCAAACGGTGAAACTTACACTATTTTCATGCGGGTGAACAGTAGGACGCCAATATTGGCGTTGAACTGTTCATCATCTCTATTTTTCTCGGTCTACCGAACTTGACAAGAAGCGCGCGAAAGAAAAAAAAGATCGTTACCTTCTCAAAATCGAGTTCCATTAGAGATGAAAGGCGGCATTTTTAAGTTTCACGGCATTTTGGAGTAAAAAATGCGATTTTCCGTTGGAGATGGTCTTAGGAAACCTAATCCATACCGGAGCCGTCAACCCTTTCAAGGACGAGGGATGAGAATCAGGAGACCATTTGTCTAGTCCAATGATACTTCCATTCACATACCACGGGCCACTATTTAGAATAGATTCCAAAGCATTTGGATCTTCAAAAGCACATAAAACCCATCCCCTTCCAAGCAAGGTCATGTGGAACCTACCAAACTGATTCCATTGTCTGCTTAACTCCAATCCAATGATATGATAAGGAACACTATCTCTAAACACCTTAATCTCCAAAGATTTTTGTAACTTGTTTGTATTTTCCACCTCACTTTATAGATGGAGTTTAACCACTCCATTTTTAGAAAAATACTCTCCATAATCGAAATCAATAGGTTTAAAATTTGCCTTCATGTTCCAAGCATTAACAACCGGCTTGCTCAATTGAGGGGGCATAATGAGGAAAAATAATTAGCCCCATTCTATGACCATATATTGGTGCTCTTAAAGGATATTCAGATTGAGATATCTTGGCTATCATATTTGTCAATGATGACTTTGATAATTAAGAACTCTTGTGAAGTAAATGAAATTTTTTTAGAGGATACGAGGATTATGATTAAGAAAATGAAGACCAAGTACTTGACAAGTTATTTTAGTGGATGCCAAATTTTTTATTATCAATCCTTGCTAGAAGATCAATTACCATGTGAGTTTGATAGTTTTAAGTGCCTTGATTCTACTACATAAATGAATTGAGGCATGCATGAAGTTTTGAATCTTGGAGTTAAAGTTCTATGAATAAGAAATATGAAGGTAATTTAAATGTAAGTTTAAAGTTGCAATTAAGCTGCGTGAAAATTTGAATTTTGTAAGAAGGATGTAGGTAAAACCAGGAATGAGTACAGATATGATGTGAATAGCTCCTATATAGTCTATGATAGCTGAAAGTAGAATTGGTTGATTTTAGCATGTTCAGGCAAAAGATGCACCATTAAATTTGACATAGAGAGTAAATGTGTCAAGAATCGAAAGAAAAATGCTGGGGGCGACGTTGTGCAAACAAAATTGCATTACTTTGTGTTAATGCCTTATGTTGCACTCAACGGGGAAGGAGGATTCATGATTAGTTGGAAGACTTTTGATGATGATGAATGATTGTATTTTTTTTACCCTATGATGCACCGAGATATCTTCTTAAAGAAGCATGTAGTATACGACACGACACACATCCGACACACCTTTGACATGTGTCAGACATGTCGAAGAGTTCGTCCAATTAAAAAAACATATTAAAAATAAATTGGATACTCGTGTCCGACACATGTGTCAAATTTAAACATAAATTTTTTTACTTTAAAATTTTTATTTATTATAAAAATAAAATTAAACTTCTTTTTTTCCTTTTTATAGTCCCCAAGGCTCAAATCAATCGCATCTGTACTCAATATCCCATTCTCCGAACATTGTCATTTTCATTTCTCTCTAGCGGTTAACAATTAGGGTTTGACAAGAACGCACGATGTCATCTATCCAACATCATCACAACATCATTATTTTAAAATCATCTCAACCTTAAAGTTTGATATTATTTTGACATTGATGCTCGACGCCAGCAATTTTAACATCCACATCATGTCCTCGTGCTGCCTCGACATCTCATGTGTTCACCGTCATCTCAACATTGATGATTGACGTCGTCTCGACATCGAGGGCCAATGCTGTCTCAATATCAATTTTCGACACCCATTGCACAACATCGATGCTCAACTCTCAAAAGCATTGTCATCTCCCCTCTCGATGCATAACACGATATCCAAGCATGACTCTCGACATCCTAATATTAATGATTTAAAGTATAAATCCTAGTTAAATGACTTATGATTTCTCAATTATTTCATAACATTTTATTTATTCAATGTTTATACACAATTTTTAAGATAATACCATGTCTAATCCGTGTCTGTGTACTATATTTTCAATAATTGAATTGTCCCATGTCCATATCGTATTGTATATTTGTCGTTGTGTCCGTGTCTATGAATCATAGATTTAATCTCTTAGTTGTGCTGTTATTTTAAAGCCACTAATCTATCATGTGTTTCTGTTGCAGTTTCAGGATGAATCCGGAAGAGCATCAAGCTCACATTCTGCACAGGATGAGGTCTCTTGATGAAAACTTAGTTCTTATATTTAATGAACTTTCTATTTTTTCTTGTGAATTTTTTTGCTTCCTTCTCAACAGTTGAGTTATAACAGGTAACAGAGTGGATGAAAGGATGGACTGAGATGGATAAGATGGATGAACTGAAAGAAACTAAAAGCCAAGGTACGGTTACATGGTTATGATGCATTTACCTTTTTCATACTGTAGAATGAAGAAGTTTATCAGTTTTTTACTTTTGTTTATTAGCTATGATTGTTAAGGGCGCTCTCTGAAATATTTTGTTTTAGATTTGGTTTAAGTCTGACAATTATGAAATTATTGATAAACCACTATAATAGTGTCCACAACATGCTTTAGTTTCATTTTCTATTTAAACTTTGTTCAACTGTCAAATTTTATTAGAGAATGAAAGTACAATTTAAATAATTTTTTTCAACAAAAGTTGGTCTAAAATTATATTTGGATGAATACAAGGATGGCATATCCCAAAACTGTTTGCTGCTAAAACCAAATATTTCCAATAACAGGTCATTATTGACAAGCCTTGCACCATTCAAACAGACTCAATAACATCATGTTTTGTTGCTTTTGGTATTTAAGTCATAAAATTGTGATTGATTTAAAATTGTGATAGAAATAGACAAGCTCAATGGCTTGTTATTTGTGTATTATTTTAAGCTATTTATCTATAGATGAGAACTTGTTATCACAGGCCTATATTTTAAAACTGCAAAGGAAAGTGAGGGAGCTGATTTGATTATTTTATTGGCACTATTTTTTTTTTGTGTAAATGGAATAGATGCATTTTGGAGCAAGTTGCGGGCAGCAGCCGAAAGAAAGGTATGATGAAGTTTCATTTTGTGTAATCTTATCTTCATCTGCGGTTTAAGTAGAATGTAGATATTCCATATGGATTGATTGTATTCATTCAAGCATGCTATTTTTTCTTAATTGAAGCGTGTCTGTTTGATTACGTTGTTTGGGACTAACCTGAAAGTTGAGTGACTTCTTTGGAGTGCTTGACCTGTGATTGAATAATTTAATATAAAGGTTGAGGTTCTTAACTTGAATACGCTGTTGGTATTATCCTAGTGGTTGTCCTTTTGATTTGAATGCCAAAAAGTGTAGCTAGTGGACCCAACCAATTTGAGAGATGTGAAATTATGATCGAAATTTTTTTATTTTCATTTGTATTGGACAAGAACAATTGCAATTAGAAAGTTGTTTAGTCCAGTTGACTTCAATTTTACAACCAATTCAATGAAGGGTTGACATGAGCATGAACCAATCTAATAAACCTTAATTTTACAACCCAAATAAGAATATTTCAAGCGAACTGTTTTAGCCTTAAAATGAAAATTATTTAGTTCAAATTGAGTTAATTTGGAGTGAAGACTGCTCAATTAAGTTTGAGCTAGCTTAGACTCTGTTTGAATCAACTCGAAATTAAAAAGAAAACACATGTTGGAAGGTCGGATTTAATGCAAGACATTTCAAAATACTTATTGATGGACCCTACACCCTACACCAATTATCAATCCATTTAAATTTTATATCAAGTAAATACTAAAATAGAAATGGGACGCTAGATTTCAAAATTTGACCTAACTATTGTTAACTCGAAACTGGGTCGAAATGTGGTTCTAGCTGGCATCTTAGCCAGAAACTCGAATATGTTTGAACAATGATTTGGCTCAAAAACCACTGAGGTTTTAAATTTGGGGTATTCTTATCAGCCCCAACTTTTGATTTGTACTAAAAGGTTCTTTGGCAGTTGGTAAAACTATTAGAGTGCAAAGCTTGAACTACTCATATTTAGATGTTACCCTTGTAAATCTTTGTTCGTAACTCCAAATAATGTCTATAACATCAAATTTATCTGTGGTTCCTTACTTTGACCATCTTTCTGACATTATGGTTCATCTCACAAGTTTCTCTTCATATATTTATTTAATGGAATTATGATTTATTTCCTAATTTTTTTATGTGAATAATGTATTTTACAGGCTTCTTTTTAATTCATAGGGATTGGAAATTCACTTTCTATTCAAAAAAATTCATGGGAAAACCAAAGGAGTTGAAGCATGTAGAAGCAAAGGGAGTTAAATATTCTTATACATGACACCTAATGGGAGAAATAATCTTTTTAAATGATTAGCTTCTGAAGGTCCATTTGAAGTGAATTAGACCATGAGAAAATAGTATAAAGGGTCAACATTAAAGTGACCATTAGAGGAAAGCTTCCACTTTGACGAGTCATAATTAAAATTGATCAAGATTCACTTAATATTTGAGTAAAGATTGAAAACATATATGCCAAAGGAAATGATTACAATACCTTTCCATTGAATATGATATCCATGAGGGTTAAGAAATTTGGATCTAATCAAGCTGTTTATATTCCTGGAAAATTAGGTAAAGTTGGGGATAAATAAATGCAAGGGTATTACCATAGACCCGATTATCCTTCCAAAATTATACATTGTTGACATTTTGTACATTCTAGGAGAATTGCGGAAGAAGTTTTTTTACCCCTTCAGTAAGAATAGAACAATGTGAGTATCAAACATCTAGAGAAGAATCAACAAGTTACATTTTGATAATAGAGCCAACTATTGAATTGGACTCCATTTGGATGGATTTACAAATCCATTTAGAGTTGATGTAGACAAAGGGGGGGTCAACTCAAGCCCAAAATAAATCAATTTTGGCTTCCCTTGAGTTTACGAGCTCAATCAAAATTGAACTGAAATTAGCTCATTTATGAGCTGGTGTTTAGTTCATTTATTGAACTAATGGTTAGCTCATTATTAGCTATGATTTTAATTCATATTTATCTTATATTAAATGTACTTTTATGCTTTTTATGTTTTTAATTATGTAGGTCTCTTGGAATTCCAAACCGGCTTTTGGAATTCCAAGAAATGTCTTTTCCCATGCGGTGGCTCCTTGGCTTCCTCCCTTGGGCTGCTATTTTTCGTGCCTTGCCTCTTGGATTTCCGGCCGGCCGCTGGTTTTCCGCGCCTGGGCTCTTTCCCGTGGCTGTGGCGCCTTGGTTCCGGGCGGTCTCCTTGGCTCCCGTGGTTGCCTCTTCGGTTCCTTGGCTTGGGCTATTTTTTTTATGAAAAGCATTTGGGTTTAATGCTTAGTCTTTTAGAATTCCTATGGGAATTTATTAGGAGTCTCTTTGTATTCCCCTTTTATACCTATATATATGGGGGGTATTGTATTGTTTTAAGAGAGTGAATGAAATATTATTTTTGGAAAAGCTATAACCTGCGGGTTTGCTTGGATAAGCTTGCGAGCTTTGTCCGTCTTCTTCTCATCCCCTCCGAAAATCCTGCGGGCTCTTTCCACCCTTCTTCTTGGCTTCTAATCTCTTCGTCTCTCCGCAAGTGCCACTTCACCTTTATCTTTCTTCCAAGTGCAGCAACTTTAGGGTGTCTTTGATTTTCGATTCGAGTTTGTTAGATCGTCGTTTGTAGTCTTTTAATTTCTTCTTTGTAGTTTAATTTGAAATGTAAGAGTTTGTTCTTCCCCTTCTTCTTCATCGTTGTTTTCTTGTTTTTATCCCCCGTGCGGGCGAGGGGTATAGGCTCCCTATATTTCTTGCTCTCACCAAGGGTAAGGATATTTTCATCTGCGGAGATCACAAATGCCAATTTTTATAAATGCATGCTTGTAAATATCACTCAAGTTTACCATATTGAGATTCTGGTCCCTAACCTTTTACAAAAAATTCTTCTAGTACTATCTTGCTTTATTGATCATCCATTTAAGCACCCAAATGAATGGGAAATAGTACAAATAATAGAAGACAACATATATATGATCACGACAACTCAATCGCCTTTGGATATAAATTTATGTAGGGTTTTAAGATACCCTCTTCAAATCTGCTGAGCAAAAAGGAAGATCCAAATATTTATAAGAGATTCAAGAAAACGATCCATGATTTTGTCATTAAAGACACCATTATTCATCAACTTAACCAACATAGATCATATATTATTTAGAAAAGTTAATTCTTGTTAAATCTCAGCCTTCCGTTGCAAAACTGATCCCACGACCATGAACAGTGATACGTGGGAAGCCTACCTGTGTCATGTTGAATACCTTCCATAACTAGAGAACTAATTTAGGAAGGATTGTATTACTCTTTATTGTGTAGTAATTTGTTTCTTTATATAAGCATCTTGTATAGACTATAAATAGGGATCATGTTGAATAATGTGATAAGCTTTTCCCTCTTATTCCTCTCAAATCCTCATTTATAACGTGGTATCAGAGCCATGAAGGTAAGAGGGAACCGGAAGGGAAGAAGCCGTACCGAACGAAGCCTGAAGCTGGAGCCGGAAGTCAGCGGTCCTCCTCAAGGAAGAAGAAGTCAAAGCTTTGCCCTCGACGAAGGAAGGAGCCGAAGAAGCCTCCTGCGAAGCAAGTATCTCGATCTGACAAGAAGGGAAAATCGTAGAAGGAGCGTAGTCGAATAGCCACGAAGCCCGATCCGACAAGAAGGGAAAATCGTGAAGGAGCGTAGTCGAACAACCATGAAGTTCGATCCGACAAGAAGGGAAAATCGTCGAAGGAGCGTAGTCGAACAACCACTAAGGAGCCGAAGAAGCCTCCTGCGAAGCAACGAAACTGATCCGATAGGAAGGGAAACTCGTTGAAGGAGCATAGATGAACAACCATGAAGGAGCCGAAGAAGCCTCCTACGAAGCAAGGAAGCCGAACATCCCACTCAAGCTCCCTGCGTGTGTGCCATAGCCAAGTCTTTTAAGGACTTGGATCGGCCCGGTTAAATTAATCTGGAAGATTTCTCCTCAAAAAAAAAAAAAAAAAAAAAAAAAACTCCCTTTTGACCTTTATTGTCGAATAGGAATTTTTTTTTTGTGGAAGCCTTCATTGTTACACAAGGTCATACAGATAGTCTTAATTACTATCATAATGCAAGAAATCAATTTCTCCCATAGCATTGCCAAACCGAGGAGTCGATGGTGCACCTAGGACGAGGTGACCTCCAAAGGATGCAATCTTTCTATCGTCTAAATGGAAAGAATTACTTAAAGTGGTCTCAATTTGTGAAGACCTACTTAAAAGGAAAAGGAAAAATACATCACCTCCTCCTCGGAGGACGAAAAGGTGAAGATCTGAATTTTGGGGCATGGGATGAAGCAGACTCCATGATTATATCATGGTTGTGGAATTTCATGACTCCAAAAATTAGCGATACATTCATATTCCTTTCCAATACAAATGACATATGGGATGCTGCCAGACAGACCTTTTCCAAAGCTCGGGAGGTAGTTCAAATCTTTGAAATTAAAGTCAAAGTAGGAAGCAAAAAAGCAAGGGAGTAAAACCGTAACAAAGTATGCCACCCATTTACAAAATCTATGGCAAGAACTTGATCACTGCAGATGCATATAAACCAGATATCCGGAAGATGATGCGATCCTAAAGAGCTTTATTGAAAAAGAAAGTTTATGATTTTCTTGCAGGACTAAATACAAAATTTGATCAGGTTCGAGTCCAGATCCTCGGCAAAGAGGAGACGCCATCACTTAATGGAACCATTTCTCTCATCCGCGCAGAAGAAAGATGACGAGGAGTGATGTTAGAACCAAAGGTCGTTGAAAGTTCAGCAATGGTGATGAACATAGAATCATCATGGAAGGAGAAATGTAAAGATTCCTCAAAATTCAAAGACAAAGACTCACTTTGATATAGTTATTGCAAGAATTAAGAAACAAAGGAAATGGGTTGGAAAATACATGAAAAACCCTCAGTAAGGAGTGGAATCAAAGAATTTAAACTAGGAGCACATCGCATGCAAACAATACTATAATTCAGTCCAACCCAGAAGCACAATCCATCCTTCGAGACTCAAAGAAGATATTGATAAACTAACACGACTCTTGGTATCTCTTGAAAGACTAAATGCATCTTCCTCATTTGCACTCTCAGGTAAGTTTTCGATTTCTATTAGTTTAAGTGTCTCTAGAAATCATTTAAAGGAATTATGGATCATTGACTCAGGAGCCACAGATCACATGACCCACTCACCTACACACTTCATTAATTATACTCTTTGCCCAAGCAACAAGAAAATCATCCCTGCTTATGGTTCTCTTACCACGGTAGCAGGCCAAGGAGACATAACATTATCTCCCTCACTCATCCTAAAAAATATGCTTCATGTATCTCAATTATCCACAAACCTAATATCAATACAAAAACTTACCAATAAACATGATTGTCAAGCTTTATTTAATCATACTTATTGCTTATTTCAGGACTAGAGATCGAGGAAGAAGATTAGACTTGCTAAGGAGAAAGCTGGACTATACTATATGGAAGAACTAAACCAATCTAAAATTAGCTGCCTATGTTATCCCTAGTTGATAAGAATTCCACTATTTGACTTCATCATTATAGGTTGGGACACCCATCTTTTGATGTCCTAAGACATATGTATCAACAAGTTTTTCAGAAGTTAGAAAATAAATATTTTTATTGTGAAACTTGTAAGTTAGCAAAACATAAAAGAACTTTCCAAATAAAAATAAGAGATGCGATACTCCCTTCAATCTTATTCATAGTGATATATGGGGACCCTACAAATTCTCCAATATCTCTAGGCACGTTGGTTTATATCATTCATTGATGATTGCACTAGAGTTTCTTGGATTTATCTCCTCAAGAATAAATCCGATGTTAGCACCATGCTTCACATTTTTTCATACAATTATCCAAAATCAATTTGGGGTAAAAATAAGGAGATTTTGCTATGATAATGCTAACGACTATTTCAACCAAATCCTTTCCTCTCACTTCCAAAGTGTGAAGGGATCATCCATGAGTCATGCGTTCATACCCCACAATAAAATGAGATTGCAGAGAGAAAAAATGGTCATCTTCTAGCCTCCACTTGAGATTTTCTATTCCACTACAATACACCCAAATCCTATTGGGGGGAAGCCCTCCTAACTGCAAGTTATCTCATAAATTGCTACCTTCAACAACTTGGGGACTCAAAACTGTAATGGAGATTTTGCCCTCATTTTACCTCGAGTTTCGAACCCATCATAACCTTACACCAAAAATCTTTGGGTGTACTGCCTATGTTCATATTCACAGCCAAAATAGATGAAAACTAGATCCAAGATCACTCAAATGCATCTTTGTTGGCTATTCAGCCACCCAAAAAGGTTACAAGTGTTATCATCCACCTACAAGAAAAAACCCTTGTCTTTATTGATGAAAAAAATTTCTTTTTTTTTAAGCCTCATCTTCAGGGAGAGACTAAACTTAAAGAAGATGAGAAAAATGAACTAGCATCTCTTGACCTTCCTCCAACACCTCTAACCAATCAACCTGAAAATCACGATAGGGAAACAAAAGACAAAGTTGTCCTTAGATTTGTGAAGGTATACTCTAGGCATACAAATTCAAATTGTGCTCCAAAGCAGATGCATGAATCTGAACCATCTCCTGGAAAAAAGGTAAGCTCACCACCTCCCTTATACCTATAACCAACTTTATATCCTTCAACAACTTCTCATCCTTACACAAAAATTTCTTGGCTACACTATAAGATATTCATATTCCTAAAGGTATTTTTGAGGTCTTATCTGATGAAAATTGGAAGAATGTCATGATAGATGAAATGAAGGCCCTAGAAAAGAATAATACATGGGAGATCATCAATCTATCGATAGGAAAAAAAACCCAGTCGGATGCAAATGGGTGTTCTCCATAAAGTACAAAGCTGATGACACACTAGAAAGATACAAGGCAAGACTAGTGACAAAATGGTACACTCAAACATATGGCATTGACTACCAAGAAACCTTTACTCCTGTAGCCAAGATGAACACTATCAGAGTACTACTCTCACTAGCAGCCAAGTACAACTGACATTTGCAACAATTGGATGTGAAAAATCCATTACTGCATGGAGATCTAAAAAAGAAGAGATTTATGAAAATACCACCAGGGTTTAAGGAAATATCTGAAGGTAATAGGGTGTGCAGATTAAAAAGGCTCTATGTGGGCTCAAACAATCACCAATGGCATGGTTTGGAAGTTTCTCAAAATTCATGCTTTTTAATGGGTATAAATAAAGTCAAGGGGATCATATATTATTTTTTAAGCTCAGACTCAGGGGGAGTCACAATATTATTAGTATATATAGATGATATTATCTTGACTGGAAATGACGAAGAGGAGAAAGTTAGTTTAAGAAAAAGTCTTACCAAGGAATTTGACATCAAAGAACTCGGTAGATATAGCTCGCAAGCTATAGAGAGGAGAAGAGGAAGAGGTGGAACTAGCTCTCGAGCTTTTCCACAACAAAACCTATAGGTTGAGGCTCCCAAAAATTTCATCATATCATCTCTCTAAAATCTCTATTTCTTTAAAGACAAAACACAATATTTATAGGAGAAAATGGGGCAGCTAAACAGTCCTTTTATCTTCATTAAATCCCATTAAATTAGTTCAAAAAATATGTCCAGAAATCAGCCCAGATTTAATCCCAAAACCACCAAAAGGGGCAGCATTCACTCCAAAAACAGCCACCGAACAGTCACTAAAATAGCACCTGAACAGCCTGTTGACTTGCATACCATATCCAAAGGAAACAAAAAAAAAAAAAGAGCTCAAAATCATTCCTTGCCCGACGGACCCAGGAATCCCGCCGAGACACTCTGCGACAGCGCCGATTCACGTGGAATCTCCGCACCTCCTGCGCAAAAACCGGCCTCGATCGCATCCCAGATCGTGCCTTTAAAACGAGAGGGCAAGCCCCTCATTCGGTGCGCCCACGACACCTTCTCGACTCCCGTAAGCATCCCGCTGCTCTTCCGATCCCATTCCTCTCCCACGACCTCCTCCTCCCTCTGCTTCCACGATCGCAAGCCTCTCCACCATCCCGTCGTTCCCCTTTGCTCCTTCCGATCACTTCGGTCGAGAGAGAGAGAGAGAGAGAGAGAGAGAGAGAGAGAGAGAGAGAGAGAGAGAGAGAGAGAGAGAGAGAGAGAGAGAGAGAGAGAGAGAGCCCTACCCGATCTCCCTCTGCACTGACCTCTCCACGCCTAAGCCGAGCCCCTCTCCGCCTCCTTCGACGCCTATTCCTATAGGTTTGGAAGTTACGACATTTTGATCGGAAGCAAATAAGGGGAGCTCACTCACTGTGAAGTTAACTCTCTCCCTCACACACCCATTCGACCAAATCCCGTGAAGAAGCTAAACCCGTGGGCAGGTAGAGGAAGAGATTTAGTTTTATTTTATTATTATTAAAATTAATTTTATTTTAATTATAATTAAGTAATGTTAATAATAATTAATTATATTTAATTATGATTAATTATAATTTAATATTCTAATTATATTTAATTATTATTAATGATAATTAATTTCAGTTAAAATAAATTATGATTAATTTATTATAATTATGGTTAATTATTATCTTTAATAATTAACTATAATTTTTTTTAAATTAATTATAATTATTTATTTTAATTCAAATTAATTATTATTAATCATAATTAATTATGATTAATTATTATAATTATGATTAATTTTTTTTATATTATAACTAATTATTATTTATGTATTTAATTATAATTAAATAGTTAATTATAATAATAATTAATTTTAAAAATGCTTCCCCCCACTCTCTTACCTCGACATTCGTGTCGGACCGGCAAACCACCTAAGCACGCCTTTAGTGGCCGTGGTAGGAGGGAACCCGGTGCGACACCTACGACGAGGTAGGTGAGTGACCCCTCGATCCACGTGTCAACCACTACAACCCCGCGGAGGTATGAACTTTTCTAAACTCAAAACCCTACTTCAATGTTCGTGGCAAACTGGAGAACTGTCCTAAGCACGCCTTTATTAGCCGTGGTAGGATGGAACCCGGTGCGGTACGTACGGCGAAGCGGGGTCGTTCTTAAGTACCCCCGGGCGGGGGGAAATAAAAAATTTGCTTTTCAAAAAAAAATGATTTTTAAAAAAACCCCAAGCACGCCTTTAGTGCGCGTGGTGGATGAAAAAACACATATACAATCACCGCGGTGTCTCACCAACACCAACCGTGCACGTCTTTATTGACGTGGCGGGTAGGCGGCCTCTTGGTTTTTCCCCTAAACGGGGAGATGCCGGGAGGTTGCCGAAATTTTGTCTGAAAAAGACAAGGACTTGGACATTATTTGGACATCTGTGGACTCATTTTGGACTCAAATGGACTTTAATATAATAACATTAAACATATGACCTATGAATTTGAGCATAAATAAGTAATCAATAAAAATTTTTGAATTTAAATGAGTTAAGTGCAAAGCACTTTGACATGAATGAACGCAGAGGACTCCTTTTGGACTAGAACTTGAACTCATGTTGGGCTTGGGCACGAACAAATTTTAATGATAAATCCTGGACTTGATTTGAACAAGATTTGAACAATTGGAACTTGGATTACTCGGACTCATATTCAAGAAAATGCAAAGGAGATTGTCATAATTTGAATCCAAGTGAACAAATGCAAAGAGACTTAATGTGGACTTCAATGAGTCATAAAGAATCCGACTTGAATGAATTATAAGAAACAAGCTCAAGATTAAGGTGAAAGACCTGTCCAAATCTCATCCAAACAAAGGATTCGTGCACAAATTCACTACAAGCTTTGGCATGAGTTTTATTTGGGCAAACATATTCAACCCATAATAAATGTGAGTGAAGAGATTGGTATTAAACTCACCATGTATCCTGTGAACTATCTTTGAAGACAAAAGTTTACAAGTAGGTTTGAACTACATTTGAAGACAAAGGATTTGCATATAGAATTTGCGCACAAACAACAAAAGACAGTGGGAGGAGATGTAATAGCCTACCTTTAAGTCATCATGCAAGATTTAAATGAAGATGTCAAAAGTTGTGATCATTCAAGTACAAGCAAATACACTTCCCCACACATAAAAGACAATAATCAACATGAATGAAGAAGTGGATGGTGAGAAATAATACTCAATCCATGATCATAATAATCAAAGATGTCATGGAGAACAAATACATTGAATTTCTATAAACAAGAGGAATCGACGTACAGTTAATACATGAGCTACATGCTGACGATGGCACTCTTTGCAATCATATATAAGAAAGTTGAAATAGAGATGCACAGAAAAAAACATGATGAAATGTGCATAGGTGTTTCATACACCTGATGGTATAGTAGGGATACTGTAGCCATCCGGTATCAACATACAATGAACTAACAATAAAGAGGTATTTGAGGATTTGAAGTAAATACCAACTTCACGCAATCAATTGTAGGGGGAATATACCATTCTCCTATAAGTAAAAATGTACGACATGTAGTAGATGCAAGTACCCACGGGCCTTTGTAGGAGACCGGTTGTGTACATGAAGTATCGTGGACCGAATGCCAAAGACTACAACAAATGTAAGCTCATACGAGTCATTCTGGGAAATTCGTTGTACACATAGTACATTATCTATAAACAAATGCCAAAGAATTACAATGAATACAAGCATCAACAAACACCAAGGCAGGAGATTAGTTAGTGCACTATGACCCGCCTACAAAAATCAACAAATAGTGCACGACAGTCTACCTGTACGAAGCAGCGAACAACTTTATTCAGAAGCTGCTACGCCACGCCACCAGATCTGCAACATTCGTACAAGCAGACAGAAGGCGTCTATTCCAAGAATACCCCCGCACGTGCACTATAAATTGTGTACACATAGGTTCACTAAAAGGGGTAAAAATAATTATAAAACTCGCATGGGCTCCGGCGAGCGTGTTATTGGTACACACGTGACGTCTAGGGATGCTGCGCGGGTTGATAAGTGAATTCAGGTTCGAAACTGATCATTCTATACGGGTCAATAGAAGTCGACAGGGTTCGAACCATTAAGTAAATATAAAGTTGTGGCGACCAGTATATTTGCTTTAAAACATTCATATTAGGCCTTCAAGACCTACAATAATGAGAATTCACTATCAAAGGGCATAAAGCCTACGAAACCCGATCCTCTGTCGACAGCCCGACAGAGTGACAAGGTTCAATCCATAAAGAGAAATAACCCCGAATACCCCGATGATGGCCGTGTTGAATGCAGATCTCAACTGGAGGGGTTCCCAAATACTTTCAATTGTCTCCCAAAAGTCCATTCCAAATACTTTCAAACTCTACCCAAAATATCCACCAAAAATGTCTATCAAAACCCAAAAACTCCACCAAAATCCCCAAAACTCCCAAAAATCTCCAAAAAAATTTAAAATGAAATAAATCCATCAAACACTTAAAGCAAAATCCATCCGCCCTCCGCAACAGTTTGTCAAGGCGGACAAATTAAAATTTACTTCAGCTCACAAAGAGCCAAATGCCTAGTCGAAAATATCACTAGGATCCATTCTCAAACAATCTCTTGCCAGTAAGGATGTGGTACGTGTCCTCTAACCGGCAGTTTCGCCGCCAAATGGCACTGCAGGTAAACGGTTATGACCTGGGGCCCTCTGAACCGAGTGGTTTTGCCGCCAAATGACACCACAGATACCGGTTATGGCCAGAGCTAATACGTTCCTTAATGGCGTTAAATCCTTGAGATATGAATCAATAGGATATGATCGATAGGGCACAAAGCCCTCTGTAAGCTAAGGTGGATTCAAATTTGTCCCCTTGGACAAACATTCACCCCAGGTCTACAAGGTCCCCTTGGACGAAGCAACCCATGGCTGCTGACAAGGATCCTTCTGTCAGGTTGGGTCGACTACCTCTGACTAAGTAGACCAGGGTCCATGATGGCCCGGGACGACGGAACCATGGGATCTTGATCAGGCCCATCATCCATTCCCCCACCATCCGCTTTAAGTGCACGATGGTGAAATTTCTATTTTTAAATATCAAAATCCTAGAAAATTCCAAATCTTCAAATCTCTCAATCTTTCAAATTCCCAAATTCTTTAATCATTTCAAATATCCATTGCTGCTACTATATGCCGGATAACACGTATTCTACGTATCTGATCGACGACTAGCCTTAATCGAAAGTTCTCTCCCGTGATCGGGAGGGGTAATTAACTATAGGGGCTTGCGCCTATAGGAAACCAGAACTCAGATCATAAAGTCCTCGCAAAATGAGGGCGAAATCTCTGGGTAGTGTCTTATCTACAAACCCATCTACCTTCCAAAATTTACCTCGGATCTTATTCAGTTAAAACTTCCTCGCCGAATAAGAAAAGCGAGCGGAGGCCGGGGCCGAATTTTCGGAGCCCACACAGCCACAAGAGAACCAAGAAATGCAGCACCGGGTAGAGGAAGCCATGGGAAAGCAGCCAGAGAGCAAACCAAAGGGGCTATATAGGAACCGGGTAGAGGAAGCCACGGGAAATAGCCAGGGAAGACACCGAAAAGCCAATACAGAAATTCAGGTAGAGGCAGCCACGGGAAAATAACTAGGGAAGAAACCAAAAAACCAACACAGAAACTGAGAAGACATAAAGAAAGGTAAGAGGAATTGAGTGAGGAAACCAAAGAGCCTTTAGAGAGGGGAGTAAAGGAGGGGGGAATGAAACTAATTTGACATTAAATACACAATAATAAGCTGAATAAGAAGTAGAAGCTCATTAATGAGCTGACTCTAGTAGAACTTACAAAAATTTCAACTCAACTTGTTTTGACCCCCCATTGCCTACATCAATTCTCTTCAGGTTGAAAATACTCATCTCCTGATGAGATGTCTTCAAAATTTTGGAGATCCAGCATTCCAGATTCTTGGATTAGAATATCATACTTTCTTTTGATGGCTTCCCTTTCTCGTTCAAATTTAGCTAGAAGTGAACGCTTCTTGGACTCCAATTTCTCGTCACATAATTGACGTTGTTTTTGAATTTTGAGAAGTTTGATCTGTATCGGGTCTAAAGAATTTTCTTGTGGCGAGATCCATTGGCTTTTAGGAATAGATTCTTTAATTGCAGATGGCTTACTTTCTTTATTGCTTTCCACTTGATGTTTATCCATCTTGACTTAAAAAAGACACAAAACCTAGAAAGACACCAACCTGCTCTGATACCAAATTGATGCAAGCAAAAATTTGGAAAAGCCTCCAAATTTTTGCAAGCAAAAACTAAACCTTCCTAGGAAGAGAAGATACACAAAATTCCCAAAAACTAGACAAAATGCAACAAATAAATCAAAAACAACTTCACTTTTATAAAATAAAAGGACTTACAAACTTTGACGCTTACAAACGACATAAATAAACTTATATAATAAAATCCTAAACTTGCATTTTATTTGCTTTGAGAAGAAGGATATAAGTGGCGTCGAACTTGCGGAGAGAGGAAGGATATTAGAAGCCGAGAAGAAAAAGGCATAACTCACAAGTTATCCTAGAAGAAAGAGAAGGGAATACTCGCAAGCTATCAAACAAAACTCAAAGGTTTTCTTCTAAAAATTATATTATATCAACCTCTATAATATACAAAACATCTCCTATATATAGAAGAAAAGGGCAGCCAAACAGGCAACTAAAATCCCCAACCAAACCAATCAGCTAAGGGGAAGAGGAAGGGCAATAGACACCACAAAACAACCCCCAAAATCTGCACAGGAAACAGGAAGGAAAGCCACGGGAAACACAATCAGGGAGGGACCCGAAGAGCCAACACAGAAAACGGAAAGGAGAGGCCACTGTAAAGCAGCCAAGGGGAGAAACCGAAGAGCCCACACAAGCACCCAACAGATTTCACTGGAACAGCACAAAGAAGGTACCGAAGAGACATAAGAATGGGAAGAGTCAAGGATTTAACTCTACATAATGAGCTTTCAAGTACAATAATTCCTCCAATTAATGAGCTAAAACATCAGCTCAAACATTTATGAGCTAGCACGAAGAAAATCCCAATTTTTTAGCTCAAAACCAGTGCAGCGAAAGCCTAACCCAAAAGGCAACAAGTAGCCCAAAGCTTGCCTACTCCTCCGGTTGAAATTGTTCATCTCCTGATGAAGCTTGAATTTGCTTTGAATTTTGTCCTGAGATTTCCGAAGGCTGATTGCATGACAATGACTAAAAAAAAAACATGACTCAATAACAAAACTCAAATGACACCAAGACACACATGACAACCATGCTCTGATACCAAATTGATGCAAGCAAAAATTTGGGAAAATCCCAAATTTTTGCAAGAAAAAACACCCTCTTCCTAGGATAAAGAAAATACACCAAAATATAAAAAATAAGACAAACTACAACTTTTTATAAGATAAAAGACTTACAAACTTTGACGCTTACAAACGACAAAATAAAGACACCTAAAGTTGCTTTGCCATTCGTCGAGAAGAAGGATACAGGTGAGGTGGTCACTTGCGTAGAGAAGAAAGAGATTAGAAGCTGAGACGAAACATAGCTCGCAAGCTATAGAGAGGAGAAGAGGAAGAGGTGGAACAAGCTCTCGAGCTTTTCCACAATGAAACCCGCATGTTTAAGCTCCAAAAAATTGCATCATATCATCTCTCTAAAAACTCTATTTTTTAAGACAAAGCACCTAATATTTATAGGAGAAAATGGGGCAGCCAAATAGTCCTTTTATCTTCATTAAATCCCATTAAATTAGTTCTAAAAATCTGTCCAGAAATCAACCCAGATTTAATCCCAAAATAGCACTTGAAAAGCCATCAAAAGGGGCAGCATTCACTCCAAAAACAGCTACCGAACAGTCACTAAAACAGCACCTGAACAGCCACAGGAGAACCAAGAAATGCAGCACAGGAACCGGGTAGAGGAAGCCACAGGAAAGGAAACAGCTAGGGAAGACACCGAAAAACCAACACATAAAATCAGGTAGTGGCAGCCACTGGAAAATAGCCAGTGAAGAAACCGAAAAGCCAACACAGAAACCGGGAAGACATAAAGAAGGGGAAGAGGAGTTGAGTGGGGAAACCAAAGAGCCTTTAGAGAGTGGAGTAAAGGAGGGGGGAATGAAACTAATTTGGCATTAAATACACAATAATGAGCTGAATAAGAAGTAGAAGCTCATTAATGAGCTGACTCTAGTAGAACTTACAAAAATTTCAACTCAATTTGTTTTGACCCCCCTTTGTCTACATCAACAAGTGAACCCTTGCACACCTTGAGACTTTCTCCATCACACTTAAATGAGTAGTCATTTTTGTCAAATTCTCCAAAAGAAATCAGATTACTTTTAAGTTCATATACATATCTCACTTGTTTGAGAACCCTTTTCAATCCATCATGGAGCTTCAACTGAATGCTGCTTTGCCCTTGGATCTTGCATGATTTGTTGTTCCCTAAGAACACCAATCCTCCTTCCTTCTCTTCCAACTCTTCAAACCACCAACAGTTTGGACACATGTGGTAATAACACCCATAATCAAGTATCCAATCCTTTCTAGGATCGCTATTTCAGGTTACAAGGGCATTTGAACTTTCACACTCTTCCTCCACACATGAGGCCTCTTTACCACTCCTTTCTTTGTCTTGATGTTTGTTCTCAATTTTGGGCATTGTCTTTTGAAGTGGCCTTCCTTGTGACACAAGCACTTTATCTTGCTTTTAGACTTGGATCTAGCATGATTCTTAGCTTTGGAATCCTTCTTGGGTCTACCTCTCATGACAAGGGCATCAACCACCCATTTATGTTCACCTCAACCCTCCTTTGAATCTCCTTAGAGTTGAGTGTAGCCATGACTTTGGCCATAGCAAGAGTCTCCTTCCCATACAACAAGGTGTCCATAAAATGCTCAAACCTAGGAGGTAATGAGTTTAGTATAATGATTGCTTGATCTGCATCTTAAATCTTCACTCATATACTTTTAAAATCCAAGATAGTCCGGTTGAATTCATTCAAGTGCTTATTCAAGGGCTTAGATTCGTCCATTTGCAAGATGTACAACTTCTTCTTGAGATAAAGTTTATTAGCTAGAGAGCTTTTGAGATATAGAGTTCCTAATTTTTCCCAAATCTCTATAGTCATTCCTTCATCAGCAACCTCCCTTAGAAGTTCATCTTCTAGGCACAAAGGAATTGCATTATGTGCCTTATTAAGCACATCCCCGCGCAATCTTTCTTCTATCCTCAATATCCCTTCATTCGATAGGGCTGCATCAAGACCTTGATGGAGTAGAAGAGCCTTCATTTTTAACCTCCATAGGTTAAAATCTTTGAGACCTGTGAATTTGTCAATTTCAAGGCATGGACATCCTTACTTCAAGAATACAACCCTTCAATCTAGCTGCTGTCCACAGAAATCAGCCCAGAAAACAGCCTAGTTGCTGTTCTCCTCCAGCTATTGCCACAAAGAACAACCCAGGAAAGGCTTCCACCGTCGGTCACTTGCTTTCCTCCACCTGTTGTCCACAAAGAACAACCTAGGAAAGACTTCCATTGCCGGTCACTTGCTTTCCTCCACATGTTGTCCATAAAGAATAGCCAAGAAACTCCACCTCTTTGTTGGAATTGTCTTTTTTTATTTTATTTCAAGAAATACATTCCTCCTTCCCCTTGATTTTTCTTGACCAAGCTCTGATACCACTTGTTGAAAAACTTGAAGGAAGGGGCCTTGAATTCCTTTTCTTTCCTAGTAAACAACACCTTCTTCTCCTCCAGCCGGTCCCCTTCTCAGTTGCAATCAACCGAAGCTTTTCCTTCTTCTCCTTTGCCTAGACCGAGAGCCTCCTCTCTGCTGCCTGCCTGAACCAAGAGCCTCCTACTCTACTCCACCGTAGGCTTTCTTCCCTTCCTGGACCGCCGACCACCTTTTGGCTGCTTCCACTGAGAGAGAGAGAGAGAGAGAGAGAGAGAGCTCACAAAATTTGGAAGAAAAATAGAACTGAATTTTATTTATTCACTATCTTCAAACAATACAAGTCACTCCTATTTATACGAAAATAACCCAAAGATGAAAAAAGATAAAATAACCTAAAACAATGGCTTAAAGAAAAACAAGACTAATATTTCAAATAAGAACCAACATTCAACAAGACTTATGTTGAATGATGAATTGAAGACCAAAAGAAGAGGGTTGACTAATCTATCTTCAGCGCCTTCAATGCATATCCTAATCATGTGGAGGGCATGAGGGAATTGTTTTATGTGAACGAATTGTAATAAGATAGTATATCTTGAAGTACAAAATGTCCATCAATGTGCAAATTTTATTTGTAAACTTCATATTTCAGGATCTTGGTGGCCCATGTGCTTGGGCAAGCAAGCCGGTGAAGAAGAAACAATAAAAAAAGTTATAAGAGAAGCAACCCAAGCATTCTGTTTGAGTCATACATTGAAGTTATTGGAGCAAGTACAATAGCAACAACATCAAACATTTATCCCAATACGTGGGATCGGCTATATGAATCTTTTTTCTCCATTGCCCTATTAAATGTCAAATTCTCATTTAAATCTAATAAAAAAAGGTCATTTCTAATGCTTTTTTAAGTCTTTTTAGGTCTACCTCTACATTTCTTAATATAAGGTCTAATAGATCTACTATCTTAACTGGGTCATCAGAATGCCGACATTTTATTTGACCTAATCATTTAAGGCGACTCTCTCTTATGTTATTTAACACTAGAGGTACTCTAATATTTTCTTCTATATACTTGTTTCACATTCTATATCTACGAGTAAAACTACTCATCCACTTGGGCATCTCATCTTCGCAACACTTAATTTTATGCTTCTCTTTTAATGACGAACATTCTGTGCTACAAAGCATTGTAGGTCTTACCATCTTATAGAATTTTCCCTTAAGTTTGAGAGGTACTTTTCTTTCTCACAACATGCCCTATGCATTCCTCCTTTTCAACCATCCAACTTGAATTCTACTAATAATATCCCCATCTATTTCGTTATCATTTTCACATAATTTTGAATAATAGACCTGAGATATCTAAAAACGTGTACTGATGTACTCTTTTTAATAACCATCTTAGAAATGAATGCACCAATTTCATATAAACAATTTGATTTTATATTAGGAAGAATTATTTTAAAAGCAATGTTTTTGTTAAGATAATGAATAGAGAAGCAATAATAACAAAGAAATTATCTTCATATAATTTTTATTGTTTATGAGATGACATATTCGAGTGCTATAGGAATTAATTTTGGTGTGCTTTAACACAAAAATGCTTGTGTCAATTATTGACATTGCCGAAGATAGGTATGTTAGATCACAAACTAGTATTAGAAGTATTTGTGGAATGATATACGGGTTTTTGATAATTATAGGTTTACATCAATAATTAATATTGGATTCCTCTTTTTGGATTGATTATGAAGATGCTTACAAAAGATACTCAAAGCGAGGTGCCTGTGTTTGCATGTTTTTGGCAAATTATATAATTCTAATCGGTGAGATATCCATTAAAATTAGTCAAAAATTAAAATAAGAGGAAATATTTTGAAGATTGGGATCTCCAAATTAGCAGAATAAAAGTTTGAGTATATGATTTGTAATTTGAGTGACATGATGTCAACAAGTATCATTCAATATTATTAGAAGATAAAGTGATATCTAGATGTGATAGATTTAAGTAATGTGGATGTAGTAAATAAAACAATGTAGGTATAGTTGATAACTTCTAGAGGAAAGGATTGATGGTTAAAATGGAGATGTGTCTCGAGAGTTTTATTTGTTGTATGGATTCGAGTGGACTATAAAAAAATCGATCATATCTAAGTTGAGTGTAACATAATTACAAACATTAAGATAGTTTTTTGAGAAAAAATTAGGAAATGTAAATTAAGGAATTATTATACTAGAGGAAAGATTAGAGTGATATGTTGGACTTGGACCAGCCCAAGGAGGGCTAGCTGAACCAACCCAGGGGCTGGTTTGCTTCAGATGGCAAAGCAAGCCGCCGGCCCCCATGTGGGCCCCATTACTTAGCTTGAAGAGGAGGGGGCGGTTTAGACATATTTTGATTTAGAGAGTGGTTTAGTAATTGGGATTATATTTATATGCTTTAAATAGATAGGAGGGATTAGGGTTAGGGTTATCTTGTTATTGGCTGAATTCTGTTTTGGTGCTTGGTTTTGCTTGGTCTGTAGCGGCGTCTAAAGAACTTGAGAGAGAGATCCTCCTCTCGAATTGAGGATTTCTTGTATCTTGTTATTTTCTTCTCTATTTCATCCATTACTATGTTGTTTTTGCTATGCCTCTTGGATTCTTTTGAAATTTGTGTTGGGAAATTGCTGAAATCAAATCATTGATAGGTTTCTCTTGAATTCTACAAGTGTTTCCTATCTTGATATCCATTGAAGATAAGAATATTGAAATTAGGTTTAGGTAGCTTTGACAACATGAGGTTAAAAATGTTGTGCTTAGCGAATTGATTAAGTCAGTGCCAAAAAAATAAGGAAGAAAAATAGAGAGAGACCTAATATTAAATAGATAGCTGTTTATAATGAATTGCGAAGAATATATATATATATATATATATATATATATATATATATATATATATATATATATATATATATATATAAAACCCCGAGGGGGCTTAAGAGTTAAAAATAAGAACCAAAGACAGTGTCAAAAAGGAGTTCATCGGCTCACTATTGCTCAGCAGAGCTACAAAACAAAGCAAAGAAAAACCTACGAGCCAATTAACTCCCAAAACAAAAAAGGTAAGGAACCTAGTAACAAACTACTGATGCTATAGACAAGCATCCAAAAAAGAAAGAGAAGAAGATAACATTGAAGCCCAATCTTTCTCCAAAAATCCAAAAGCTGCTTCAAACAACGATCCACCTACAAAAATAAGAAGCTGCAAACTAAAAACCTACACCACCACCAAGTGAGATAATCACAAAGGTATAAATGAGCAGTATGAAAGAAGGTAATGCAAAAAAGGATGTGCCAAGTAAAGCCAAAATTGGAATTAGGACTTAGCGAGCTCATAAATAAATTGCGAAAAGCCTCATTTGGAACATCCACAAGCCGCTCAATCCTACCTTCATAAACCCCAAAATCCACCCCAAATAAGCCCATCCACTTATTACACCACTTCTCATAATCATACCAGCCAACCGAACTCAAATGCAGCTAACTAACATGAAGCAACAACAAAAGGCAGAAGAAACTAACCATATCAAGCCTCCCAAAAACAATAAACAGTAAATATAGCAACCTGCAGGCCGACTGCCATCGAAAAACCACAGCAGCAATAACATAATTCTTAGGCACATCACCACAGTTACCTCCAACACTCCACCAATAGAAGGTAGAAGAGCAACAACGGGTTGAACCATCAGCATATAAACCAGTAAAATCATTGCTCAAGTCGAAATTCACAATGAATTTAGCATTAACATTGGACACGAGAAATAGGCAGCAAAGAAGATTTACATCATGAACAACATCATAATCCGTAAGGCCAAGCAGGCACAACCAAAAACTCCCAGCAATCCAGAGAAAATGGCCCCAGAAACGCAGAGTCAAACAGGATGAGTGGCCAAAATAACACCTCCCAACAAACAAACCCGGCAACCAGGTGGCAGCATAAAAAAATCTGCAATCAACAAAGTACCAAGCATCCAAGAAGGATTCAAGAAAAGGACATCAACAAATCCACCTACACATGGCCAGAGGGGACAAAACCAACAGCCAAAACCATAAAATTAACCCAGCAGCACAAAATACAGAAACATCAAATCCCCAACAGGCAAATCCAAAAAAACAGACAAGTCCAGAGGCCAAACAATCCAAACCAGCCAGAACCACAACACAAAGTTAAGTGCAGACATAGGGAATACCACACGCTTCAAGATGAAGTAAACCCTTAAGAGGGGCAGAAATATTTGAAGGAATAAAATCATAAAAACAATCAAGGTTGCAATCAAAATTAGCCAACCAAGAAGCACATGAATTGACAGTCTTACGAACATGACAAAATGAATGATTCACATATAATAAAAGTCTTTTAATTTTCCTAACCACATAGAATATATTTGGGTTACAGCACGCCTCATCCAAATTCTGAAAGGGAGAAATGTTAAAATTAGAATTCACTTCAATAACCAGATTGATTAAGTTCAAAGGAATGCATAGTTGGATACCATAAAGGATGGCCAAACCAATAGCATAATCAATTTTACCATTGTAAGTCGGGCCCGCAAAAGCAATAATCAAATGGCCATTACTATCACAGATCAGACCACCACAACTAGTACCAGAACCCTCAACATTAAGTTTAAAAACATTAGGAGGAGGCTTAATCCAATAAACAACCTTGAAAGCATTAGGGGGCTTCATCCAACCAATCCCCATAGAAGAGGTGATATGATAATAATTTTTTAAGCTCTTAACAGTAAGAAAGTTAACATTCACAAGAGCCAAAATCTTGTCCTTGACCCGTTGGATAACATTGATATGGATCCTAACCCCATTGAAAATAGAGTTGTTCCTCTCCAACCAAAGAAACCAAAGAATAAGATAAGGAATACTATTTCGAATGTGACCTTTAGTACCAACAAACCAAGATTTAACTAACAATTTAAGATAGAGATGAGTATTAAAACAATTTAATTTAAACAAATCATCAAAATACACCCAAGTTCTAACAGCCACATGCCCTGAAATAAAGACATGGTGTATATTTTCAATGTGAAAGCAACACTGACATTTAGAGGCAAAACTAAAGCCTTTTTAGTGAGATTGTCCTCTGTAGGGATGAATTTATGAAGAGTTTTCCACACAAACATGGAAACCGTAGAGGGTATGCTCTGATGCCAGAGATTAGTAAAAATATTGTCTAAAGTATCTTTAATTCTAAAAGAGCGCCAAGCATTCTTGAAATGAAAGACCCCATCTTTAGAAAAATCACACAAAATAGTATCTTTAGAAAAGGTATTTATAGGCAAGTTAAGGATACGAGAAATAATGCAATCAGGAATAAAGTTAGAAAGCTTCTCATAATCCCAACAATTGTTATTGAAGAAAAAATTAACTTTAACAGAAGCAGAAGAGGTAGTGTTTAAAATAGAATCAATAGAATCCGTACCAAGCCATTTATCCTGCCAGAAAAAGATGTTACCTTCACCAAGCCCCCATAAGATATGTGGCTCCACTTCCCACTTGATCTTACAAAGCCTTTTCCAAACTTTAGAATCCCTCGGCTTAGGAGAAATATTGGACGGGTGATTACCCACACAATATTTAGAATCATAAAAGTAGCCCAAAGATTCTCTTTAGAACTTAAAGTATACCACAATTTAAAGGAGAAAGCCTTAGCAAGGTCAAAAAGGTTCTTACAACCAAACCTACCTTCTTCCAAAACACCACAACAATTATCCCACGAAGCCCAGATAATTTTAGAAGAGGAGGGATTACCTTTCCAAAAAAACTTATTAATAATCTTATGGATCCTATTGCACACAGTTTGAGGAGGAAAAATAGTCTAAAACATATAAACAGGTAACGCACAAAGAACACTTTTAATTAAAGTAACTCTGCCACCAAAACTAAGAAAATTAGAGTCCCACATAAGAAGCTTATTTTGAATCGAAGAAATAAGATCATTGAACAAAAAAGTTTGTCTTCTACCTTTAAACAAGGGAACACCAAGATACTTAATAGGTAAGTTAGACTAAGAGAAACCAGTAACATTTTGAATAGCAAGAATAGGATCATTAGAAATCCTTTTAGAAGCAATAAAACAACATTTGTTTCTACTAAAAGTCAGACCACTAAACATTTCAAAAGCATTGAAGAAATCCATAATTTTCTTAATCTTATTAATATAGGCATTAGTAAACACAATAAAGTCATCAGCAAAGCATAAGTGGGATAACGGGAAACCTTCCAACTTTTAAAATAAAGGTCAGGGTTATGCTCAAATAAATTAGAGAGACCCCTAGACAGAAATTCAGCCACAATAATAAAAAGAGCAGGGGAAATCGGATCGCCCTGCCGTAACCCATGAGAAGATTTAAAAAAACCATGATTGGAGCCATTCAGAATTATCGAAAAATACACATTCTCAATACTATGCTTGATGAGGTTAATAACAACATGGTTAAAACAAAAAAGATTCAGCATAAAGTAAATGAAATCCCAACTAATATTGTCATACGCCAATATCAAGTTTCAAAATAACATTACCCCCTCTAACCCTAACATCCAAATCTTGAGTTAATTCTTGAGCCAGAAGAATATTCTCCGTAATAGCCCTACCTTTCACCAAATCCATTTGAAAAGGCGAAATAATTTTAGGTAAAATCGAAGATAAACGATTCGAAATAATTTTAGAGAGCAATTTGTTAAAAAAGTGCAAAGACTGATAGGACGGAAATCATTCCACGTTTGAATAGAGATACTTTTAGGCATGAGCACAAGTGAAGTAGAATTAAAAAAAATTTGGAATAGGGTTACCCGCAAAAAAAAATCCAAAGTAGCAGATTTAATATCATCAGAAATAATATGCCAACTTTGCTGAAAAAAAAGAGTAGTAAAGCCATCAGGACCCGCCACCGAATCACCATTCATCCTAAACACAGTCTCTTTAATTTCCTCCAAAGAGGTAGGATTAGAAAGGAGCTCATTATCATCATTAGATATAAGGTTAGGGATAAACGAGTGATCATTAGCCTATACAGGAGTAAAAGTTTTGTTGAAGTGATTCTTAATGTAAAGCTCAGCTAAATTAGCAATCTCAACATTGTTAGTAGAATAAGAACCATCCTCTCTTTGAATTTTATCAATACTATTCTTGATCCTTTTTCTCTTAGTTAAAGCATGAAAGTACTTAGTATTACTATCCCCCTCAACCAAATGCTTTGCAGCAGCTTTTTGTTTTAAAAAAACCTTCTCTTGAGCTTGAAAGTTAAAAAGATCAAGTTTAGATTGGTTTAATAAAGAACAATTAACATCAGACGGGTCATTTTGACATAAATTTTCATTAAAAGCAACACAGTGTTATGCTTGGATAATATTAGAAAAAATATTTTTGAAAACATTGTGATTCCACCAGTTCAGTGCTTGTATCAACCTCTTAAGCGTAAACCAAAGCATTTTCATACCTGTAATAGAATTATCAGGGTGTAAAGGAGCTTGCCAATTATTCTTAACCACCTCAAAAAAAGTATTGTTAAGTAACCACATATTTTGAAATATGAATTGAGAAGTAGCATTAATTTGCCTACTGTTGATATTGATCAGTAAAGGAGAATGATCAGACAAGGTTCTACTGAGATGCTGAACATTAGTAAGACTAATAGCATTAATCCAAGAATCATTAAAAAGCAAACGATCAAGCCTCTGCCAAAGGTGACCCTTGTTCCACGCAAGGTTTAAAAATGCGTATTCGGGTATTGAGGCGGTTTTCGTTCGTGAGGCAAGGCGTAAGCCTCAAGGCGAGTTGAGGCATAAGCCTCAAAATCAAAAAATTGCGTAAACATAAAATAATAAATTTTGTATATACTAATGAGTAAATAATATATAAAATATAAAAATGCACAAGATAAATAACAATGACATTAACATATCACATAAGAAGTTAAGAACTCACTAGTCATCAGCATTATCATCACTCATCAGTCATCACTAAGGGGGTCTTCATTTGAATCATCATTATGATGAGCTGCTCTCTCCTCTTCCCCCTCTCTTATAGAGTCCAATATCTCCCAATCAGCTTCTTCTTCCTCATCATTAGTTATCTTCCTATTCCCTAAATAGTAAATATTTTTGAACAATATCATAATGAATAATAGTGTAATACATTAATAAAAGTTTAAGAAAAGAAAACTATATTATTTATATATCTTTTTTTATTTGTTCTTGAGTTGTGGTGGATGTGGATGCTTTAAGATAATCAAAAAATTCAACATTTAAATCTTCATCTTGTAATTCAGACGGCATCACTTCAACTTCATCATCTACAAACCACTCATCATCAGATGCCACATCATCGCAAAGCAAAGGATCTTCATCATCCATTAATCCTTTTTTCTTCAAATTTCTATCTCTGAGTCTCCTATTGTACATAATGTACACCAGTGAGTTCATCATCAATGTCGACAAGCAATTTCTCCTCTTTGTATGCACTTGGTTGTAGGTACTCCAATTCCTTTCACAGCCAGATGAAGAGCATGTCAAGCCCAAAACTTTCACAGCAAAACGCTGTAATTTTGGAGTCCCATCACCAAATTGAATCCACCACTCAACTGGAGATCGTTTGGCAATTGTATCTTTTGCTTGTTGTAATCCAAAAAAATCTTCTTTGTTCCTAAAAGGTACCAATTGCAAGTCAGCATTTGATCTTTCAGTTGCATCACTTATTAGACGATCCATGCAATGATATAATCCCAACTTTATTTCAGGGTTTGTAGACTTGTTCTCTGCATATTGATACTGAGGGTTTAGGTAGTAGCCAGCAGCATGCAAGTGTCGGTGAAGCTGTAGTTCCCACCTATCATCAATAATATTCCAAATTTCCCTAAAGCTTCCCTCACTGCCTCCTAAGTTGGAGGTAATCATCTCTTTGGCTTCATCCATAGCATTGTAGATGAAACCCAATGCAGGCTTCTTCTCAGCATCCACCATCCTTAAAACATGAACTAAAGGTCTAGTGGTTGTAATGGCATATAAGACACTTTGCCAAAATCTGTCATTTAAAACAATCTTTCTAATCTCTTTTCCCTCAGCCTTCTTCGCCCAAGCACAACTCAACCACTGTGTAGATGTGAACATAGCCTCTAAAGGTTGTTTGGCATCCAGTATGCTCTCTAAGGTTAAGTATGCGGTGGCAAATCTTGTTGCGGCTAGCCTTAGAATTTCTTTCTTCGAAAACTTTCTCATAAAAGCTAGAACCCAAGAGTGGTTGTAAATAAACTTGGTTATTTTTTTGGCTTTAGTGAGTGCATTTTTATGTTGAGGTAGATCCCCAAGCTTCTCAAGAATCAGATCTATGCAATGTGCAGACATGGAGTCCAATACAAATGTTTCCTCTTCTCCATAAGTTTATTACCTGCAGCCTTATAAGAACTTGCATTATCTGTCACAATTTGTACAACCAAATGTTCTCCGTCCTCATCAACAATGCTATCTAATAATCCAAATATGAACTCAGCATCTTTGACCTGGTCAGATGCTTCAATTGACCTTAAAAACATAGTACCATAAGAATTATTAATGAGGATGTTGATCAGACTTCTATGTTTGATATCAGACCACCCATCTGACATAATTGTTACTCCTATTTGGGCCCAAGTCTTCTTAATTTCTTCGATGCTTTTATCAGTGCTTTCCAACTCCTTCCAAATTCATGTTCTTAAATCATACATGGTTGGACGTTTGAACCCTCTCCCAAATGCTCCAACTGAACGAATCATGTTGTAATAAGCAGGTGATGTTGCAACATTAAATGGAACTGCATTTTCGTAGAAGAATCTGCCTATATCCTTACACACTCTTCTCCGCGCCTCTCTTGCATTTTCTGGGGCCATCTTCTGTGTAGTAGAAAGCCTATCCTCTGATGTGTCAACCATATAATAATCCATAGGCCCTCTAGCACCCCTAGATGAAATGGGCTTCATAGAAGAAGATGAATCCCTAACACTGCGCTCACTCCCGTAGTAAGATTCAGCATCAACTCTATCATCAAATTGCTTCTGTGCAAAATGTTTTGATGTGGTAGACTTATTCATGTATGACTTTATCTCATCCCTTACATCATCAGGAACTTTGGAGCATGGAGCAACATTCTTGTGAGAACCTGAAAGGTGTTCCTTCATCCTAGTCACACCACCTTTCACAACTTTATCACAGTAATTGCATTTCAGATAGACATATGTTTTATCACTGCCTCCTACATCCACCTGAGTGCTATATTTTCATGCTGGATCTTTTCTATGACCTGATGCAGCCTTATCCTTATTTTTGACCATCCTGATTGAGAAAAATAGGAAGTGAATGAGTTCTTACTAATATTTTCTATGACTTGATGCAGGTCGGAGGAGACAACAGCCTTGGACAGAAGCGGCCGTGGGTCGGACGGAGAAGACAGCAACCCAACTCGCAGTAGAAGAAACCTCCAGGCGAAGAGAGCAGCTCTCATTTAGGGTTTAGTATGCGAACTGGATGTGATCACTGTTCAGTATTATATAATGTCGAGCCGTCGATTAATTTTATGTGTGTGTTCAGTTTTAAGTTGTGCATATTTTACGCGTATATACTGCGTATGTTATGAGTAACCACTGCGTACTCCATGCGTATTTTATGTGTAGAGAAGTAGAACACTGCGTAAAGTGTGCGTATTATGTGCATGTATTATGCGTATGTTATGAGTAAACACTGCGTATGTAATGAGTAAACACTGCGTATTTAAGCAGAACACTACGTATATTTTATAAAACTTCTTCCAATATGATTGTCAATATACATCTTAATGCGCTGTAACTTAATTTACATCTTCAACAACATCAACTTTCCTACAGGAATTATGATTGTTGGATTGTCCAATATAAATCATCTTTACAACCAAGCCCTTCCATTCATTACTGCGATATTTATCCTTCTTCCATGTCCATGGAAGGATGATAAATATCGCAGTAATGAATGAAATGCTTGGTTGTCAAAGATGATTTATATTGGACAATACATCAATCATAATTCATGTAGCAGCTATAACCTATGTACATTCTATTAAAAAATTAAACCAAAATAATTACAAGAGAAGCTTGCTTTGATGTTTACACATGATTGTCAAACAGAAGTAATGCAGGACCGCAGGTTATACAACCTTCCTTTGATTTTTAGACATAATTTTCAAACAGAAGTAACGCAGCCATAGACAAAAGGAAAGTTTTTTTGCTTCAGAAATAAAAAATCTTACCTTCGGTCAAGGCTGTATTACTTCTGTTTGAAAATCATGAGTTACCCTTTTCTTCAAGTGTTCTCGCATTATATAGTAGTTGAGCAATAGTAAGTATAATAAAGGCTCATAAAAAATCAACCAACCCTCTTACCCTCCCAACCATATCTGCCACTCGTCACTCCACAGCTAACGGCCCCTCAGTTCATACTAAATGTAGTCTGCATACTCTATTTAATATAATTTGATAAATAGAATTTAATGTGTAATTTGTGCGTGTTATATGCGTACTTTGTGCTTCTTTTGTGAGTACTATGTGCATTCCATATGCGTATTGTATGCGTGCGTTATGCGTATTATTCAAAAACGTTTAAAAAATATTTTTTAAATTATTTCTTTATTTAAACAAATAAGAAATTCAAACACTAATCTTTAAACGCAAATTCCAAGCACAAAATCTTTCAAACATCATATTTTTTATTATTTATCTTCCTTAAATACAATCCACCTAGAGCTATAAACCATTTGCACTTGTTCAAATATCTTATTCAAGAATAAAGACTAGAAAATGAAATGATAAAAATCACATTGCGTAATGTAAGTAACTTAAAAAACATATTTCTCATCATTTTAATGTAAGTAACTTAAAAATAAAGATACATATTAATTAAAACATTTAATATAATTTGATAAATAAAGTTTACTGCATAATTTGTGCGTGTTATATGCGTATTTTGTGCGTCTTTTGTGAGTACTATGTGCATTTCATATGCGTATTTTTTGCGTGCGTTATGGGTATTATTATTATTAAAAAATGTTTAAAAAATATTTTTTAAATTATTTCTTTATTTAAAACAAATAAGAAATTCAAACACTAATCTTTAAATGCAAATTCCAAGCACAAAATCTTTCAAACATCATATTCCTTATTATTTATCTTCCTTAAATACAATCCACCTAGAGCCATAAACCCTTTGCACTTGTTCAAATATCATATTCAAGAGTAAAGACTAGAAAATGAAATGATAAAAATCACATTGCGTAATGTAAGTAACTTAAAAAACATATTCCTCATCATTTTAATATAAGCAACTTAAAAACAAAGATACATATTAATTAAAATATTTAATATAATTTGATAAATAAAATTTACTGCGTAATTTGTGCGTGTTATATGCGTACTTTGTGCGTCTTTTGTGAGTACTATGTGCATTTCATATGCGTATTTTATGCGTGCGTTATGCATATTATTAAAAAATGTTTAAAGAACACAGAATTGAAAAATCTATATGCGTATTTTATGCGTGCGTTATGCGTATTTGTGCGTGCGTTATGCGTATTTGTTGCGTTCGTTATGCGTATTTGTTGTGTTCGTTATGCGTATTTGGTGTGTGCGTTATGCGTATTATTTAAAAACGTTTAAAAAACACATAATTGAAAAATATATTCTTCAGAAATAAACATTTATACACAGAAACTGTTTAAACATTTATACACAGAAAGTTAGAAATATTTATACATAGAAACATTTATACACAAAATGAAAAATTGTCATTTTTTCAATGTTTTATAAAATATTTCATATGCAAATTCTGCCCTATACTTTGGCATATCTGCTTGCCAATTTGTACTATCAGTCCAATGAGTGTTGCCTTCAAGACATATTCTTTCTATATATTTACAGACATACATCCCGCAATATATAGAGTTCTCCTGTTGTGGTACACCTTTAATGGTAGAAAGCTTCCATTTTCTGATATCACCTTTAAAAGCTCCTTTCGTGTCAGAGTATAGAGCTTTAAGCTGAAAAATATGTAGATCAAGGATTAGTTATGTAATTTTTTTAAAAATTGAAGAGTTCATGTTCATCTAACATTTACGATTTTTTGAACAACAAGCCTATGCTCTTTGACACGGTCGGGCAAGGGCAACGAGTCATAAAATTTCCACTTCTGTTCTTTCAGCAAACCAACCAGTAGGGTAATGTGCGAGGATTCAATGATTGACTGTAATAAAATATTATTTGAAGAAACATAAAGCTCGGTTATATGGTCGATTTGCAATTTGGACAATTTTTCCCTGGGTTTGTTATTCTGCAAGTGCAAGTAGTAAATGTAAGTTACAAATTCAATAGTTAAACTGATTAATTGAATACGAAGTTACTAACCCAATAGATTGGAGAGATGTATAGAAATTTATGGTACTTGTCAGGCATAAGTTCACACTTCTCATCTAAAAAATGGGCAAAAAGATCTACATGTTCATTGCCTAAATAACTGTTGCTTAATAAGTCATCAATATCAGATCTGGAAATCAGAATGTTATTAACAAACAAGATACTATCGTCCCTGCAAAAAAAAAAAATTATCATAAGCATAAAATACGTATAACATACGCGTTTAATAAGCATACCATAAGCATAAGTAACGCATATCATACGCATAACTAACGCATACAATACGCATAAAAATATTTAAACATAAATAAAGTTGCAATTTTTTTACTTTTGATTAAATTTTCTCAAACTTTCTTGCACAAAATTTCTCTTCTCAGGACTCAAACTCAGAACACCTTTATAACTTTCTATTTCACTTGCATAGACATAAGTTACATGATTTATAGGAATCTCATCTACTGCTATTGGTTCAGTTGGATTTGTATATAGAATAAGTTGCATTTCTCCTGGGAAAAAAAAAGTTGCATTTCTCCTGGGATTGGCTGGTTTTGTGGGATTGAGTTATTGGGGCTGTGGGGAGGGTTATCTGATTTATGTTTCTTATTGGAAGAAGAAGAGTAGCTTACAGATTTTTTCTCAGGAAGTATTTTGCTCTGATCAATGTATTTATTGAGCATGACCTCGATAACTTCAATTCTTTCAGTTAGGTCTTCAAACTTTCTGCTCAGCCTACCTTCAAATTCAAGAAAAAGTTTTGTACATGTTTCTTGGCAGGATTTGATTATTCTTTCTTGGAGAGATTCAAGTGCTTCAGCAGAAAAACTAAATTGTGGTTGCTGAGGATCTTGTTGGGGTTCATGCTGAGGAGGTGGTGGGGGTCTTGCTGAGGAGGTGGGGTATGATGGAGAGATTGGGGGGGGGGGGTTATTTTGATGGGTGGATATTTCATGAGATAAATCAGGGGATGGAGAGCTGTCTGATGGATATTTGTTGACATTAATCATATTCATTTCATCCTGGCTAACTACTTGGAGGACATTATAAATCTGACTTTTCCTTATATTAAAAAATAAGGTAGTAATCATCTCTGTAGTATATACAATATCCGATGACCACGTAGAAAACAGGGCCTTTTGTCAGCATACAATGGAACATGAAAAGAAGTATGCTCCAGGAATCAAATCTGCATAAGATGAAAGAAAATTTTAGCACTCACATTAAGCCAATAAAATTTTGAATGAATTTAACAGTTAATACTTAACACTCACAATTAGTAGAGGTACAAAATCATTGATGTAACATGCTGGCTTCTTATTTGAAATCTTGGAGGATGCCTTATTAAACTCTGCAACTAAAAATTCCCTAATTGAACTAGCCCAATTTATTGACAAAAATTCATCTGGATTATTTTCTATTCTTTGAAGCAACCTAAGGGTTTTGAAGTTATTAAGTTAAAAAAGTAAATTTGAACATAAATACATGATAAAGTTTCTTAACATAGTCTTGGAGGGGGTTTCCTTGTTCATCTCCATCATGTCTGTCTTTATTTCCAATGATGTAACTGAAGTATGTGCTAAGGAAAGCCAGGAAATTTTCTCCTTTATTTGGCAGACCAGTAAGAAGGGCCACTTCATCAGCCGTGAAAGGAATGGCTTGACCTTTTATAACAATGCATTGTTTTGAAATGTTCCACTTTGAGATCAGCTCATAAATCAGAGGGACATTTTGCTCAAACCCAGGAAATTCTAAAAACTGTATGATCTTTAAACGTCTCAATGTGTCCAAGAAGTCAGGAGTAATTTGCTTAGCAAAGTCATCACAGTTTGTTCGGAACGTAAAAACGTAGCATCGATAGGTTATTGGACGAACATATATCTAAAAATTTTAAAAAATAAGTAAATTAGATACGCAGAAAAAAAAACGCATAACATGCGCACAATATAAGCAACGTCCACGCACAGTGTACGCATAACATACGCATAAGAACTGACATTGCAAAAAAATGACAGCAAATTATACGCACGCATAAAATACGCACAACATAAGCATGGAACACGCAAAGTTTACGCATAAAATACGCACAGAAAATGCATAAATGGAAGCAATCTAGTTAGGTTTTATGTTTCAAATTTCAACATAAATCCATCGTAAACCCTGAATACAGAGAAAACACGGTGGCATCAAAGTATCAAACATTTAAAAAGTTTCGAGATGCCATGCATACGCATAGAATAAGCATAAAATCTGGAGATCTTCAGAGCCTTGAACACCAACGCATAGCATAACCATAAAATACGCATTACGAAACAGAAAACATAGCATTAATTTACCTTTTTCTTTGGGGGTGACGACATCTTAGAAGAAATTGAGTGAATAATGTTTGAAATTGCTCCGGAGTGAATGCTTGAAAGTTTGAAAGTTTACTGTAACTTAAAAATCGAAACGTCGACTCCGCCATTCGACCTTTATAAGGGTTTAAATGTTGATGCCACATTGACATTTCACTAGGCGCGCCACGTCGGCAACTGGGGGTCCGAACTGAAAAAAAAAATTAAGTTAATTTTCAAAAAGGCGACGCCTTAAATATATAAGGCGCGCCTCAGTAAACTTGAGGCGTAAGCCTCATAAACTAAACTTATTGCGTAGGCTTTGAGGCTTAAATGGACGAAATTGCGCTGAGGCGCGCCTTTTATGCGCAATTTTAAACGTTGGTTCCACGTGAATTTATTACCAACAAAACCAATGTCAATCAAATTACAATGCAATATCATGTTATTAAAATCAGACATGGAGCGATAAGAAGGGACCGAACCACCTAACCTTTCAGAAGGCGAATAAATAGCATTAAAGTCCCCTCCCACCATCCAAGGCAAGTTACAAATACTACGAAAATTCTTAAGCTGATCCCATAACAACTTCTTACTATAAAGAGAGGAAGTAGCATACACAAAAGAAGCACTATAATGAAAATTAAAAGCCTCAATGTTGCAATGCATAACTTGAATGAAGTCACCAATAATATCAATTTTAATAGGATTTTTCCAAAGAATCCAAATTTTATTAGAAATATTCGAAATAGCATGATTAAAACCAAGAAAACAAGAGGTACTAGCTAACCTGGACGTAGGGATAAGTGGCTCAAGCAAGACAAGAATAGAAATATTATGAATACGACATAAATTTTTAACTCGGATCTTAGAGGACGGGCAACCAATGCCCCTAACATTCCAAATAATCGTATTAAATATAAGAAAACAATTAATGAGAAGTCGTTGGACAAGTATTCCGAGAAGTATTTCTAGTTGGTTGTAATGTAACATGCTTAGGCTTGCGCCCCCTTTTACTCTGAAATTTAATAAAACTAGTATCATTGTCAGCAGAGGCAAAACATCTAGCTGCGGTCATCATTTCCTTAGTATCAGTAAGAGTATCACTATTATAATTAGAGGTTGAAAGAGTTTTACCAACACTGTGAAATTGCAGATCATCATCCTCCATAAACCTGCCATCCTCATCCCCTATTTCAGAATCCTTCTCAACATTCACTTTACACTTGGATGAAGAAAATAGTTGTTGGTTCATTGCACAATTTCCCTCTCCTCTAAAGCAGTATCATTCTTATCTCTATCACTGACAATCAATGGGGTATCAACATTAGTAATCGTCTCAATATCCTGAACATTTAGAGAATTAGAAATCATAAATTCATTAGCATCAGTTATATTATGATTGATAATGCAAGAAGAAGCGGAATTACATTTTGAATGGCATTCTCAACATTTCCCTCACATTCAATGGAAACACCATTAAGTAAATCAATAGAATTATTATGTAAAATATCAGCTCCTTGTTTTTGAGGAACAACAGCAATAACTCCATTAGTAGGAACCAGCTCGGGTCCAACTAAGGGCCTCTCAGTTGGCAATTTTTCAGTAGGAGCAGTGTCAGACGATTGTTGCAAAGGGTTTTTTTCAGGACGGAAGTGAGGGTTTTTACGAAAACATTGATTCATAGCATGCCTGTGCATCTTACAAAAAGAGCAAAAGATAGGTAAGTTTTCAAAATCAACTTTTTGAAAATAACCTTTCACTTCAGAACCAATCCAAATTTCAGTTGGATGTTTCTTAGAAACATCCATCTCAACCAAAACCACCCTAGCAACGGACGGACGGGACACTGAAGCAGTAGCCTGATTTGTCTGTAAAGGATGGCCAAAAATGGAAGCCAAACCAAATAATATTTGATGATTAAAAAATGTAAACGCAAATTAGGAAATGAGATCCAAACTGGTGCAATAGGGGACTCCTCCCTAACATCAAAATCCGGAGTCCATTTCAAAAGACGCATTTGACAAGCTTGAATATAGTAAGAATGCCTAGCAAAAATTCTGCTATAGTCAAGATCATTGGCTAACTGGATAGCAATATGTCTTTGGTCAAGTAAACCCACGTGAAAAGAACTAGAGAGCTTAAGATTCACAAAAAACTTCCTAATAACATCAAGATTAGACCTTCTTAACATAAATTTACGAATCAAGGTCAGAGCATAAGGGGCAGCAAGATGATCAACAACCGAGTCCTCAAAGAGGAGGGCCGGACATCCCTTAAAAGTAGAATGAACAAACTGCAATTTCGGGTTAGACGAAGACACACCAGCAAGGACCTCTTTAAAGGAACGAGTTTTCCCCTCAAAAGTTGAAGAGGCAGGCAGGGCACACAAAAACCGAACGAAAAACAACCAAAACAGAACATGAAAGAGAACCAAATGCGAAGAGTAGGAAAGGCAAACCGAAATCGCCAAGAGATTCCAGCCAGGAGGGCCAAAATCTAACGCATGGGAGAAAGCCTTAAATCGCCCACGAATCGCTTCCAGGCAGAGAGCAAAGAGACGTTACGCACGAAGTGTTTTTTGAATTGCGAAGAATATGTTTAACATTAACAGAAACCATTTAAAAAAGGATTCATAATGCTGCCCCAAATAGTTGGGATAGGCCTAATGATGATGATGTCTCCTATTGATTTGCGTGAGAAGACAATCAAATGCTTAGCCTGAGGTCCTTCAGTCTTAGTGAGTGATTTCATGCTTCTAAACTGGCTGAGCTTCTCAACTTTTCAGTAGCTGGTTGGCCATTAGTCCAGGTGAACATGCATTTTATATTCGTAAATGAAGTTATTTATTTGGGAAGCATACTTCTTTTGCAAAATGGTAGGTCTGGCTGTTGATCCTTTTCTCACTCTATTGCAAGTAGGACTTAATTTTGTATATCTTGAAATTTTTCGTCATGTATAAGCTTATAAATGTGAATTCCAATCTTACGTAGGGACGCAGTAGCTGGTATCAAATGCATATTTGGGCCTAAAATTAATTGCTGAATCGAAAACTTTGTTGAGTTACATTGTTCTTCCTTGCAACTTAAAATTAAAGAACTCGATGAAATTTTCAATTCTCTAACACTTAGATACATCTTTAAAAAAAAATTATGATACTTTGCATTTTTATTGTATTTCAATTTTTAAGTATGTTAGTACCCTGAATTTATTACATGCTGCGAAGACTAACAAGGTATCTATCGCTTAAGGTTGGCCCAGCAAATGCTGAAAGGTTTTGCGCTGCATTTAAGACAGTACACGAGAAACTGGTAGGTTTTCTATTTAGAATGCACACCTTTTCTGTATCAGATCATATGTTGCAGCTTCTTCCTCCATTGTCATGCATGGATTATGAAATTCAGGTGTACAAAGAACTTAGTTTGGAGGCTGCGCAAAGATTCCTTAGTACCCACAAAACTGACAAGATCAGAACAGAATCCTGATAGAGGTGATTCAAATCTATTTTTACTGGACTGATCACAAATTTACAGGACCAGAATTTATCGATAACCACATTGATTTTGTCATGCTATTCTCTGATTTGTCAGTTATTCTGTGAGTCAGTTTTACATGATGAAAATCTGGCTAAATGTGAATCAACAAATTGCTTAAAGAATCTATAAGTTTGATTTTTTACATAAAAATGATCTCAAAATTTTCTTCTGAAACAAAGTTCATAGATTTGTGGTTACAGTTTGTTAAAGCTGCATCTCAGTTATTGTACTTTTTGTAGTCAGAATTTCCAGCTCGATCTATTTAGAAAGCTTAAATTAGGCAGTGATTTTTGTTTTCTTGTTGAGATTTTTCTTGAATATTATAAAAATAATTCATGAAACCTGATTATATAAAATTACTTCTATAGCACTCCAATCCTTAAATACTTACTAATATATCATATTTTAGTGAACTTTAATCATTTAGAGTGAATTTACTCTAATCTTTATTCAAAAGACATACCAAAATTTTAGTACTATAATTTAAATTTCCTTTTCAGGAAGTTGAATGGTAGATCTCTTCGTCATCTTTAGTTTGTATGGTTGTCTTAGGTTTCATTTGAGATAGTTTTTATTATTTTTTTTTAATTGTAATCATAATTTTTATTTGACTATTATTATTTAAAAAAAAATTTGTATTAGAAGGTTATTTTATACAATAATTTTAAATTTTCTTTTTTTATAATAGTTTTATAAAATAGTAAGAAAATTACTCTAAATGAAGCCTTAATTGTCTATGGGTTTTGATGAAGGAAAAAAATAGATTTTTTTAATATCATATTATTATGATACTTATATTTTTAATATTTTTACTATGAAATTGTAATTTGTGTAATAAAAGAATTACTTCTTTAAGTATTCGAAGAGAATATAAGTAAAGATGTTCAGCAATTTGCATATTAGTAAATAAAGTGTAGTCTTGCGAGCTATTTTTGCAATGTTAACAGTATGTTTCATTAAGATTAACGCCAATTAATTTCGTTTGTATATTGCTAAAAGTTAATGGAAAAGAACGACACATTAAAAATCTTTAATAATTGGATAGTATATTAGTAAATAAAAGTGTTTCTGAGGGTATATTTAAAAAATTATAATGTTTTTGTTCGTTGTAGTTATATATTTTCATTGATTTAAGCATTACAAATTGAGCCCTCAAGAGATTGGTTCAGTGGCCTTTTTATTTTTGTATAATTTTAAATTTCTTCTCAAATAGTTTGGTATGGAGGCCTTGCCCTTAAAACTCTTCAATTGCTCTTCTAATTATTATCTGGGACAGTTTTTTTTCTACTTTTTAAAATAGTTTTTTAGTACAAAAATTATTTTAACAAAACTTTTTTTCCTAGAAATTAACTTTATAAAGCAATAAAAAAATTGTATTAAATAAAATCTAAGGCTTCCTTTGAGATGGCTTTTTTATTACTTTTAGTACAAGTAATTTTTAAACTAAATAATTTTATGTTAAAACAATATTTTAAAAAATAATTAAAAATTATTTTAAACTAAACCTAAATATCTTTAAAGAATTTTTGCTTCCTTTTATTGTTGAGAACCCACCTCTGCTTGTCCGGGTGGTGAAGAGCCGGCTGGGAAAAGCCTAGGTCCCTGGTTCGAATCTCTTAGCAAGCAGTGAAAATCTTAAGTGTTGGCTCATGCTAAGTCGGCCGGGGTTTTCATTGACCTAAGGACAGTGCTTCCTCGTCACAAAAAAAAAAAAAAAACTGAATATATATATATATATAACACAGGTCCTTTATTCTCATATTGGAGATGGTAAACATTTAAATCCATCTCCAGCTAGTGATTTATTTTCTTTCTTTTGTATTGTGAGCAAATATTCTCTCAACAATGACAGATACCATCCATTATGCCTCGCCCATAGAAGCTGATTTGAAGAACATTGCTCAAATCCAACTTGTAGATACACTAATATATATGTCCTCAACCACATAGGTGACAGCCACAACAAACTCGATGAGTCAAATGTCTAATATGAATCATATTCTTGAATCTTGTTTAATGATACTCCAAGCATCCACCCATTGGTGCTCTCCAAGGAGCTCCATTATGAAGGAAACTCAAACACCTTGTCTTAGGTTGTTGAATTGGCCATTCCTCAATCTTTTGAGCCAATATCAATATTGAACTTCTATTCCAAAATGTGCTAGACATTGGTGATCCATATTAGCTCACTTATGTTTATTCAACCTAAGTTTGTGACTATTAAACCTCACCGACAAAAGGTGAGTAACTTAGAATGCACCAACGACCATAGTTTAGTCGAGATATTTGGTAGAATATAAAGTATGATTGCTAAACAAAATTCTTGGAAGATGTAGCTTCATAACATCTTGACTAGAAACAAATACGCATCTTTTTATTTAAATATCTTGCTAGATCAATCATCCTTTAAATGCATTCATGTCTCTATCTATAATCACTTCTCCTTCTTTTGCCCGTGTTTACCTCTCTCTCTCTCTCTCTCTCTCTCTCTCTCTCTCTCTCTCTCTCTCTCTCTCTCTCTCATTCATTGACTCTCTCCCTTACTCTTGTACTAGTTATCATGTGAATCATATGCTTTGTTATTCTATCACCACCACCCTAACTCACTACCATAATATTTGTGGCTTGTGCTTCCTTAGTCATGCATATTCTATATTATGCATGTGCACTTTGCTCTAATTTTATCTCTAATATTTTACTTCGTCAATAATAAAAAAATGGTTTATATCACTTCTAAAGTTAGTTGGAAGATAAATTACTGCTAAATTTATATTACAATAACATTTACAAAGTTTTTATGTTACAATGACTAACAAATGATTAAAATTCTTGCACAATTTTATTTAGTAGTATAAGGGCCATTATAGGTAGGATGAATCATTTGTTAAGCATTATATATATATAGCTAGTTAGTTAAAAAAAAATTGTGCTATGTTATCATTATATCATTATGTATAGAATAATATATAATACAATATTAGTCAAATATGTAAGCAAAATTTTAAATAAGGCATATCTAATAATTATGGGCTTCAAAAATTCGCGCCCTGGTCTCTTCTTATTTGGGGAATTTTAAGAGTGTTCCGAATCAGATTTAAGAATACAGGATAAATTTGAGTTTGAGATAAGGCAGTACCCGTGGATTTCATTCTCATTTTGTGAGGCTTTATAATCTGATTTAGGTTTCCTATAGGTATATGCCCCTAGGGTTAATTACTCCTCTCAATGATAAAAGAAAACTTTGGATTAATGCTAGTCATCAAATAGGTGCTAAGTATCTAACATATAGTAGCAACATATTGATTTTAGAAATATGAAATTTATCACTTTATACTTATAGTGGATGGTGGGGGGAATGATGATGAACGCGATCAAGATGTATTACCAAAAATGTTTCAAATAAATGTAAGTATAAACTTCTTCTAAATGTTCATTTATTCTCATTAAATTCAACTTTTAGTTTCGAGCACTTTGATATAGAAGTATATGTTAAGTAATAATTGAATTGTCTCATTTAATTTAATGGTATGGCTATTTAATTATTTATTGTTCAAGATTTAAATAACAATTAAATTAAATCTAAGTAATAGTTAAATTATTAGTGATTTCATTTTAGTTTTTATTTTTCTACAAGTCACATACCTTTGCATGCATTAGCTGATGATTGCACTGCCCTAGTCAACGGCTAGTAATAGTGTGAAGGGAATTAGTGGAATTAAGTGGATGATATTTCAATGTAATAGTTGAATTGGATTTAAGTGGATGATATTTTAATGTAATACTAAAGTAATAGTGGAATTACTAGTTAAAACTTTAAACAAGTGTTACTCACACCCATCACTATGTTTATGGAGAAAAACAATTCTCTGCAAGCTCCATATGTGAGCTGTTGTGGGAAGCGGGGCTGAGCAGGGTGTTAGTTGGCGGGGTTGATGCAGAGTGCTAGTTGCTTAAAACTACAGACCATAAGTTGAGCAAATGAGAATATTATTGGTTAGAGCTATTGTAAGGTTATTGTGGCAGCTATTGGAGAGAAACATCAGCAATTTATAAATCTCCTTAAAGGATGGCCCCAAAAGAATTGCAGGAGTTAAAAATACAATTACATGAATTAATGGATAAGGGATTTATCCTAGCTAGCTATGCACTTTGTATTGCACATGTACCTTTTTAAAAAGAAAGATGGATCTATGAAAATGTGTATGGACTACAAAGAGTTAAATAAAGTAACTATTAAGAATAAATATCCATTACCTCAAATAAATGACTTATTTGATTAGTTGGCAGGTGCCACAGTACTTTTTAGAATTAATTTAAGATCATGATATCATAAAGTGAGGGTTAAAGAAGCAGATGTCAATAAGATAGCTTTTGGTACCAAGTATGGTCATTTTGAGTTTAGAGTTATGCTTTTTGGGTTGATTAATGCTTTGGCTATTTTTATGGATATGATGAATAATATTTTCAAAGACTACATAGATAAGTTTGTGATTATTTTTATTGATGACATTCTGATATACTCGAGGACCAATGAGGAGCATGCTGAATATTTAAGGATAATTTTGGAGGCATTGAGGAAAAACTAGTTGTATGAAAAATATTCAAAATATGAATTTTGGCTAAAGAATATTTTCTTCTTGGTGAATATTATCAGTGGTGATGGGATTTCTGTAGACCCACAGAAAGTAAAAGTAATTGTGGAATGGCCTACACCAAAGAATGTTATAGATGTTCGTAGCTTTTTAGGATTGACAGGATACTACAAAAGATTTATTAAAGGATTTTTATAGATTGTTATGCCTTTCTACAAACTAATGAGGAAAGAGGTAAAATTTGAATGGAGAACTGAAAGAGAGAAAAGTGTTTAAGCATTGAAAGGGCATCTAACTACAATACCAGTATTGACACTTCCCTTAGGAGCAAAAGGATTTCAAATTTACAGTGATGCTTCTTTGAAGGTGTTGAGATGTGTTCTAATGTAGAATAAAAAGGTGATTGCAAATATATTTAGACAGTTGAAGCCCTATGAAAGAAATTATCCCACTCATAATTTAGATATGGTTGCAACATATTTTCTTTGAAGATTTGGAGATATTATCTATATGGGATAAAATGTAAAATTTTCATTAATCTTCAAAGATTAAAATACATATTTTTATAGAAATAATTAAACTTAAGAAATAGAAGATGGTTATAACTCATGAAAGATTTTGATTTGGATATTCAGTGTTATCTAGGAAAAGCCAATATCATGGCATATGCTTTGAGTCCCAAGTCTATAGGAATGATGAACTAGATTATTACTTAAGAGGTTCAATTGATCAAGGAAATAGAAAATCTACATTTGGAGATTAGAGATTTAAAAAAAAATGGAATATTTGTATCAGATGACATTAAAGCCACTTTAATAGACTGTGTCAATAAAGCTCAAAAGCTCAATAGTGAATCTTCAAAATTGATAAAGCAGACCCATTCAATGAAGTGACCAGATCTTTCTATTGATGTTGATGGAATCATTAGGCATAAATTCCAATTATAGGTACCCAACGATCTGGACTTAAGAAAAGAAAATTTTTAAGAAGTTCATCATTCTAGGGTCAGAGACATCAAATTTTGAGGATGAAATTCCAATAAGGAGGGGAGATTTGTAATACCCCAAAATGTTCCAAATAAATGTATGCATAAACTTCTTTTAAATGTTTATTTATTCTCATTAAATTCAACTTTTAATTTCGGGCACTTTGACATATAGAAGTATATGTTAAGTAATAATTGAATTGTCTAATTTATTTTAATTTTATGGTTATTTAATTATTTGTTGGTTAAGATTTAAATAATAGTTAAATTAAATCTAAGTAATAGTTAAATTATCACTTATTTCATTTTAGATTTTTTTTTCTAAAAGCCACTTATCTTTGCATGCATTTGCTGATGATTTCACTACCCCATCCAACAGCTAGCAATAGTGTGAAGAGAGTTAAAGCATTTAAGTGGATGATATTTTAATGTAATAGTAAAGTAATAGTGGAATTACTAGTTGAAATCTTAAACATGTGTACTCACACCTATCACTTTATTTTTGGAGAAAAACAATTCTCTAAAAGCTCCATATGTGAGCTGTTGTGGGCAGCGGGGATGAAATTGAGTGTTGGTTGGTGGGGCTAATGCAGTTTGCTTGTTGTTGAAAATTACAGACCATGAATTGAGCAAATGATGATACTGGTGGTTAGAGCTATTGCAAGGATGTTGTAGCAGCTGTTGGAGGGAAATATCAGTAAATCAAGGTAAGGTAACTTAGGTAAATGTTGTAATTCATGGATAAACTTAATATTTGGCCAAAATTAGGTATTGTTTGCTTAATCTAAGTAAGATTAATGCTGTAAATTTTTTTGGGATGTTGTTAAATGCCGGATTCAAGAAATAGAGAAGGAAAAATACGTAAAGGCTGCTTTAAAGGTGATATGGAATTGCTATAGTTTGCTATTAGGTTGTTATAATTACTGGAAAGTAGCTGATAATGTAATTTTCCTTCATTCCTCTAACCCGTAGGTCTCCCTATTCATTGGAATGCTGAAGGTAGCATGTAGAGGGGTTGAAAATTGCTTCAACTAACTTTAGAAATTAGAGAAGATAGCAAAAGAAGTGAGTTGTGTTGAATGAAAAAGAGGGTGATTGAGGTGATATACAAAAGGACATAGAAATGGGGTACTTTAGGTGAATCAGTTTATCTTCCTATTCTTGAAAACGATGTGAGTTACCCAAACTATATTATAGGAATTAGTAAAAATTTTATCTGATTGCATTGTAATTCATATCTACTATGTTTATGATCGCATTTATTTCAATTTACTCCAATTTATTCTTATATGACTATACTTGAATATATTTATTCTAAAATAGTATAGTCATGTTGGTTAAGAAAGATTGACATTGGGAAAGTAAAATAAGTCATACATAAAAGATATGCCCACACAAATAAAGATGAAAGACCTAACGAGATAAGCCTACACTCTTAAAACTCTAAATGTTGGAGATTCTTACCCAACCTTGAATGAGAGGATAGTTTCAATTCTAAAAGTTGAGAATTTGGATCCAACATTAAATTGAAAAGATAAAAGTGTACAAATGCTTATAGCTATCATATTACTTATCTAAAGGTGTTAAACAGTTAACAAGATAAAAAGTAATGCTATGTATTTCTTAAAAGTCATTGTGTTCTAAATTATATGTTAATAATGTTATTATTATTTCTTATACATTATTTATGTATTTCATTGAGCCTAGCTCATTAGCAGTAGTTATAATGCAAGAAAAGAGAAAGAGCTAGTAGGGTACTAGTTGAAAGGGGTGACTATTCGTTTTGGTGTACATACATTTTGGGTGTACAAAGAACTCTAACAAGATATATGAGTGATAACTTTACAAACTTTTTGGTATATAAGTAAATTTTAAAGGTTTTAATAATGCTCTATATTTAATTAGAGATGTACATTTTATTTGAAATATATATTATATATGCTTTCAATTATGAAAACTTTGATGTGTTATAATTAGTAATGTTAGGATAGTTTGAATAGACTACTTTTTTACTTATATAATTCTATTCTCAATGTTTTAGAATGGGGCAAGGAGATGGTCTATTTAAATTTTCCTTCTCTGTTACACTCTAGATTGACTGTAAGGGATTAAAATGGGGTGTGACATATTATCCCATAGATCTGTCATCCTAGGTTATCATAGTCCATAGTCTACTTAGTTATAGGAGGTAGTCGACCTAACTTGATCGAAGGATCATTCTCGGTAACTATGAGTTACTTCGTCTTGGGACCTTACAAACATGGGATTGATGTTTATCGATGGAGATAAATTTTAGCCAACCTTATTTAATAGAGGCCTTTATACCTTACTGAGTGTATCATATGATTCATTATTTAAAGGTCTTTTAACAATTGGGGAACATACAGACTTTGATTGCGACCATAATATAGTGCTATTTTATAGCAAAATTATATAGTTAAAGGACACGTGCCACATCCCCATTGTTGAGAAATCAACTAAGAATGAATTGTAGTGATAAATATAATAAGACATTTACTGTTTGTGAGCTGAAGTTATTCTTAAACTAATCATATTTAGCAAACATTTGTTGAAGATGGAAGGATTTTTTGCTTTAAGTTTTGAATAATAAATTTTGCTTGACTAATTTGGATTTTTAAAATTTTGAAAATTTGAAATTTTTATTGGAATTTAGATTTAAAAATGTTTACTTTTGAATTTTATGGAGGCATTTTTGAAAATAAGATCATCGCAATGTATTCTCGGACTTTACATTTGTATATTTAGTGCATCTTTAAAATATATACATGCATTTAATTTCAAGGTAAAGACAAATTGAAATTTACTTTTTATTTTAGCCCATACAACATTCTTAGATCTTATATTCAAGCATTTGATTAGTGGTCGGAGCACATGGGGCATGTTGACTTTTCTTTATTATTATTATTATTATTATTATTATTATTATTATTATTATAAATGCATTTTTTTTGGTGTAAATTCAAATTTAAATTTGTTTTTATTTCAGCCCATGCAACATTCTTAGACCCTATATTCAAGCTTTAAATTATTGGTCAAACCACATGCAGGTTTATCAATGCATTTCAAGGTCATTCGCACATTTCTGTAATATATTTTAATTTTTCTTATTTTAGAACTAATAGCACACCTTTTTAGACATGACACACAGCTTACAGAAATGAAAGGCATTTCAAAGCAATATCACACATCTCAAAATAATAGTACACTTGTCAAGGTGGCACATTTATTAAAATTATTGGCATACATTGTAAAGCAATGACATGTATCTTGAGACAATAGCACATTTTTTTTATGATGTTAAATTTTTAAATAAATTTCACACATCTCGAGACATCTATGCATTTTTTAAGCAATGTAATTTTTAAAGTTTATCATATGCTCTTTGAGATATTTTTGTCCATTTTAAGTGATAACACAGGTGACATGCTTATCAAGGCCACTGCATGCTCCTCAAAGTGGTGGCACACTTATCAAGATGACATTATGCTTTTTTGAAGAGACATGTAATATGAGATAAATGTTTTTGGAGGTTGGTGAACTTTTAACATTTTAATTAGGCATGTGCCAATTTTTTTAGTTATTTGGCTCTTTTAAAGGTAATAAGCATTTCATAAAATAATGATATGCTTTTGAGGGTAAGGTAATTTTATCACTTCTCTATCTTTTTTTTTTTTTGTAAATTAATAATTTAATTCTTTTAATTTAATTTAATTTATTAAGATTAAATTCATATTCAGGAATCCCCCAAGATTGTTCAATTCAGGTTTGTTTAGTCAAAATTTGGCAGCATCCTAGTGTTTAGTTTCCTCATGAAGAAGGAATCTATGAGGAGTCTAGGCCTACTCACTATGCCTAAAATGACATGCATAATAGGTGTCATGAGACACCATAGTCATTAGTATTTTATCCCACCACATCAAAAATGGCGTGCATGGGTCTTCGTGCACATACAATAACAAACATCAACAACATCAAGCCTTTGTCTCACTACGTGGGGTCGGCTACATGAATCCTTTTTCGCCATTGTGTCCTGTTAAAAGTCAAATTCTCAATTAAATCTAATAAAAAAAAGAACATTTCTAATACTTTCTAACCAAGTCTTACTAGATCTACCTCTACCTTTCTTAACATAAGACAAATCTAAAACCCCAACTTTCCTAATCGGGCAACCGAAAGGCTTCCATTTTATGTGACCAAACCATCTAAGGCAGCTTTATCTAATCTTATCTTCCACTGGAGTTACTCCAACCTTTTCACGTATATGCTCATTTCGTATCCTATCTCTAAGGGTAAAGCCCCTCATCCACCTAAGCAGCCTCATCTCTGTAACACTTAACTTAGTATTATGCTCCTCTTTTAATGGCCAACATTCGACATCATAAAGCATTGCAGGTCTCACCACCATCTTATAGAATTTTTACTTCAGTTTGAGGGGGGCTTTTCTATTGCTTAACAAGCCCGATTCATTCCTCCATTTCAACCATCCAACTTGAATTCTGTTGATAATATCCTCATCTATATCACCATCACTCTGAATAATAGATCCAAGATATCTAAAACGTGTACTCTTATTAATTACTTGAACGCCAAAGCCACAATCCCCTCACTAGGTCTATTACTACTAAAACTACACTCTATATATTTAGGTTTAGATCTACTCAAGAGAAAACCTTTGGACTCTAAGGTTGACCTCCATAATTCAAGTTTACCTTCAACTCCGTCTTTAGTCTTATCAATAAATAGAATATCATCAGCAAAAAGCACACACCAAGGTACATCCTCTTGCAAATGTCTAGTGAGAACATCCATGACTAAAACAAAAAGATATGGGCTTAAGGCTGATCCTTGATGTAATCCAACCAAAATAGAAAAATACTTAGTCAAAGTACCTTGTGTTTGAACATAAGTAATAGCTCCTACATACATATCTTTAATGATTTGAATATAAGAATTATTATCTCCTTTTTTTTCAAGAACTCTTCGTAGCATTTCTCTTGGAACTTTATCATATGCTTTCTCTAAATCAATAAATATCGTATATAGATCCTCTTTATTCTCTCTAAATATCTCCATCAAACCTCTCAATAAATGTATGGCTTCCATAGTAGACCTACCTTGCATGAATCCAAATTGATTTTGAGAGACATTATTATCACGCCGTAACCTATGCTCCATAACTCGCTCCCATAGTTTTAAAGTATGGATCATTAACTTAATTTCTCTATAATTCACACACTCCTATATGTATCACTTTTCTTCTTAAAAATAAGAATTAACACACTCATTTTCCACTAATCTGACATCTTTTTAGCCTTCAAAACATTATTAAAAAGTTTAGTAAACTAAGAAATTCCTTCATCTCCTAAGCATTTCCACATCTCTATTGGATTATCATTAGATCCAACAGCTTTCCACACTTTATTTTCTTTAAAGCCTTTTTAACTTTAGTTTTACTAATGCACTGATAAAAACAAAAATCTTTATTTTCATTTAAAGTCATTAAATTCAATCATATTTTCATATTTTTCGTTAAAAAGTTTAGCAAAATATCTCATCCACCTTTGTTGAATACCATCTTCTAAGAAAAGTACTTTTTGATCTTCATCCTCAATACACTTTACTTGAACAAAATCCTTACTACTCCTATCTCTTTGTTTGACTAACTTATATATATATTTTTCTCCCTCCTTAGTTTCTAATATATTATATAAATCATTAAAAGCTAAGTTCTTTGCATCACAAATAGCTTTCTTAGATTTCTTACGAGCCTCTTTATAACTTTCATAATTATCAAAATTTTTACGTCAAAATCAATTTTTATAACAAATCTTCTTATTTTTTTATCTTTTCTTTGCCGTCCATTTGGATTCCACCACCCACTATTTTTTCTATTTGGATCTTTTCCCTTCAAAACTCTAAGCACATCTTTATAATATTCTTAATATCATTAGCTACTTTTACCCAAATAACATTTGCAACCTCATGCACAGACAAAATCTTAAGATCTAAAATCTTAAAAATAATTTTGTTAATATTCTTTAAATTCTCCATCTAATCCTAGAATATTATTTTACTTTATTTATTTATTTTTTACCTCTTTATCTTAAAGTCCAAAACTAATAATTGATGTTGGGTACATAAATTTTTACTCGAAATAACTTTTATGCCCTTTTATCTTCATGCACATGCATGACATTTTTTATTTTAAGGATTTATTCCTTTATGTGCTGTAAGGTTGTGTTGAGGAACTCGACATTGTGACTTGCTGCGAGTTGGGCGGAGGTTGGATGAAGGAGCCGGTGATGGAATGGATATAGGGAGTTGCATTGGCCGTTTAGATTGATGGAGTGGTTGGATATAGGAATAATGATGAACTGGTATGTGAAGATGGTTGTTGATGCATAAGAGGAGAAGCTGTTACATATTGGGTATGCACATGAGATAGAGAGAAGAGCTATGGAGCTCGAGTCTTGAGATAGCTGCTGGGAAGCAGAGTGGATGAGAGAATAATTGAAATTAAAAGGCTTCACTCTTATAAACCTTTTTTTAAATGATTCTAGCATAATTTCTTATTTTTAATATATCTTATAATTTGTATCATCGCTTAATGTGTGCAAATTTATGTTTTGCTCTCTTGTGGAACCACCCCATAATATAAATATCTTTTTTGAGATATTATTACGTGTGGATGTCGAATATGTTTGAACGCTAATCCAGATGTGCTACATCATCCAATGTACTAACTAATACAAATATCAACAACATTAAACACATTGATTCATGCTAATAACAAAATACCAATAGAAGCTTACTATTTGGGCTAGTCTTAGGTTGAATGGAGTTGGGTGGGCTAAAGGGCTAGGCTGCTATTTGGGTTGGAGGAGATCTATTGAGTTGAGTGGGCTCAATAGATTATTAAAGCAATGGGAAATCGAGTAGAGGGCCGGGGAGGGAACAGCTGCAAGTAGTGATGTGGAGGGATTCTAGTCGCAAAGAAGAGATGGGCTGTTGTGGACGTCAAATGGGGCTCGATCTAGAGCAAATGGGCATTGGTGTGAGGTAGGGGAAGGTCGGATGTGGTCATGAGCTTTAGTTTAGGGCAGAGGAATGGAAGTGGATTTCGGCTCTAGTAGGCAAGCTGAGGTTGGTTTGCCAGTAGGATGTAGGCAACGGGGGCTTTGGACTTGGTTGGAAGATCACAATATAAGAGAGAGAGAGAGAGATGGGAGGAGTTGGGTTGGATGGTGGTCATCTTCGAGAAAGAGAGGAGGTCTGGTCGGTGCGGCTTGAAGAGGTTGGGACTTGCTTCTGGTTCAGTTACTGAGGTTTGAAGGTAGGCTATGGGGTTTTCGATTGGAGCAGATAATGACTTGGATGTCGGGAGTAGAACGAATGGTAGGGAGGTCAGAGGAAAAGACGTGGTTCGAGTATCTGGCGGTTGAAGGAGAAGGTTCAGCTATGGGTAAGGAAATGAAAGAAGCCTTCCTTGTCTTTATTTTATCAACGCAAGTGAAGGCATGATTGAGGTCGGCTTCACGAGATTTGTAGAAAGAGACTGATTCGGTGTTGGATTCAGTGGGATTTCTAGTGATTTTCTAGATTTCCTTGACAAATACTAGGTATGCAATTTTTTTGGATTTATGCTGGATTTTTGTTTACGTGGAGAAGTCAACAGTTGGATAGTCATTCACTGTGAGGATACTGTAGCATTCATTATCTATTACTTGCTAACATTCATAGGAAAACTACTACGCATACCACAAATCTTTTGTCATTTTCGGCAGACATTAGCATTTATCATGTACAACACCGTATATGTTTGCATGATGGTTTATTGTTTGCAAGCAAGTTGATAAATTTGTTGATAAGTTGACCGACAGTGACAACAAGAAAACTATCCTCTTCATGATTTTATCGCTCTGGTTTTAGACATGTCACATCCACTACTTATAGGCAAATAACAGGCATTCGAAAGTCATCAATAATTATATGTTGGTGATTTATGATCAGTGTATGTTCCTTAATATTGCTTGCATACAAGACCATTATGTGCACTTCAAGCCTTCTGCTTTTTCTTGCAGGTGCTTGTACATAATCACATCTTTTACATATATATTGTTATTACCCGTAGATGGATTTGATATATTCATTTAGAAGTCAACTAACATTGATTGCTAGCAAGTTGTCTTGTTTGTTGCAACCCCTCATCAATATTTACAAGGGAAGTATCATCTATGTTGCACGTATACTCCTATTTATGAGGTGTGCTGTATCGGACATGTGTCAGATACGGATACGCCTCCGATACGGCACTGATACGTGTCGGATACGGCTTTATCGTGTCCAATTAAAATATTAATTTAATTTGACTAAACACGTGTATCCGATACGCTTGTCCTATTAAAAAAATAAAAAAAATGGAGCCGCAATTTACCCTATTCTTTTCGGCGTTTTCGCTCAATATCCATATTCATTTATGCTGCTGAAACATTTCAAAGAGTTAGGTTTTTCGTTTCCACACAAGTGTTCGTCTTCTTCGTTATAGTTGAAGGAGCGGCTCGATGACGCGAGCATAGAAGCAAACAGGATCACCCTTTGTTGACAGAGAGGCTTAACGACGCGAGCATTAAAGTTGATAGGATCATCCTTCGTCGACGGAGTGGCTCGACAATGTGAACAGTGAAGGTTCGTTTTCTTAGTTCTTCATTTTCTTAATCATAGGCTTAGTATCGAAACTCGGTACTCGATACTCGATACCGCTTGGTACCGAACGATACTAGAACTCGGTATTGCTCGGTACTGCTCGATACTGAGCGGTACTGGAACTCGGTACTGCTCAGTATTGAAACTCGGTACCGCTCGGTACTGTAACTCGGTATTGCTCGGTACTACTCGGTACCGAGCGGTACTGGAACTTTGTACTGCTCGATATTGGAACTCGGTACCGCTCGGTATTGGAACTTAGTATTGCTTGGTACTGTAACTTGGTATTGCTCGGTACCGTAACTTGGTATTGCTCGGTATCGCTTGGTATTGCTCGGTATTACTCGGCACCGCTCGATATCTTTCCATAAAAATAACATTAAAAATAAACAGGTCGAACCCCGCCAGGGAGCAGCGCCCCCTTGGACCCCTAGCAGAGTCGCAACATATCTACACTTTCACTTAAATTTTTTCATGTTTTAAATTCATTTGTTTTAATTTGTATAGATTCTTTGTAGGATAATGAGCTCTAGTGGAGTAAGAATTGGTTCTGATGATGGTCCATCAAAAATCAATATTGAAGATAACAAGCCTCCATGGGGTTATGTTACAAAAATAGGTAAAACATCAGAAGGGGGAGGCAATATTGCATTCAAATGCAATTTTTGTAATATTTAGAGGACTTTGGTGATCAAGAGTCATTGCGTGATAGGTGGAGAATTGATCCGAAAATGTGGTGGATTGTACATGGAGCTTCAGCACCTCTACTTCAAACAATCGCCATAAAATTGCTTGGCTAAGTTTCATCCTCATCCTGTTGTGAAAGAAATTGGAGCACATACTCATTTATCCAATCAATGAAGAGAAATAAAATTACTCCACAACGGGCTGAAGATTTAGTTTATGTGCAAACGAACCTTCGGCTTCTCTCAAGAAAAACTCCAACTTATATGGAGGGAGACAATAGGATGTGGGATGTTGCCGGAGATGGATTTGAATCTCTTGAGGATATGGGAATATTAGAAATTGCTAATCTTTCACTTGATGAGCCAGAATTGGAAGCTATGATATTTATTGAAGATGATATAGAAATTCAAAGACAAACCACTGAAGAAGCTAATCCTTTCATTCCTTCTATTGAATAGTTGAAACAGTTTCAATCAAACTTCATGTGTTGGACAATTTATATTTTTATTTTTTTGGTTATACTAGACATTTAAATATTTAATGCTTACTTTTATTTTGATATTATAAGATTCAATGCTATTAATAATGTTATTTTCAATTTTTTTTGTCATTTCAAATATTACACTTTGATTATTTTCTTAATTTTTATTTATGATTTATATATTATAATGCCGTATCCGCGCCGTATCCGTATCCTGTACTTTTAAACACTGAAGCACATACACGAATACTTAATTTGTACCCCACTCCACTAGAGAAAAGCATGCATGAGGCTTACCTACCTCGCCGCAGACATCACACCATATTTCCTCTCACCACGCTAGATAAAAGCGTGCATTGGGGGTGTCTTGGCCCGCCGCGAGCACTGAAAGTAGGATTTCCAGTTTAAAAAATATACCTTTGCAAGTGGCGGCGCCGGTGATAATGAAAATGACAAATAATTTTCTCTTTCATCTTTTTTTTTTGGAAATCCCTTTTTTTACTCTTTTTTTGTTCTTTCTTTTTTTTTTTGCATACACACATATATATATGCATATAAGTATACATGTATATGTATACATACATATATGTTTAGGAATAATAATAGTCATGCTAATAAAGAATAACCTAGAATCAAAACATAACAAAAACTTACTAAGTGGGAATTCTGGAGGGATTGAAGCCGTGCAGTGAAATGGGCATGTTATAGATGAAAGATGATGTGTGTGTACTAATTTTAGGTGGACTTCAGAGTATAGGCTGCAGTGGTTGTGTGGAGTTGGGGTTAAGATGGAGGCGGGAGTTGTGCTGAGTGTGGGTTCTCATATGAGAGGTAAAAAAAAACTACTGCAATTCAACAGAGTTAAGAGAACTGTTTTTGATTGGAAGGGGTATTGGCTGTTGTAATTAAATAATGAAGGTATATATAATGAGGATTGGTAGGTGTGCGATTCAAATAAGAACGGGTAAGTTTCCTTGGCTGCAAATGAAGTTTGAATGGTGTGAAGGGACTAACAAACGACTCGAACAAAAGTAGATTAAACGAATGACTTGTTGTTTGGGAGATCTTAACTAGGGGAGAAGGCTCAGTTTGTGGAGCTGGCCGAAGGTCTTCTCGTGGAGGTTAACAGGCCGTGAGGGAGATGAATCTATTTTAAGATTTCGAATGGATACAAGAGGGTTTGTGAAATGGTTGATGAAGGTGGATCCCACGAACGAGGGGCAATTTGACGAGCTGGTGAGTTATATGCAAATGTGTAAATGGTCAGCAAGAAAACTTGCAAAGACATGTTCTATCACAACCCAACCTGACCATGATATTGGTCCTATCGTCTTGAGCTGTAAAAGACAAATCTCAAGATCTAGTTTTGGACTTATTTCATATTTTCTACTAATATTCATTCAAATAAATTATAAACATGTGCTACTAAAACATTCAAATACTAAAAATAAACTCATCCATCAGATTTCTTTCATTTCATCAAAGTAAATATCTACGCTACAATACATAATTACATATAAGAGCTACAAAATTAAATATTTAACAAGTCATAACTGTATAAAAATCAAAATAATAAAATACATATGACCTCATATATGATCCTGAACTGCTAGTCCACAATCTTCTTCCATTTCCCGGATACTGAAAACCAAAATTAAAATCATAATGAGCTATAATAGCTCAACAACCCACACAAACCAATCTAAATTTTTAATTATTCTTTTATAAAATATTTTGCTGAAAATTTAAAAGCAATTCAATATAGTTTAAATGAGAAAAGCATTAAATGCATAATAATTATTCTTTAATTTAAATAACAGTATGAAATAAATAAATTAATTAAAATTCATATCACAAAGAAATTCATATTACTAACTAATTCATATCACATGTCTTAGACCCAGACAAAATTTAAGAGGATCTGACTCCTTATGACTCCTTTTTTATTTGTGCTTATAGCACTAGAACATATCATATATTCCTGTCTCAGATAGAATCTCAAAGGATTCTGGCATCTTATATCTCATAGAAATTTCCTGACACAAATAGAATATCATAGGATTTTCACCCCTTATGACTCCTAACAGATATAATTTAATCACATATGCACATGTATCATTACATTATAGAAATTAAAGAATAATTAAGCATGTATCAAAATTCAATGTTGTATAACGATAGACAACAGAAAATCCTACTAGGTAAAATACCTATTTTCAGAAAATTATCAAATTACTAGGGATTGTGTAAAATGATGTTTTAATACTTTTATTATACCACACAATTATGTTTTAACATCTAGATAATTTTCTATTTAATAAAAATCCTACAAATTTTGAAACCCCCGGTATAAAATTTTTAAAAAATATTCAAAATGTATATAATCTTAATCTCTATAGCATATAAAAAATTACGCGGCGAAAGTTTTATATGTACAAAGTTATCATCTTTTCCCGCTAATGGATACAAAAAATTAATAAATAAAATTACTAAAAATTGCACATTTTAGACAATTGAGATAGACATAATGTAACTCACCTCGAGACAAACAAGTTTCTCAACTGGATTGCCAGATGAAAATGGCCTGATGTCGTCCAAAATCTAGATTTTTCTTTCTCTAACTTCTCTTTCTCTCTCTTTTTCCTAAAATGCTCTCTGTTAAACGTTTTGGCTTATGAAATGAAGATTAGTTCTTTAATAACATATAGTGGATTTAGAAATTTAATTAAAATATAAATTATTCTAATAATTTAATATTAAAATATTATTTTTATCTAAATTCCTTTATAACTTCAAATCTAAAAATCCAAAAATTTTAGAAAAATATTCATAAATTAATAGATTTTATTTAAAAATTATGAAAAAAATCAGTTAGCAAAACATACACATAAGGATCCCAAGAACCCCACTTGTACCGATAGGTGCCAATTCTTAAAAAAATTCAAAAGTGTCCACAAATTATGAAAAAAAAAAAAAAATGGAAGCTAAAACGCAATACTATAAATGTTTTGGCAAAGACGGTATGTGATTTGGACTTACGATGATTCCCGAAATAAATATTGAATATTCTAAGTTAAACATTCTTATAAGAAATTTAAGAGTTACACAGTCTATCCACCTTAAGAAAAATATTATCATCGAGATTGCCGAAACTGAATGTGATAGAATAAACTTGGATACAGCTGACATATCAAATTTCTTCTCCCAAGTAGCCTCTCTAGCAGTCCTATGCTTTCACTATACTTTGACCTTAGAAATCTGTTTGCTTCTCAGTTTGCTCACATTATATGTTAAAATTCTTTCGGGTTCTTCCATATACTACATATTTGGATAAACCCCAACATCCTCTGTAAATATTCTTTTCCCAAAGTCCGACATCCACATTCTCAAAAGAAGATACATGAAAACACATTGTGTATATTGGATTTATGATTAAGTAATAGTAACCTATAAGCAGAACTACCAATACACTCAATGATCTCAAATGGTCCAATGTACCTTAGACTGAGCTTACTGATTCTCCCAAATCTCCTGACACTTTTCATAGGGCTGACTTTGACATAAACCAAATCACCAATCTGAAACTCAACCAACCTATGTTTTTTATTGTAATACTTTCTCTTCCTATCATGTGCAGATTTCAACCTTTCTCTAATCAAAAGGATCTTTATTATAGTAACATCCACAAAGGTTGAACCTATCACATGTCTATCTCCCACCTCTTTCAAAGTCAAAGGAGTCATCTTTCAAAGTCAAAGGAGGCCTATATTTCTTTTATTCAAATTGAGTGATTTCGAATTTATTTTCTTCCAATTGAAGTCCTCTCCAACTTTACTAAAACCCATTCAAAAACCCTCAAACCCTAGAATCAAAAATAGATTCAAGACAACATTCAACTAGCAATCAATAGGGTTCAATGTAAAATGAGATTTTTAAAAGATCAACCCCATATAATTGGTACAAGGCTCATGCTTATGATGAAGATCAGACCCATAAGTCTTTAAATCTTTAGCCCTCCATTCAAGCAACAATAAGTGTAGATGAACACTCCCTGACATGAAAGGAAGCATTCCTTCAAACATTCATGAAAATCGCCCTCACTTGTTCAAATTCCTTCATTATGGCCTTGAACTACAGTCAAAGATCACCCATATCCAATTATTGAAGCAGCAACATACAGAAAAAAATCCATATTCTGAAACAAGTGAGCATTTCATGATGCCCACATATCCTTATTAATGAGACAGACATATTACAGATACATTGCTTCATCACTTAATAATATACTATGATGGTAAGAATTTCATCACTTCCGCAGAGATATAAATGGGGATAATTTCTCAGTTTTGATCAATAAGAAATTGAGAATTACATTTTGTTGGCATTTGCAGAGATTTTGCTCAAAGCAACAGCAGTTTTGGAGCCAGATTCGCGGCCCAGATGATTGCAGATGAAGTCTCCAGCAGCCATGAGCTTGCCGAGATCTACATTAGTTTCTATTCCAAGACCGTTAAGCATGTAGACAACATCCTCTGTGGCAACATTTCCTGAAGCTCCCTTCGCATATGGGCATCCTCCCAAGCCTGCAACCGACGTGTCTACAACGGCAATGCCCATCTGTGAACGCAGCAATAGAGGGGATTTTACGGTATTAGAGTTTTTTTTTTTGGACATTTAGGTCATTTAAGGCAAACTCACACACAATGCATACACAAAGACTCAAACCTAAGACCTTTTAGTTGGAAGCCTAAGCTCCCAACCAACAAGCTTAAGGTGAGCCGTGTACGGTTTTAGAGTTCATCAAGGGACCATTTGGGGCAGTTACAATTAACTGTAAAAATATTTGTAGAATTATAATAAGAATTAAAAAAAAAAAGCTCATCTTTTGGGGCAGTTACAATTAACTGTAAAAATATTTGTAGAATTATTATAAGAATTTAAAAAAAAAAAGCTCATCTTGCTTTTTTTTTTAAAGATATTATGAAAATTTTAAATTATTTTTATTTGAGAAAATCGAATAATAACTTTTTTTTTTTATAATTATCATATTTTTTAAAAAACCTGATTGCAAAAAAAGTGTTTCTCATAATAAAAATTTCTAAAAACAAAGTTACCAATATATATCTAGTTGTAAAATGTTGCTTCTAATCATAAAAATTCTAAGAAACTGTGCTACTATATTTTAGCAAATCTTGTTATAAAAAACTATTTCTCATAATAGAAATTTTTAAAAAGTAACAAAAAATGTTATAGCCAAACAGAAATGTGGCAACTATAAAGAAAGGAAAGCTAAGAGAAACTGTCCCACATATGCAAGACTCAATACAGCATTTCCTGGTTATGCTTCCTTGAACAGTTTGGCAAGACAGCAGGTATAAATTGGGTATAAAAACTGGCAGTGCAAGTTGGAGGTTTAAGGTGTTTTTTTTGTTTACCTGCAAGGATAGCAGAATGTTGGAAAGGGATTGGCCGTAGGTATCATGGAAATGGACAGCAAGTTTCTCCACAGGAACAACAGACATGACAGCTTTGAGCATTGGGATAACGGAACCTGTAATGCAGCAGTAACACGAACACTAAGGCAAGTTTGAGAAATAAAGAAAGGAGTAAGGAAGATGTTCAAATACTGGACAAGCTAAGAAGAAACTATACGTTTGCAAGCACAATTTCAAAATATTATTCCCATTGCCTACTATGTCACATTTTCTTTAGTAAGTACAAGATATCCAATGAGAAAAAGAACCAACAGTCAAAATACGTAACAAGGGGATTAAAAATTGTAAGACTGCATGCAAGAAACTTCCATTTAATGATTTAACATTCATAATGTGCAACCAATGTAAACAAAATAACTCTCGAAATGAATCAAGTAAATATTCATATGCTTATACATTAAAACATTTTCAATATCTAAAGGCAATGGTTAGCTGTTTAATTACATGTAGGATTTAACTGATTTAGCAACATTTATGATTGACTACTTGTTTTAAGATTTTAGATTTACCATAAAAAATACAATTGAGCGAGATTTACTAAAATAATAAAATTTGAAGTACTCAAAATTCTGTTTGGCAAAATTTAAGCTAAAATTTACCTAAATCTTGCCTAAAATATGATACCAAACACCCATATGTTTACTAATATTAAAACTATTCCAGCAATGCAAAACTACTTCCTTTCTCTTGCTTCCCACCTCCGCTCCCCCAAAGTCTTGCTCTTATTGCCCTCAGCCCACACACAGCACACTTGCTACAGGCTGCGCACCTATAGCCCTTGCTCCCGTTATACCCCTATGCACTCACTGTTGCGAGCTTAGACCCACATGCAAATAGAGCATCTTGAATATATATATATATATATATATATATATATATATATATTATATATATATATATATATATATATATATATATATATATATATATATATATATAAATAATCACTACAGCAGCCTCAACTACACTTCCAAATACATCCAATGCACTATAGCAGTATGCGGCCTTTGGGAAAACCAAGTTTATGGTAACAAAATAAGTTATACATCCAATGAACGTTATAATGTATAATAAATGTAGGTTTGCACATTTTTCAAATTGTTTGCACATATTTTCTTGTAACATACTGCATCTTAGACCATTACACATAATACTTGATCACTACGATGCATGATATCTTTAAGTCAAACAAAATGATGTAGTAAAACTATATTATGCATCAATTATCATATCTTGAAGCCAACACTAAATAGTCGGGACAAGAATAATGATTTGATGATGAAGTTAATGATGATGAGAATAACTATATGTTGCATTATACTCTACAAAGTACAAAGATACTCTCAAATCAATACATATTATATTCAGCAAATGCTTTTGTAGCTTTTCTTTTTTCGTCAATGAATATATTCACCCAACACATTATGACTGTAATTTGAATCATGCTCACTTTGCATACAATATCCATAGAGAGGAAAAAATATTGCCTTAAAAGTTTACCTGGAGTACCAACCCCAATCGTATCACCTAGAGAGATCTCAAAGCAGCCCATTTCATAAAGTTCTTTTGCTACATAAGCCACCTTTGTTGGACAAACTGCTCCTTCTACAGGACAACCCACAACACAGGAAACATACCTGTCATAGTTTGATATAAACAGCACAGTATTAGCAGGGTGACTGTACTCAAGATATGTAGTAAAACGAGGGATGGTGTAAACTGATTATTTAAGAGAGATTTTTGGTAAAATCAATTGAAGATGATGTTATAGAAAATAGGATAAGGTGATTTGGACATGTACAACTCGGCGTGCATAAAAATTAGCCAATAATGTGAGGAGATAGAAGTCATGCAAAATGAATATGAAAGAGAAAGGGTAAGACAAATACCATGCCCAATAAATTGTACAAAAGGACTTGTTGGCATCACAAACAACACAACAAAAATGAGTAATGACAAAAAAATAAAATAATCTAATCTCAAATTATTGGGATAAGACTAATGATGTTGATGATGGTTTCATCAAGATATAATTAAGAAGCCTACATATTTTGCATGGAAACTTCCAACACCATAAATAGCTAGTTGAGAACTTCTAAGTTAATAGTATTGTAATGAACGGATCGATTGAAGTGTTGTTGATTTTTTTTTTTATTCTTTTGGTGTGCCTAGAAGATGAAATTTCTAGAAATAACAAACTAGAAACATCAGCTATTGTATGTATGCTGAAGGAATCAGAGAATGCTGACATACCCACGAACTGGCACTCCAAGCGCTTTTGCAGCAAGAGTAACATCCTGATAACGGGCAAGGCTATCCTTAATGCTACAATTGATATTGGACAAAGAAAAAGCTTCTGACGCTGATGCAAAGACTGCAACTTCTTTCGCACCCGCTGCAATAGCTGCCTTGAAACCCTGAAGGAATATCATCTGTGATGAATTCTTCTCCACGAACAATACATAAAACAAGAAACCAAATTTCAATAAGCACAACTTACTTTGAGATTAGGAGTCAGCACTGGAAAGTGAACGCCCTCAATATTACGAACTTCTTCCATGACATCCTTTGCATCTGCTAGCTGCAATTTTAGGTAAATGATATTTGTCAAGGTCTAAAAGATAGACGCAAGTGTGTGAATAATAATATCTTTCTTCATTCGAATCTACTGCTGGCTGAATAACTACAGCTTTCTGTGCAGTGCTCACATTATCTTTATATGCACCATTCAAATAAATGGGAATTATTAAATTGGAATGTAATTGAATGCTATATGAAAATATTGAATAGGTCACTTTTGATGCTCTCTCCCAGCTTCAGGTTTTCTGTTTTCCATGGTTAACATTCAAATCATATTCACCTTGGTAACATCTCCAATGAAATTGTTTAAATTCTATAATACAAGTCATCAAAGGACCTAGCACCACCATTTCCTTGTAACGCATTTTAGATATTAGCTCTATTTAATCACGCGTAATTGATCAGTTGATTAGGATGGGCATAAGCATTGAGGTCTTGGTGGCTACCGTTTATCTTCATGGGGACTCCTCTTCATCTTTGCTTTTGTAAAATATACAACTTTGCACTTGGTGTTATGTGAATTATGAGTAAAAGCTCAAAATAGTTCCCTGAATGTTAATAAATGTCCAATTTAGTCCCAGAGTTTTAGATTGCCCCAATTTATTCCCTTAACTATTAAAAATTGTCAAATTTGTCCCTCTACTAAAATTTCCATTTAAATTAACGGAAGAAGCCACAAGCATTCACTTCTTTGCGGGTATTTTATTAAAAATACTTTTTATTTAATCGTTCGTCTTCCTGCTACATTTCCTGGAGACAGAACTGGAGACCGATTCGTGTGAGAGAGAAGACTTGCAGGTGTGAGCAAGGCGTCGTGCTTCAACTTTCTGTGAGCAAGAAGCAAAAAGTCGTGCTGTGAGAGCGACTGCGAGTGATGCGTTGCAAGCGAGACGCAAGACGTGTGCTACTATGAGCGACTGCAAGTGATGCGAGAGACCGTGCTGCTTCGAGCGATCGTGACACGTGAGGCTGAGCGATCACGATGCACTTCGACATCTAAGGATGGAGAGCAACATTCACAAAGAGACGGAGATAGATTTGTTTATCATATACTTTTTTTCACTAATTATTTACCTTTATTAGTTACTAGATTAAATATGTATAATAATTTATTAAATAATAAAATAGAACAATATATACAATATAATCTCACATAAACTACCATCATATTTAACTTTGGAGTTAACTATAACACTTCTTTTAGCCTCTAGGACTTAATTGGATCAATTTTTAATAGTTGAGGGACTAAAATGTGGAAATGCAAAACTATGGCACTAAATTGGACATTTATTAATAGTCAGAGAACCATTTTAAGCTTTTAATCTATGATTTAAGCTACATTTATCATATATCATTTGCCTGATTTGGGCTTTGTTGGCGTGGCTTCATGCATCATGGTACACAACATGTGTGGTGAAGCTGCACTGAACAAAGCACCCGTATCGGGTGGGCTGATTAACCCCCTCAATCGTCAGTTGAAATCAGTGAAAATGCTCCTTCCAGGTCTACTATCTGATGGGTCTAGGAAGCAGAGCATCGTTGAGTTGAGGCACACCCTTGCTACCACTCCATACAAACTCTTGGTCATCCAACGTGGGCTTTCCACCCGTGCAACAGTGCAGTCTTGATATGTTTAAGGTAAATGCCACATAATGTATATGTCCTTTCTACATTTTTTCCACAGTAATAGATGAATTATCTGACAAAATGATACTCCAGTGTAACAGATACTAAGGCTTCAAGTGGCAACAGTGATCCGTTTTTCTGCAACGGGTATAGACTAGCAAAACAAAACTTCAAACAGATTTTTCACACCATGTTTTTTCTCAAATGAAGTCCCACAGCAGTTTTCTCAGATATTTTTCTCAAGATCTCCCGGGTCATTAGAGAGCATTACAGCCAGAATAAGCCAAATAGCACAAGCTTCTGTTGTGTCTGTCCCTGATATTATCTGCCTCAGAAATTCCGCAGACCCATCAAAAGATTCTATATATAGCATGTATTGCAGGATCTTTAAGCTACTGGAACGTGGCAGTCATATGCTAAGTTTTTTAATTTGACAATTGCCACAATCGACCAATACACAGTCCTCTGCAATTAATAGCTGGTTTCTCTTGAAATCATATCTAGAAAATTCTTACTTCTAGCAAAAATTAACTATAAGAAATGCCAAAGCATTCACCGAAAGAATGAGTTCTTGCAGGGAGAACAATCAAACCTTTATGGTAACTTGGCGACTGTAATGTAGAGAGAAGAAATGATATGAAAAGCTCTGTATAGGGATTAAAGAAGCAGTCATCAAGCTTCAGTTTTAGCTGCCAAAGTATTACAAAACTTAGGCATCCTAGATCATGACATTAGACCCTCTAAACCATTAATGCTTTACAGTTTGCAGGATGAGTCATGTGGAAGCTAGTTTTACAGGTTATGAATGCATCTTTTGTAAATTCCTTAGAAGCATAAATCAGAAATGCCATAATAGGCTTATCTGATAAAGTATTACCTGTTTTTTGACAAAATAATTAGCATGCCAAATGGCAGATCGCAATTTCATAATTAAGTATCCTCTCATTTAATAAACATTAGATAAAGGTATGATAACAAGAGTTATATGTAATTATAACTAACTAAACAAAGTTGGCATACCTAAAAGATGTTTTTACCTGGGGTACCCACTTCGGAGAGACAAAACTTGTAGCCTCAACAACTGATAATCCGGTTGTTGCCAATCTCTGTATCAGGTCAATTTTCACTTTTGTGGGTATGACACTCTTCTCATTCTGCAAACCATCTCTAGGCCCAACCTCAACAATCTTTACATAACTTGGCATGCTTCTAAAAATCTGCGTTGGATTCATATGAGAATTATGATTTTGTTGGTTGTACAATACCCCTTATACATGGAAAAATTTCATTCTTTTCTCTTGTTCTAATTCATTAATCATTTCTTGGAAATTTGATAGCGATTAAAAGAACATAATTAATATTGTTGATTAAGAACAACGTTTAATATAACACATCTTTTCACTGAAATAATTTGAAAAATCTGTTAAGACTAAACTAGTTTCATAAGTTTACAAGATAACATATGCCATCAAACCCTATGGAGAGACACATAAAGCTGATGGTTAAAAATGCTCATCAGAGGTTGTAATTAGCCATATATTGAGGAAAAATTAATATTAGTATGAAAAAACGGCATTCAAATGCTATATATTTTAATAGGATAAAAGTGTGCGATTGCTTCAATGTAATACAAAAGTTTATCCAATTATTAAAGAATAACTCACAAACCTGAAATAATAATTTTGATGGCATTAGCCATTACATTTTATAGCACAAAAAAGATTCCACTGTTTGTGTTATCAATGTCGAATATTAGTATGATGCATTGAAGCATTGAAAATCTTTTGGGCATTGAATATTAGCATGATAAATAAAACTAATGTAAGGCTTTTGGGTACCTTATCTACAAGATCTCTTATTTCGATGCCATTCCTCGGCAAGCTACAACAATGATCTTGCAAACACCGTGCATCACAAACACCGTCTAGGACCCTTCTCCTACCAAGACTTGAGGTCCTTGACATTAAGGAGTTTCGGGAAAACCTTCCATTTAATTTCCTTTGGCGAACATATTCTTCACTGTAAGGATTAAAGATGAATATAAGAACAGAAACAAAAAAAAAAAAAAAGAAAATACGACAACAGTATAACTTGCTGATAAACTAAGTAGAGAAAGTTAAGGAAAATGTGGGGATCTATGTTCATGTTTGTTTAACCCATCAGCTATTATGAAAAATATACAAGTAATTTAAGAAACAAACCCCTTATATATCTCATAACCAAAACATACCTGCAGCTGTTTGAAGAACTGCACTCTCTGGATTCAATCAAACAGTTATCCATTTCAGTGTGATCTGATCTGGGCCTGCAAGCACTGGAACTGAATCTTCGAAGCCAGCCAGCACCATTGCATGTTGAGTAATTGTCTAGACCGATTGGCTCCTCCAAACTTGACATGATGGCTGCTGATGTCAAAGTAAGGACATATTAATACACTCCAAGATAAAGTGTACGAAGAAAACATTACAGACCTTTCATACAGAAATTTAATGGTTTAGACTACATATTGTAAATTATATGCATGTAAGTAATTGAAAGCATCAGAATAGTCTTTGAGATTCCAGAGAACTTAGATCAACCCAATACAAAGACATGGAAATAAGATCACCAGAGAGCATATTAGAATTGTATCAGACCAAAGCTTTACTATGATGTTTAAAATACTTCAAATTGTTTGAGATGAAACTATTATAAAGGACTAAGCTCTTCTGGAATCACATAATAATTGCTCTTGTTTTGTAGTTAGAAAGCTCAAGAATATTCTATGAGGCTTTTGTAAACAGGATAATAGCGATATTCACCCTCACAAAGAACCAATTGGTGAAGCACTGTTCTAGAAAATTATTTATGGCATATGAGGCAATAGATTTAAGCTTATGTGTCTATAATACTATCTAGTTTACACAAGAACTGGTTCTTCGAATTCGAAGTTATAAATTGTAGTTTCAAGATGTTTCAAGATTTTTGTTCAATAAAAATAATGGTTAAAGAAACATTCTTAAAAAGCAATTTCCAAGGGGTAATGTTACTGAAAATAAAAGCTACTGAAAAAAGATATAGGACACATGCATAGTTAGGTTAAGAAAATGGACGTTGAAGACAATTATCCCATTATAGGACACATGCATAGTCAGAATAAAACTATGCAGCAAACATCTATAAGAAAGAGAAAATGCAGTAGAAAAGAAAGAACATCAGCACTTAAACTGGAAAAATCCAAAATTGGAAACAAACCATAGAGCCACACCACACCAAGAAATCCACTATGAAAATTATGAGAAATTATATAGATTTCCTTCTATTTCACCCCCTCCTTGTCTCTCTTCACTCTTCACACACATGTTGTACACAAAACTGACAAAGAGACTCTCATAAACCACCACAGTGACGCAACTCATCAAGTTAAACAAGAAAGAAAACTGTTCAACCCTACTCGCAGTGCCATTGCGTTATTATTTGGAATGCCGCAGTGCTCCACTCTGTCTCCAGCCTGATTGGTAGCATTGCAGCACCAGAGTTTGGAGCACTGCAACACTCCACTCTCTTCTCCAATCAGCACAAGTGTACAGTGTCGCAACGCTAGAGTATACAACGCCATATAATGCCATAATGTTGTGTGATAGTATGGATTTTTTTTTTTTGGGGTTCAGGGGGAGGCCCCCAAGAAACCCCTTAGCAAAGTCGACTGATAGATTTGAGGTATGAGTCAACAGTACAAACTGATTGAACGACACAATCAGATTCCACAAAGAACACAGAGTACTCATACAACAAATATCAATGGGCATGGATTCTAAGTTTGATGCGTGCTATTTAGAAAAATAAGCTTATAAAATTCAATGCTCATGTTTTTTTCTAATAAATAAGAGTATCTTCTGAGGAATAACGAATACAAAATCATAGATGAATTAATTCTTTTTCATGGAAGATCAGCCAATGCAGATGGGCATGACCAAAATATTGAAAGTATCAAAGACAGATGGAATGCTTTAATAATTTCTCGCCAGTTTGTGCCCAATCATATCTGTGCTCGAGAAATATCAAAGCAATGTCCACAAAAATGAGTCATAGTACCCAAAATAGTGTTTAACACAATAAGGAAGCCCTTTTGAGAGTGCCACTTCTTTATAGACAGCTAAGATGAGCAATTTCAAAACAGTTAGTAATAGATGGTAAGCATATCAAGGTTAGCCATCTTGGCTTTCAGAGGACTGTCCCATTTTAGTCATCTTCATGCCAAGCATATGATTCAGAAATGGGTTTACATCACTTTGTCCCAGTTAAATACATGGCTAAGGGATCTCTATATGATAAAGAAATGCTTAAATTCAGATTGTAATTTGTAAGAATTAACTGAACAAGATCCCCATAAAAGTACAACATAGCTAACCATATCAATCATAACAGCACTCAGATATCTCATTAATATGTTTCAATTTTGTTTTTTTCCCTCAAAAGTAATTTCCATTGCGTATTAAAATAAAAATTACAAAAGGTTGAACCTTGCATAATCAAAAGGCCATCCACCTGCCTACATATCTCAGCCATAGGGATCAAACTAAATGTAGTTCAAATAACAAGCATAAGAACAACTAAAGTAACTGATACATAATGACAATAATAATGTATCCAGCTCCAGAGATCTAGCAGCCAAATGATACTTTGACTACAGCTCCAAAAATTAACACGCGCTCCACTTAAAATCATCTATTTGTAAAGAATGTCATTAGATTGCTTGGATTTCAGGAGCGCAGTACAGCTTTCCAACATTTTGCATAAACTTTTAAGATTGAAAGTGATTTGAGGTAAACTCCTTTTCCATTTTCTTCTGAGCCAAGGGAAAAAAAATGAAGTTATAAATTCAAAACCTGGCAGAACAGAACAAGTGAAATTAGTGTATCAGTCTCATATGCTTATAATGGAAATGATCTTTCTTCTCGCACCACTCTGTATTAAGTGTATTCTTTCCCTGAATTGAAGAAGAAAAATGAACATCTCACATAATTCTTTCGAAGGACTAGCTCTCTGCTCCTAACGTCTAAATGGGTCTCAATCATAGTGTTTTAATTATTATTATTATTTTTTTGTATGAAATAGCCTAATACCTTTTTTGTCACAAGTTGATGATGAAAGAACAGATCATAATTTGAAAAATATCGTCATAACACCAATCATAAACAATGTATAATACCCTTAACCGAAAATGGATAAACATGTGTCAGCATACAGGGACTGAACTAGTCCTTTGACCCGCCATCACCACTACCTAATTTAAGATGAGAATGGCAATCAGAATACTTTACTGCCCCTTAAATAATGTTTTAGCTCAATGCTTGAACACCCAACAAATCGAACTTATATATCCTTCTTCTATAATCTAACAAAACATCGAATTCACCTAAACAATTTTAAGAAAAATTAAGCCAAGCCACAATTCAAGTCCATTCAGCTAAAGCCCCATTAAACACCAAGAACCACAAAGCCCCTTCTATGAGCTGAACAAAAAGCAGCATCAGCAAAAGCCAAGCATAAAGCATCAAACTGTCACAAAACCGACTATATTACTCCTCACAGGAAGAACTCAATGGCCAACAGTGAGTTCAAAAAGTAAATCATAAACCCAAGACTCACATAAAAAATCCGCTCAAACCTAATCAGCAAACATCAAGCTCCAAACGGAAGCCAACAAGCAGAAAAGTGAAAGATGAAACCGTAATAGCTGTGAAATCGAAACGAACAGACCAGAGAGGTTCGATCAGCTGAAAAAAAAAAGCTATCGATTGGATGCCAAAAGAAGCCCGGTTAGGGTTTTTTCGTCCCCCTTTTGCCCAATAACCGTGAGATCTGGACCGCGAAATAGGAGAGGAACCGTTCGCCTCTTTTGAGGATATTATTCACCGATAGAATTAGGTGGGAGAAAGGAAGGTGACGGGTGAAGCGAAGTAGCTGAGCGGTGCCTTTATTAGAACGCCAAATTTAAAGAGAGAGAGAAAGAGAGAGAAATTGGAGAGAGAGAAAGCAGGAGAGAGGGAGAGAGAAGTTGGTAGGTAACTTTCAGTTGGTGGCGCTCGCGCCAAATAGCTGCAGCCCCTGCACCGTCGGATCAGCCGATATGCATAGAATAATGGACTGGTTTACTGGTTGGTCGCCAAGCATGCACGTGATGCTGCCTTCCAACGTTTAATTTGGTAGACAATTCCTTGCTTAGATCATGTTTAACCGAGCTTCATATTCATATTTGGAGTCTGCGAAATGCTCCAATCCAATGGCAAAACACTTTCCCTTCTTTGCATTTGTGAACAGTGGGATGTCAATATAGCGTTGAACTATTCACGCACGCTTTATTTTGCTGAAACAATGGAAGTGGAGGCGGGGAAAGGCTAGCGCGTGAAGTTCGGTTGAGAAAGAATATATACAGAATATTCTTTTTTTATATTAAAAAATAGAGCTCAGTTAGAGTTGAATTGATGTATTTTGAATTGTTAGTGTATTTTGGCGTGGAAAATGAGTTTTGGTTGGAGATGATCTTAGTTCTGCTTCTATCTGCTTTAAGAATAGAAATGTTATCCACTGTAAGATTAAAAATTGAAAACATATGGAAGATGCTCTACCTCTCTTGTGCTAATTGATTAGTTCTGCGGCTAAATTTTCATGCACACATTTTGGTACCTTTTGGAATTTTCGCATTTGCAAGATCTTCTTTTTGTTATTTTTGAGAACGTTCACAATTTTAGTGAACATTTATTTTTTTATTTTGGAAATATGTAGCTGCTACTTTTCTCTTATACTGATTTCTATTCAATTTTTGCCCTACTTACAACACTGTGATGAATGCTTCTCTTGGGCCATTCTCTATGGTTATAATTTTGGCAATATGGGGAACTTTAGAGCATTGCTTGTATTATTAATGAAAAAAAATTACAATGCTATGAAAATTTAAAAAACAACTTATAGGACGAAACATCTGTGAACTGAGCTGTGCCAAAAAGAAAGCTCAACCAAGAGCCAAAAAAGCCTAAACTAATAAGAAAAGCCTATAGTAAGGGAAACCAAAAGATAACAAAAATGATATAAAATCAGAGAGGAAGACCATAAAGAGGAACCATGAACTCAGGGGAGCGAATAGCCAACCACCATCAATCATGTAAGCAAATATATAATAGGAAAATTCAGATCATCCAACCATCAGAATAAAGCAAACGCAACACCCCAGGATGCCACATGGGCCTTCTAGGAAGAGGTTTGCCACAAGGGTCATCCAAGGGACAACTATCTGGAGTAGGTCGCCAATCATCATCATCCATGGGAAACAAACTAGACCAGAAGAAGCATATAAAACCAAAATAGTAACCCATAAGTAGAACTTAGAAGCAATTGGGAAAAACATCTTTTAGCTTTGCAAAATATTTCCAATTAGCCGCTTTAAAAGAGATGGCTTTTCTAATATTGTTGCAAACATAAGAAGAGCAGCTCTAGTTACTAGCAAGGCGCCTATTGTTCCTTTCTCTCCATAAGAAATAGAAAGAACAACAAATAGTAAAGTAGTAGAAATTCTTATCCTTCCTATTAAATTGAGGCAAGCTAACATAATGATCAAACAATTGATGCATAGATGGTCCAAGTAAACTACTATCCAAAAACAACAGCAAGGTAGAAATCACAGAGAAAGAAAAGCCACATTCAAAAAATAGATGGAGATGTACTCATTCAATTTGAAGGATTGTTAGCATGTGGAAGAGATATCAATAGACCTTTTAGTAAGCTCATCCGTAGTTTTTAACCAATCAAGAGAAACCATTCAAGCATAAGAGGAGTATCTAAGAATATAGTTTTATGTTAGATGTAGTTAGCCCAAGAAACATGTTGCAAATTAGAAAAATAATATGCTTTTTTTTTTTTTGTGAATTTGGGGGATTCAAAGCTTGCTCAAGAAATGGGGTAGGAGGGATAATCTAGGATTGGGATAGATAAAATATGTTGCTTGACCATATTAGGGAAAAGGTATGAAAGGACCCAACAATCATTAAATATGATGGCTTTCACAGGGGAATGTGAACTTCTAGGTGGCTCAAATAGCTCAGCTAGAGCTTTGTGATTGCACTAAGGGTTTCAAAACATGGGCATATTACAATCAGTATAAGCAACATTAAGGGAAATCTAATCTTTAATCTTCAAGGCAATACTAGAGATAAATTTCCAAACTTTTGATGCATGGGATTGAGGATGTTTCCATGGGGAATTATATTTTGTTCTAAACCACTCATAAAAGAATAGCCTTTAAATAAGAGATCATCCAAAATTGTGATATAAAGATTGAATAGTAGGGACCACAAAACTTCCTAGGATGGTAAGTATTAATCCAAGCAATTAGGTGAACTTTCTTTAATTGACATTACCATGAAATATAAATACATAGCACATTCTATCAATAATTTTGTAGCAATCCTTATGAATGATAGCACCTCTTATTAAATAAGCAAAAGTATTGAAAATAGTGAATTTTAAAAACTGAACTCTACCCACAAATGACAAAAAAAAAAATAACTTTTCAACCATCAAGTAGGGTGTAAATTTTACACAGTATATAGTGGTTAAAAGTTAGTAGAGGAAAGCCTTGTATAAGAAATAGGCAGTCCCAAATACCTTAAAGTCAAACTAGAAAGGGCAAAGCCAAGATTAGAGCATATATCAAAAGTAGAAGAGTAGTGAGGGGAGAAGAAAATAGAGTATTTAGCTTGATTGATATAAAGCTAAGAAGCAACAACAAAAGAAAGCTTGGCACTGTTAAAGGAATGAGCATTTTGGGTAGTTGTAGAGCCAAAAATAAGTAAATCATTTGCGTAGAGAAGGTAGTTATAATTTTAGATGTAAGACATGATACCATTAAAGTGAAGGGAAGGTTTGGGAGCTTCCATCCAATAGGAAAAAGCGTCCATAACAATACTGAAGAGTAGGGGGAGAGGGGACAACCTTGTCTTAACCCAGAGGAGGTGTTAAAGTACCCCTCAAAAGCCCTATTTTTAGAAATAGAGAAGTGAACCCCATTTATACAACCTTTAATCCATGTAATAAATTAGGCGGGGATGCCCTTATGCACCATTCTAGATAGTAAGAATTCCTAAGAAACAAAATCAAATGCCTTTTTAATATCTTTTTTTGCATATAAATAATCTCTGTTAGCAGCCTTGAATTCTCCCAAAAGTTTTGAAGCTAACATGATATTATTAAAGGAACATCTCTTATAAATGAACCTATCTTGGCTTTCATGGACAATCAAAGATAAAATGGGTTTCAATCTCTTAGGAAGAAGCATAGCTAGGATATTGTAGAACACATTACATAGAGATATAGGTTTGTACTCTATAATATTGGTAGCATGTGCACACTTAAAAATTAAAGTGATGGTTGTTTGACACCTTTTGAAAGATGTCTAGACTAAAAAAAGTTCTTAACAACAATATGAACTTGAAAACCAATAATATCCTTGGTGCTTTTGTAAAATTTAAAAGTAAAGCCATCCAGACTCGGAGCAAAGGAAATTTTAGATAAATCAAGTTTTATAACCAAGCCGATAGGGGTATCGGCCTGGCTGATCAACGTAAATTTCATTCAATCAGCCCGGTCAATTTGGGATGATTAGAATAATTTTGGTCACATCGTCCATGTCAATCGGATATCGTCCTGGCCGATTAGTTCAAATTCGAGCCAAATCATCCTAGACATCGCCCTGAATTAAATTAGGCCGATGTCAATACCACGCCATTGTCCCGGCCGATCCTGCGATCGGCCTGGCCGATATGATCGTGCAATCAGCCTTAATTACTTTCCTTAATTACCAGATCAATTTAGGCATATTTGTGCTGCATCGTCTAGGCCGATAGTATATCATCCTAGCTAATGTCCTAAAATAAAGTATACCTAAATAGATCATGGTGGCTGATTCTTTCTGATTTAAGCTTATCATCTTGGCTGATACAATATCGTCCAGGCTGATCGGCTTAATGACGACTTCCTTAACCATGATGCCTTGATTAGGATTTATATTTTTGAACCGATCGTCTAGGCCGATATAAATATCATCCCAGGCGATGTGAACAAAATCAGAAAACTCTAAATTCAGACAGAGAAAATTACTCAAGTGTGTGTGTATGTAGGGTTACTTAGCATCAAACACCTCAAAGATTAAAATTTACTCAAGAAAGGGAAAAAGTACATTACAAACTCACTCAATTCTTGTCTACCCAATCTTGAGCTGATTCCAATTTCCCTATGATCTTGTGGTCCTGAAATGTTAGAAGGCAAGGCAGTCGTAGTGAAATAAGAGTGTTTGCTATCATCAAAATCATAATCCATGAAAATAGATTCACAACAGATATGTCGTTATTACTGTTATAGTATTGTGATAATAATGTGTCTTTATAAAAGACAAGTAAAGACTAGTTGACTCGTTGGCTAGAGATTAATTGACCAGTAAATGATGGTGCGTTGATGGGTTTTTTTTAAATATTATAGTTTAGTGTTATCCTATACTGATTCATATGATATTGAATGAGAGTTATAAAGAGTTATAATTGTACTGACAGGTAAAGAGTGACAACTCTACGTATTGAGCCAAGGTTATAAACTACTAATTACTGATTAATGAAAAATACTATTATAGATAAGACTTCTAACTTGTTTGGTGTGACATACTGAATATATAGTTATTGCGCACATCTTATTATTTAAAAATTTGTTATTACTACACATTATTACTATTATATATTATTTTTATTGCTCTGCCATTGGACTGTTACTGTTATTAATATAGACATTAATATTATTTTAATACTACCAATTCACTATACTGATACTAAGCATGTGAAATACTGAGCACGTAAGATACTAACTTGATACTAATAAGAATACTTGGATAATACATGTACACTCTTATATTTGATAAAATGATTCAATAGTCTCTATCCATAACTTTAGTTTTTAATATTTATATAATTTGTTTAATAATAGATAGTACTCATATGATGACTACATTAGTGATTCGACACTCATAATGTGTATTGGCTATATACCGTATTATTTTTACTCTTTTCTTTACATACTTTAGCTGCTACTACATGTGAATTTATATTTTTATACTGATTCAAATGATTATTTGAATGCTACTATTATGATTTGAAGGTTGACATGCATATTACTCTTTTATTCTTGTATTGAGTCCTGTTCTAGGGATTTGATTACTTGTTGGGCTATTTGCTCATTATATGTGGTAAATAATTTCAAGTCAGGGCAACATAGAGGAGTGTGGAAAATAGAATAAGATTCCTTCAGTTTAGTCATATTTTGTTAGTTGTTCTTTGTACTCCCATGGCAGAATAGATATGTTATTTGTATAAATCTTGAGTAGTATAACTAATTTTTAGAAAGGAATACATATGTATATGTTGATATTTTTATCGATAATTTTATTGATATTGGTATTATATTAATAAAAGAAATATAATAACTCTGATTATTAATTTTACTAAAAAATTTAAAGAATAATGCTTCAAACAAGTTCTAGGACATTATAAAAGGTCCGACGGACTGTAGTTGGGTGATAGATGTCGGTGTTATTATAGTTGATGAGCCATGGAGGTCTGCGGGGCCGTAGTTAGGCGATGCAAGTCATAGGAGTTGTTGTCAGAATTTGGAGGTCAAAGGGAATATAATCGAATAACCGAGGTCGTGGGACAGAGGTGTCGAAGGTCAGAGGAACCATAATCAATGGGCAACAAGTTAGAAGGGATAGTAGTGTCGGTGAGATATAGAAGGTCAGAGGGACTTAATCGGATAATAATGGTTTGAGGATCATAGATGATGGGAGACATATGTTGAAAAATGATAGTCGAGGGCGATGAAGGTCAAGTAGAGGCCCGCAGTGGTGGCCCGATGGAGGAATGACAATAATGGTTAGGCAGAGGTCTACTAGAGGCAGCCGGTTAGCAAGGCTTGCCGATGGTTACACCTAAGTGGAGCTCTAGGATTCTTCAAGCCTCAGAGCTCTCTTGAGTCTCTAGTTCAAGGTCTAAGCCTCCTTTAAAGTCCCTCATGTAGAGAGGGGATCTATTTTTATAATTAGAATGCTCCGTAAATTGGAAAAGATCACGAGCATATTGGAATGCTTTTTTGGAACAACCTTTAATCCATAGTGATGTCGATCAATCATGGAGCATTCGCTTAGCATTTAAGTGCTTTAATGATGTTGGAATTAAGCAATCTTGGGCTCGTTGGAATTGTTTTTTCGAGACGCTCGATTTAATTATAAGCATGTCATATTTGAGCATCATTTGGTCATCCAATTAATGTTTTGAAACTTTTAAATATGCTTCAGCCCCGTTGATTTTGGGCCAATTTGGTGATCGGATTGAATGGATTTTTGTGTCGTCAAGTTCGTTTCGTCGAGATGTTCAATTTGACTATAAGTTTGGCAAAATTGGAATTCGGATGGTCTAAATTTAATTTGAAAGTTTTTATAATTCAGTTATGCATCAAGAGATCACGATTAATCAAGGCAATTTGTTTATGGCGTATCAGCTCTTTTATTGGCCCTTTCTAATCATCTATGGCAATCTCGTCTTGAAGTCCGACCAATTATTTGAAGATGAACCACTCTATTTTAATTTTTTTATTGGCAGCGAATGTTATCAAAGTAGGTTAGACATCATTAAAGAAAAAAACCCCATTATTTTCAATTCTTGCAACTTGCAAGTACCTAAATAATTTTGAAATTCTCTTCATCCACCATGTTCATATTAAATCACGAGGAATCTTTTTTTAATTTATTTTTTCTTTAAAAATTATTAAAATTATTTTAAAATTAATACAATAGAAATTTTTAATATATATCAATAATATAAAAAAGAAAAGCTCATAGGATTAAATATATTGTTTTCAAAAAAAAGTATGATTTTTCCCAAAAAAATATGATAATGAAAATATGATACATGACAAAATAAATGTTATTAAAAAATCAGTATAACTATATTCTGAAAAAATAAAATTATTAGAAAACTGTTCTATCGGGCACACTCGGAATAATGACCTTATGGGATCCAACGAGCATCTTTAGGCACGAATTTTGTTGTGATCAGAAAGCTATGATATCCCTATGGCTTATTGACATAGTTTAAACTTAGAAATTATGGAACTTACTCTATATATAAATTCATTAAAATATTTTGATATAATTATTTTCATAGTTAAATATTGATTAGTAGTATTATTTATTAAAGAGGAGAGAAAATATATAATATAAAATCAAGTTGAAAACTTCAAACATTAAATCAGAGATCATCTGAACTCCGATTTCAGCAAACATATAGTCGAACTGAACATCTCAGAAATACAAATCCAACGACACCAAATTCAACTCAATCCAAGCCCAAATGAGTCCAAATCAAAGACCTGAAGGGCATTTGGAGGGTTCAAACTATAATTTGGATTACCAAACGGTTTTCAAATGTGACATTTTATAATCAAATTGAGAGTCGACGAGACAAATCTAACGAGTCCAATATACTCTCAAATTTTTAATATCATTAGGGCCTTCAATTCCCATAATGGTCCACGATCAAGGGATTCAACATTGACCATCCATTCAAATCTCTCCAATTTAGCATTGACTTCTCCAATTTATACTGTCCATGACCACATAAGAAAAGTATAATAGACCCCTCATTAATCATGAAAGGGGAGCCAAGCTAAAATTGAAAAAGAAAGAAAGAGAAGAGAATCATGAGAAGAGAAGGAAGTAGAAGAGCATGGAAGAGAGTTTCTTGCAACTAGAGCCCTCCTCGCCACCACAAGACTTCCACCCGGTAGCTGACAGATACACCGTAGTGCTTAACTACCGACCGATGTCAGAGTTCTGTCTGACTGCGTCTATACCAGTAGTTCTGCCTATCATTGCCTAACGCCTGTTTCTGTCCGGACCGTCAATTAAGGTCAGATTTTTGCCTGACCACCAAATGTCATCGGAATTTTGATCTTATTTATAACAAAATCTAACCCGAGTTATTATTATAATATGATCGATACCATAATTTCAGGGACCAATTAGCTACTTGTAATCTAAGTAAACACTAATGGAATCCTTTCCGATGGTTGCAGGTTGGCAAGGCTTTTCCGATGGTTGCACCTGAGTGGAGCTCCAGGATTCTTCAAGCCTCAGAGCTCTCTTGAGTCTCTAGTACAAGGTATAAGCCTCCTCCAAATTCCCCTTCATGTAGGGAGAGGGGTCTATTTATTTGATTTAGAATGCTCCGTTGAATATGGAGAAGCCAAGAGCAATATAGGAATGCATCTTTTAATCCCATAGTGAATCCCTCAATCATGTAGGCATTCGCTTAGGGCATCTAAGTGGCTTTAAATGATGTTAGAATTAAACAATCTTGGGGCTTCATTGGAATTTGACGTTTTCGAGACGCTCGATTTAATTTATAAGCATGTCATATTTGAGTACCATTTGGTCATCCAATAATGTTTTGAAACATTTAAATATGCTTTATGCCCCTTGATTTGGCCCATTTGGATCGATTGAATGATTTTTTGTGTCGTCAAGTTCGTTTCGGTTGAGATGTTCAATTTGCCTACTAAGTTTGGCGAATTGAATTCGATGTCATAAATTTAATTTTGAAAGTTTTCAATTCAGAAATTCATCAAGAATCAGGCTTAACAAAGGGCAATTCTTTATGGGCGACAATCAGCTCTTTTCTTGGCCCTTTCTAATCATCTATGACAATCTTCTCTGAAAGTCCGACCAATTATTTTTAAATGAACCATCTCTATTGTAAATTTTTATTGTCAGCGAGATGTTACAGAAGTCGGTTAGACCATCATAAAAAAAAAAAATCCCATTATTTCATTCTTGCAACTTGCAAGTACCTAAATAATTGAAAGTTCTCTTCATCCATCAGATTCATAATTAGATCACGAGAATCTTTTTTAAATTATTTTTTCATTTCAAAAGTATTAAAATATTTTTAAAATTACTACAAATAGAAATTTTAATATATAAACAATCATATACAAAAGAAAAGCTCATAGGTATTAAATATATTTTTTTTCAAAAAAAGTATGATTTTTCCCAAAAAAATATGAAAATGAAAATATTATACATGACAAAAATAAATGATTATTAAAAATCAGTAATAACTTAATTCTGAAAAAATAAATATTAAGAAGAACTGTTTTGAATGCACCCTCGGAATAATGACCTTATTATGGGATCCAACAAGCATCCACAGCTCTAGTAATGTAGCGACCGAATTTCCTGTTGTAAACAGAAAGCTTTGAATATCCTATGCTATATTGATCTTATTTCAATTAAGAAAATATATTGAAACTTACTACTCTAAATTCAATAAAATATTTTGATATAATTAAATTTTTCAAAGTAAAAATGTATTGATTAGGTAAGCTATTTATTTAATTAAAGAGTGAAAAGAACAATTCAATATTAGATACTTCATTAAAAGTAAAACTTGAAGTTGCACAAATATTGATGATACTTAGAATTAAAAAATTTTTAAAATGAAATTCAGGTCCACTAAAATCCCATTTTAGAAAATTTATAGTGAAATAGAATGTCCCAATCGACATCAAATTGATTTGACCTGACCCAAATCAACATTTGAAATATAATTAATATATTATAAAAGAAATAATCTTGATCACATGAAGCTCGAGGAAAAATCAAGTTACACTTAAACATTAAAATCGAGGCACCATCTGAGCTCCAATTTTCAGCAAACATATAGTCGAACTGACAACTCAGAAATACAAATCCAACAACACGCAAATTCAACTCACTCCAAACCCAAACGAGTCCAAATTCAAAAGACCTAAGGTCATTTGGATGGTCAAACTATAATTTGGATTACCAAAAACGGTTTTCAAAATGTGACATTCTTATACTCAAATTGAGTCGCTCGAGCGAGACAAATCCTAAACGAGCACCCAATATTGTCAATTTTGATGTCATTAGGCCCTTCAAATGCCCAATAAATAGTCCGGATCAAGGGATTCAACATTGACCATGCCATTCAAATCACTCCCACTTTACATTTGGAGGGGGGGGGGGGGGGGGGGGGGGGGGGGGGGGGGGGGGGGGGGGGGGGGGTGGGTGGGGGGGGGGGGGGGGGGGGGGGGGGGGGGGGAGGGGGGGGGGGGGGGGGGGGGGGGGGGGGGGGGGGGGGGGGGGGGGGGGGGGGTGAGGATGGGGGGGGGGGGGGCGGGGGGGAGGGGGGGGGGGGGGGGGGGGGGGGGGGGGGGGGGGGGGGGGGGGGGGGGGGGGGGGGGGGGGGGGGG